>CM057343.1:127184061-128384061 GCA_030015575.1 Agapanthus africanus
AATCGACGGTATACATCGCATCTCAAATCCAGATCCAAATCAGGTATACCGTGGTATATAATCTCATAACCATGCAAATTTATCACGACCCGAAAGTACCGTGGTCGACTAAGTTGGTATCAGAGCAGAAATCGCATGTATGACACTATCCTAGATCATATCAAGTAATATCCTCAAATAATATCCTGATCCATCTAAATATAAGTGCAATACTATATGGTCGTGTCAGTGCCTCAGATAGCAACATATCATGTATATGATGTATAAATGCATTACGAATGGAAACAGAATACATCATGAGTGAGACAACTATTTTCTTTATTTCATGAGATTCCTGTATGTATATAAATCGAATATCATCAATGAAACCAACAGAGAAATCAGTGTCATGCATCGACACAAAACATGAATCTCAATATCTTAGGCTCCGGCTATCCGGACTGGCCTGTATCATCAAATCTCAATATCTCAGTATCTCAAATCTCAATATCTCAATATCCCAATACCTCAGTAGGTGCATATCTAAGTCTAGTACAAACTGATACCATCAACAAATTAAAATCGACGGTATACAACACATATAGATTTCAAAACGTTAAATCAAGTTCAACCCGTCATTTCCTGATTGAATTAAACCCACCCGCATGACCCTTGACAAAGGCAAACAAGGTCGCATGACTACCCTAACTCAATCGCATCATATGCTTATGCAGATAAGCAGTAATCAGCTACCACACACTACGCCTTGACAAAGGCCAACAAACGCAGCACGAATACTAACTATTATTTATCTGAAATGACGGAGGGCTACGACAGGTTTTTAAGAAAACCCTTTGCGTAATGAACTTGATATCGTCGTAGAATCGAGTGATTTTGAAAAAGGAGTGTTTTTGAGGATTTTACTAGTTTTGCTAAAGTGGTCACTCCCGGTGAAGGGATCTCGGCTCTTTCCTTATCGAATAAGGTTTAGGATATTTCACAAATACCACTATGCAAAGAAAAAACTATAAAAGCAATCAAAAGACAAACCGAGTTTGTAGCATCTGCTAGTTTCGCTAAAGAGGTCACTCCCGGTGAAGAGATCTCGGCACTTTCCTTATCGAATAATGTGCTGGATATTCTACAAGGAATACCGCAATGCAAAGCAAGAACTAGAGCTACTAGTTTTCAAGAAAAGTTTGAACAAAATCTTTTGGTTTCTTTTATTTCATTAATCTAATTAATGTAGTCCCATTTATTATGCTTCCCGAGCATCACATATGAAATGAAGCAGCAATATTAATTATATCTCATATATATAATATAGGCATTAGTCTCAGAATATAATCAATGATCACATCACAGAATAACGCAGCAAAATAAAACATTTGAAATATTGGATATATTAGGATTTCTGGGTTTTATTTTAAGCCTGTATAAAACAAGGATTCCATGGTCGTGATGAATAGACAATCGCACACCCCTAGACCCCTACGAGAGTGTTAAGCAACTCTACCAATTTTAGAGTTAGGAGACCCGGTCTCGAATCCTCGAGATGGTCTCCCACTGGACCCTAGAACCCGGTTACTTGTGCTCCCCGCCTTGGGTCTATCCTAATGCGAAAAAGTAAATAATATACAATGGTGACATCATCCTCAACCCGGAAGTGCCCCAGTAAAAGAATATTACATACAATGAATTTTACATGAATGTAAATGAAAAACTCTCATCTCACATAAAACCCCCGGCTATTCAAAACACGACGAACCAATATAACATATCACATCAATACATAACATCACATGTCATCAACATAAGTAAATATGTGTATCCCAATTGTCGTTGACATATAGCACCGAAACTGGCGATACACCACATATTACACTTACGGTCGCAGAAAAGAAAGTGAAAAACTACAACAGTTGGAATCCGCAACCACCTTAGACATCGCATGCCTAACCAAATGAATTCCTTAGACATCGCATGCCTAACAATTATAAACCCCGCATTTTAGTCTCGATTTCTAAAAAACTTTTCAATATCAAGTCAGACAATACAACAAGATTCCCAACATCCAGATCGATTGCTCATCGGAAACTTTAGTAGACGGCCGCACCCCCCAATGCCGTCGACGAAGTGCACTAAGGCGGAACACCACTGCCGCGTGCACCCGAATGGAAGCTTTTGGCGATGGGGTTCTCTTACAGTCACTTGGTCGGGGCTATGGGGTATGGATATCTATTAAGTTTACCCGGCGAGTATCTGTGTACGCTACGTGATTGCGATAGACTTTTGATCTCATTAAAATCCCGTGGCAACCGATCAAATGAGACTAAATTGCTAGATTTATAACATTCAAATTATTTATCTCATAACTACTTGTGAATTCCAAATATTGCATCACATCACATAATATCCAGACGACGATAAACTCTTCGATCGATTCATTAAAATACCATAATTTCCCGACAGCTCAACGCTTGAGCAAGTTCAATAATACCCAGAATATGCCACAGTACCTATGCACCAGCCGTAGATGGCAAAACCCAAGCCTCACTCGTGTTGCCATGGAACTACGGCAAACCCTTGGGTTTGACCGTGGTTCTGCGATCCAAAAAGTCGAGTTAGGGTTTCATTCTTCTAGAGGGTTCACAGAATCACTTGCATGTTTCTCCGAATACGTTAAAGTTGGAAAAATGGGTTTTTGAAATTCGATCGAACTTTTTAACTTCGTCTAGACAACATACGAATAACCTAAAACAATGTTAAAAATATGAATTCGAAACACTCCGAATTATTTATAGTGTAAGATTACATCACATGCAAAATTAGCAAAAATAAACAACACCTAAAACATCAAAACCAAGTCACTGGAACACAGGCAAAATTTCAGGGGAAACAGCTCGGATTTGGCCAAGATCATGAGTATGGGACTCGGCCAAATTTTCTCCAAAATGCATAAAATTTTGTCAGTGTTCATGTTATATCATATATAGAACTCTGTACTTGTTTTAAAATTTTATTGAGAACATTTTAAAATCGACAGCAAGCAGGTTTTGGCAATGCAGGTTTCAGAGTATTTCGGTTTCGTAATCTTAACAAAATCCATATTAATTTCTAGCATGGCTCTGATACCACTGCAGGGTTACCTAATACGGCAGCATGGTTTCGGGAGGCATCTTCCATACCATTTTCAAAAATTTGCCGTTCTAGCTAACCCTAATTTGAATTGTTAACTAGAAATCGACGGAATATAAAAGCAAACACTTTGCAAATGAAAAGTGAACAAGGAATACAACCTTTGTAGACCGGTCCTTCACTTCAATAGCTCCGTGTAGAAGTCTCTTCGCTGCGATTGTGAACTCCGGACTCTAGAGAGGCTCCTACGAAGAAACAAACATGCTTGCTTCGAAGACTTCGAGGCCGAAGATGATCTACGTCGAGGAGACTCTAACCCAAGCTATCTCTTCACTAATAATGGAATTAGTAAAGCAAACACCCTATACTAAATAGCAAGTAGTAGAGGATGATGAAGTAGGAAGTGGGCTCACTTAAGATTTCATTTTCTCGCACTTTTTCTCATACCTCCATTGAATCTAGAAAGCTTTGATGAAGAAGAAGAAGAAGAAGAAGTAACTCATCAAATGAATTATTAGTGAGGTTAGAAATGCAATCAAGGCTTAAGCATGTCATTCTTAACCCTTGTAGAGAGTTAACCATGTGCTATGGTAATGGTTAGGTCAAAAATATCTTTAGCAAGACAAAGAAAATGGACAAAATCAAAGATGCTTACAAGATCAACAAATATCAACCATGACTATTATCCATAATTTTTGAATTACTTAATCAAAAATTTAAACCCTAATCTTAACCCTAGCATGGTTTAACCCTCATTAACCCTAGTTGCATTTGTAATCTTGCATGATACATTTAACATATATCACATATAAATCAATGTATCCAAAGTGAGAAAAGAAATCATAAGTGAGCTAATACTAGTTAATGTAATGTACTATATAAAATATATAATTATACATTAAATTATTAAATCAACACTTGATTTAATAATCCAGCTATATCTCATATAACCATCAAATATCATAATGTAACATCTTATCGAATCAACACTTGATCCGATAACCCGGCTATATCACATATAACCATCCATGTCACACATCACGAGAATTAAATGCGGTATCACATATCGCATTAATCTCGGTCCCGCACATATCACATATGTGCTCTTACTCCGTTTCGCTTGAGCCAGGAAACCCCTGCGTAGGACTCTAAAGACTCGTCAATAAGCCAGCAGTAGGTGATGATCATATCAAACAACCACAAGCCGCAAGCGATCTGCTAAACGTAATGGCCACCCAGTTATTGAGCGATCAGAAGATCAAAAAGCAAGCCTGCTCACACTCCTGTGAATCCAATCAGTAACACTACCGTGCATTCCGGTCTCTTCGTCTGATATGTCGCGTATCTCATCAAGGGGTGGCAAACGTCATACCCCAGTAACTCGATGAGTCATGTCGATATGAGGCTCATAACGGGTTGAAAAACTACTGATAACTCTTACCAGTACATCTCTGAAGCAGCCTTGGCCAAGGACTTCCTGTTATAGCCAATCAAGCACAGCGCAACATCAACTCCCAATATCGGGAAAGACGAAACCCCTCCTATTGCTCATTACCTCCATGTGACTCGGGACTGTACCAAAAAGCCACCGTTTTGTACGTTCTCTTGAACGTGGTAAGGTGTAAATCAAAGCACAGTAGGAATCATACAAGACTCTATGACAATTTTGGGTCTACAGACTAACCTGTACCAGTGTCACCAGAGAACTGCCATCTGACGTTAGGTATAATACCATCTGAAAGTTCTCGGCGAGTCCGTTCAGTGTACCCAGTCTCTACTGAGCACCCGTATTCTATCTTTGATGTCAAACACCAATGGATATGGGATCATCCATCGCCCATCTACATCGGTCGAGAAGCTATACGCTAGTCTACTCTGGTATATCGATGCCCTGTCTCGATACACCCTCGACTAGGAACATTTGAAGGATGTACTTAGCGACTACTCTGTCCCCACTAGTATGATCTGCATCATAGTCGTGGTAGTCAAGTACTCATCCTAAGGGCTTTATCAACATGTAACATAGAGACAATCAGTGTACATGTTAAGATAAAGAGAAACCAGATAGCATACTATCATGTCGAGCAAGAAAGTACTCCCTATATATGTCCAAGCATCCATACAATATACATCGTATGTACAGTAATGGCCTCTAGGGCATACATATAACTAACAGATATTGTATATTTTGTGACTCTGGATGTCGAGCTCGTGTGAGCCGGCTTTTATTATGCAGTTTTATCTTTTATGCTGTTTTCACTTATATTGTCCATTTTTTTGCTACGGCGTCCTATATTTTATTTGTGGTGGTTGTTTCCACCGTTGAGCGTGATTGCTCCTGTTTGGGGATGCTTTATTTATATCATATGTTGTTTTACTTACATCTTATATTTGTACCCGTTTCGGGGATGGTTTTTACAAAGGAGGTGCTGCCGAAATTTTTCAAGAAAATGATTTAAACTTTAAAAAATTTTACTTGAGATTTCCAAAAGTTTTTAACAATATTTTCATCACTTACTACTTTTGATGGTTTAGATTTTTGGGTTTCGGCTTACTTAAATTGCGTTACGTCTGTAGACGTTTCGTGGTTTAAGTGCCGGTCACGTGCCAAATTTTGGGTCATGACAAAATTGGTATCAGAGCGCTTGGTTTTACCTTTTGGAGTGTAGGATGACCTTGGTATGATGGAGTTGGTAACTTAAGCAGAGTGGCGTAGCGCGTGTATGTTCCGTGGCATACTTACGACACAGTACTCCGCCTAAATAACCTTAGGACTTGTTGGTTGAAATTCCTTCCGTGATTATATACATCCTTGTGATTCGATTTCCGTGTTCTTATCGAATCCTGTTTTCATTTCCAGCCATTATGCCGCCGAAGACTATGAGGGCGCAGAGAGCGGCCGCGAGAGCCGAGGTCAGAGTTGGCTCGTCTGAGATGAAGACTGACCAGGGCGGTACGCCCGTTGTTCAAGAGCAGATTGATCCACCTTCGCTTGATCGTTTTACTAGACTAGATGCCGGTATGCAGGATTTGCGCCAGATGATGGGATCATTAGTCGAGGCCAGTAGAGCACAGCGACAGGAGGTTGTCCCACCTACTACGGGGACCGCGATGGTGCCTACTGTTCAGTCCGTTGTACCTGCAGCTACGGAGGTGATCACTGTATCGTTATCTGAGTTCATGAGGCTGAAGCCTCCGGTCCTCACAGGCACTGATGCAGCTGAGGATCCGCAGTCATTTATCGATCGGATGGCCAGGATATGTCGTTCGCTGAGATGCTCCGACGCGAGATGGGTAGAGTTCGCGAGTTTTCTTCTGGAAGGTCTTGCCCAAAAGTGGTGCGAGTCTTTAGAGAGGGGCAGTGCCGCATGTCTTTCTCCTATGACCTGGGTTGAGTTTGTGATGGTGTTTCTTGCCCGTTTTCTTCCACAGAGTATCAGGGATGCTCGAGCGCGTAGTTTCGAGTTGTTACGCCTGACTCCGGGTATGACGGTAGCAGAGTATGATGTGTAGTTTACCAAGTTATCTGTGTATGCTCCGTATTTGGTGGACACTGTGGAGATGCGGGTCAAGAGGTTTGTTCGAGGCTTGCTTACACTGTTGTTCCTCGCTATCAGCGCCCAGCATTGTGATACATATGCAGCAGCAGTGGATGCAGCCCTTTTAGTAGAGGAGCGTCTTTCCGAGACGTCGGTCGTTCCGGAACCGAAGAGGGTTCGTTCTGGTATATCAGCCCAGAGACAGATGTTTAGACGCAGCGACAGATTTCGTTCAGGTATGGGGAGTAGCAGAGACGTGGGACGAGGCCAGTTATTCAGCTCTTATCCCCAAGAGGGTCACTAGTCATCGTATGAGTGCTTTGTGTGTGGCAGTCTACATCACCACGTTAAGGATTGTACCGTGATACGCCAGAGAGAGGCAGCCGTACCATATGTTACCTAACCACCTTCTCCACCTCAGAGAGCGTTGCCTCTTGCGCCTGTTGTTGCTCCGCGTCATACTTATGCTCAGAGAGGTCATGGTCGCGGAGGGTTTATTCAGAGAAGACGAGGAGGCAGAGGCGGATGACAGCCAGTTGCAGGTAGAGGGCCGGCACAAGTATTTTCTTTGACTCATCAGGACGTGCAGGCGTACAATGCAATGGTTTCAGATATTCTTTCTGTATATTCATTTGATGCACACGTGTTGTTTTATCCAGGATCTACGCACTCGTATGTTTCTACACACTTCGTGCCGAGATTGGACCGATAGTCGTGTTTGCTAGATCATCCGCTTATTATGACCACTCCTGTTGGCGAGTCGTTTGTTGCGCGACACGTGTCTCGGTCGTGTGCCGTTCAGATAGGAGATAGAGAGTTATCTGTCGACTTGATCCTTCTTAAGATGTTGGACTTCGACGTTCTCTTGGGCATAAACTGGTTAGCTACTTGCTATGCGTCCGTGGACTGTAGCGAGAAGACAGTAAGATTTTGTTTTCCCGGCGAGTCTGTTCTTGTTGTGCAGGGTGACCGTGGTGCCGCCCCTCACAGTTTGATTACATCGCTTTGCGCTAGTCGGCTTTTGAGGAGAGGATGTGGGGATTCTTAGCTTTCATTCATGATACCGGAGCGACAGTAGATTCGTTGGACCGGGTTCCTATCGTGCAAGAGTTTCCGGACGTTTTTAGCATGGATTGCCGCCAGAGTGTGAGATTGAGTTTTGCATTGATCTAATCCCTGGCACGGGGCCTATTTCTATACCGCCTTATCGGATGGCCCCGGCGGAGCTTAAGGAGCTTAAGGACCAGCTGCACGAGTTGCTTAATAGGGGACTTTTACGTCCGAGTGTTTCGCCTTGGGGAGCTCCTGTTCTGTTCGTCAAGAAGAAGGACGGCAGTTTGAGCTTGTGCACTGATTATCGTCAATTGAACCGAGTTACGGTGCGGAATAGGTATCCTTTACCTCGCATTGACGATTTGTTTGATCGGCTCTAAGGTGCGGGATATTTTTCTAAGATTGATTTGAGATCAGGTTATCATCAGTTGCGGGTTCAGAATGATGACGTTCCAAAGACTGCTTTTCGTACGCGCTATGGGCATTATGAGTTTTTGGTGATGTCGTTCGGACTCACCAATGCCCCAGCAACGTTCATGGATTTGATGAACCGTATTTTAAGGCCGTTCCTCGACCAGTTTATTATTGTGTTTATTGATGACATTCCTATTTATTCCAAGAGTCGTGAGGAGCGTGAGCAGCACTTGAGGATTGCTTTGCAGACATTCAGGGAGCACCAGCTGTTTGCTAAATTCTCGAAGTGTGACTTCTGGCTTGATATTGTTGACTTCCTAGGTCATATGGTTACGGGAGCCGGTATTCTTGTTAACCCGAGGAAGATCAAGGCCGTACAGCTTTGGCCCAGACATGTATGAGTGACAGAGGTCCGCAGCTTTTTGGGCTTAGCCGGTTATTACCGCCGTTTCGTGTAGGACTTCTCGAGTATCACTGCACCGCTGACAGAACTGACCAGGAAGGGAGTTCCTTTTCTGTGGACTGAGGCATGCGAGCAGAGTGTTCAGTAGTTGAAGACTCGGTTGACAACTATACCAGTTTTATCTTTGCCTTCTGGATCGGGCGGCTTTATCGTTTACTGTGATGCTTCGCGAGTGGGGCTCGGTTGTCTATTGATGCAGCATGATAGAGTTATCTCTTATGCTTCCCGGCTGTTGAAGAAGCACGAGCAGAATTATCCCACTCATGACCTTGAGATGGCCGCGGTGGTCTTTGCGCTTAAGATTTGGAGACACTACTTGTACGGAGAGTCATGTCAGATTTGTAGGGTTCCTAGGCACACTAATGAGGTCTCACAAGGCATCAACCATGCCAATATCAAAAATTATAAGTGCCGAGAAACTCTAATACGGATCGTTAACTAGAATTTAGGCGAAAAATGAAACTAGTTAACAACTTAACTAAAAGAAAGAGGCTACAACCTTTGTAGATCCGGTTCTCCACTTCCTTAGCTCCACGTAGACGTCCCCACGCTGTCTATATCGGATCTCGGACTCTAGCGTCGGCTTCATCGGAGAAATGGGCGGGCTAGGTCATCGACTTCGATGCCGAAGATGATCTACGTCGAGGCAACACTAGATCAAGCTCCAACTTCACCAAGCCATGAAACTTGTGAAGAAAACACCCTATACTACTTGGCAAGTGGTAGAGGATGAAGAAATAGGAAGTGGGTTCACTTTAGAATTGGATTTCTCACTCTTTTTCTCAAGTTGTCATTGTTGGTAGCAAGGTTTTCTTCTTGTTAATGAAGAAGAAGATCATGAAAGAATATGATAAGTGTTATTTTAAAAAGAAAATAAAAACAATACTTATCATAAACTAACCATGGTCAAGTGTAGAGAGTAAACTAGGGTTAGGTGAATGGTTAGGGTTAAGCATGAAGACAAAAATGGTCACTTAGTCAAAGCTTCATGAAGCTTCAATAACAAACAAAGAAAGCCACCATTTCTCTTCATCTTTTCCATAATAAATAAATAAATAAATAGATATGAAAATCAAAACCCTAACCATTTAAATAACCATGGTTTAATCTTTATACAAACTCAAGTAAGCATGTATCATCAAACATGATACAAACAAGTGCACAAATAATATATCACATATACAATGTGCACATCAAGTGAGAAAATCCATTTAAAGTGAACAAATATTAGTTAATGTAAAGTAATATATCAAATATATAATTATACATTAAATCATTAAATCAACACTTGATTTAACGATCCGGTCATATCGCATATAACCGACTAATATCCAATGTATCGGCTTATCGAATCAATCCTTGATTCGATAACTAGGTTATATCGCATACAACCAATCGATACATTCATCGCGAGAATAGAATACGGTATCACATACACGCATTATTCTCGGTCCCGCACATATCTCATATGCGCTCCTATTTCGTTTTGCTTGAGCCAGGAAACCTCTGTGTAGGACTCTAAAGACTCGTCAATACGCCGGCAGCAGGTGATGATCATATCAAACACCCACAAGCCGCAAGCGGTCTGCTAAACGTAACGGCCACCCGGGTATTGATCGATCAGAAGATCGACGAGCAAGCCCTCTCATACTCCTGTGAATCCAACCAGTAACACTTACCGTACAGTCCGGTCTCGTCGTCTGATATGTCGCATATCTCGCCTAGGGGTGGTAAACGTCAGACCCCAATAGCTCGATAAGTCGTGTCGATATGAGGTCTATAACTGTTCGAGAAACTACTGGTAACACTTACCAGTAAATCTCAGCAACCCTGGCCAGGGATTTCCTGTTATAGCCAATCGAACACAGCACAACATCAACTCCCTATACCGGGAGAGACGAATCCCCTCCTATCGCTCATTGCCTCCATGTGACTCGGGACTGTACCCAAAAACCACCGTTTTGCACGCCCTCTTGGACGTGGTAAGATGGAAATCAAAGCACAGTGGGAACCACACAAGACTCTATGGCGATCTCGGGTCAACAGACTACTCTGTACCAGTGTCACCAGAGAACTGCCATCTGACGTGAGGTATAATACCATCTGGGAGTTCTCGGCGAGTCCGTCCAGTGTACCCAGTCTCTACTGAGCACCCGTATATCATCTCTGATGTCAAACACCAATGGATACGGGATCATCCATCGCCCATCTGTATGGGTCGAGAAGGTATACGCTAGTCTACTCTGGTATATCGATGCCCCGTCTCGATATACCCACGACTAGGGACCTTGAAGGATGTACTTATGGACTACCCTGTCCCCACTAGTATGATCCGCATCATAGTCCAGGTAGTCAAGCACACATCCTAAAGGCTTTACCAACATATAACAGAGAGACAATCAGTGTACACGTTAAGGTAAAGATCAACCAGATAGCATACTATCATGTCGAGCAAGAAAGTCCTCCCTATATATGTCCAAGCATCCACTACAATATACATCCTATGTATAGCAATGGCCTCTAGGGCATACATATAACTAACAAGATTTTTACAGACCACCAGAGCTTAAAGTACATCTTCCAGCAGCGGGATCTGAATTTAAGACAGCGCCGTTAGATGGAGCTTGTGAAAGATTATGATTGTGAGATCCTTTATCACCCAGGCAAGACGAATGTGGTAGCCGATACTTTGAGTCATAGGCCCAGGGGTAGCTTGTCCCAGTTGAGCGCGGTTCAGATACAATTTTCTGCAGATTGGCAGATCTTGTGCGACAGTAGAGTACAGTTTGAGTTCACTTCCACTGGGGGCCAGCTTGCTCATGTCCATGCCCGTCCACTTCTACTTGATCGTATTCGTGAGACACAGCCCGCCGATGCCCGTTTGTCTGAGATTCGTGAGCATGTTCGGCAGGGTAGAGAATCAGAGTTCTTGATTGATGACCAGGGTGTGCTGCGTTTTGGAACTCGTTTGTGTGTATGTAACGTTTCAGTAATCGTTTTGTGAATTTTTTCCGTTTTAGGGCAAAATAGTCGGTATTTTCCGTTTTAACCCGATTTCGATCAAACTTCCGTAGAAACTTACCGGCACTTTTTTTTAGCTAAAATAAAGCTAGTGCACGAACTTTGGGGGTAAATAGGAGGATTTGGTTCAGATAGATTTTTTTCCTAATTAAAATATTATTTTAATTATTGGTTGATGTTGATATATCATTTTGGCCAAAATTCCATTCCTTCCTTGTAATGGCCGAACCTTGTGGGTGTGAGTTTTTTTTGGTTTTGTGTGAGTCATATGCTAGCTTCTAGAGTGGCATGGTTTTATATCATGACTCATCCTTTGCTTTCAATGATCTTTGTCTTGCTTAAGATCTTTTGTTGGATATTTGTGATGTTAATTGGATGTGGTCACCACTTGAATCTCTTGAGCTCACCCCCCCTCATTTCACAGTGCACAAATTTATGGCCGACCCACTTGTTTTGAAGATGATATATTGTTCTTTGTTGATTAATTGAAAAAGCTCACTTCTTCATTTGAGTGTTGCTTTTTCTTTTTTTTCTTTTTTTTCTTTCACATGAACTTCTTCCTTATCTGGGAAATAGTGGCCGAGCACTATTCATGTGCCAATTTGGCCGGACTCAATTTGTTGAGTGAGGAAGTTTGTTCTTCATTTCAAATCCATTATTCACTTACAACTCCAAAAGGCAACTTCAATTTACCATCACCCGATTCGTTGAGTGCCTTGAGGCAGAGTATTCTACATTCTCTCTACTTCAATTTTGGACTTGTCGGCTAGCAAACTTGAGTTTGAAATCTTTTTGGAGGTATAAAACCCTAACCCTAATCTCTTTGTTGTTCTAATACTTTAATTAGCTTATTAGTTGTTAAAATTAAGCTATTTAATTGCATGTTTAAAATTCTAGAAATGGTTTTTGGATAATTAAATTAGGGGTTGATTAGTGAATAGCTTAATTGTTAGTTTTAACCAAAATAAAACATAACCTAGTTTGCTAATTTGATAAATGTTATTT
The DNA here is from genome assembly GCA_030015575.1 of Agapanthus africanus. NCBI lineage: Eukaryota > Viridiplantae > Streptophyta > Magnoliopsida > Asparagales > Amaryllidaceae > Agapanthus > Agapanthus africanus. The sequence goes on from CM057343.1 coordinate 127,196,674, forward strand.
TCCTAATTACCTAATTAGCTTAATTACAAACTAGACTTTTGCTAATCCTAATTAGTGAAAACTAAAATTTTAATAAAGGTTTAAATGGTTTAACCTTGCTATTTGAAGATGTTTGTAAATTATAGTTTTGGTTAAACTTGTACTTTTGTACTAAAATGATAAATACTGCTTACTAGATTTTGGTCAATTTTAGGCGTGGGTTTCTTTTGACGTTGCGACGTTAATTATATTGAGTCCACGTTTATTATTGTGTTTTGAATGCACGATCGGTACGATCAGGGTCTAGGTTGGTAGTTGTGTCGCTTTGCGTTCCTAGTTAGGGTCGTGCCGATATCGCTCGTGTCTTTGTGTAGCTTTTGCTCTTGAGTTGGGTTCGTAGTGTCGCTACGCGTGTTAGCCACTTGACGAACACTTGAGAGTATGTTTGGAGTTGGTGCGTCGGTCAACGTAGTTGTACGTATTTTTGGTCGATTGCTTATATACGCTTGCTTTATTGTTATATGTGTTCAGGATCGCAGGCGGGGATTTCGGGTGCTGCGCACAGGGGAAAGCGAGTGGTAAGCTTTATCTAGCAAGTAGCGTTGGTGAGTAGATTTAACATCTACAGGGGAATCTTCCGCATGGCGTTATGCGTCAGGGCTAGAGATTTTATTACTTGTCGCATATTCTACGTTATTGTTAGAATTGCGCCTTTACCCTATTACTTAGATGTAGTTGTGCCTGGACTAGTAGTAGTAGGGCACTGCACACATTATTGACGATTCATGTTGCACGAGCACTGATTGTATGCTACACACACCGTCAATAATTGCCATGTCACACACAAACCACTTATAGATGTTATATTGCTTGGTTAGGGACATTGTGACATTGATTCATACTGGTTATCATATATGGCATTAAGCATACCTGTATTCCTATAGTGTATTGTACCATTAGTGATAGGTACCTACACACTCCCTGACATAGCTACAGGTATACCTTGCACATGCTGTTCTTATACCCAGGGGGTATACTATATCATTGCTTATAGGTAGATACATTATCTTGCTATACCTTATTGATTTCACATACATCTGGTTTTAGCTACATGTTTACCTTCACTTGATGTTATTTAGAAGTGGATAAATAGGTACCGCATGATATTTGTATTAACTTGATGCAGTTAATTAGCGGTTTTTCCTTTATATGCTTGTATTTCAGATATGGCGCACATATTATATTCATGGATTTTCGCATTGTTATATGGATTTTTCATGATATTTTCTGGATTTGGGAACCGCGGGAGTTCATAAAATTATGCATTATATGAAAGGTCCGGTTTCCTTGATATGATATTTGCCCATCCACCATGAGAAGTGGCTGCCGTATGAGGGTATATGGTGGGGCCCGGTACTGTTCCCCTCGGCAAGATGATCGATGGATTTTGCCGATTGAGCCTGGAGGTGGGCAAGTACCTACCGGTGACAGTACTTATGACTCAGCGGCTATCATGTGGATACCGATGTGAGCCATGTACGTATTGATACGTCGAAAGGCGAGGGTCAGAGCTAGGCACTCTTGCTTTCGGGATAGCGTATGATACGTACCTATCAGGATGCTAGTCTTGGTGGCAGTATCTGATAGATTAGTATTTTTGTGTCGATACTTGGCACATTGGTTTCATGATATTTCTAATTACTCCTTGTATATATAACAGGGGATTTAGCCACTGTTATATATACCCTTACACCATTATTAGTGGAATGGGACGCTAATATATGTGTATTGACCCCATCATATTTATTTATGTAAATATATTTAGGATGTTAGAATGTTACTTGAGATTTGATTTGGGATATAAGTGATTCATTGAGATTGGATACTGGATAGATATGTGAGATCTACTTGATGTTGTACAGTCGGGATATACGCGATATACTTGATATTGTATATTGAGGAGATGTGAGACTTATATGTTATGAGAGCCAATTGGTGGCTGATTGAAGAATTGGGATTTTGAGTATCTTGATGGATTGTGATCCTACCACGATGTCAAGATTCCGTGGAAATGACATATTTCACTCCATACCTCACATTTATCTGTTTGTGCACTGTTTGATGTATTAGTAGTACCTGTTAGTGTACCTTTCATGATTGTTGCATATTTATATTCTCACACCCTTATTGCATGATTATTGCATACTATTGTCATATTATTATTGCTTCATATATTGGTTGTACCTGCTAGAGTACTTTCCATTATGCTGCATTCATATGACATGTTATTGCTGTTAATTGCATATCTTAGATTCACGCTTTACGTGCATTCTTGCAATTACCTGCATATGTTATTTACTATTCACGAGTTGTCAACTCACCCCCGTTGTGCCACAGGTGTTATAGAGTGTTCCCCAGAGTAGTCGAGGCTGGCTATTCATCTATCATCTTTTGCTACGGATACCGCATCGGCTCACAGTGTGTTGTTTTGTTCAGGTGGGTTTTGGTGGTTATCTGTATTTGTATTGTATATTCGTTGTATCTTGTACTCTCCTTCTACTATTATGTTGTTGACTTAGAGACTTGGTGAGGACGATATTGTATAAGTTGTGAATTTGTTGTCTTTTATACAGCTTTCTCTCTATTGTCTTTATTTCTTCGCTACGGCGTCGTATATTTGTGGTGGTGATTGTTTTCCGCCTTTGGGCGTGTATTTTCTCCCGTTTGGGGATGCTTTATTTATCTTTAATTGTTGTACCCGTTTCGGGGTTAGGTTTTATAAAGGGGGTGCTGCCAAAATTTTTAAGAAAGCAAGTTGAACTTTTTAAAGAATTTGGGTTGTGATTTCAAATGTTTCAAAATAGCTATTATCTTTTCTTGTCTTTATTTGGTTTAGAATTCTGGGTTTTGGCTTTCTTTTACTGCGTTACATCTTTAGTCGTTGCGTAGTATTAGGGCCATCACGTACAAAATTTCGGGTCGTGACAAAATTGGTATCAGAGCGCTAGGTTTTACCTTTCGGAAAGTAGGATGACCTTGGTATGATGGAGTAGGTAGCTTAAGCAGAGTAACGTAGTGTGTGTATGTCTGCAGCATGCTCACGATGCGGTACTTCGCCTAAAGTGACCTAAGTACAAATTGTTTGAAATTCCTTCCTTGATGATTCATATCCTTGTGATTCGATTTTCGTGTCCATATCGAATCCTATCCCTATTTATAGCCTTTGCCGCCGAAGACTATGGGCACTCAGTGAGGTGCAGCGAGGGCCGAGGTCAGAGTTGACTCGGGTGGGTCAAGGACTGACCAGGATGGCATGCTCGTTGCACAGGTGCAGACGGATCCGCTTTCGACAGATAGTATCGCTAGGCTTGTGGCAGAGATGCAGGACATGCGCCAGACGATGTGTTCTTTGGTGGAGACCATTCGAGCGCAGCGACAGGAGGTTGTCACCCCTGTTACCCAGTTGTTCCTTGCGATCAGCACACAGCTTTCCGTCACTTACATAGCACCAGTGGATGCAACCCTAGTTGACGAGACACGTATTCCAGAGACTTCAGGAGTTCCGGAACCGTGGAGGACTCGTACCGGGGTATCAGCTCAGAGACAGAGGCTTAGTCGTCGAGACAGCTTTCGTGACCGTTGCGGGAGTAGCAGAGGTTTGGGACGAGGGGATTCGTGTTAGATAGATCAGCCGTTTGTTGCGTTAACTTCTGTCAGCGATTCTTTTGTTGCGCGAAACGTATTTCAGTCGTATGCCAATCGGTTAGGAGATTCATCCGTCACTTGATCCTTCTAGAGATGTTGGATTTGACGTTCTCCTTGGCATGGACTGGTTAGTTACGTGCTAGGCGTCTGTGGACTACCATGAGGAAACAGTCAGGTTTGTTTTCCCGGCAAGTCAGTTCTTGTTGTGCAGGGGGATAGTGGTGCCGTCTTTCACAGCTCGAATTCAGCCTTTTTCGTTAGTCGGCTTTTGAGGAGAGGATGTCGAGGATTCTTGGCGTTCATTCATGATACCGGAGCCACAGTGGGTTTGTTGGACCGGGTTCTTATCATGCGAGAGTTTTCCGACGTTGTTCCAAATGAGCCGGCGGAGCTTAGGGAGCTTAAGGATAAGCTGCAGAGTTGTTTGTTGGGGAGTTTTGTGTGTCTGAGCGTTTCACTTTTGGAAGCTCCTATTTCTGTTCGTCAAGGAGAAAGACGACAGATTTGTTAGTTATATGTATGCCCTAGAGGCCATTACTATACATAAGATGTATATTGTAGTGGATGCTTGGACATATATAGGGAGGACTTTCTTGCTCGACATGATAGTATGCTATCTGGTTGCTCTTTACCTTAACGTGTACACCGATCGTCTCTCTGTTACATGTTGGTAAAGCCCTTAGGATGTGTACCTGACTACCTGGACTATGATGCGGATCATACTAGTGGGGACATGGTAGTCCATAAGTACATCCTTCAAGGTCCCTAGTCGTGGGTGTATCGAGACGGGGTATCGATATACCAGAGTAGACTAGCGTATACCTTCTCGACCCATACAGATGGGCGATGGATGATCCCATATCCATTGGTGTTTGACATCAGAGATAATATACGGGTGCTCAGTGGAGACTGGGTACACTGGACGGACTCGCCGAGAACTCCCAGATGGTATTATACCTTACGTCAGATGGCAGTTCTCTGGTGACACTGGTACAGAGTAGTCTGTTGACCCGAGATCGTCATAGAGTCTTGTGTGGTTCCCACTGTGCTTTGATTTCCACCTTACCATGTCCAAGAGGGCGTGCAAAACGGTGGCTTTTGGGTACAGTCCCGAATCACATGGAGGCAATGAGCGATAGGAGGGAATTCGTCTCTCCCGGTATAGGGAGTTGATGTTGCGCTGTGTTCGATTGGCTATAACCGGAAATCCCTGGCCAGGGTTGCTGAGATTTACTGGTAAGTGTTACCTGTAGTTTCTCGAATTATTATAGACCTCATATCGACACGACTTATCGAGCTATTGGGGTCTGACGTTTACCACCCCTAGGCGAGATATGCGACAGATCAGACAATCAGACCGGACTGTACGGTAAGTGTTACTGGTTTGATTCACAGGAGTGTGAGCGGGCTTGCTCATCGATCTTCTGATCGCTCAATACCCGGGTGGCCGTTACGTTTAGCAGACCGCTTGCGGCTTGTGGGTGTTTGATATGATCATCATCTGCTGCCGGCGTATTGACGAGTCTTTAGAGTCCTACACAGAGGTTTCCTGGCTCAAGCGAAACGAAATAGGAGCGCATATGAGATATATGCGGGACAAAGGATAATGCGTGTATGTGATACCGTATTCTATCCTCGCGATTAATGTATCGAATGGTTGTATGCGATATAACCTAGTTATCGAATCAAGGATTGATTCGATAAGCCGATACATTGGATATTAGTCGGTCACATGCGATATGACCGAATCGTTAAATCAAGTGTTGATTTAATGATTTAATGCATAATTATATATTTGATATATTACTTTGCATTAACTAGTATTGGTTCACTTTAAATGGTTTTGCTCACTTGAATGTGCACATTGTATATGTGATATATTTTTGTGCACAAGTTTGTATCATGTTTGATGATGCATTCTACCTTGGGTTTGTGTAAAGATTAAACCATGATTATATGAATGGTTAGGGTTTTGTTTTCTTATTCATTTATTTATTTATTTATTCTTTTTTGAAAATAATAAGCATAAAGAGAAAATGGTGGCTTTCTTTGTTTGTTCATGAAGCTTCATGAAGCTTTGACTAAGTGACCATTTTGTCTCTTGCTTAACCCTAACCATTCCACTTAACCATAGTCCACTCTCTACACTTAACCATGGTTGTTGTTATGATAAGAATAATCTATTTTCCATTTTCTCATTATTCTTATCATAATATTCATCTTCTTCTTCTTCTTCACTTGAAGAAAACCTTGCTTCATCAATGGTGACTTGATGAAAAAAAAATGAGAAATCTAATTCTAAAGTGAACCCACTTCCTATTTCTTCATCCTCTACCTCTTGCCAAGTAGTATAGGGTGTTTTCTTCACAAGTTTCTTGACTTGGTGAAGTTGGAGCTTGATCTAGTGATGCCTCGACGTAGATCATCTTCGGCATCGAAGCCGACGACCAAGCCCGCCCATTTCTCCGATGAAGCCGACGCTAGAGCCCGGGATTCCTTTTGGACAGCGAGGAGACTTCATCATGGAGCTATGGAGGTGGAGGACCGGATCTACAAAGGTTGTATTTCCGTTCTTTTAGTTAAGTTGTTAACTAGTTGCATCTTTCGCCTAAAATTCTAGTTAACGATCCGTATTAGGGTTTCTCGGCACTTGTAAAATTTGAATTTGGAATGGTTGATGCCTTGTGAGACCTCATTAGCGTGCCTAGGAACCCTACAGTGGTATCAGAGCCTAGCTAGATCCTTAGGCGATGCGTAGACGAAGTTAGAAACCCGATCGAACCGAGACCCTAAACCCAAAATTGCTCTCTGTACTTTTTTCAAAAACTGGGTTTTTTCCAGATTAAAAATGCTTAAAAAATTCAACAGGGAATTATAAGAATTACGGTGCAAAAATTTCCTAAAGATGAGTCTAAAGTGCGGCGGAACCGCGGCAGAAGCATGGCTTTTGCGGCGGTTCCGCAGCCAAATGATGGTATCTGCCTTCAAATTTTGCATAGTAATTCCTATATTCAGGTGCTGTATTTTCTGGGAATTTTTAATATTTATTCAAGAGTTGAATATTCTGGGTTGTATTGGGAGTTCGTAGATTCGATCGGATTGTCTAATCTTGTCTATGTGTTTTCCGGATAATTTTTGAATATGTTAAAAAGTTCGACCGGATATAAATACCCACTTTTTCCCCTGTCGGGAAATTTCTAAGTGTTGGATTTTTCCATGGTTTAAAGACGTTCTAAGTAGTGCAAGTAACGCGATGGACCCTCTAGAAGACAACAAACCTTAACTCGATTATGTGACCGTCTTGAACTGCCCTTTGAACCTTCGGGTTTGCGGCAGTACGGCGTGCCACATGTGAGGCGTTGGCTTGACCCTTCTACGGCTGGACCGTTGGTACTGAGGCACGAACTGAATGTTTTTAGACTTATTTCATGTGTTGAGCTGTATCGGGAAAACTTGGGTGTTCGATTGTTCGATCGAAAAGTTTAACATTTTCTATTTATCCGGAATGTGATACAATAATTGGAATTCACAAGTAGTTATGAGATAACTGAATGAATGTTATAAACATAGCACTTTAGTCTCACTTGATCGGTTGCCACGGAATTTTGATGTGATCAAAAGTCCGTCGCAATCACGTAGCGTACGCGGATACTCGTCGGGTAAACTTAATAGACAGCCTCACTCCATAGCCCCGACCAAGTGACTGTAGGAGAACCCCGTCGCCGAAAGCATCCGTTCGGGTGCTCACGGCAGCGGTGTTCCGCCTTGGTGCACTTTGTCGACGGCGTCGGGGGTGCGGCCGCCTACTAAAGTTTGCGACGAGCATTCGATCAGGATGTTGGAAATCTTTTTGAATTGCCCGACTTGATATTGAAAAGTGTTTTCGATAATGAGACTAAAATGCGGGGTTTATAATTGTTAGGCACGTGATGTCTAAGTATTTCATTTGATTAGGCATGCGATGTCTAAAGAGATTGCGGATTCCAACTGTTGTAGTTTTAAACTTTCTTTTCTGTGACCGTAAGTGTAATATGTGATATCGCCGGTTTCGTTGCTATATGTCAACGACAATTAGGATGCGCATATTTACTTACGTTGATGACATGTGATGTTATGTGTTGCTGGATATGTTATATTGGATCGTCGTGTTTGAATAGCCGGGGGGTTTTATGTGAGATGAGTGTTTTTCATTTTCATTCATGTAAAAACTTGTATGTAATATTCTTTTATTGGGACACTTCCAGGTTGCGGAAGATGTCACCCTTTGTATATTATTTAATTTTCCGCACTAGGATAGACCCAAGGAGGGGAGCACAAGTAACCGGGTTCTGGAGTCCAATGGGAGACCAACTCAAGGAGTCGAGTCCGGGTCTCCTAACTCCCGAATTGGTAGGGTTGCTTGCCGCTCTCGTAGGGGTCTAGGGGTGTGGGTTTGGCTATTCATCACGACCGTGGAATCCGTGGTTTATACTGGCTCGTATTGAAAACACGGACGTCCTTGTATATCCAATATTTCATATGTTTCTTCTGCTGCGATATCTGTGATGTGATCATGTGATATGTTCTGTGATGGATACTGTATATAGTATATATGATATATTATATAGATGTTACTTATGTTTTACACCCGCGCTAGCCCTGCCCCGCTTTGCCGTTAGTTACCTAACCTAACGGTGCATGAGGGAACATCGAGGCGAATGCGGATGGCATAAGTGTACATCGTATTTATCTGTGATGTTTAGGTATTTAAATGATAGGACTTCATTAATGTGATTAATGAAATAAAAGAAACCTAAGATGTTGTAGAATCGAATTTCAAAAATAAAATAGGTAGCTACAGTTCTTGCTTTGCACAGCGGTATATGTGATATATCCTGCACCTTATTCGATGAGGAAAGGACCGAGATCCCTTCACCGGGAGTGACTCCTTTAGAAATAACTGGCAGATGCTACACACTCGGTTTGTCTTCTGATTGCTTTTAAGAGTTTTGCTTTGCACAGTGATATATATGATATATCCCGCACCTCATTCGAAGAGGAAAGGACCGACGATCCCTTCACCGGGAGTGACTCCTTTAGCAAAACTACAAAAGCCTAAAAAACACTCCATTTTAAAACTATTTGATTCTACAACGATATCAAGTTCATTACGCAATAGGTTTTCAGAAAAACCTGTCGTAGCCCTCCGTCATTTCAGATAAGTCCTGTTTAGTATTCGTGCAGCGTTTGTTGACCTTGTCAAGGCGCAGTGTGCGGTAGCTAACCAGTATTTATCTGCTTATGCATATGATGCAGATTGGGTTAGGGTAGTCGTACGACCTTGTTGACCTTGTCAAGGGTCGTGCGGGTGGGTTTGATTCAATCAAGAAATGACGGGTTGAACTTGACTTACGGTCTATGGTTTGTTGACCTTGTCAAGGTCATAGATCGTTTGGGGCAAAATATTATCGGGAATTTCAAGCGTTGAAATTTGCAATGAGATTGCATACCTTCTATGAGATAGTTGGATCCCGATACCCGCTGCGAGTAAGAGTTACTCCTGGGAGAGTTTTACACATTACAATTAGCCGATCAAGTAGGTGTCTAGAAAGGTGTTAACGAGGTTACGCCTCTGGGAAAACGAGGTTTACATTAATTAGGTTCGTACGAAAGCACGGGGGACCTCCCTCAAAGTACCGACACTGGCCTGGCTGAAAGATTGGCGAACTTGTAGTATGTAATTAATCCCGGCTAGTCTTTCCTTTTAGGTTTGAAGGAAGATTTGATAAAAACAGTGGGAGCCATCCTGATTAGATAAAATAATAACTAATCTATTCTTGCAAGAGCGCACGCTGAGTGTTTTCTTCTCTCTCTCTCCTGGTAGCGACCATGTCACGCCTTAATCAATATAATAATACGGAATATTGACCGAACCCGCTTGTTATACTGAGCTGGGGAACGTTGGTCGCGCTCCAACTTATAATTGTTATAAGACAGAGTAGGAAATTGGGGAATACAAGATTTCCCGTGCCGCCCAAACGAAGAAAGTGCATGCTGATGCATCATCTTCGGGTGTGTTCGTTACAAAAAACTGTTTCTCTGTATCCTCTACGTCCTGGGTATGTGATACCAGATCAGGATCCCAAATATGTAATCTGTTACATAGGGCTACAGCTAGGTAGAGAACTGAGAACGAGTGATAAGTTTCATGAGACAGAAAACGGGGCAAGTGTTGCAGCCAAGTCTGTTGGTCACTGTCACCCTGTATTCCAAATACATTGATTCTGAACGAATGTTATTAGATACCGAACCTGATATACAAAATCATATCAATCTCTTTATTAGTAAAGAAATGATAAAATTTTGTATAATTGGATAATGTTTTGAACATTTCCTATATCAAAAGTTGATCAGTTCAGGCACGTTATCTAAAAGCGTTGATGTTTTAAATCAAACTACAGTTCTTTAGTATACGGAACACACACAAGAGGAAGAGTTCAGAAATGAACAAATCCTTCTTGAGACATTGTAGACAAGGTCATATCAATGTGATCCGACTGGCTGAAGTTACATTTTAGATGCATATTTAAATCAGTTTGAATTTACATCTTGTGAAAACTTGCCAGTTATGTCATAGAGATAAGATGACCATAGCTCTGTTTATTGGAAACAGAGAAAGAGTTGGTGAACTCTTGGGATGATACATGTTGATGTATAAAGGTCCCCTGTCTACAGATGCCAAGACCGGTTCTTTATATTTCATTACATTCTCTGATGATCTCTCAAGATTCAGACATATGTTCTTGTTGAAACACAAGTCCGAACCTTTTGAGATATTCACAGAATATAAGTTAAAAGTATAGAACCAAAACGGGTAAAAGTATTATGTCCTTTGATGTGATCAAGGAGGAGAATACTTGAGCACGGAATTCCTGGACTATTCTAAAGGAGAATGAGATTCTCTCTCAGCATTACTCTTCCGTATACACCATAGCACGATGGTATATCGGGACGGAGCAATCAGACCCTATATGATAAGGTGTGCTCTATGATGAGTAATACTGAGTTACCTGTTTCCTTTTTGGGAGTTATGCACTTGAGAAGCTGCATACCTATTGAATAGGGTTCAAATCAAATCAGTTGCCTACCATTTCATATGTGATATGATAAGGGAAGAGCCCATATCTTAAGTTGGTTAAGATTTGGGGTTGTCCGGGCTATGTCTAAAAGAAAAATCCGGACAAGCTCGAGGCAAGGTCAGTTATGTAGAACTGGAAATGTTCCAGCTGTACAAACTGCTGCTGATGATTTGAAAGAACCAAAGGATTCAATAGTGACCAACGAACCTCAGCCTCTCCGCCGATCTAGTAGGGTTCCTCACCCACCTGAGAGATACTTCGGTTACTCTATGACAGTGAGAGAGAGGATTGCATCATGAGATGATGACCCAAATAGCTTCGAGCTGGCCATCAGGAGTAAGACTCTGTAAGAATGGCTGGATGCTTAGTGATCTGAGATGGAATCCATGTACACCAACAAAGTATGGACTTTGGTTGCTATATCTGAAGGGTTAAATCCCCATCAGGAGCAAGTATATCTTGAGAAGATTACTTGGTGTAGATGGAAAAGTTGAGACTTTCAAAGCTAGACTTGTTAAAGCTTTTCGTCATCGACCAGGCGTGGATAATGATGAAACCTTTTCAAGTGGCTATGCTTAAGTCCATCCAGATCCTACTTGCCACGGCTACATACCATGACTACGATATCTGGCGGTTGGGTGCCATGACTGCTTTTCTAAATGATGTTTTAGAAGAGAACGTCTATAAGTACACAGCCAGAGGGCTTCATAGACAGTGGGAGCAGCGGAAACGTGTACAAGATGCTTTATAGGTTAAAGCAGGTATCACGGAGTTGGAACATTGTTTTGATGTGTTAGTCAAAGAGTTTGACATCATCAAAATGGTAGATGAACCTTGTATAAACAAAAAGGTAGTAGGGAGTATTGTGTCGATCCTCGTAGAGTACGTGGATAACATACCCTTGATAGGGAAGGAGTTTCCTATGCTACGCTCGGTCAATCTCCGCTTATCACAATGATTCTCCATATAGGATCAAAGTGATGCCTCCTAAATCCTGGGTTTTGTATCTATGAGATAGATCTAATTGGATGTTAGGATTCTCACTAGTTGTAGTGAGATGGTATCAACCGATCCTAGGGAGAATCACTGGAAGGGTTCCAGGGTGATAAGGACGACTGAAAGTCAGTCACAGGCATTGTCTTTACCCTCAGTAAAGGGACGGTATGTTGGAAGAGTTCCAAGCTAGATACCGTGGCATACTAGACGATAAAGGCTGGATACATCGCTACTTAAGATGCTACCAAAGAGGCAGTCTGGATGTATATTTGTTCATGAGATGAACTTAGTTCCTCTCATTGTGTGACAATGGAGTTGTGGCTTATGCCAAGGAACGTCCGTCCCATCAGTGATCCAGACATATTCTAAGGCAGTATCACCTGATCATGGAGATAGTTGTTCTCCAGGGTGATCGAGGTTAAGAGAGTAGACTCAGAGGACAACACGGCGGATCCACTCACAAAGGGCTTTTCCCAGAGAGAGACTTTTATGGGATGGTTGAGTATGAGATACTACAACCACTGCTATCAGATGGCCCTAGTGCAAGTGGGAGATTGTTAGTTATATATATGCCCTAGAGGCCATTACTATACATAGGATGTATATTGTAGTGGATGCTTGGACATATATAGGGAGGACTTTCTTGCTCGACATGATTGTATGCTATCTGGTTGCTCTTTACCTTAACGTGTACACTGATCGTCTCTCTGTTACATGTTGGTAAAGCCCTTAGGATGTGTACCTGACTACCTGGACTATGATGCGGATCATACTAGTGGGGACATGGTAGTCCATAAGTACATCCTTCAAGGTCCCTAGTCGTGGGTGTACCGAGACGGGGCATCGATATACCAGAGTAGACTAGCGTATACCTTCTCGACCCATACAGATGGGCGATGGATGATCCCATATCCATTGGTGTTTGACATCAGAGATGATATACGGGTGCTCAGTGGAGACTGGGTACACTGGACGGACTCGCCGAGAACTCCCAGATAGTATTATACCTTACGTCAGATGGCAGTTCTCTGGTGACACTGGTACAGAGTAGTCTGTTGACCCGAGATCGTCATAGAGTCTTGTGTGGTTCCCACTGTGCTTCGATTTCCACCATACCACGTCCAAGAGGGCGTGCAAAACGGTGGCTTTTGGGTACAGTCCCGAATCACATGGAGGCAATGAGCGATAGGAGGGGATTCGTCTCTCCCGGTATAGGGAGTTGATGTTGCGCTGTGTTCGATTGGCTATAACCGGAAATCCCTGGCTAGGGTTGCTGAGATTTACTGGTAAGTGTTACCTGTAGTTTCTCGAATTGTTATAGACCTCATATCGACACGACTTATCGAGCTATTGGGGTCTGACGTTTACCACCCCTAGGCGAGATATGCGACAGATCAGACGATCAAACCGGACTGTACGGTAAGTGTTACTGGTTGGATTCACAGGAGTGTGAGCGGGCTTGCTCATCGATCTTCTGATCGCTCAATACCCGGGTGGCCGTTACGTTTAGCAGACCGCTTGCGGCTTGTGGGTGTTTGATATGATCATCATCTGCTGCCGGTGTTGGTGATAGTGCCCTCAGAGTCAATTATTGGATCACAGGCACGTGATTGCAATGATTGAGGGAGGACCTATCCCGGTAGGACAGTCTTACTCGAGATGATAGTATGCTATCTGGTTTATCTTTATCATCGTGTACTGTTTTAGGTGACCTGACAAGTCACTATTACACGTTGATAGAGCCCCTAGGATTCTTGCTTGACTGCCAGCAGTTTTAGGGCGATCATATACGTGGGAGCTGGTAGTCTATAAGCACATCCTTAAAAGGTCCCTAGTCGTGGGAGTTTCGAGACAGGGCATCGATACTCCAGAGTAGACTAGTGTATACAGTCGAGACCCCGACGAGGGGCGGTGGTCGGACTCACAAGCCACTGGTGTCAGTTGGTTCACCTAAGATGTATACAGGTGCTCATTGGGTTATGAGTATACCGGACAGGACTCGCCGGGAACATGCTAGTTGGTCTTATACCTGACGTCAGATAGCAGTTCCCTGGTGACATGTGTACAGGTTAGTTCATCGACCTGAGATCGTCATTTGTCTCGTGTGAGTTCCCACTGTGCTTTGATTACTACCCTACCACGGCTCAAAGGAGTCGTGCAAACAGGTTTTAGTTGGGTACAGTCCCGAGCCACATGGAGGCAGTGAGCGGATCTGCAGGGGTTCGTCTCTCCCGGTATTGGGGGTGAGGTCACGCTGTGTCTAGGAGAGCCATTACACAAAGCCCTCGGCCGAGGCAGGAGATTTGCTGGTAGGTATTCCAGTAGTATCTCAGGGTGTTCTGGGCAACACTCCGACACGACTTGTACCGCTTTTGGGGGTCTGACTTTTACCAACCCCCTAGGCCCGCAATGCGATACTCATAGACGAACAGACCGGACTGTACGGATATTATCACTGACAGGCTCAGTAGGGTGTCAGGATGAGTTCGCTCATCGACGTCCCTTTTGGTCAATAGCTGGTGGCCCGTCACGTATGGCTAATACCTCTGACGTGCTAGTGGTTAAATCCACAGCCATAGTATTGACATGTCTTTAGAGTCCACCACACTCAGTTACTCAAGTTTCGGGCGAAACGCTGTAGAGGCCGTATGGAGATATGGCAGGGTTCGATCAGATACGTGCGGTATTGCACGTATCGTGATCGGACGGATTTTACTAGCCGGCTTTGGTTTAAGCCAGATCCTAGTATTAGACAGTGTAGATTTTGTCTCTTTGCATTTGTATTCAGTTGGAATACAAATGCGGGCATGTATATGTAGTAGCGAGGTTTTCCTGTAATTTATTACGGGATCAGTTTTCTGAAGTTGCCAGTTTGCATTCCGTTCCGGCCGGTTTTCCTTTGTTCTTTCGCGGCCGGACTTTTCCGATGGAGGGGATTATTTGCAAGTTTGCAAATAACATTTGTGGAGGGGGTTTCTTGCATATGGATTGATTATGATGGCTTCTTGATTTGACTAGCATCATGAGATGCTTTATACATCTTTTCTTTGTGATTAGAGTTGATCTTGATTTGGAGATGACATTGTTATCATGGCTTTTGATGTGGTCACCTCTTGCCTTTTACTACACTCACCTTCCTTCTTGTGTCGGTTTTATTCTTCCACCATTTTGAGATATGAAGAATGAGAGGTTCATTTTGGGAAAATGGGTGATATATTTCCTTCATCTCATTCTTGCAAGAAAATGATAGCTCCATTTTTCCAAAGTTCATTTTCTTCCTACCTCTCCATCATCTCTATGGCACCTTCATACCCGCATCGAGACATGCTTTCTACACTACAACCTACAGTACCCTTGGACGCGTCGGCTAGCCAACTTCGCGCCCGAGTTGCCTCGGTCCAGAGGTGGGAGCCCGTAAAAGTATTCGGCTACGTGGTGCCCTTTTCGACGAGGAGGTGACGGACGAGGATTCCGCGGGAGATCGGAGTGGAGACGAAGACCGGAGGACACGGATCGCTCGGTATATCTCTCACCCCTTCTCTTGTTAGCTAGGATTGGGTTAATGGTCACGATCCGGGTTTTATTGTCCGCGGTAGCGCCAGTTTAAAAGTTAAGAAAAATTTTGATTCCGCATTTTGGCCTCGAGTAAAAGGCCGTGGCGCTGCCGTGGCGCAACATGGTATCAGAGCCACGCCATTAACCTAGTCTAGCTTGCTCTAGTATGTTTAAAGATCCGATCGAACAAAAATCCCGAAAACCGTATTTCGTGTGCATCAGGTTTCTGTCGAAATTTTTTGGACTCTAAAAATTTTTCAGGTTGTTGCAGAATGATGTACATAGTATTCTAAGATCACTGAAAAAATTTGGTAACATGATCCTTCAAAACGACCGCGGAACCGCGGCCATAACCCCACTTTGGCCGCGGTTCCGCCGCAGTATTTAGGCTTCATTTCAGCAATTTTTTCCAGTGTGCTTCTGACATGGAATTATGGGTTTTGGGACATTCTTTTTGGGCCCAGATTTTCTGAGAGTGCTACAGTAGTGCTTGGGGCCTACTTGGGTATATTTGTTCGATCGGATATTTTAAACATGCTAGTTCACAGTATTTACATTATCTGCGACCGTGAATGTCACTCGATCGGTAAATCCTGTCTAACTGCTATAGCCCGGTTAGACGGATTTGCGAACGTGACATTCACGTTGATGTTCTGTGTTTTTGCTGTGATGTTGCGGATCGGTCGTTGGGGATAGCCTGGATGCAATGCTAGTACAGTTTTGTTTTATATGTACATTTGATATTGCGGGGCGAGCGTCCGACATGTGGACTGCCGTCACTGCTTGTTTGTATTATTCTTTTGGGGCACGACCTGGTTGCAGTCGATGTACCCGTTGTATGTATATTTTACTTTCTGTACTAGGCTTACCCCGCGGAGGGGTGCACGGACAGCCGGGTTCTAGAGGGCAACGGGCCCGCATCTCATGGCATTGAGACGGAGAGGGCTTTACTCTAGAATTGGCGGGCTGTTCGCCGCACTAGTAGGGGGTACAGGTTGACCCAGGAGGGGTGCCCAAGTTGCCGGATTCCGTGAAGTGCTGGGTGGTCCATTCACGTTGCTGAAGGGGGCTGCCTCGCTTCAGGTTTTGGCGAGTGACTTGCCGCGCCCGTAGGGGTCTAGGATTTTCATTGCACAGGCTATCCATACGACCAGGGGAACGTCGGGTTTCAGTAGCGGCTCTATGAAACCCGGGGATCCCAGATATCTGTATTGTTCTATGATACTGGTTACATTTCTGTGATGTTGCATTTTATCACGCCTTGAGCGAAAATTATATATTATATATATACTAGTAGATGTTGTATATGTTTTGCATCCGCGCTAGTCCAGTCCCCGCTCTGTCGTTAGTTAAGTAACCTAACGGGTGATGACGGGACCTAATGGCGAATGCGGATGGCATATACGTACATCATTATTTTCGTTCTTTTGTGGTGTGATCAATTGATGCGACTGTATTGATTCGGATCAATGCAAGCTAAACAAACCTATTCTGATGTTGTTGGAACATTTTTTCAAAAAGCTGTTATTGTAAGGACGTTCACTTTTGTTTTGCATCGTGGTATTCAGTTGGAATATCCTGCTCCTCAGTCGACGAGGCAAGGGCCGAGATCCCTTCACCGGGAGTGACCCCTTGGACAGAAGTTTGCGTCAGGGCAATAACCTCACTATAAGCCGATTGCTTTTTGCTTTGCATCGTGGTATTCAGTTGGAATATCCAGCACCTCATTCTACGGGAAAGAGCCGAGATCCCTTCACCGGGAGTGACCTCTTTAGCAAAGGTTTTCGTCACTATATTTTTATAAAAATTATGCAGTTCCTTCAACGATATCAAGTTCATTACGTTAAAGGTTTTTCGCCAAAAACCAGCCGTAGCCTTCCGTCATTTCAGATTAGTATTGCTTAGTATTCGTGCTACGTATGTCGTGCGTTGCCGAGGCGTAGTGTTCGGTAGCTCTGTAATGCTTTTCTGTCGCATGGATAAGTGGATTGGTTAGGACAGTCGTACGGTTATGTTGGCATTGCCAAGGACTCGTAAGGGTGGGTTTAACGCAATCAAGATAATGACGGGTTGAACTTGACTAGGACTCTTTGATATGTTGGCATTGTCAAGGTCACTTGGGTCCTAGGGGTAAAAACCTACATCGGGAGTTTCTAAAGAAACTGAAACTTGCCAGGCATGCGCATGCCTTCTGGAGTGTGGTGACGTGAGTGGATTCCATCACGTTATCATCCGATGATAGTTGGATCCCGATTCCCACTGATGAGTTGGTTTACTCCTCGGGTGATCCCGACTAATTCTTCTTTTAGGTTTGGAGAAGAATTTGAGGTTACAGTGGAAGGTTTCCAGATTAGATAAAGTGATAACCATTCTGATCTAGGTTAGAGTGCACGCTGAGTGTTTCTTTTCTCTCTCTCTTTGGCAGCGACCATTGACCCGACCCTAGACTATGACTCAGTGACCAAGTTGACCGAACCTTCTTAACACTGGTTTTTGGATTGTCAGAGTTGCAAACCTCATTGCCACTCCTACTTTTACCCTTTTCTCCAGGACACCCCGTATTACTATGAACGTCCACTTCCATTGGACAAAACCATCGTATGGTTATATACGAACTCGAAGTTATTCGAGGATGGTTTCCGGTTCTGGAGAAAAAGAATAGGACTATTCAGTTGTCATTTCCTTTTACCTTCTCTCAGGTTGCGAGTACTTCTTGGTTTAGGAGATAGTACACCTATTACGCAAATTGGATAGTCTTCTTCCAAACCTTAGGCTGGTGCCGAACGGTGGGGAATGAAGAAAACCAATTAGCCTAAACGGTGTACAGAAGGTATTAAGTAAAAACAAAGAAGGGGATTAGTAAGAGGGCAAAGTAAATTGTGACTGTTATTCCCGACCAAACCAAATATTTCTTCGCCAATCCTAAATCACCTTTGTATTTCTCCAGGACACTCCGTATCACTACGAAGATCCCAAGTTTATTGGATAATCCATCGTATGGTTATATACGAACTCGAAAGGAACTTGTTCCAGTTCGGGGATGGATCCTGGTTCAGGAGAAATAGGAATAAGGTTCATTCGGTTGTCTTTTATCTTCACTTTCTCTCGCATTGCGAGTGTTCCTAGGATTAGGACAGTACACCCATTATGCTTATTGGATAGTCTTCTTCCAAACCATAGGCTGGTGCCGAACGGTAGGGAAGGAAGAAAACCATTTGGCCTAAAGGGGTGTGCAGAAGGTAATGATTAAAGACATATAAAGGGATTTGGAGAAGTGGCAAAGAATTATACGGTTACAGTTGTGAATCTGGATAATGGAAGAGGTATTACTAGGAATACCCGGATACCCCATCGAAACATTTCAATGTTTCAGTTTCACTGTGTACTGTTAAAAGAAAACTGATTTCCCAATTAGACACTTGCTCCAGGGTTTGTATTTACCAGGTTTGATTCTCACATCTGTATGGTTTTACAGATGATGAGTGGGAGTAAGTTATTGGGAATTAGTTGATCATCCTCATTATATCGGGATTCGTTGTAATTGGTGATATTTGAGGAAATCGCCTGGGCTGTTTGCCGGTCGGCAAATATTTGGTTTTGAATATCCGTTGTTATGCACCAATTTCAAATTGATATATCTGTACGTCTATTTTTTATAGAGTGAGATATACCTTTTGAAATTATGTCTATGACATTTACCTATACCAGTGGATGGTTAGGTAAGGAGCATTGAACAGCGGTGTAATTCTTCTTAACCATAAGTACAGTTTTCAACCTACGACACACAGTGAATGAGTTGTTAGACTCAGGGACTTATACAGATTATTGTATATTGTCCAGTGTCCATTAGGACAGAGGGGTTGGTCCTCGTACTATATTCTGTTTACTTTTAACTTCTCTAGTTCTTAGACATGTGTTTCATAGAAACACAGGATCTGAGTTTTGAGGAGTTATTGGTATAAGAATAGAGTAGAGAACCAGGTATTGCAAGTATCGAGATTCTTCAAGGTGATCGAAGATGTAGATACTTGTGTATGGTATTCAGTTGATAGTAATGAGAACTTGCTTCTCTTTCAGGTTACTCATAATTGGAAGCATTCCTAAGTTGAGTAACGCTGATCGGCCTCTCTCCATTTAGTTGACATGCACTGGAGACAGCTGCATGATTTGAATCTGGTTCAATTAAATCAGTGCCTCTGTTTCTATATTGGATATAGAACAGTTCATATCTTGACATTGTTAAGGTACGGGGAGTTGTCCGGCTTATGCTTAAAACTAGACTCTGGATAACTCAAGGCACGTTTCTGTAATGGCTGTTTGTGGGTTGACCCAGGCTATGACGAGGGTTGACTTTCTACCATCTGGAAGATCAATAGTGATATTGTTCTTGACTTGCCACATTTTAAAAGAAATGAATTTTTCAGAAAAACAGTACTGGGAGTATGGTAGAACTGGAAAGTGATTCCAGAACCGCAAACGATTACTGAAGATTTGATAAGAACCTAAAGATTCAATCTGATTTGACATTCCATTGGCCACTCCGCAGATAAAGTGGGTAACCTCAGGCGCCCGAGAGGTACTTCGTTATGCTCAAGGACGGTGGCAGGGAGGTTCTTGTTTACCCAGACTTACCATTGCTGTTGTTCAGACTGTGAGACCCGGCAGGAGGATGAGTATAGCGTCGTTCTGAACTAGCTTTAGAAATGTACGTCTATATGACTCTGCCAGAGGGTTGTCGTAGTCAGTAGGAGCAGCGGAAGCATTGGTGGACAGGTAGCTTATGTCTATTTATAGACTAAAGCAGATATAGCGGAGATAGATCATCTATTTCTGATGTGACAGTCATAGGTTTGACTTCATCAGAATAGGGGATGGATCTGTTAAGTAGGTAGTAGGGTGTGATGTCCTGGTATTTGGATGACATACACAGAGTAGGAAGTGATATTCCTATACTACGATCGGTTATGCTTTGGTTGTCACACAGTAGTTTCTCCACACAGGACTTGGATATTATATCAGACATTCTGGTTACTAGATCTATGGTTTTAGATCTAGATTTGGGTGGTTTCCCAATCAGGGTACTTAGACAGCATTCTATGAGTATTTAGAATGTATGACTCCTGGCACGGTAGTGTACCTGCAGGTGATGGAGTCACCCTCTCTAAAGGTGTCTTACAGACTAAAAGGGAGAGGGATACGCATGATTGGCAGATCACTTGCTTAGGCAATTGAGTCAATCATGAGATGTCAAGTACCACACTAGATGTTGTTCTTGCAGTAGATGCAATAAGTTGATGTTAATCCAATCCAGGAGAAACGATCGGAAGCAGCTTTAGAACATAAGTGAATGTTCTAGGGATTTGATAACGGCAGCCTCCTTTAGGAGACGGTTATCATTCCAGGCTTCCAAGGTGACCTGGATGGAAGAGTGGCTATCAGAGTTATAGTTTTCCCTCTGACGAGGGGCAGTATTTTGGACAGGTGGTCCAGGTGAATACTGAGGGAAAGGCATGTCGCAGGATACTGATTAAGTTCAGTTGACGATACAGTCTAAGAAGTTTGGATTTGGAGTTCATTTATGAGCTAGGTCCCATCAGATATCCAGACACATTCTAAGACAGGTATTGCTCATTTCGGGAGATGGCTTTCTCCGCGAACTTGAGATAAAGAGAGACATAGAAAGAAACACCACAGCGGATCCACTCACAGAGGCTATTCCTCGAACGCAATAGTTTCGCAAACGAGATATGTGAGACTGACTAGTAGAGGAGTTGGGTGTTCGGTATCACACGGGCTGTGAGTATGCGACATCGCAATAATTAGCCTTGAGTGCAAGTGGGAGATTGTTGGAGATAGTGCCCTCAGAGTCAATTATTGGATCACAGGCACGTGATTGCAATGATTGAGGGAGGACCTATCCCGGTAGGACAGTCTTACTCGAGATGATAGTATGCTATCTGGTTTATCTTTATCATCGTGTACTGTTTTAGGTGACCTGACAAGTCACTATTACACGTTGATAGAGCCCCTAGGATTCTTGCTTGACTGCCAGCAGTATGAGGGCGATCATATACGTGGGAGCTGGTAGTCTATAAGCACATCCTTAAAAGGTCCCTAGTCATGGGAGTTTCGAGACAGGGCATCGATACTCCAGAGTAGACTAGTGTATACAGTCGAGACCCCGACGAGGGGCGGTGGCCGGTCTCACAAGCCACTGGTGTCAGTTGGTTCACCTAAGATGTATACAGGTGCTCATTGGGTTATGAGTACACCGGACAGGACTCGCCGGGAACATGCTAGTTGGTCTTATACCAGACGTCAGATAGCAGTTCCCTGGTGACATGTGTACAGGTTAGTTCATCGACCTGAGATCGTCATTTGTCTCGTGTGAGTTCCCACTGTGCTTTGATTACTACCCTACCACGGCTCAAAGGAGTCGTGCAAACAGGTTTTAGTTGGGTACAGTCCCGAGCCACATGGAGGCAGTGAGCGGATCTGCAGGGGTTCGTCTCTCCCGGTATTGGGGGTGAGGTCGCGCTGTGTCTAGGAGAGCCATTACACAAAGCCCTCGGCTGAGGCAGGAGATTTACTGGTAGGTATTCCAGTAGTATCTCAAGGTGTTCTGGGCTACACTCCGACACGACTTGTACCGCTTTTGGGGGTCTGACTTTTACCAACCCCCTAGGCCCGCCATGCGATACTCATAGACAAACGGACCGGACTGTACGGATATTGTCACTGACAGGCTCAGTAGGGTGTCAGGATGAGTTCGCTCATCGACGTCCCTTTTGGTCAATAGCTGGTGGCCCGTCACGTATGGCTAATACCTCTGACGTGCTAGTGGTTAAATCCACAGCCATAGTATTGACGAGTCTTTAGAGTCCACCACACTCAGTTACTCAAGTTTCGGGCGAAACGCTGTAGAGGACGTATGGAGATATGGCAGGGTTCGATCAGATACGTGCGGTATTGCACGGATCGTGATCGGACGGATTTTACTAGCCGGCTTTGGTTTAAGCCGGATCCTAGTATTAGACAGTGTAGATTTTGTCTCTTTGCATTTGTATTCAGTTGGAATACAAATGCGGGCATGTGTATGCAGTAGCGGGGTTTTCCTGTAATTTATTACGGGATCAGTTTTCTGAAGTTGCCAGTTTGCATTCCGTTCCGGCCGGTTTTCCTTTGTTCTTTCGCGGCCGGACTTTTCCGATGGAGGGGGTTATTTGCAAGTTTGCAAAAAACATTTGTGGAGGGGGTTTCTTGCATATGGATTGATTATGATGGCTTCTTGATTTGACTAGCATCATGAGATGCTTTATACATCTTTTCTTTGTGATTAGAGTTGATCTTGATTTGGAGATGACATTGTTATCATGGCTTTTGATGTGGTCACCTCTTGCCTTTTACTACACTCACCTTCCGTCTTGTGTTGGTTTTATTCTTCCACCATTTTGAGATATGAAGAATGAGAGGTTCATTTTGGGAAAATGGGTGATATATTTCCTTCATCTCATTCTTGCAAGAAAATGATAGCTCCATTTTTCCAAAGTTCATTTTCTTCCGACCTCTCCATCATCTTTATGGCAACTTCATACCCGCATCGAGACATGCTTTCTACACTACAACCTACAGTACCCTTGGACGCGTCGGCTAGCCAATTTCGCGCCCGAGTTGCCTCGGTCCAAAGGTGGGAGCCCGTAAAAGTATTCGGCTACGTGGTGCCCTTTTCGACGAGGAGGTGACGGACGAGGATTCCGCGGGAGATCAGAGTGGAGACGAAGACCGGAGGACACGGATCGCTCGGTATATCTCTCACCCCTTCTCTTGTTAGCTAGGATTGGGTTAATGGTCACGATCCGGGTTTTATTGTCCGCGGTAGCGCCAGTTTAAAAGTTAAGAAAAATTTTGATTCCGCATTTTGGCCTCGAGTAAAAGGCCGGGACGCTGCCGTGGCGCAACAGCCGGCGTATTGACGAGTCTTTAGAGTCCTACACAGAGGTTTCCTGGCTCAAGCGAAACGAAATAGGAGCGCATATGAGATATGTGCGGGACAAAGGATATTGCGTGTATGTGATACCGTATTCTATCCTCGCGATGAATGTATCGAATGGTTGTATGCGATATAACCTAGTTATCGAATCAAGGATTGATTCGATAAGCCGATACATTGGATATTAGTCGGTCACATGCGATATGACCGAATCGTTAAATCAAGTGTTGATTTAATGATTTAATGCATAATTATATATTTGATATATTACTTTGCATTAACTAGTATTGGTTCACTTTAAATGGTTTTGCTCACTTGAATGTGCACATTGTATATGTGATATATTTTTGTGCACAAGTTTGTATCATGTTTGATGATGCATTCTACCTTGGGTTTGTGTAAAGATTAAACCATGGTTATATGAATGGTTAGGGTTTTGTTTTCTTATTCATTTATTTATTTATTTTTTCTTTTTGGAAAATAATAAGCATAAAGAGAAAATGGTGGCTTTCTTTGTTTGTTCATGAAGCTTCATGAAGCTTTGACTAAGTGACCATTTTGTCTCTTGCTTAACCCTAACCATTCCACTTAACCATAGTCCACTCTCTACACTTAACCATGGTTGTTGTTATGATAAGAATAATCTATTTTCCATTTTCTCATTATTCTTATCATAATATTCATCTTCTTCTTCTTCTTCACTTGAAGAAAACCTTGCTTCATCAATGGTGACTTGATGAAAAAAAAGTGAGAAATCCAATTCTAAAGTGAACCCACTTCCTATTTCTTCATCCTCTACCTCTTGCCAAGTAGTATAGGGTGTTTTCTTCACAAGTTTCTTGACTTGGTGAAGTTGGAGCTTGATCTAGTGATGCCTCGACGTAGATCATCTTCGGCATCGAAGCCGACGACCAAGCCCGCCCATTTCTCCGATGAAGCCGACGCTAGAGCCCGGGATTCCTTTTGGACAGCGAGGAGACTTCATCATGGAGCTATGGAGGTGGAGGACCGGATCTACAAAGGTTGTATTTCCGTTCTTTTAGTTAAGTTGTTAACTAGTTGCATCTTTCGCCTAAAATTCTAGTTAACGATCCGTATTAGGGTTTCTCGGCACTTGTAAAATTTGAATTTGGCATGGTTGATGCCTTGTGAGACCTCATTAGCGTGCCTAGGAGCCCTACAAGATTGCGGTTGTGGATTGATAGATTGTCAATTGAACCGTCTTACGGTGCGGATAGGTATCCTTTAGCTCGCCTTAACGATTTCTTCGATCAGCTCCACATTGCGAGACATTTTCTAAGTTGTTTGGGATCAGGTCATCATTGTTGCGGGTTCGGAGTGAGGACATTCCGAAAGCTGCCTTGTGCGTGCTACGGGCTTTATGTGTTTTGGTGTGTCATTGGACTCACCAATGCCCTAGCAGCATTAGTAGATGTGATGAACTGGATTTCTTCAGGCCGTTCCTCGACCAGTTATTGTTGTGTTATTCACGACATTCTGGTCTATTTTAATATGTCTTGAGGGACAGGAGTAGCACTTGAGGATTTGTTATGCGGATGCTAGGAGAGTGCCAGCTGTTTGTTAGATTCTCGGAGTGTTCTTTCAGGCTTGTTTGTGTTGACTCCTAGGTCTTGTAGTCACGGGAGACGGTTTTGTATGGTTCCGAGGGAGATCGAGACCGTACAGGTTTGGCCCAGACTGGTGTACAGACGGAGATCCGTTGATTTTTAGGCTTAGCATGTTTTTACCGCCGTTTCATGCAGGATTGCTAGTGTAGTGCTGCACCGTTGACTGGACTGACCTGAAAGGAGGTTCTTTTCTTTGGACTGAGGCATTCGTATGGAGTTTTCCCGCAGTTGGAGATTCGGTTAACAACTGCATCAGTTCTTTCCTTGCTTTCTGGTTCGGGCGACTTGTTGTTTAACTGTAAGATTTCACGAGTAGGGCTCGACTGTATACTGAGGTGACATTATAGAGTTATCACTTTTGCTTCCCGACACTTGGAGGAAGTACTAGCAGGATATCCTACTCATGATCTAGAGATGGCCGCTGTGGTCGTGCGTTGAAGATCTGAGGACACTACTTGTTCGGAGAGTCGGGTCAGATTTTCACGGACCACCAGAGCTTAATGTACATCTTCCTGCAGCGGGTTTTGATTGTTGAGACAGCCTTCTGTAGATTTACAGTTCTTGTGTGATCGTGGAGTACAGCTTAGGTTCGCCTCTTTTGATGGGACAGCTTGCTCATGTCTGTGCCCGACCACTCTTCTTTAATCGCTTTCGCGAGGCACTGCCTACCGACGCTCGTTCCTTAGAGATACTTGAGCATACTCGGCTGGGTAATGATTCGGAGTCCTTGATTTGTGACAATAGTGTGCTAAGTTAGGGACGCGTTTGTGTACCTAATATTATCGGGTAGAGACGTGAAATCCTAGGGCTGGAACATCTGTCAATTCTCTGTATTCATTCAAGTTCCACCAACATTGATGTGACTGTGAGATAGTTACGGGTGGGCAGGAATGTAAAGAGAAATTTCAGGTTTCGTTTCAAGGTGTTTGTCTTGCTGTGTGTTTTGGGTTGAGCATCTGAGACCGGCTTGAGAGTTGCAACCTTTAACCGTTCCGAAGTGGGAATGGGGGCAGATTTCCACGAATTTCGTTATGGGTCTACCTAGGTTTAGTCAGGGTGTGACTCCATTCGGATGCTTGTTGTCCGGTTTTACTCGGTTTTCTCAGTTGTTCTTTGTTAAGTTGTGCGTTGCACGGAGTTCCTTCGAGGGTCGTATCCAATGAAGGCACCCTGTTCGCTTGCCGTCTTGGGCAGAAGCTTCAGGAAGCCTTGGGTACTGGTTAAGCTTTAGCTCCATCTTTCCATCTGCAGGATGATGGGTTTGTGAGAGCGGGCTATACCGACTCTGGAGGATATGTTTGTGCGTTCGTGTTGTTGTTGTCGGCAGTTGGGGATCGTCACTCGCCATTGTTAGGATTCTCCTTCGATAGTTGTTATCAGGAGACACTCCAATTGGCAACCTTTAGGTTTAGGGGTTAGGTCGTGTCGATCACCAATCTGTTTTTCTGACTCTGCGTTGTTGGATTTTTGGACCCCAGCTAGTCTAGAGACTTCGGAGATGATCCAGTTGTTCAGGTCAGGATGATGACAGTCCTGTGCGGACAGAGATCTTATGCCGACTAGGGTGGTCGCAGGCCTGAGTTCGCAGTGGGAGATCATGTATTCCTATGGATTTTCCGATAAATGACGTGTGGAGTTTTGGGAATCTTATCCCAGGATTGTAAGTCCTTTTGAGATCCTTTAAGCGAGTTAGTTCGTTGCCTTTAATTTGGCACTTCCGCCCAGATTATTGAGTTTTCACCCCGCATTCTTTGTGCTGATACTTTGCAATTACCTTCATGACTTTTTTTCACATGATTCAGCATTAGACCATTTTCTTTGACGCGATCTTTTCGCTCACCTGCAGCCATTGGTGTTAATGGCCCGGCAGGTGGAGAAACTTCGGTCAAGGGTCTTGCTATCTATGGAGAGTTTTCTTGGACGTAGTCGTATAGTGAGGTGCTCACTTGGAAGGCTGCGAACGAGATTTGGGAGTTTTATAATCTTCTCTTTAAAGGCACGCTTAGTAAAAATTTTTAATTCGGGGACGAATTTTTATAAGGGAGGAGATTGTAACGTTTCAGTAATCGTTTTGCGAATTTTTCCGTTTTAGGGCAAAATAGTCGGTATTTTCCGTTTTAACCCGATTTCGATCAAACATCCGTAGAAACTTACCGGCACTTTTTTTAGCTAAAATAAATCTAGTGCGCGAACTTTGGGGGTAAATAGGAGGTTTTGGTTCAGATTGATTTTTTTCCTAATAAAAATATTATTTTAATTATTGGTTGATGTTGATATATCATTTTGGCCAAAATTCCATTCCTTCCTTGTAATGGCCGAACCTTGTGGGTGTGAGTTTTTTTTGGTTTTGTGTGAGTCATATGCTAGCTTCTACAGTGGCATGGTTTTATATCATGACTCATCCTTTGCTTTCAATGATCTTTGTCTTGCTTAAGATCTTTTGTTGGATATTTGTGATGTTAATTGGATGTGGTCACCACTTGAATCTCTTGAGCTCACCCCCCCTCATTTCACAGTGCACAAATTTGTGGACGACCCACTTGTTTTGAAGATGATATATTGTTCTTTGTTGATTAATTGAAAAAGCTCACTTCTTCATTTGAGTGTTGCTTTTTCTTTTTTTTCTTTCAGATGAACTTCTTCCTTCTCTGGGAAATAGTGGCAGAGCACTATTCATGTGCTAATTTGGCCGAACTCAATTTGTTGAGTGAGGAAGTTTGTTCTTCATTTCAAATCCATTATTCACTTACAACTCCAAAAGGCAACTTCAATTTACCATCACCCGCTTCGTTGAGTCCCTTCAGGCAAAGTATTCTACATTCTCTCTACTTCAATTTTAGACTTGTCGGCTAGCAAACTTGAGTTTGAAATCTTTTTGGAGGTATAAAACCCTAACACTAATCTCTTTGTTGTTCTAATACTTTAATTAGCTTATTAGTTGTTAAAATTAAGCTATTTAATTGCATGTTTAAAATTCTAGAAATGGTTTTTGGATAATTAAATTAGGGGTTGATTAGTGAATAGCTTAATTGTTAGTTTTAACCAAAATAAAACATAACCTAGTTTGCTAATTTGATAAATGTTATTTTCCTAATTACCTAATTAGCTTAATTACAAACTAGACTTTTGCTAATCCTAATTAGTGAAAACTAAAATTTTAATAAAGGTTTAAATGGTTTAACCTTGCTATTTGAAGATGTTTGTAAATTATAGTTTTGGTTAAACTTGTACTTTTGTGGTAAAATGATAAATACTGCTTTCTAGATTTTGGTAACTTTTAGGCGTGGGTTTTTTTTGACGTTGCGACGTTAATTATATTGAGTCCACGTTTATTATTGTGTTTTGAATGCGCGATCGGTACGATCAGGGTCTAGGCTTAGTAGTTGTGTCGCTTTGCGTTCCTAGTTAGGGTCGTGCCGATATCGCTCGTGTCTTTGTGTAGCTTTTGCTCTTAGTTGGGTTCGTAGTGTCGCTACGCGCGTTAGCCACTTGACGAACACTTGAGAGTATGTTTGGAGTTGGTGCGTCGGTCAACGTAGTTGTACGTATTTTTGGTCGATTGCTTATATACGCTTGCTTTATTGTTATATGTGTTCAGGATTGCAGGCGGAGACTTCGGGCGCTGCGCACAGGGGAAAGCGAGTGGTAAGCTTTATCTAGCCAGGAGCGTTGGTGAGTAGATTTAACATCTACAGGGGAATCGCCCGCATTGCGTTATGCGTCAGGGCTAGATATTTTATTACTTGTCGCATATTCTACGTTATTGTTAGAATTGCGCCTTTACCCTATTACTTAGATGTAGTTGTGCCTGGACTAGTAGTAGTAGGGCACTGCACATATTATTGACGATTCATGTTGCACGAGCACTGATTGTATGCTACACACACCGTCAATAATTGTCATGTCACACACAAACCACTTATAGATGTTATATAGCTTTGTTAGGGACATTGTGACATTGATTCATACTGCTTATCATATATGGCATTTAGCATACCTGTATTCCTATAGAGTATTGTACCATTAGTGATAGGTACCTACAAACTCCCTGACATAGCTACAGGTATACCTTGCACATGTTGTTCTTATACCCAGGGGGTATACTATATCATTGCTTATAGGTAGACACATTATCTTGCTATACCTTATTGATTTCACATACATCTGGTTTTAGCTACATGTTTACCTTCACTTGATGTTATTTAGAAGTGGATAAATAGGAACCGCATGATATTTGTATTAACTTGATGCAGTTAATTAGCGGTTTTTCCTTTATAAGCTTGTATTTCAGATATGGCGCACATATTATATTCATGGATTTTCGCATTGTTATATGGATTTTTCATGATATTTTATGGATTTGGGAACCGCGGGAGTTCATAAAATTATGCATTATATGAAAGGCCCGGTTTCCTTGATATGATATTTTCGCATCCACCATGAGATTTATCGGTTCTGGTTATATACTCCATACGAGGAGTGGCTGCCATATGAGGGTACATGGTGGGGCCCGGTACGGTTCCCCTCGGCAAGATGATCGATGGATTTTGCCGATTGAGCTTGGAGGTGGGCAAGTACCTACCGGTGACAGTACTTATGACTCAGCGGCTATCATGTGGATACCGATGTGAGTCATGTACGTATTGATACGTCGAAAGGCGAGGGTCAGAGCTAGGCACTCTTGCTTTCAGGATAGCGTATGATACGTACCTATCAGGATGCTAGTCTTGGTTGCAGCATCTGATAGATTAGTATTTTTGTGTCGATGCTTGGCACATTGGTTTCATGATATTTCTAATTACTCCTTGTATATATAACAGGGGATTTAGCCGCTGTTATATATACCCTTACACCATTATTAGTGGAATGGGACGCTAATATATGTGTATTGACCCCATCATATTTATTTATATAAATATATTTAGGATGTTAGAATGTTACTTGAGATTTGATTTGGGATATAAGTGATTCATTGAGATTGGATACTGGATAGATATGTGAGATCTACTTGATGTTGTACAGTCGGGATATACGCGATATACTTTATATTGTACATTGAGTAGATGTGAGACTTGTATGTTATGAGAGCCAATTGGGGGCTGATTGAAGAATTGTGATTTTGAGTATATTGATGGATTGTGATCCTACCACGATGTCAGGATTCCGTGGAAATGACATATTTTACGCCATACCTCACCTTTATCTGTTTGTGCACTGTTTCATGTATTAGTAGTACCTGTTAGTGTATCTTTCATGATTGTTGCATATTTATATTCTCACACCCTTATTGCATGATTATTGCATACTATTGTCATATTATTATTGCTTCATATATTGGTTGTACCTGCTAGAGTACTTTCCATTATTCTGCATTCATATGACATGTTATTGCTGTTAATTGCAAATCATAGATTCACGCTTTACGTGCATTCTTGCGATTACCTGCATATGTTATTTACTATTCACGAGTTGTCAACTCACCCCCGTTGTGCCACAGGTGTTATAAAGTGTTCCCCAGAGTAGTCGAGGCTGGCTATTCATCTATCATCTTTTGCTACGGATACCGCATCGGCTTACAGTGTGTTGTTTTATTCAGGTTGGTTTTGGTGGTTATCTGTATTTGTATTGTATATTCGTTGTATCTTGTACTCTACATCTACTATTATGTTGTTGACTTAGAGACTTGGTGAGGACGATATTGTATAAGTTGTGGATTTGTTGTCTTTTATACAGTTTTCTCTATATTGTCTTTATTTCTTCGCTACGGCGTCGTATATTTGTGGTGGTCATTGTTTTCCGCCTTTAGGCGTGTATTTGCTCCCGTTTGGGGACGCTTTATTTATCTTTAAATATTGTACCCGTTTCGGGATTAGTTTTTATAAAGGGGGTGCTGCCAAAATTTTTAAGAAAGCAAGTTGAACTTTTTAAAGAATTTGGGTTGTGATTTCAAATGTTTCAAAATAGCTATTATCTTTTCTTGTATTTATTTGGTTTAGATTTCTGGGTTTTGGCTTTCTTTTACTGCGTTACATCTTTAAGCGTTGCGTAGTATTAGGGCCGTCACGTGCCAAATTTCGGGTCGTGACAGTGTACCTGATACAGATGGATTCAGACACGAGATCGTAGAGCAGTCACATCAGTCACTTTTAGTGTTCACCTAGGTTCCACCAAGATGTACCGTGACTTGTGAGATGTCTACTGGTGGACGGGTATGAAGGGTGATATTTCGGATTTTGTTTCAAGGTGCTTGACTTGTCAGCAAGTCAAGGCTGAGCATCAGAGACCGGCAGGGGAGTTGCAGCCTTTACCCGTCCCGGAGTGGAAATGGGAGCAGATTTTCATGGACTTCATTGTAGGTCTACCAAGGTCTAGTCGAGGGTATGACTCCATTTAGGTAATTGTTGACCGGTTGACGAAAGCGGATCCTTCCTTCCAGTGAAGATCACTTTCGGTTATGCTCAGTATGCTCAGTTGTACATTGATGAGGTTGTGCGTTTGCACGGAGTTCCTTCATGCATTGTATCCGATAGGGGTACCCAGTTCACTAGACGTCTTTGGCAGAAGCTTCAGGAAGCCTTGGTTACCCGTTTTTGCTTTAGCACTGCTTTACATTCGCAGACCGATGGTCAGTCAAAGCGGACTATACAGACTCTGGAGGATATGCTTCGTGCATGCGTGCTTGAATTTGGTGGCAGTTGGGATTGTCAGTTGTTATTGATAGAGTTCTCCTACAATAACAGTTATCAGGAGATGATTCAGATGGCACCTTTTGAGGCTTTGTATGGTAGAAAGTGTCGATCGCCAGTCTGTTGGACCGAACTCAGCGAGAGCAGGATTTTAGGACCCCAGCTAGTTCAAGAGACTATGAAGAAAATTCAGTTGATTCAGGATAGGATGAGAGTAGCCTAGTGCAGACAGAAGTCTTATGCCGACCGTCGTCGTCGCAGGCCCGAGTTCGCAGTGGGGGATCATGTATTCCTATGGATTTCTCCGATGAAGGGCGTGATGAGATTTGGGAAGAAAGAGAAACTTAGTCCCTGATTTGTAGGTCCTTTCGAGATCCTTAAGTGAGTTGGTACCGTTGCCTATCGTTTGGCACTTCCACCCAGCTTTCTCGATGTTCACCCCGTATTCCATGTGTCGATACTTCGCAGATACCTTCATGACCCTTCTTACATGATTCAACACCAGACCGTTTAACTAGAGCGTGATCTTTCGTTCACCGAGCAGCCGGTAGTTATATTGGATCGGCAGGTGAAGAAACTTCGGTCAAAGGTCTTGCCATCTGTGAAGGTTCTTTGCCGTAGCCCGAATAGTGAAGAGGTCACTTGGGAGGCTGAGAGCGAGATGCGGAAGAAATTCCCTCATCTGTTTGAAGGTAAGCATAGAAAGATTTTCAAATTCGGGGATGAATTTCTTTAAGGGGGGAAGATTGTAACACCGAAGAATGCGATTAGTGTTAATTAAGAGATAATGCAGATTTTTAATAAAAAGTTTACCAAAATAGTTTTCAAATATTTTATCAAAATTAATTAATATTTTATTAATATTTATTGCGGGCTTGCACACACATGTGCATATTAAACTAGGGTTAATTTGGGGTTAAACCATGCTTAAGCAGCCATGACATCTAACCCCATTCCTTTAAGTGTAATATGTAATTAATTAAATTAATTAGTTTTGAAATTATAAATAAAAATGTTTCTTTTATTTGGTTGACTTGAGATAGAGGAAGAGAGAGAGAGAGAGGGCATCATGCGGCCTGGCAAGCATGCCAAGCATTTAATGACGAAAGAGAGGGGCATGGCTCTCTAAACTCACATCTCATTCTCTCACCCTCACTCACACATACACCCTCGCTCTCTCATTCACAACCCTCATTCTCACAACATTTTCTTCACCTCATCTCTTCCTCTCCCTTATCTCTCAACTTAAACCCTAACCCTATCCTCACAAACTCAAACAAAATCTCTATTTAACCCCACCAAAACCCTTCATAAAGCCAAGCCAAGCCACTAGGATCACTTGGAGCATGGAAAGCTAGGGTTTTGGGTAAGTTTGGGAAGGTAGTGACTCTAAACTGTTAATTAGGAGTTTATTTGTTGTGTTGCTTCGTAGTTTCAGTTTAGAACGATAAAGATATAGTTTTGTGCACGATATCGTAGTTTTAGTGTCGTTTTAGGATTTCTGTAACCTGCTGTGACCCCGAGTGTTCACTATGAAAACAAGCAGTTTAGTAGCGTAGTGCCAGAGACCCTAAGTATTTACCAGAGACCCCGACCCCATCTGAGCGGTTTTGGCAGGCGACGAGAGGAGATTTTCCGGCGAGCTCGGCCGATTGGGTGCCTGGGGTGTTATAACTTTTAGGGTAGCTTTCTGCTGTTGTTATGGGATGTTTGGTTCTGCTAGATTTTTAAATAATGACAGTGGGTAAAATCTGGGATCATTTTGCTAGTTTTAGTGTTTCGACGACGCGCGTTACGATATCCGATACGTTGTCCGACTCGGTTTCTGTGCTTCGCATGATTTCTGCACGTAAGTTAGTTTTAGTAGTGTCGCCACGCACGTTAGCCGCTAAGAGAGCACATTAGAGGTTATAGGAGTCGGCACATCGATTTAAACATAATTTTATGTATTATTGGTCAATTCTGAGTTGTACTTTCTATATTTTGTGTTAATAGGATCGCTGTCACGGCCCAAAATTTGGCACATGGCGGCCCTTAAACCACGTAACGTCTCCATGCATAACGTAATTCAAGTAAACTGAAAACCCAGCAATCTAAACCATCAAAAGTAGTAAGTGATAATAACATTGTTAAAAATTTTGAAATCCCAATCAAAATTGTTTAAAGTCCAAATTTAATTCCTTTAAAAATTTGGCAGCACATCCTTTGTAAAACAAGCCCTAAAAAGGGTACAACAAAAGATATAAGTAAAGCATCCTCGAACGGGAGCAAATCGACGCCTAAAGGCGGAAAACAACCACCACAACAGATATACGACGCCGTAGCGAAGAAAAAGGCGATATAAATGAAACTGCATAAAAGACCTCCAGAGTCACAAAATAATAAACAATATCGTCCTCACAACTCATCTCTAAGTCAATACATGAAAATGGTAGATGGAGAGTACTGGATACAACGAATATACAATGAGCAATATTGGATAACCGTAAATCCCACCTATTGCAAACCTGCACCCAGTCAGCCGTAGCGGTATCCACTGCAAAAGATGATACGATGTGAAGAAGATAACCTTGCCTCTGACTGCTCTGAGGGACAACATGTACAATCTTGTGGCACAACGGGGGTGAGTGGCCAACTCATGAATAGTAAATAACATATGCAGGTAATCGCAAGTATGCACGTACTGCGCTAATCTATCACATGCAAGCTGATAGAAATAAATAGCAATATGTATATGCAACGGTCAAGAAATCTACTCTATCAGGTACTACTAATAAATGAAGCAATGCACATCAAATACATGCGGAGTATGGAATAAAACATGTCATCCTCACGTCGGGCACATAGGCCCCTCACATCGGGCACATAGGCCCCTCACATCGGCCATAATATCGGCCCTCATATCAACCATAATATCGGCCCTCATATATAATGAATAAGAATACTTGCAAAGATCATTATGATGATATATATTATAGGTATACATATATAACAGCGTCCCATAACACTGATATATATATATATATTAGGTGTACATATATAACAGCGTCCCATACCACTGATATATATATATATATATATATATTAGGTGTGTATATATAACTGCGTCCCATACAACTTATATATATATATATATATATATTAGGTGTATATATATAACAGCGTCCCATACCACTGATATATATATCCATGTATATATATCAGCGTCCCATACCACTGATATATACCCAAGAGTAAAACATCCAGAAAACATAATATGAAATCCATATATCAATGCGAAATCTATGAAATATAATATATGCAACATGAAACAGTAATATGAGCATATAAAGGAAAAAACGCCATTTAACTCCAACAAGTTATTAAGTATATCATGCGGTTCCTAATTTCTCCAAAATCCATACAACATCATATAAAGGTGAACATGTAGCTATAGCCAGGTATGCGTAACCATGTCGGTATAGCAAGATATGTGTATCTAACTTTCAATAATGATGTAATACCCTCCAGGTATCTGTGTAGCTATATCAAGGTATACGGGTGTACATGTAAGTATGTATGCAAGATGTATATGTAACTATGTCTCATATTTGTTTATACCTATCACCAATGGTACAATACCATATAAGTATATGGGTAGCTAGCATGTAGTCAAGGCAAGGCATATGTGTACGCATGTCACGACCCAAAAGTTAGGCCCGTAACCGGCACTTAAATGACGTAACGTCAACAGGCGTACGCAATTTAAGTAAGCCGAAACCCAGAAATCTAAAGCACTCAAAACTGGATAAGCGGAGAAAACATAGTTTAAAACCTTCGGAAAATCTCAAGTAAAATCTTTAACTCTAGTTTTCCTTCTAGAAAATTTCCGCAGCACCTCCTTTGTAAAAACTAGCCCCTAAAACGAGTACAACATAGAATATAAATAAAACATCCCAAACGGGAGCAACTCACGCCCAACGGCGGAGACAACCACCACAAGCATATATAGGACGCCGTAGCGAAAAAGTATAAAGGAAAACTGCATAAAGAAGTAAAACTTTACAACAAGACCGGCTCCTATGAGGATGGCACCCAAAGTCACCAAAATATATACAACACCGAATCCTCACAACTCGTCTCTAAGTCAATATACAAGAAGTTGTAGATGGAGAATACTAGATCCATCAAAAAGATATAAAATGTACAAAATGGATAACCGCGAACCAACCTAATTGCAAAGGCCTCACAGCCAACCGTAGCGGTATCCGCAAAAGTAGAGATGATAAAACGCCCTGCCGCGACTACTCTGAGGGTAAGCCCTGCAAAAAACTGTGGCACAACGGGGGTGAGTTGCCAACTCATGAATAATAATTAACATCATACTATAATCGCAAGTATGCACAAAAAATGATAAAACTATTACATGTAATCGGATAGCATAAGTATGGAAATATGAATATGCAACAGTCATGTAAAGGTACATCATCAGGGTACTACAACTACATGAAGCAATGCATCAAAATAAACCTGAGTGGTGGGATGATAAAATAAAACCCATGCAAAATCATCAGCATGCAAAAGCCCCAGCGTCCCTCACTGACACATCAAATCCCAAAATCCTCAGGCACATCATCCTCAGATCGGCCCTTATATCCCGTCAGTCTCATGAAACCTGAGTGTCAAATATCGACACCCGAAAACTCATGAAAACATATACCTGTATGTATATATGTGTGTGTGTGTGTACAAGGATATCAACCACGTATGTCCATCGACGATATGTAAAAATCATGGAAACCTGAATGTCTAACACCGACACTCGAAACATCATGAAACCCGTGTTTAGTATCGACACGTAAATCCTCGTATAATAAGCTCCGTCTGAGGGATCGGTCCGTGGGCTCCGGCAGAACGGTCGGCCAAAATTAATTCATGACTCCGGTCGGTATCCTCCAGATAACCGCCGAGTCCAAATACTGTCACCGGTAGGTAGTGCACATCCTCTGCCATGCTCATCGGCTAATCCATCGACATACCTTTCTTGCCCCGGGGTACCATACCGAGCTCCACCATGTACCTGCACACGGCCTACGCACTCCTCACATCGGGTATATATCACAAATCTCAGAACCGAGAAATCTCATGGTGGACGCATCGAAATATCATATCAAGAGAAACCGTGTTTTTAAACAATACATAGTTTCTTGAATTACTCCCACGGTTATCAAATCTATAAATCACATGAAATCCATATCTCAATGCGTAAATCCATGAAAACTAAAATATGCAACATAAAACAGCAATACGAGCATATTAAGGGAAAACCACTCTTTTAAATGAATCCAGTTTTAAAATATATCCTGCAATCCCTAAATCCTCCGAAATCAAGTGCAATATCATATGAGGTGTACATGTAACCGTAGCAAGGTATACGTATTTACATGTAAGCAAGTATGTATGATGCATTTTATACGCGCAATAGCATAATAACCAACGTTTCAATATCACATGTCAATATAATACCACCTAGGGTCTATGCAGCTATAGCAAAATAGGTGGGTGTACAAGTCAGTAGGTATGCATGATGTACATGTGGCTATAGCAAGGTATACGTGAAATGGAATAAGAGTCAGCTCCTCAATTATCCCTATCCAATACAATATTACATATGTAAGTGGGGTATGCATGTCATGGCAATTACCTACGGGGTGGGTGTAGCATACAAATTAGTGCTCGTGCAACATGAACCGTTAGTAAGGTGTTGTGTCTAAAAGGTACAAGTCAAGGTACAACAGGTAATATTATGCAATGACGTTCATATGCAATCAACTCATATGCGAATAATATGTAGCTATCATATCATAATCCAGCCCTGATGCATAACACCATACGGGCGATTTCCCCATAGATGTTAAATCTACTCACCAAAGATCTAAAGCTACGAAAAGCCGACCACCTGCTTCCCTTTATTTGCCGCGTCCGAAGTCCCCGCTTGCGATCCTAAAATTTCACAAACACATCACATAAGCTAAATATCCTACGCCGACGCAAAGATAACGAAACGCAAGGATAACGCCCAGAAAATTACACTGCGCACCTAGCGCACAAAACGCGCACGACATCGGCAAAAACCCTAACTAGGGTCGCTAAACTACGCAACACCAAGTCTAGACTCCGATCGTCCCGATCGCGCAAACACAACACAATAAAATTTGAGGAAGATAATAAATATAACCTTGCAACGACCAATTGAACCCACGTCCAAAATACACCAAAACCTAGTAAGCAACTTATCGCATAATTTCGCACAAGTCTTAAGCTAACACAATTCTAGCGATAACGAACATCTTAAAACAGCTTAACTAAGTTATCAAAACCACTTTCATAATTTTAAAATCGCCCAATTATATTTTAGTAAAACCTAATAAGCTAAAACTCAATTAGAAAAATTAGTAATTAACAATTATCATATTTCTTATTAGGTTAAGTTTTCCTAATCTTCAATTAACAATTAACCCATTCATCAAGTTTAAACCCTAACTTGAACTTCATTAAAATTATTATGAATGAATTAAACATGAGTTTAAAGGTATATTAATCAATTAATTAGCTAGCTAAGTGATTTAATATAACAAATTAAAGACAAGGATTTGAAATTATACCTCTTCAAGACCACACCAAAGCAACTAGATTCATCAACTTTTGCCTCCAAAAATCATGTTTTTCTTGAAGATCCATGCTAGTTTAGTGAATGGAAATGATGGTTTAATTTTTTTTAGGAGTTTTATGGAATTATTTAAGGAATTTTGAGGATTTATTGAGCTTGGAATTGTTGCAAATGGTGAAAGAAAAACAAAGGGCAGAATGAGGAGGAGGCTCGGCCTTGAGAGGGATATGGTGGGATTTTTATGAAAAGTGTGGAGTTTTCTAGCATGAATTGGTAATAAATGCTCATAAATGCATAAATGCTACCTTTTCATTCTTTTCTTTTTCTTTAAAATTTAAATCCTTTTGCCACAAATATATAGATATTTAAGGATGGTTGGATTAAAAAAATATCTGGTGTTAGATTAACAATGATTCAAATTAGAAGTAATTAACCCAACCCAAAAAGTAATTACAACTAATTAAGTGCATAAATAACATATTAAAATAATATTCAAATAGGAAAAATTCTATGTGAACCAAAACTCCCCATTGACCCCCAAAGCCTGTGCACTAGCACTATTCTAGTTAAACTAGGCGCAGTCAAGTCTGTACGGAGGTTTGATCACAATCGGTTTAAAACGGAAAACACCGACTATTTTACTCTAAAACGGAAAAATTCGCATAACGATTGCTAAAACGTTACAATCTCCCCCTTAAAGAAATTCGGTCCCCGAATTAAAATTTAACTACGCGTACCTTCGAAGAGATGAGGGAATTTCTTCCGCATCTCACTCTCGGCTTCCCAAGTGATCTCCTCACTAGTAGGGTACACCAAAGAACCTTCACAGATGGCAAGACCTTTTACTGAAATTTCTTCACCTGCCGATCCAAAATAACTACCGCCTGCTCGATGAATGAAGGATCGCGCTCAAGCTGAACGGTCTGGTGCTGAATCATGTGAGAAGGATCATGAAGGTATCTACGAAGCATCGACACATGGAAAACGAGGCGAATATCCGGAAAACTAGGCGGGAGTGCTAAACGATATGCAACAGAAGCCACTCGCTCAAGGATCTCGAAGGGAACTACAAATCTGGGACTGAGCTTCCCCCTCTTCCCAAATCGCATAACGCCCTTCATCGGAGAAATCCTCAAGAATACATGATCCCCCACTGCGAACTCAAGTCTGCGACGACGACGGTCGACATAAGATTTCTGCCTGCACTGGGCCGCTCTCATCCTGTCCTGAATCAACTGGATCTTCTCCATAGTCTCCTGAACTAGCTGGGATCCCAAAACCCTACTCTCGCTGAGTTCGGTCCAACAGACTGGCGATCGACACTTCCTACCATACAAAGCCTCAAAAGGTGCCATCTGAATAGTCTCCTGAAAGCTGTTGTTGTAGGAGAACTCAATCAACGGCAAGTGACGATCCCAACTACCACCAAAATCAAGCACACACGCACGGAGCATATCCTCCAGAGTCTGTATAGTCCGCTCCGACTAACCATCGGTCTGTGGATGAAACGCAGTGCTAAAACTCAACCGGGTACCCAAAACTTCCTGAAGCTTCTGCCAAAGACAGCTAGTAAACTGGGTGCCTCTGTCGGATACGATGCATGTGGGAACACCGTGCAAACGCACAATCTCATCTATGTACAACTTAGCATACTGAGCATAACCAAAAGTGGTCTTCACTGGAAGGAAGTGAGCCGCTTTCGTCAACCGGTCAGCAATCACCTAAATGGTGTCATACCCTCGACTGGTCCTGGGTAGACCCGCAATGAAGTCCATGGAAATCTGCTCCCATTTCCATTCCGGAACTGGTAAAGGCTGCAACTCTCCAGCCGGCCTCTGATGCTCAGCCTCGACTTGCTGACAAGTCAGGCACCTCGAAACGAAGTCCGAAATATCGCACTTCATCTCTTCCCACCAGTAAAAGTCTCTCAAGTAACGGTATATCTTTATGGAACCTGGATGAATGCTAAAGGCTGACTGATGTGCCTGCTCTAGGATCTCGCGTCTCAACCCATCAGCATCGGGTACACACAAGCGAGTCCCACATCGTAGCATACCCTGGTCATCAATCGTGAACTCCGAAACTCTACCCTTCCGAACAAGCTCAAGAATCTCAGACAAACGGTCATCACTAGGCTGCGCCTCACGGATATGATCAAAAAGTAGTGGACAGGCACGGTCCTGAGCAAGATGCCCCCTAGTGGAAGTGAACTCAAACTACGCTCTACCATCGCACAAGAGCTGCCAATCTGCAGAAGACTGTCGCTGAACTGCGCTCAGCTGGGACAAGCTACCTCCGGGCCTATGACTCAAAGCATCAGCTACCACATTCGCCTTTCCCGGGTGATAAAGGATCCCACAATCATAATCCTTCACTAGCTCCATCCAACGGCGCTGTCACTGATTCAGATCTCACTGCTGGAAGATGTACTTCAAGCTCTTATGATCTGTGAAGGTCTGACATGACTCCCAGTACAAGTAGTGTCTCCAAATCTTAAACGCAAAGACCACCGCGGCCATCTCAAGATCGTGAGTGGGGTAATTCTGCTCGTGCTTCTTCAGCTGTGTTGAAGCATAAGCAATCACTCTATCATGATGCATCAAAACACAACCGAGCCCCACTAGAGAAGCATCATAGTAAACAACATAGCCGCCCGATCCAGAAGGCAAAGATAGAACTGGTGCCGTCGTCAACCGAGTGTTCAACTGCTGAAAACTCTGCTCGCACGCATCAGTCCAAAGAAAAAGAACTCCCTTCCGGGTCAGTCCAGTCAGCGGTGCAGCGATACTCGAGAAATCCTGCACAAAACGGCGATAATAACCAGCTAAGCCCAAAAAGCTGCGGACCTCAGTCACAGATACAGGTCTGGGTCAAAGCTGCACAGCCTCGATCTTCCTCGGATCCACAAGAATACCGTCACCCGTCACGACATGGCCCAGGAAGTCAACTCTATCAAGCCAAAATGCGCACTTTGAGAATTTAGCATACAGCTGGTGCTCTCTCAATATCTGCAAAGAAATCCTCAAGTGCTGCTCGTGCTCCTCACGACTCATAGAGTAGACCAGTATGTCATCAACAAACACAATAATAAACTGGCCGAGGAACGGCCTGAAAATCCGGTTCATCAGATCCATGAATGCTGCTGGCACATTGGTGAGTCCGAACGACATCACCAAAAACTAATAATGCCCATAGCGCATACGAAAAGCAGTCTTCGGAATGTCATCATTCCGAACACGCAACTGATGATAACCCGAACGCAAATCAATCTTAGAAAAATGTTTCGCACCATGGAGCTGACCAAATAAATTGTTAATTCTAGGTAAAGGATACCTATTCCGTACCGTAACTCGGTTCAATTGACGATAATCCATACACAACATCAAACTGTCGTCCTTCTTCTAGACGAACAGAACAGGAGCTCCCCGCGGCGAAACACTCGTACGCATAAGTCCCCTATCAAGCAACTCTTGCAACAGATCTTTAAGCTCTTTAATCTCTGTCGGAGCCATCCGATAAGGCGGTATAGAAATAGGCCCCGCGCTGGGAATCAGATCAATGCAAAACTCAATATCGCGCTCTGGCGGCAACCCAGGTAACTCATCGGGAAAGGCGTCGGGAAACTCTCGCACGGTAGGAACCAGGTCCAACGACTCCACTGTGGCTCTAGTATCATGAATCAAAGCCAAGAATCCCCGACATGCCCTCCTTAAAAGCCGACTAGCGCAAAGGACAGAAATCAAACTGTGAGGGGCGGCACCACGGTCCCCCTGCACAACAAACACTGACTCGTCGGGAAAACAAAACCTAACTGTCTTCTCACGGCAGTCCATAGACGCATAGCAAGTAGCTAACCAGTCCATGCCCAGCAGAATGTCGAAGTCCAACATCTCAAGAAGGATCATGTCGACGGACAGATCTCTGTCTCCTATACGGACAGCACACGACCGAAACATGTGTCGTGCAACAAACGAATCTCCAACAGGAGTAGTCACGACAAGCGGCTGACCTAGAAAACACGACTCTCGGCCTAACCTCGACACGAAGTGCGTACAAACATATGAATGCGTCGATCCCTGATGAAAAAGAACATGTGCATCAAAAGAACATACAGAAAGGATACCTGAAACCACTGCATTGGATGCCTGCGCGTCCTGGTGAGTTAAGGCAAAAACCCGAGCCTGCCCACTACCGGCTACTGGCTGTCCTCTGCCTCGGCCACCTCATCCTCTCGGCACAAAACCACCGCGACCACGACTTCTCTGAGCAGGTGTCTGACGCGGTACAACAATAGGCAAAAGAGGCAATACTCTCTGAGGCGGAGAAGGTAGTAAGGTAACCTACGGTACAGCTGCCTTGCCCTCAAGTGTCTCAGTACAATCTCGAACCCGATGATCTAAACTCCCATACCAGTAACATCC
This sequence comes from Agapanthus africanus, assembly GCA_030015575.1. Lineage (NCBI taxonomy): Eukaryota > Viridiplantae > Streptophyta > Magnoliopsida > Asparagales > Amaryllidaceae > Agapanthus > Agapanthus africanus. The sequence continues at coordinate 127,239,401 of CM057343.1, forward strand.
AGATGAAGATCGCTGACCCTCCTGGGGATAAGAGCTAAATAACTAGCCTGGTCTCGAGCCTCAACTACCCCCAGTACCGGTACGGAATCTATCACGGTGTCTAAAAGTCTGCCTCTGTGCTGGCATACCAGTACGAGCCCTCTTCGGTTCCGGAACAACCGACGACTCAGAAAGACACTCCTCCACCAATAGGGCTGCATCCACCGCTGCCGCATACGTGTCACAATGCTTAATGCTGATGGCTAGGAACAACTGGGTAAGGCCTCGAACAAACCTCTTCACGCTCATCTCCTCAGTCGCTACCAAGTACGGAGCATACACAGACAGCTCGGTAAACAGTACATCATACTCAGACACTGTCATCCTCGGAGACTGGCGTAATGACTCGAATCTGCACGCTCACGCATACCTGACGCTCAGTAGAAGAACACGGGCGAGAAACACCGTCTCAAACTCAGCCCAGGTCATAGGAGCAAGACCTGTGGCTCTGCCCCTCTCCAAGGACTCACACCACTTCTGGGCCAAACCCTCCAGACGGAAGCTCGCGAACTCCACCCATCTCTCGTCGGAGCATCGGAGCAAACGACAAATCCTGGCCATCCGGTCGATAAACGACTGTGGATCCTCAGCAGTATCTGTGCCGGTGAAAACCGAAGGCCTCAGCCTCATGAACTCTGTCAGTGACACGGTGATAACCACCGTAGATGTAGCTGTGACTGCCGGAACAGTAGGTACCGTCGCGGCCCCAGCAATGGGTGGAACAACCGCCTGCCCCTGCGCTCGAATGGCCTCAACTAAAGACCCCATCATCTGGCACAAGTCCTGCATACCAGCCCCAAACATAGCAATGCGTTCCAGTACAATAGGCGTACCGTCCTGGTCAGTCCTTGTCTTAGACGAGTCAACTCTGACCTCGGCCCTCACGGCCGCTCTTTGTGCCCCCGTAGTGTTCGGTGGCATATAGGCTGGAAATTGAAACAAGATTCGATAAGGACACAGAAATCAAATCACAAGGATGTACAAATCACAGGAGGAATTTCAATCAATAAGTCCTAAGGTCACTTAGGCGGAGTACCGTTTCGTAAGTATGCCGCGCAACATACACACGCTACGTCACTCTGCTTAAGCTACCTACTCCATCATACCAAGGTCATCCTACACTCCGAAAGGTAAAACCTAGCGCTCTGATACCAACTTTGTCACGACCCAAAAGTTAGGCCCGTAACCGGCACTTAAACTACGTAACATCAATAGGCGTACGCAACTTAAGTAAACCGAAATCAAGAATTCTAAACCACCCAAAACTGGATAAGCGGAGAAAACATAGTTTAAAACCTTCGGAAAATCTCAAGTAAAATCTTTAATTCTAGTTTTCTTTCTGGAAAATTTTGATAGCACCTTCTTTGTAAAAACTAACCCCGAATACGGGTACAACATAGAATATAAATAACGCATCCTAAATGGGAGCAACTCACGCCCAACGGCGGAGACAACCACCACAAGCATATATACGACGCCGTAGCGAAGAAATAAAAAGGAAAACTGCATAAAGAAGTAAAACTTTACAACAAGACCGGCTCCGACGAGCACGGCACCCAAAGTCACCAAAATATATACAACACCGAATCCTCACAACTCGTTTCTAAGTCAATATACAAGAAGTGGTAGATGGAGAATACTAGATCCAACAAAAAGATATAAAATGTACAAAACGGATAACCGCAAACCCACCTAATAACAAAGGCCTCATAGCCAACCGTAGCGGTATCCGCAAAAGTAGAGATGACAAGACGCCCTGCCGAGACTACTCTGAGGGTAAGCCCTGCAAAACATTGTGGCACAACGGGGGTGAGTTGCCAACTCGTGAATAGTAATTAACATCATACTATAATCGTAGGTATGCACGAACAGCGATAAATCTATCACATGTAATCGGATAGCATAAGTATGGCAATATGAATATGCAACAGTCATGTAAAGGTACATCATCAGGGTACTATAACTACATGAAGCAATGCATCAAAATAAACCTAAGTGGTGGGATGATAAAAAAAAACCTCATGCAAAATCATCAGCATGGAAAAACCCCAGTTTCCCTCACTAACACATCAAATCCCAAAATCCTCAGGCACCTCATCCTCAGATCGGCCCTCATATCCCATCAGTCTCATGAAACCTGAGTGTCAAACATCGACACCCGAAAACTCATGAAAACATATACCTGTATGTATATATATGTGTGTGTGTGTGTACGAGGATATTAACCACGTATGTCCATCGACGATACGTAAAAATCATGGAAACCTGAGTGCCTAACACCGACACTCGAAACATCATGAAACCCGTGTCTAGTATCAACACGTAAATCCTTGTATAATAGGCTCCGTCTGCGGGATCGGCCCACGGGCTCCGGCAGAACGGTCGGCCTAAATCCATCTCATGACTCCGGTCGGTATCGTCCAGAAAACCGCCGAGTCCAAATACTGTCACCCGTAGGCTGTGCACATCCCTTCCAGGCTCATCGGCTAATCTATCGACATACCTTTCTTGCCCCGGGGTACCATACCGGGCTCCACCATGAACCCGCACACGACCCACTCACTCCTCGCATGGATATATATCACAAATCTCAGAACCGAGAAATCTCATGGTGGACGCGTCGAAATATTATATCTAGAGAAACCAGGTTTTCAAACAATACATCGTTTCTTGAAATACTCCCACGGTTCTCAAATCCATAAATCACATGAAATCCATATCTCAATGCGTAAATTCATGAAAACTAACATATGCAACATAAAACAGCAATACGAGCATATTAAGGAAAAACCGCTCTTTTATATGAATCCAGTTTTAAAATATATCCTGCGGTCCCCAAATCCTCCGAAATCAAGTGCAGCATCATATGAGGTGTACTTGTAACCGTAGGAAGGTATAAGTATCTACATGTATCCAAATATGTATGATGCATTTCATAAGCGCAATAGCACAATAACCAACGTCACAATATCACATGTTAATACAATACCACCAAGGGTATATGCAGCTATAGCAAAATAGGTGGGTGTACATGTCAGTAGGTATGCATGATGTATATGTGGATATAGCTAGGTATACATGAAATGGAATAAGAGTCGCCACCTCAATTATCCCTATCCAATACAATATCAAGTATGTAAGTGGGGTGTGCGTGTCATGGCAATTACCGACGGGGTGGGTGTAGAATACAAATTAGTGCTCGTGCAACATGAACCGTCAGTAAGGTGTTGTGTCCAAAAGGTACAAGTCAAGGTACAACAAGTAATATTATGCAATGATGTTCATAAGAAATCAACTCCTATGTGAATAACATGCAGCAATCATATCATAATCCAGCCCTGACGCATAACGCCATACGGGCGATTTTCCCGTAGATGGTAAATCTACTCACCGAAGATCTCCAGCTACGAAAAGCCGACCACCTGCTTCCCTTTATTCGCAGCGTCCGAAGTCCCCGCTTGCGATCCTAAAATTTTACAAACACATCATATAAGCTAAATATCCTATGCCGATGCAAAGATAACGAAACGCAACGATAACGCTCAGAAAATTACACTGCACACCTAGCGCACAAAACGCGCACGACATCGGCAAAAACCCTAACTAGGGTCACTAAACTACGCAACACCAATTCTAGACTCCGATCGTCCCGATCGCGCAAACACAACACAATAAAATACGAGGAAGATAAAAAATATAACCTCGCAACGACCAATTGAACCCACGTCCAAAATACACCGAAACCTAGTAAGCAACTTATCGCATAATTTCGCACAAGTCTTAAGCTAACACAATTCTAGCGTTAACGAACATCTTAAAATGGCTTAACTAAGTTATCAAAACCAATTTCATAATTTTAAACTCGCCTAATTATGTTTTAGTAAAACCTTGTAAGCTAAAACTCCATTAGACTGTAAGTCCACGTTACCCATCCGCGGTTCTTTCTGGGTTGCGGAAATGGTGAAAAACGATTTTTTCGGTGGAGGGTAACATGGACTCAAAAACCGGATCTTTGCTAAACAAACTATCTAACAACCTAACTAAGAGTTTAACTACTATGTTAGGGGTTATACCTTAACTTGAACTCCTTCTCTTCGACTCCTTGTGGTGGTCGGATCGGCCTCACCTCGTCGTCTCTTTGTGCCGAAGATAGATCCACCCGAAAGCTTCTACCTTTGGCTCCAACCTCAATCTACAGGAAACTAAAATACTTGGCTTGCTAGACCTTGTACACTAGAATGAGTAGAGAAGTGTTTTGGGTTTTCTCTTAATGGTTCTTGTTTCTCAACTAATGAGACAAGAGAACCATGAGCAAGAGGAAGAGGAAGAGGAAGAGGGAGAGCTTGGATGAGAGAGAGAGGATATGATAGAATGAGAGAGGAGTTTTACAACCATGCTCTCAAAAGCCAAAATAATCATGATAATAATTGTAATAAAGTATTTTTGTGATGGTTCATTTCAATGGCAATATCATTTCATGCACTCATTTTGTAAACTACAACAAGCAAGCAAAAGTCATAGCCGTGAAATGATAGCCATGCAATGATGATGGTCAACAAGTCCAAACTAGTCAACCGGTCAACAAAATCAACAAGTCAACAAAGTCAAGCTTTCAACCCAACCATGGCACAATAATACTTAATTAATATTATTATTAATCATATTTCTTATTCTCATTAGGGTTTAGAAAAAGTCAACAGTCAACAACCCTAATGAGAATCCTCTACCTCTGTCTCTGTCAACTGTGCATACACACCCGCATCCGTGTTCCGAGGAACATGGATACAAAGAGATCCTCTGCCTCTGTCTCTGTCAACTGTGCATACACACCCGCATCCGTGTTCCGACGAACACGAAAACAAAGAGATAAAACCAATCCCGAAACGTATACTAGGATCTGGCTTAAACCAATGCCCGCTAGTAATAACTGCCCGGACACCAAACGTGCACAAGTGCATGGATGTGAACGAACCCTGTCGCAAAACCATGCGACCTCTACTCATTTTGCCCAAAGGCGAATAGCTCTCTGTGTGGGACTCTAAAGACTCGACACTACGCTAGCAGTGGGTTTAACCACAGACCGCAAGCGGCACTAGCTGTGCGTAACGGCCACCAGGTAGATGCCGATAAGAAGACTGATGAGGTGAACCCATCGGAACTCCTACTGAGCCTGAGTGTGACAGTCTCCGTACAGTCCGGTCTGTTCTACTGAGAATATCGCATGGCGGGCCTAGGGGGGCGGTAAACGTCAGTCCCCTAATAGCGGTACAGGTCGTGTCGGAGTGTAGCCCAGAACACCCTGAGATAACACTGGAAACCTACCAATGTATCTCGCTTGCCCTGGCCAGGGACGACTATGTGTAATGGCTCTCCTTAACACAACGCGATATCAACTCCCAATACCGGGAGAGACGAATCCTATCTAACCGTCATTGCCTCTAAGTGCTTTGGGAATGCACCCAACTACTACCTGTTTGCACGACTCCTTTGAGCCGTGGTAGGGTAGTAATCAAAGTACAGTGGGAACACACTCGAGGTGAAGTGACAGAGTTAAGTCAGCGGACTAAGCTGTACTCACGTCACCTGCGAACTGATAACTGACGATAGGTATAGTACCAACCAATCAGTTCCCGACGAGTCCTTGATTTAATGATTTTCCGTTGTGTAGTATTAGAAAATAGAATAGAAATCACAACCAAAAATTATTTGACCGCAATCAACTACGGTGTCGGATGTAGATTGTAAGTGAGTGCGGATCGTCCACAGGGACAGTGTAATAGTTCGTCTTTCGAATTTAGATGAGTTGAAACTTTAAAGAAAAGAAAACAAACAATTCATGATTTTATATTTGATGTTCAAGAATTAGAAAATCTAGATCTAATAACAAGAAAAGATAGAATCAAGAATTGATAGTTTGATGATTTTTCCAACCCAAATATCAAGAATCGAAATGAGGCTCGTAGGAATCGATCGGATCTATAGATGTGATGTAATCTTACAATTACGTATTCTTATCCTTCGATGAATTGATACTAGATCGATGACGGTCGATCGAGAATTAGGGATTTCTTATGAAACTAGGGTTTCATCTTATCCCTTATTCTTTCGTCGATATCATTCACATTCTAGCCTCTAGTAAATTCAAGAAACGATCGTAGATCCCTAATTTCGAGCGATCACAATCAAGAAAGCATCGCAACGAAACTAGGTCATCGATTCTTGAACTTGCTAGGGTTTACAAAGCTCGTAGGACTTAAAAATCGTATTAAGATTTGTTACATCATCATTCTACAATCGTCTCGACTCTTTTACGAGCGGAGTTTTACTCAAACATCACAACAAGAACCACAATCACAAATTGAGATCTAATCATGATGCAAGAATTAAAAGAAAGCAAAATTAAAGAATTTCACCTTTTATATATATCAACAATTTCATTACATTCGCTCAAGAACTACAAGAGGAAGAACTCGATCGTCGATTTGGCTTCGCTCGTCTCCTTGAGTCGCGGATCGGCTTGGATCACTTGCCCGATTGAAGATCGGCTCGGCTCCTAAAAGGTTGAAGGCTTCTCGCTTGATTTGGTACTCAAGATCTTGAATTTGGAGTGGAATTAGGGTTAGGGTTTCGCACAAGCCTTGTCACTAGACTTGTGGAAGAAGATGAAGAATTAGAATGATGAGAGAAGACTAACTAATGATGAACTAAAAAAATGAACTCCCCAACCCTTAGATCTAGGTTCCTATTTATAGCCATCAAAACCCTAGATCTAGGATTTGAATTTTAAGTTTCCCTCCAAAAGTTTGTTGGATGAAATTTGAATTTCCCTCCAAAAGTTAGTTAGAGGAGAAGCTTCTAGATTTGATTTGTTAGGAGGGAGCTTCTAGAAGAGATTAGTTAGGAGCTTAATTAGGATTAGCTTTGCTTTATGATCTTTGCTGATCTGGCAGTAGCTTCGCGAGAATTCTGGAATTTGACATATCTTTCTGAGATGTAGGCCTTGAGATATGAATTTTGCACTAAAAATAATTTGCTGATCTGACCAAACCGCCGCGGAACCGCGGCGCAAGCGCGCTCCCGCCGCGGTTCCGCGGCGCTTTAGAGGCTTCAGGGCTTGGTTCTTCTGGCGCTTGTTGGGCTTGAGTTGTGGGCCTTTCTTTGATATGTTGAATTGTATTTTTCCCTCTATATTGCTACCAGATCTGAAAACATGGAGTTGGTGTATTTTTTATCAGCTTCTTTTGACTTTGCTCCTGCAATTTCCTGCAAAAATCTCGAGATAAGTGTTGCGCAAATACAGAGATGATGCGATGCCATGAGATGCGGTCAATTTCCCTTAAAGTGCCGGTTTTAGAGTCTAACACATGCAATCTAATATTTAACGACTGATTTGCTAATATGTGAAATATGAATACCGAACACTTCTAAATGAGTGCAAATGATAGAGAAATTGCCGGTTAAAAGATGCAATATTTTCGACTGATCAAATTCCCCCAAACTTATTTTCGATCGTCTCGAGCGAACTTTTTATTAAAAAGAGAAGGAGAAAATAAAGAAAGAGAAAAATTAACTAGCACACTTTCGTAGGCAACACGATTGCACTGAGCACGTGCAACAAGCCTTTAAACCTCTAGGTGTCCCTAGTAGGAGGAGTGTTGTCTCCGGAGGGTTTTCAGCGGATTGCACCCACAAAATCCAATAATAAAAGAAAGATCCTGAATATTACATTTAAAGATAAGAATCGTAAAATAAAAGCCTTGAAAATTAAGGTTTCCAGCTAAGCTAGCGTTTCGGTTGTCATGAGCCCTATCTTAATAGTCATGAAAAGATGTTAGAAATCACGTCCTCCCTCAATAAAATATCGTATTATTCTTCATTCCTATCTTTCTTCCAAACATCGATCATATCATCCTGCGTGTGTGTAAAGGACATCCCTACACCCGGAGAATTCAATTCAAGCTATCATACTCTTGCCCATCAGCCTCAGTACTTTTTAATTAATGAATATTTAGATGAGATTGCTCACACACTTTCATGCGACCGTTAATACTTCTTGAGGTACTAACCGACCGATTACTCCTGTGCTTGCTTACTTGGTGTATTTTCCTCGTCTTGCACCACCTCAGATATAGCAGTGACTCCCAGACCAGTTGGTCTTAGGGCACTAGGTGAAGAAGCACCCTCGCTATATACTTTTTATTGCCCTCGGTGATAACAAAACCAGTGTCCATTTTTCTCACCACTTTATATTTTCTTCATGTTTTTTTTACTTCCTTCATACTTTTGGTTTTAAGACAAGAGCATTTCAAGGTATCCTCTACTATCCCAGGCTTCAAGACGTGTGTAAGTGCGGATAGCAGGGTAGCAACGTTCAAAATGTTTGGCTTCCAGAATAGAAACTATTTTTCAGACTTATTTTTATCCTCAGATTAGTGACGTCTTTCATCTTACTAACCCTTGGGACAACGGCTCATAACTACTTATTACTAGTTCGTATAAGAAAACTTCTAATTTTCTTAGTTTTCTTAAATTTTTTCTAATCTCATGGATGTAATTGTTCACTATCTAAACTTTTATTATCTTATTTATGTACAAAAATATTTTTATTTTTTATTTTTTTGAAATTTTTGAAATTTTTATAAGTTTTTTTTTTTAAAATGTTTTGTGCTTATGCAAAGTATGATGCAAATGATGCGAAAATAAGCACAAACCTCCCCCAAACTTGTTTTCAATAGTGTCCTCACTGTTGCCTTCAGCTAAATCTCGAAAAACCTGTAAGCTTGGGAGGAATTTATTAGTGGGGGCAAAATATTTAAGTGAAGATCCTCCCCCAAACTTATTTTTGGCTAATCTTTTTTTTGTAAAACTTTTCTTTTCAAGAGCCCGATTAATGCCCCCCCAAACTTGAGTTATACAATGTTAATCTTTGAAAATCACATGAGGGGGTCAAAAATCAGTGGTCGATGCCAAGCTTTGCAAAGACCGAATGTCAACACCAACCATTCAAAATTTTTATCAATGTAGTGCTCGGGTTGGTGAAAGAAGAAGAAGTGGGGAAAGGGTAAGTGGTGGAATAGAATGTGGGTGCGTCTCGTTTTGGAGAGACGATGCAGTGAATGTGATGGATTGCTCGCATTCTTTTTACAGTTCAGAGGAAGGGGTGGAGGTTCAATTTCATTGAGTGGGACATGATTCATCTCAACACCCGTGTCATTTAAAAATGCGAGTTCTTCAGCGAAAATTTCCTCAAATGTTCCATCAATACCCCGATGAATAATGTCATCACAAAGTGCGGGGTGATCTTCAGACTCTAAGAATAGTTCATAATCAGTGTTAGTTGTTGACCCGGACATCTCGGTGGAAGAGTCCGTATGTGTATGATACATAGTTGGGTCAAACAATAACATATGAAAAGAGTCAAGATCGATATCAGGAGGATCATCAAATTCGCTGATGTCGACATCCATTAAGTCGACAGAACATACCTGAGCAGTAGGTTCGGAGGGTACACTTCCCAACTTGTAAATGTTTAGTTCTATTGACCTATTCCTGAAAGATAGGGTCATAGAACCGTTACGACAGTTGATAATAGCATTGGAAGTGGCCAAAAAGGGGCGACCTAAAATCACCAGAATTTGATTCCGTGGGTTCGCTACAGGCTGTGTATCAATTACAATAAAATCTACCGGGAATTTTAATTCTCCGATTTTTATTAACACATCCTCCAGTTCACCCCTAGGTTTGGTGATTGATCGGTCAGCCATCTGGAGAGTTATGCTCGAGGGCTTTAACACTCCGATACCCAGTTGCTCGTATACCGAGTAAGGAAGTAAGTTAACACTAGAGCCAAGGTCAAGTAACGCACGGTTGATGTGTTTCTCCCCAATAGAAATGGAAATAGTAGGACAACCAGGGTCCTTATGTTTCTGTGGTAATTGTTGGGGAAAAGCCGTGTCTACAGTACTTGACATGAAGATTTTTTTAGGCACTTGAGTCTTCCTCTTTCTAGTGCACAAGTTCTTAAGGGTTTTTGCATAGGACGGAACTTGTTGAGTAGCATCTAGGAGAGGGATGTTGATGTTAACTTCCTTAAACATGTTCATAATCTTCTCCATATATGGACTTGGTGTGTTAGCCCTTAACCGATTAGGATAAGGTGCTTTAGCAATAAGCGCTGGGTCCATCATAGGAGAAGGAAGTGTTTATGGAATCGATCCCAAAATAGAAGAGGGGATAGTCCGTGGAGGGGTAAAAGAGGTGGGCTGAAGTGGCGAGCCTTTTGGGAAACGAAGAATAGGCTCGTGAGAAGGTGGTGGGGTAGAAGAACTGGGGTTAGAACTAGAAGTGTGTGTGGAAGGAAAGGTCTCAGCCGGGGTTTTATTGATTGATTTATCATTATCATCAAACTCTTCCCCAACATGAGTGTCAAGCACTCTTCCAGATCTCAACGTGATTGCATCCACATGATGTGAATAGCCAGGATTGGGTAAAGGTTGAGCTGGAAGTTTCCCTTTCTCTCTTGCACTCATTTCGGCTTTTAGTTGTGCAACTTGTTCTTCCATTGATTTGATATTCTCATTTTGAGAGATAATGATCTTCATCACATTCTCGACGGAAGATTGCAAACTTGCCGTCCCTTGGATGGATTGTTTCATGAAAGTATCCAAGGTTTGTGCTAGTGCAGAGGTATTATCTGTACCGGTCAATTGCAAAGGACTAGATGGTGCAAAAGTGTTGACCGGATTTTGAAAGGGGTGCTGACTTAATTGTGGTGGTTGCTGTTGTGGTGGAGGGACCCTTTGGAATTGATTCGGGTTTGGAACCGTGTTTTGAGATTGTGATTGGTTCCAAGCAAAATTAGGGTGATTCCTCCAACCCTGATCATATGTGGAGGAGAATGGATCGTTTCTAGGTCTTTGAAATGCGGCATTGGTATGCTCATGACCTTGAAACGGACACTCTTCCGTCAAGTGAGACGGATCAGAACAGCAGCCACATACAGTTTTGGAGAGTGATATTTGACTTAGGGCGGCTAAAAATTTGTTTTCCATAGTCTCAAGTTTCTTTTGCATAGCTGAAATGTCAGCTCTAACTCCTATGGACATATCATTGCCTTCCCTAGATGATTGACTCATACCCTCCCACTGTAAAGATTTTTCTGCGAAATCTTCTAGAAAGTTCCAGGCTTCCCCATCATCTTTAGTCATGAAGTTGCCTTGACACATGGATTCAAGGGTCTGTCTTGTGTAAGGAGTAATGCCCTCATAAATGATTCGGCACAGTTCCCATCTCGGGATGCCGTGATGTGGACATTGGACTAACAGATCCTTGAAACGTTCAAGACATTTTGAAAATGTTTCATTTGGAAGCTGGGTGAATTGATAGATTTCGCTACGGACTCGAGCTGTCTTTTGATGTGGGTAGAATTTCTTAAGGAATGCTTTGACGAATTCGTCCCAATTTGAAATGGAATGTGCGGTAGTGTTATATAGCCACTTCTCGGCTAAATCGCACAAAGTGAATGGGAGAAGACGTAGACGGAAAGCATCCACAGAAAGCTGTGAAGTACCCATCATTGCGCATACATTTTCAAATTTCGTGATAAACACGTATGCGTCCTCAGACTCGAGACCGTGAAATTTTGGTAGAAGGTTGATATATTGGGGTTTTATTTGAAAATTTTCCCCGTTGGCTGGTGGAATGGAAAGACAGGTGGAAAGTGGACCTCGTGTAGGATAGCATCTTTCTTAGAGAGAGATGCGAGGTGGATTCTGCGCACCAACGGACGGCGGCAGGGTAGTGGAAAAGATGTTCGATGGAGATGGATCCATCGAAGTGGGTGTGGTGGTGGGTAAAAGAAAGGTAAGTGTAGAAATACCGACTTTAAGGTCGATCGGGAGACGCGGACTTAACAGGCACTAGAATCCCGTTGTCCAGCCTATCTTGCACTAAAAAAGGTTTGTACAAGTGGCAGCGTGAATTTATAATTAGGGGAAATGATATGAATGCGGTGTTTGTTTTGAAAATTGATACGGATTTTGAAAAGATGATGCGACACAACAAATGCAGCACACAAAACCCTAGAATCTAGTGGTCACCTAGGTCAAATCTCTAGACCGCTCCTAACTGCCAGAAGACAAGACGCAGGATAGAATCCTCCACTGCCTCTTTGTCCCTCCTGTGGCCAGGTAAGTGCCAGGTAAGTGGGAGGTTCTCCACTACGTAAGTAGTGGGCCTAATTAAGTAACCACTAGCCATCGACACACTTGCCTAGGCACCACAAGAGAAACGCGGATAAGCAATGAATTACCCACGGCCTTCCTCTGTCCTAAGTGAGCGCGACGGTCCTTAGAGTCATCTCTAGATATTTTTTAATTAATGAGGGTCAATGCGGATGCAAGTTTTGTGATTTTCGGGGCCTAGGAAGGGTAATGAAATCCCCACCTAATTTGGATTTGGTCGTGCCCCTTAATTTCCGTATTAATATGCAAACAACCAAAAATCAAAACACGCACAAATTTTTAATTTTGCTTTTGCGGCGCAGCGATTATTTGCAAAGAAACCTGCACAAAAGTGTTAATTGGAGTAGGCAGAGAAGAAGATAAGAAAGCAGAGGAGTATACCAGCAATTTTGGTGCAGAGAGGAAGTCAAACCGCCGCGGAATAGCGGTGGGAGTCGCCTATTGCCGCGGTTTCGCTGTACTGTAGCAAGATCACTGCACACACTTTTCTACAGAGGCTCCTGTTCACTCCTCATGCTCTCTGGAACTATCTGAAAAAAATTTCCACAGCTCCAATGATTCCAGATTTTCTCGCAACAAATCACAACACACGTATTAGGGTTTGTGCGAGTTTAGATCTAAAAATTATAATGGAATAAATTTTTCAACTCAAATTTCAAAATACGAACAATTAGCGCACTATCCCCGGCAACACACGTATTAGGGTTCGTTTTAGTATAGTGTTGAGTATTCCCGCCTGTCACGCGGGTGACCCGGGTTCGATCCCCTGCAACGGCGCCATTTGATTTAATGATTTTCCGTTGTGTAGTATTAGAAAATAGAATAGAAATCACAACCAAAAATTATTTGACCGCAATCAACTACGGTGTCGGATGTAGATTGTAAGTGAGTGCGGATTGTCCACAGGGACAGTGTAATAGTTCGTCTTTCGAATTTAGATGAGTTGAAACTTTAAAGAAAAGAAAACAAATAATTCATGATTTTATATTTGAAGTTCAAGAATTAGAAAATCTAGATCTAATAACAAGAAAAGATAGAATCAAGAATTGATAGTTTGATGATTTTTCCAACCCAAATATCAAGAATCGAAATGAGGCTCGTAGGAATCGATCGGATCTATAGATGTGATGTAATCTTACAATTACGTATTCTTATCCTTCGATGAATTGATACTAGATCGATGACGGTCGATCGAGAATTAGGGATTTCTTATGAAACTAGGGTTTCATCTTATCCCTTATTCTTTCGTCGATATCATTCACATTCTAGCCTCTAGTAAATTCAAGAAACGATCGTAGATCCCTAATTTCGAGCGATCACAATCAAGAAAGCATCGCAACGAAACTAGGTCATCGATTCTTGAACTTGCTAGGGTTTACAAAGCTCGTAGGACTTAAAAATCGTATTAAGATTTGTTACATCATCATTCTACAATCGTCTCGACTCCTTTACGAGCGGAGTTTTACTCAAACATCACAACAAGAACCACAATCACAAATTGAGATCTAATCATGATGCAAGAATTAAAAGAAAGCAAGATTAAAGAATTTCACCTTTTATTTATATCAACAATTTCATTACATTCGCTCAAGAACTACAAGTGGAAGAACTCGATCGTCGATTTGGCTTCGCTCGTCTCCTTGAGTCGCGGATCGGCTTGGATCACTTGCCCGATTGAAGATCGGCTCGGCTCCTAAAAGGTTGAAGGCTTCTCGCTTGATTTGGTACTCAAGATCTTGAATTTGGAGTGGAATTAGGGTTAGGGTTTCGCACAAGCCTTGTCACTAGACTTGTGGAAGAAGATGAAGAATTAGAATGATGAGAGAAGACTAACTAATGATGAACTAAATGAACTAAAATAATGAACTCCCCAACCCTTAGATCTAGGTTCCTATTTATAGCCATCAAAACCCTAGATCTAGGATTTGAATTTTAAATTTCCCTCCAAAAGTTTGTTGGATGAAATTTGAATTTCCCTCCAAAAGTTAGTTAGAGGAGAAGATTCTAGATGTGATTAGTTAGGAGGGAGCTTCTAGAAGAGGTTAGTTAGGAGCTTAATTAGGATTAGCTTTGCTTAATGATCTTTGCTGATCTGGCAGTAGCTTCGCGAGAATTCTGGAATTTGACATATCTTTCTGAGCTGTAGGCCTTGAGATATGAATTTTGCACTAAAAATAATTTGCTGATCTGACCAAACCGCTGCGGAACCGCGGCGCAAGCGCGCTCCAGCCGCGGTTCCGCGGCGCTTTAGAGGCTTCAGGGCTTGGTTCTTCTGGCGCTTGTTGGGCTTGAGTTGTAGGCCTTTCTTTGATATGTTGAATTGTATTTTTCCCTCTATATTGCTACCAGATCTGAAAACATGGAGTTGGTGTATTTTTTATCAGCTTCTTTTGACTTTGCTCCTGCAATTTCCTGCAAAAATCTCGAGACAAGTGTTGCGCAAATACAGAGATGATGCGATGCCATGAGATGCGGTCAATTTCCCTTAAAGTGCCGGTTTTAGAGTCTAACACATGCAATCTAATATTTAACGACTGATTTGCTAATATGTGAAATATGAATACCGAACACTTCTAAATGAGTGCAAATGATAGAGAAATTGCCGGTTAAAAGATGCAATATTTTCGACTGATCAGTCCTGTCCAGTGTACTCGTAACCTAACGAGCACCCGCCTACTATCTCAAGTACGACATACTGACGGCTGTGGGACAGACCGTCTCCCCTGCTGGGATGATTAGCGCATACGCTAATCTACTCCGGAGTATCGATGTCCTGTCTCGATAGTCCTACGACTAGGGACCTGTATAAGGATGTGTTTGTGGATTACCCAGCCCCCACGAGTGTGACTGCCATCACAACGCTGGTAATCAAGCAAAGATCCTAAGGGCTCCACTAATGTGTATAGGCGATATGTTAAAAGAAACACATGTACACACATTGAAGTAGAGACAAACCAAGTAGCATACTACTATTTTGAGCAAGATTGTCTATACAATGGTGAATATCCCAAGCTTCCATTAAGTAATATACAAACTATTATGATACAGTAATGGCCTCTAGGCCATATAAACTAACAATCTCCCACTTGCACTAAGGCCATGTACTGGCGTATCGAAGACCTATCATCTCGATCAGCCGCTCAAACTGAGTCTGGGGTAAGGCCATCGTGAGTGGATCTGCAGTGTTATCTTTTGAATTTACTCTCTTCACCTTGATCTCCCGGCGATCTACGATCTCCCTGATCAGGTGAAACCGCCTCAAAATGTGCCTGGACTTCTGATGGGACCTGGGTTCCTTCGCTAAAGCTATAGCGCCGTTGTTGTCACAATACAGCGGTATTGGATCAACAATGGTAGGAACCACCTGAAGCTCCGTAAGGAACTTCTTTATCCAGACAGCTTCCTTTGCGGCATCGCAAGCAGCTATGTACTCCGCTTCCATAGTTGAGTCAGCAACGGTTTCCTGCTTGGAACTCTTCCAGCAAACCTCCCCTCCATTGAGTGTAAAGACATAACCCGACATGGACTTGGAGTCATCCTTGTCACTCTGGAAGCTGGAGTCAGCAAAGGCCTCGATCTAGAGGTCTTTTCCGCCATACACCAAGAACATCTCCTTAGTCCTTCTCAGGTACTTGAGAATGTTCTTTACTGCTATCCAGTGTTTCTTCCCTGGGTCCGACTGATACCGGCTTACAACGCTCAATGCGTATGCAACATCTGGTCTGGTACACAACATCGCATATATAATAGAGCCTACCGCAGATGCGTAGGGTATTGATGACATGCGAGCCCTTTCAAAATCAGTCTTGGGAGACATTTCTTTGGAGAGGGTGATTCCGTGACAAGCCGGTAGATTACCACGCTTGGAATCTTCCATACTGAATCGTTTCAGTATGGTGTCGATATACCTGGACTGTGCAAGCCCCAACATCCTCTTAGATCTATCACGATAGATCTGGATCCCCAGAATGTATTTGGCATCGCCCAGGTCCTTCATGGAGAACCTCTGTGACAAGAATCCTTTTACTGACTGTAGCATAGAAACATCATTTCCTATTAGGAGAATGTCATCCATGTACAAGACGAGGAATAACACAGTTCTCCCTACAATCTTACTGTAAATGCATGGTTCATCTGCGTTTTTTATAAAGTCGAATTCTTTGACAGTATCATCAAAGCAGATGTTCCAACTCCACGATGCCTGCTTCAGTCCATAAATGGACTTGAGCAACTTGTACACCTTCCCGCTGCTCCCACTCTGAATGAAACCCTCTGGCTGGTCCATATAGACACACTCCTCTAAATTTACATTTAGAAGAGCGGTCTTTACGTCCATCTGCCAAATCTCATAATCGTGGAAGGCAGCAATGGCAAGAAGGATCCGAATGAATTTCAGCATAGCCACTGGAGAAAAGGTCTCGTCATAGTCCAAACCAGGTCTTTGACGAAAACCCTTTGCAACAAGCTTAGCTTTATAGGTTTCGACCTGCCCATCTACACCAATCTTCTTTCTGAAGATCCATTTGCAGCCTACGGGTTTTACCCGTTCTGGAGCAAAGTCCAAAATCCATACTTTGTTGCTGTACATGGACTCCATCTTGGTCTGCATTGCATCCAGCCATTTTACTGAGTCACCGCTCTGAATGGCTTGCTGGAAGCTAGTAGGTGTTGGGGTAAAAATTTACACCCCGGTTGACCAAGTCAAAATCTAAGTCAACCCCAAGCCAAGTGGGCCCAAGCCCAGACCCAGTGGGCCCATGCCCGAGTCGAGCCCGAACATGAAGCGGCCGGCTTCCTCCACGCCAAGATAAAATTTTTGTAATAAATAATCTTGTTGCATTTTCTTTTATTTTATTTTATGGATAAATGTAAGAAAATGGGCATAAAGCCAAATTTTTGTAAAGCCCATGGCTTATGTGCAAAAAGAAATGGCACATGAGCCATGAAATAGGCAAAATGCCATTTTGTGAAGCCCAAGGGGCTATGTGTAAAATGTATGGCCTATAAAGGCAAAGATAATGAAAATATCTCATAACTTTTTCTCTCTCCAAAAAAAGTTTCAGAGCTGAGCTCTTTCCTCCTTCTTCAAGGTTCTAAAACCTTCTTCTTTCTTTTGAATTAAATCAAGAGTTTTACTCTTCCTTTTTCAAAACTAAATAGTTTTCCACCACAAAACCCACAAAGGGGAACTTGGATCTGTCATCAGATCTTAAAAAGGAGAGATTTTGAGATTTCACATCTCTTGATCTTCAAGATCCAGCAAGCGACAGGAGGAAGAAGAAGAACCACTTCCATTAAACCCAAAACACATTCAGGAGCCCGACTCCTCTCTGATTTCTCCTTTGAGAAATCCCTTTTTTCAGGCTAAAAGCCTCTTGTGCCTCTCCGGCGCGCAGCGCAAGTGCGCAAGGCGCCAGCGTGCCGACACGTGGCGCGCGCGCTTACGCACCTGCGCGCTGCGCAAGTGCGCAAGGCGCCCGCGTGCCGACACGTGGCGCGCGCGCTTGCGCACCTGCACAAGTGCGCAAGGCGCCCGCGTGCCGACACGTGGCGCGCGCGCTTGCGCACCTGCGCAAGTGCGCAAGGCGCCAGCGTGCCGACACGTGGCGCGCGCGCTTGCGCACCTGCGCACAGCACCTAAGCGCACAGCGCCCAAGGTGCTGCCCCACGCATCCCTTGGATGCCTTTTCCCCCTCTTTTTATGTATGTACATATACATATACATATGTATACAAATTCACACATATACATACTCCGCCACATTCTCCCCCTCCAAAAAATTTTCGGGCCGGGGCGCTGCCCCGAACCCCGCAAGGGGGCTGCTAGCCATCTTGACCCCCAGCCCGCTATCCGGGTAGCGGGACCCCCGTAAAAACTCTGCGTGGCTCCCGATATATCCAAAACCCCCTTTCGAAACAAAACACACGCACACTGCACATTGAGTTCGCATGACCAATTTAACCCGTTAATCGGAGGTTCCCTCGCCCCAAAGGCGGGAGGGTAATTAACGGCAGCTCAGTCCACGGCTGCCGGAGATTCGGATCCCCACAATCATTAAACCCCGGCCTACCCTAGGCAGGGGGAATCTGTAGTACGCCTGACAAGCGCTCGCGTATTCCCATCTCACTGGGGTGACGAAAAACACCCTACAGATTCTGGCACGCCCGGTGGGACGAATCTCTCCTCCCATATTTCGGGTTAAACGTTCATACGAACTCAATCAATATACATATCGATTGCCTATACTGAAATGATGTTTTTTTTTCCGTGCAGCAATCAACCTTCAACGACAATGTCTTCCCAGACGAATTCAACTTCCAAAGCGACCCCGATTCCGTACGTGGTCAAGATCAACGCTCGTGTGGTTCTCCCCGCAAGCCTCAGTCGACAATGGGAGGAACCGCCCCGCCAGTTTGGCTCTGTCATCATCTACCCTGCCGGAAGCGCTCATCTGGCAGAGATCCCAGCGGAACAGGTGGCCAAGCCGGTCTCAAGGGGTAAGAGGCCGAATGACGTGATCGCCAAGGCACCACAACCGAAACTTAAGATGGTGTCTGAACGAGTCCCTGGCGCTCTAGCTGGGGGCAAGACTTCCGATGTGAAGGGCAATATTAAAAGTTGCGGACGAGCTCAGGCGATGACTCCAACAAATGCACAATCGGGCGTATCTCCAAGGCCCTCCATCAACCGGTATGCGGCGTCTTCCCAAAAAGTCGAAGTCTGCAAGGTGCTTAGAACAGAAAAGTTAAGGCAGAAGCGGCTCAGGTATTGAGCCAACAAAAGGGCCAAGGCTTCGGCCAAATGGAATCGTGTGAAGTTCCAAGTGCGGGGTTGCCCCGCGACGACGGCTGAGTCGGACGTAAGAATCAGCAATTCCTTCGAGCCTCTAAAGTGGGTTCAGAACAATGCCATGACCGCCAGAATCAAGAAGACAGCGGTCCGAACAGTGCCGCAAAGAGACGTGTCCCGGCCCCAACAGAAAAAGTATGACACTGTCTCATCAAGAGTCTATGAAGCACTCTGTGCCACACGAAAGCAGCGGGGAAAACCCAGAAAAGAAGCGCCAGCACCATTCAAGAAACTGGTTAAGCCAGACGCCTTCAATCGACTACCAGCTACCGAAACAAGGGGGTCAAGACAGCGATCCACGAAATCAACTGCCAATGATAGAAAGACAGCCGGATATATCATCCATACGGTCTATATGGCGGGCGGGCGCCCCAGCGACAACCTTCGCAGCAAAAGCAAGGACGGGGCCACCACATCCCAAGCCCAATCTAGCCTGAATGTGGTTGCCGCCGCCCAAGAACAGCCGCCCCTGCTGGATGAAGAAAACCCTCTCGATGAGGATGATTGGCAGAAAGACCCCTCGGTCCATGCAGAGTCAAGCTCGGACAGCGAGGAAGAGCCGACTTTCCGCCCCAGGACTGCGGAGCAAGAGCTGCTTCAAGAGCTGCTTCAAGAGCTTCGAAAACAGCTCAGGAGCAAAGATAAAGAGATGGCCAAGCTCTATTCGAAGATTGACGACTTAACGAATGTGGTGATGCAGCTTACGGCTCAAATTGCTCGAGCGCCTCCTAATCAAGCGCAAGCCGCTACTAATCAGCTGGGTGAGGACAATCCGAGGCAGCCAATGCCTGTTCCTTTAGGACCAAGACTGGTCGAGCCAAATGAAAGCCGGCTACATTCCGCTTCTGGGGATGCCTCGGCCCCAGATAGCACCATCCCGCTAACACAGGATCGGATAATGGATTTGGTCACCAGCAAGGTTAAAACATTGGTGGCCGAAGCTGAAGCTCAGAAAGAAATCGGCAGTAGTGGGCGGCCATATCCCGCGCAGTACGATCTGATTGAGTTCCCAAGCGGCTACGTCATTCCTAAGTTCGGAAGATTTGATGGAACGGGGAATGCAAACCAGCACGTCGCCCACTTCAAAGCATCGTGCGGAAATACAGGGGGCAATGACGCGCTCCTTCTTCGTCAGTTTGTCAACAGCCTGACCGGCGTCGCCTTCGACTGGTATGCGAGTATACCGGACGGGTCCGTCATTACCTTTGCCCAAATAGAGTCCCTGTTTCGGCAAAGGTTCATGAGTGTCAGTGACAAAATCTCCATTGCCGACCTTGTGAGGACTAAGCCGGGGAAGAATGAAAGCAACACCGACTTTATCGCCCGATGGCGTAATCTCACAGTCAAATGCGAACCGCCGCTGGAGCAGGACCAGTCCGTCAGCCTTCTCATTGGGAACCTCAGCAATTGGATGGTCCCATTCTTGTGTACAGCGGGCCTGAAGACATTTCAGGAGCTAACCAAGAAAGTTCAAATGCTAGAACGCTCGAAGCAAGAGTCCCCGCCGGACTCTCAGAGAGACAAAACCTGGAAAAGCAAGCGGGACGACAACCGTAGAAGCGGGAGTTCCAGCAGTACCAATGTCTTCAATGCGTCCGACAATGAAGAAAAGCGAAGGGCGGGCGAATCCAAAACCAACCGGTCGCGAAAGCCATTGCTGGGAGGAGATGGGCCTTCCCTAGAGGAGAAAAAGAACAAGGTTTACTCTTTCAGAAGGGACAAGGTCCGCAAGATATTTAAAGATGCCTTGAACAACGGCTTACAATTGCCGGAGTCGAAAAGACCCCAAGAAGCAAAAATGACCGACAATCCTCTGTATTGCCCGTACCACCGAGTAGTGAGCCATGCGATCGAGGATTGCTATATCTTCAAAGACTGGGTCGAGAAGCAGTACAAGGCTGGAGAGATCAAGCTATCCAAAAGCGTGTTGGTGAACAATCAAGTTGCAACCGCCAACTTTATACAGACGGAAGCCGAAGCCTTCTGGGAGCAGACAGCCGAACCCGCGGCCCTAAGAAATGAAACTGACTCATCGCGGCCTCCGTGGAGTACGCACATATCTAATAAGATGAAGAAGATGCAAGCTACTTCAGAAAGAGCCCAGGATGGAATGGGAAGGACAGAAGAAGCCTACCAGTCCAGCTGCCTATGCGGCTCCATCAGGCTCAAAATCCAAGAAGCTCAAGAAGAAGAAAAGTGCAGCTCGGAGCGAAAAAGAGTCTGCAGGGAGATCGACCATTCAAAAATATATCGATTCCCTCGAAGAATATGAACAAAAGGAAAGAACATTGATTCAATTGAAGGAGTTCTTCCCTGTACAAGCGGCTGAAATTCTGGAGGAGTTAGAAGAAGACTCCAATGAAGAGATCCCAGTAGTGACCTGCTATGCCATCCATCTTGGCAGCGACTCCGAGGATGATCTCTGTTTTCCCGAAGAGGACGAGGAGCTCACCACAAAGGCCAATCAAATCCAGCTCAGAAGCGACAGAGCTCTACCGCAAAATCAGGGCAACGCCCCAAAAGGGAAGGAAAAACAAGTCGCTAATGAAGAAAATGGCAGAGAACCGGCCGATGAAAACATAAATCCTTCCTCGGTGGACTATAATGTCTTGGCACATCTCCGGAAGCTTCCATCTCTCCTGAGCATCTACGACGCCTTGGTCCTATCTAAGGAGCTTAGAGACCTTCTCATTCACGCTCTACAAAACCCCGAGCGGTATCAGGCTCACTTTGCGGAAATTAATATGAAAGAAGCCCAGCACGCTTTGCATGCCGCCGCAGTCACATTTAAGGATGAAGACTTGCTACTGGGAACGGCTGAGCATAATCGGCCGCTTTACGTGACCGGGTACAGCGACGGAGATCGAATTAATCGCATATTGATTGATCCGGGGTCCTCAGTGAACATCATGAACTTGCGAACTCTGAAGAGTTTGTCAATGGACGTCCGACACCTGTCAAGGGAAAGGATTGTCATTCAAGGCTTCAACCAAAATTGCCAGCAAGTTCTAGGGTCTATAGCTTTGCCAATCAAATTTGGGGATCTGCAAACTGAAGCTAAGATATACGTGATCGACGCCGACACATCTTATAAGATTCTCTTGGGGCGGCCGTGGATCCATGATTACGGCATCATTCCGTCGACTCTCCATCAATGCATGAAGTATACTAAAAATGGTGAAGAAAGACGTATTGACGGAGACATCCAGCCGTTCGGTGTGCATGAAGTCCGATATGAAGATTCTCGGTACTTTACGAACCACCAAAATGCTAAGCCACAACTGACTGAGGATAGAACGGCCCCAAGACTCAAAAGCAAATCTGCGCCGGCTATCACTTTCAAAAGCAAAAATACCCAAGTACGCCCGCATTTCGGCAGCGACACTGATGAGTCCGACGCTGGAAGCCCGTCCTTCCGCCAAACTCGCCCTCATTTCGGCAGCGATACGGACGAATCTGTTACTGAAGGCCCATCTAGCAGCAAAGTCCGCCCTTATCTTGGCAGTGACACTGAAGAGTCAGAAGAAGAGGACCTGCCGTGCGACAGCTGTGCAGATCGACCCCCCATGCAGCAAGCGAAACTACGAGAGACCTTCGAAGTCGCAGAAGGGTCCCTGGCTATCACAAGGGTGCCGGAACGGATGTGCAAAGAGCTCGACGCATTGTCAGTCTCTACCGTGGACCAGCTGAAAACTTTCTACGTGCCCGGGAGGAAAAATGGACAGAAGGGCATCCTGTTTTACAAGTCAAACCCCGTTGTGCACCCGGACGATCTTTCTGTCGCGTGCCTTCCCTATGAGAGAGGCATAAGAGCCGTCCTCAATCCCAGATACTATGCGCCCGAGATGCGGGAATACTTTAAGAAGTGCGGATGCCGGTTATATCAAACGGAGTCCGAAGCAAAGTTTTACGAAGGGCTATGGTATCCGCCCCAGGTCCGAGCACTCATCGATGGATGAATTCCAGATAGACGGGGCATAGGCTACATTCAACCTGATTCCAAAGCGTGCTACATGATCCATGTTGGTGAGGCCAGCGAAGGATCGAATAATGATGACGAGATAGCCGAGCCAGAAGAAGCTCCTCAAGAGCTCGAAGATGGCGGACAAGCAACCTTTGATGAGCTAACCGAGATTGACTTAGGAACGCCCGATAATCCAAGGCCGACCTACATCAGCTCATTCTTGTCGGAGGAAACGAAAGAGCAGATAATTGCCCTGCTGCGCGAGTTCGTCGACTGCTTCGCGTGGACGTACAAAGAAATGCCTGGCCTTTCCCCTGAGGTAGCCGTGCATAAGCTGGCTATATCTCCTGATGCTAAGCCAGTCAAACAAGCTCCTCGAAGAATGAGAAGGGAGTTGGAAGAAAAGGTCATCGAGGAAACCAAGAAACTCATCGATGCCGGCTTCATCAGGGAAGAGAAATATGCGGACTGGATCGCATGCATAATCCCAGTGAAGAAGAAAAATGGGCAGATCCGAGTTTGTGTCGATTTCAGGGACCTCAACAAGGCATGTCCTAAAGACGACTTCCCGCTACCGGTCATGGAAATGATGGTCGATGACACCTCAAATTACGAACTGTTCACCTTTATGGACGGCTCGTCTGGATACAATCAGATCAAGATGTCGCCTGAGGATGAGAAGCACACAGCATTTCGAACCCCGATCGGAATATATTGCTACAAGGTAATGCCATTCGGACTGAAGAACCCAGGTGCTACATATCAAAGGGCGATGACTAATATCTTTGATGACCTAATCCATAAAGTCGTTGAATGCTATGTTGATGATCTGGTCATCAAGACTAAAGCCAAGGCCGATCATATCCAAGATCTCAGGACCGTTCTCACCAGACTGAGGGAATACGATCTGAAGATGAATCCTCTGAAGTGCGCTTTTGGCGTGTCATCGGGAAAATTCCTGGGCTTCATAGTCCGACATCGAGGGATCGAAGTTGACCCATCAAAGATAAAGGCTATCATGGAGATGCCCCCTCCGAAGAGTCTGACGCAGCTAAGATCTTTTCAAGGCAAGCTTGCTTATATATGGAGGTTTATCTCAAATTTATCAGGGAGATGTAGGCCCTTCTCAAAGCTCATGAAGAAAGGAGCTCCTTTTATCTGGGATGCTGAATGTCAAGCAGCGTTCGAAAGCATTAAACGGTACTTGTTGCACCCTCCAGTGCTGGCCGCTCCCATTCCAAATAAACCGCTGATTCTCTACACTGCCGCGCTGGACGAGTCACTCGGTGCGCTCCTTGCCCAGAATAACGAGGATGGAAAAGAAAATGCCCTCTACTACCTCAGTCGAACTCTAGTCGGGGCGGAACACAACTACTCCCCAATCGAAAAGCAATGCCCGGCTCTAATATTTGCTGTGAAGAAGCTGAGGCACTATTTGCTCGCTCATCGGGTTATGCTGATCTCCAAGGTCGACCCGCTCAAACACTTGATGACCAAAGCAAGCCTAGCCGGCAGGATGGCAAGATGGGTTGTCATGCTACTTGAGTTTGACATAGTTTACACTCCTCAGAAAGCAGTAAAAGGGCAAGCTCTTGCAGACTTTCTCGCTGCTCATCCCATACCAGAAGGGTCGCCACTAAATTGTGAGTTACCCGACGAACAAGTGCTGCATCTCGAGAATGACGAGCCATGTTGGGAGCTCTACTTCGATGGGGCCTCATCGATAAGAACCTCCAGTAAATCAAGTGTCCCGGAGATAAAAGCAGGGATAGGATTAGTGTTTATCACACCATCAATGGGAACCCTACGGCGTTCTTTTGCTCTCACCGAGCCTCGGACAAACAATGAAGCTGAGTATGAAGCTCTGATAGCTGGTTTGGAGCTCGCCATAGAAATGGAAATCCGTCGGCTACGAGTTTACGGTGACTCCCAGCTCGTCGTCAACCAAGTAAGCGGCGACTATAAGATATATAAACCCGAGTTAGCTCGGTACAGAGGTCGAGTGGTGGAACTCATGAAACGGTTCACTCATATTGAACTAACGAGAGTCCCTAGAGCGTTGAACGGAAAGGCTGATGTACTCGCTCGCTTGGCCAAGGAACTGGCTGATCCTGAAATGGACGAAATTCTGATCACAGTCAGGAACCGGCAAATTCTACCCCCAGTCTCTCTACGAGAAGAGGAAAGCGCGGAACAGAAGAGCAGTCCTGCGGAAGAAGCTTCGATCATCCAAGACGAGCCCGATTGGAGAGAACCCTTCATAGAGTACCTCCGATACGACAAGCTGCCCGAAGAAAAATCTGCGAGGATTCAGCTGAAGAAAAGAGCTCTTCGATATGTGTTTGTAAATGACACGTTATACCGCAGGTCATATGACCAACTCTGGCTCAGGTGTCTGTCATTGGCCGAAGCCCAAAAGGTCATGAAAGATGTCCACTCGGGCGTTTGCGGTGCTCACCAATCTGGCCCCAAGATGCGACTTCAAATCAAACGGCTTGGGTATTACTGGCCCACCATGATACGGGATTGCGGAGAGCATGCAAAGAAATGTTATATCTGCCAAATTCACGGTGATTTTATTCACAAGCATCCCAACCCATTGCATCCTACAGTGGCGTCGTGGCCCTTCGAAGTTTGGGGCACCGACATTGTTGGCCCAATTGATCCCCCGTCATCTAAAGGCCACCGGTTCATACTGGCCGCGACAGACTACTTCTCCAGGTGGGCTGAAGCTGTCCCGCTAAAAGAAGTCAAGACAAAGGATATTCTGACATTCTTCCAGCATAATATTCTATACCGCTTCGGTACACCAAGAAGAATCATTTCTGACAACGGGCCTTCTTTCAAGAGCTTCAATGTCTCAAGATTCGCTACTCAGCACAAGATAGACTGGAGGTATTCCTCCATCTATAATCCAAGAGCCAATGGGCTAGCCGAAGCCTTCAATAAGACTCTATGCAAGCTTCTGAGGAAAAATGCTTCAGCCAACAAGAGAGACTGGAATCTCAAGCTTCACGAGGCATTATGGGCATATCGTACCACGCACCGTACTCCAACTCAGTCCACTCCATACTCATTGCTCTTCGGAGTGGAGGCGGTCCTCCCCCTCGAAGTTGAAGTTCCGAGCTTAAGAATGGCCGTCCAACATGAGTTGACGGAGGAAGAAAACGTGCTCCTTCGACTTGAAGAACTCGATGCCCTCGAAGAAAAGAGGCTCGCGGTGCAACAAAATCTGGAGCTATACCGAGCCCAAATGTCACGGGCTTATGACAAGATAACCCGTCTCCGCGCCTTCAAGAAAGGTGAATTGGTGTTGGTCCTCAAAAGACCGATTATCCGCAATCGACATGCCAAAGGAAAATTCGAGCCAAACTGGGAAGGACCATACGTCATCGAGAAAGTGTTTGACGGAGGATCCTACCAACTAATAAGTGCCGAGGGAGAAAGGCCCATGCCACCCATCAATGGCCGATATCTCAAGAAATACTACACGTAAATGCTCCAAGTCGCAGGCGAATTGAGCACATCAGCCCTACGGTCTGGATCAGACATCTTGCAAAACCGTATACAATCCACGGGCGTAAATGACCCCTATTTCTCCCAAATCCTGCCGGTGAGACTACTTTAAAGTCCCACCAGCGGCAAAAAAAATAATAAAAAAAATATATAAAATAATAATAAAAAAAATAAAAAAAATAATAATAATAACGGTATGCCCACAAGCAAAACGGGCACGGATGAAAACCCGAAAGGGCTCCGTGAGTAAAAACAGCAGGACTACCGGCGAGTCTATGAAAACCCGAAAGGGCGCAAACTCGTAAAAAGGAAAGGAGGTGAAATACACTCACAAAGTCCTCTCGACCTTGTGAGGAGAAAACCCCTGCGTGAGATCCTTACGACTCACAAAGGAGCAACACACTTAGGAATCCTCACGATTCCTAAGGAGAAAATACACCTACGAGATCCTTTCGACTCGTAGGGAGAAAATGCTTTTATGGGACCCTCACGGCCCATAAAATTGAAAAGCCTTAGGTGGTAGGGACCCAAACCTAACTCCTAAGCCATCGTTCCCCAACGGGCAACGGCAAATGATGATTCGCTCCTGGCATCTCGCTTCAGTGTTAGCGGTGCTGATGCCGACCAAAAACCCAAATCCCAAGTCCTCCCAAGGCAAATGATGAGTTGCTCCTGGCATTATTCCAGTGCAGCAATGCTGATGCCAAACAAGATCCAAATTCCAAGTCCCCAAACGGCGAATGATGAGTCGCTCCTGGTACCATATTCCAGTGCAGCGATGCAGACGCCAACCAAAATCCAATTTCTCAAAATTCTCCCAGCCCTACGGTTAGTCCCCAAATTGACTACCGTATACAATCCACGGGCTCAAATAATTCTCATCACCCTCAGGCCCCACCGTAATCACCAGTCACGCGGCTGGTCTCCGCCTTTGGAATTATGCTCTATTGAGAAGACCCACTCATGTGTCCTCACGATACATAAGGAGAACAAACCTTCGTGGGATCCTTACGACTCACGAAGGAAAAACACACTTAGGAGTCCCCACGACTCCTAAGGAGAACATACACCTGCGGGATCCTTACGACTCGCAGGGAGAGAATACCGTTATGGGACCCTCACGGCCCATAAAATTGAAAAGTCTTAGGTGGTAGGGATCTAAACCTGTCTCCTAAGCCATCGCTCCCCCAATCCCCAAGTGGCGAATGATGAGTCGCTCCTGGTACCATATTCCAGTGCAGCGATGCAGACGCCAACCAAATTCCAAATCCCATACCCCAACGGCGAATGATGAGTCGTTCCTGGTACCATATTCCAGTGCAGCGATGCAGACGCCGACAAAGTCCCGAAATTTTTCCGGCCCTACGGTCTGGATCATACATCCTGCAAAACCGTATACAATCCACGGGCGTAAAACAATCCCAATTTCTCCCAAATCCTCTCGGGGCAAATGATGAGTTGCTCCTGGCATTATTCCAGTGCAGCAATGCAGATGCCAAACAAAAACCAAAATCCCAAAATCCTCTCCATGACAGATGATGATTCGCTCCTGGTACCATATTCCAGTATAGCGATGCTGATGTCAACCCAAATCAAAATCAACAAGTCAACTTCCACTCCGACGCCACAGAAAGCGGAGCAAGTCAGAATCCAATCTCGACACCGCAAGAAGCGGAGCAAGTCAAGTCTACCCCTGACACTGCAAGAAGCAGAGCAAGTCAAATCAAGCATCGACCGTCCACGTCGCTAAAAGGGCAGCACCGACCGTCCACGTCGCTAAAAGGGCAGCACCGACCGTCCACGTCGCTAAAAGGGCAGCATCGATCGTCCACGTCGCTAAAATGGCAGCACCGACCGTCCACGTCGCTAAAAGGGCAGCACCGACCGTCCACGTCGCTAAAATGGCAGCACCGACCGTCCACGTCGCTAAAAGGGCAGCACCGACCGTCCAAGTCGCAAAAAGGGCAGAACCGACCGTCCACGTCGCTAAAAGGGCAGCACCGACCGTCCACGTCGCTAAAATGGCAGCACCGACCGTCCACGTCGCTAAAAGGGCAGCACCGACCGTCCAAGTCGCAAAAAGGGCAGAACCGACCGTCCACGTCGCTAAAAGGGCAGCACCGACCGTCCACGTCGCTAAAAGGGCAGCAACCGACCGTCCACGTCGCTAAAAGGGCAGCACCGACCGTCCAAGTCGCAAAAAGGGCAGAACCGACCGTCCACGTCGCTAAAAGGGCAGCACCGACCGTCCATGTCGCAAAAAGGGCAGAACCGACCGTCCACGTCGCTAAAAGGGCAGCACCGACCGTCCATGTCATAAAAAGGGCAGTGCCAGCTTCCCAAAAGGTGGGAACCAAATCAAGTCGCCTCCACGCGAAAGAAGATCCATCAATTTCATGCACACGACCCACATATGTGGTGTGCATTTATTGATGGGGGGCAATTTGTTGGGGTAAAAATTTACACCCCGGTTGACCAAGTCAAAATCTAAGTCAACCCCAAGCCAAGTGGGCCCAAGCCCAGACCCAGTGGGCCCATGCCCGAGTCGAGCCCGAACATGAAGCGGCCGGCCTCCTCCACGCCAAGATAAAATTTTTCTAATAAATAATCTTGTTGCATTTTCTTTTATTTTATTTTATGGATAAATGTAAGAAAATGGGCATAAAGCCAAATTTTTGTAAAGCCCATGGCTTATGTGCAAAAAGAAATGGCACATGAGCCATGAAATAGGCAAAATGCCATTTTGTGAAGCCCAAGGGGCTATGTGTAAAATGTATGGCCTATAAAGGCAAAGATAATGAAAATATCTCATAACTTTTTCTCTCTCCAAAAAAAGTTTCAGAGCTGAGCTCTTTCCTCCTTCTTCAAGGTTCTAAAACCTTCTTCTTTCTTTTGAATTAAATCAAGAGTTTTACTCTTCCTTTTTCAAAACTAAATAGTTTTCCACCACAAAACCCACAAAGGGGAACTTGGATCTGTCATCAGATCTTAAAAAGGAGAGATTTTGAGATTTCACATCTCTTGATCTTTAAGATCCAGCAAGCGACAGGAGGAAGAAGAAGAACCACTTCCATTAAACCCAAAACACATTCAGGAGCCCGACTCCTCTCTGATTTCTCCTTTGAGAAATCCCTTTTTTCAGGCTAAAAGCCTCTTGTGCCTCTCCGGCGCGCAGCGCAAGTGCGCAAGGCGCCAGCGTGCCGACACGTGGCGCGCACGCTTGCGCACCTGCACGCTGCGCAAGTGCGCAAGGCGCCCGCGTGCCGACACGTGGCGCGCGCGCTTGCGCACCTGCGCAAGTGCGCAAGGCGCCCGCGTGCCGACACGTGGCGCGCGCGCTTGCGCACCTGCACGCTTGCGCAAGTGCGCAAGGCTCCCGCGTGCCGACACGTGGCGCGCGCGCTTGCGCACCTGCGCACAGCACCTAAGCGCACAGCGCCCATGGTGCTGCCCCACGCATCCCTTGGATACCTTTTCCCCCTCTTTGTATGTATGTATATATACATATACATATGTATAAAAATTCACACATATACATACTCCGGCACATTCTCCCCCTCCAAAAAATTTTCGGGCCGGGGCGCTGCCCCGAACCCCGTAAGGGGGCTGCTAGCCCCCTTGACCCCCAGCCCGCTATCCGGGTAGCGGGACCCCCGTAAAAACACTGCGTGGCTCCCGATATATCCAAAACCCCCTTTCGAAACAAAACACACGCACACTGCACATTGAGTTCGCATGACCAATTTAACCCGTTAATCGGAGGTTCCCTCGCCCCAAAGGCGGGGGGGGTAATTAACGGCAGCTCAGTCCGCGGCTGCCGGAGATTCGGATCCCCACAATCATTAAACCCCGGCCTACCCTAGGCAGGGGGAATCTGTAGTACGCCTGACAAGCGCTCGCGTATTCCCATCTCACTGGGGTGACGAAAAACACCCCTACAGTAGGCTCATCAAAATCAACTGTGCAATCCTCTCTATCCCCGTCTATGAGAAAACCGTAGTATCTCTCGGGCGGATGAGACTGCCTACTACTCCTGCGGAGCGGCGCAGGAATGCCCGGTTATCATGAAACTTCTGGTTCTTCCAATCTTTCAGTAATAGCTTTTGGTTCTGGAATTTCTTCCAGTTCTACTGCGTTCCCACTTGTTCCTTTTTCTAAAAACTGATGTTCCAGAAAGTGGGCATGACGAGAAACAAAAACCTTTTGTTCCTCTGCGTAATAGAAAAGATACACCCTGGAGTTCTTTGGGTATCCCACAAACTTACACAGTACTGAGCGTGCCTCGAGTTTGACCGCATGCTTCTTTTTAACAAAAGCTGGACATCCCCATATCTTCAGATATTGAAGATGGGGTTTCTTCCCACACCACATCTGATATGGTGTGGTAGGCACAGTTTTGGAGGGAATCTTGTTCAAAAGATATGCAGCTGATTCTAGTGCATAACCCCAGAAGGATCGCGGTAACTCAGCCTTACTCATCATGGAACAAACCATATCCAATAGGGTTCGATTCCGCCTTTCCGATACACCGTTGTGCTGTGGTGTGTATGGATGAGTAAGCTGAGAGAGAATTCCATTCTCTTTTAAATAGTCCAGAAACTCGGCACTCAAGTATTCCCCACCTCGATCAGATCTCAGTGTCTTGATACTTTTGCCTGTTTGTTTTTCAACTTCATTCTTTTATTCTCGAAATTTCTCAAAGGCCTTGGATTTATGCTTCATCAGGAAGACATGTCGATACCTAGAGAAATCATCTGTGAAAGTAATGAAGTATGAATAACCTCTTCGCGCATGTGTAGACATTGGACGACACACATCACTGTGTATGAGTCCCAAGAGCTCGCTCACTCTTACTCCGTGTCCAGTGAACGGAGTCTTTGTCATCTTTCCCATGAGACAAGATTCACAAGTGGCATAAGACTGATACTCAAACGGATTCAAGTATCCCTCTTTATGTAACTTAGTTAATCGTGTCTCATTAATGTGACCCAGTCTACAATGCCATAAGAAAGCCTGATTTAATTCCAGAGACTTTCTTTTAAGTGTGTTCTGGACACTGAAAATCTGAGCTTGATTCAATACGTATATCTCGTTTTCTAATCTACCGGACCCAATCAGAACTTGATTTAGGTGGATGTGGACCACATCGCTTACAAAAGTAAAATCATATCATTCCTTAGAAAGTAAGGATACAGATATGATATTACAAGACGCACCTGGTACATACAAACAGTTACGCAGAATCAATATCTTCCCAGTTGTCAGTCCAAGATGATATTCCCCTACGGATTCAGCGTCCATGCTCATTCCGTTAGC
This sequence comes from Agapanthus africanus, assembly GCA_030015575.1. NCBI lineage: Eukaryota > Viridiplantae > Streptophyta > Magnoliopsida > Asparagales > Amaryllidaceae > Agapanthus > Agapanthus africanus. The sequence goes on from CM057343.1 coordinate 127,271,327, forward strand.
AACCCTGAGAGTCATATCACCTTTCTTGATAACCCTACGGTATCTCAGAGCCTATAACGAATTACAGATGTGAGATCCTGATCCGGAATCCAATACCCAGGAAGTAGGGTTAACTGACATACAGTTCTCTATTACAAACACACCCGAAGCCGAAACCACAACATGCTTCAAATTCTGGCTACTGGCTTTGCTAGCCCTGCAATCCTTCTGCCAATGTTCATTCCCGTAACAATAGGAACGTCCCTCTTTTACTACATCCAGTCCCGAAACTTTTGCCCTTCCCTTTCCTTCTACTTCCCTGGTTTCCTTCAGGGTAGAAGGTAGAAGACTGTAGAATCAAGTCAGTATCTGACCCGTTCTTCAACATGGTCTTCAGGTCCCTGAGCTCAAAATAGCTGGTCTCTGTAAGGACGTTGCCCCCTACAGATGACCCGATAGCCAACCACGCTGGAAGCAATTCGTTCGAGGTCTCATATCTTGCGATACGAGATTGCTCTCCATATGAATCTTTGTTATGGAGGAAGATAGAAGCCAAGTCCATCTTCTCATGCTGCCTCTAGTATGCACCATCAACTGAGGCTAACACGAGGCACTTGGCTTTCGCACAGTCTTTTTCCGATGTCTTAAGGATATCAATATCCGTGACAGGGGAAACTGGTCCTGAGACGGCAGGGGTTGGATTAGTTAAGAGGTGTCCCAGCTTGTCATGGGCAATGGACATCTGGACAGACCTTTACCAATCATAACAGTCAGATTCAGTCATTTTATTATCTAGATGTAACCTATGTGTGGTCATTGGTGTTGGATATAGTGCCATCAGAGTCAATTATTGGATCGCAGGCACGTGATTGCAATGATTGCGGAGGACCTATACCGGTAGGACAGTCTTACTCGAGATGATAGTATGCTATCTGGTTTGCCTTTATCAGTCGTGTACAGGTTCAGGTGACTGATTACTGCTACACTTTGATAGAGCCCTTAGGATCTTGCTTTACTACCAACAGTATGATGGAGATCATATACCTGAGAGTTGGGTGGTTTATAAGCATAACCTTAATTGTGGTCCCTAGTCGTGGGAGTTTTCGAGACAGGGCATCGATACTCCGGAGTAGACTAGTGTATACAATCGAGACCCCGACGAGGGGCGGTGGCCGGTCTCACAAGCCACTGGTGTCAGTTGGATCACCTAAGATGTATACAGGTGCTCATTGGGTTATGAGTACACCGGACAGGACTCGCCGGGAATCTACTAGTTGGTATTATACATATCGTCAGATAGCAGTTCCCTGGTGACATGTGTACAGCTTAGTTCATCGACCTGAGGTCGTCATTTGTCTCGTGTGAGTTCCAACTGTGCTTTGATTTCTACCCTACAACGGCTCAAAGGAGTCGTGCAAACAGGTAGTTTTTGGGTACAGTCCCGAGCTACATGGAGGCACGTGAGCGGATCGGCAGGGGATTCGTCTCTCCCGGTATTGGGGGTGAGATCGCGCTGTGTCTAGGAGAGCCATTACACAAAGCCCACGGCCGTGGCAGGAGATTTACTGGTAGGTACTCCAGTAGCATCTCAGGGTGTTTTTAGGCTACACTCCGACACGACTTATACTTCTATTGGGGGTCTGACGTTACTAGCCCCCTAGGCAGATATGCGATACTCATAGACGAACGGACGGGACTGTATATACATTGTCACTGTTAGGCTCAGTAGGGTTTCCGGATGAGTTCGCTCATCGGCCTCCCTTGAGGTCAGTCCATCGGCAGCCATTACGCACAGCTAGTGCCGCTGACGGCTTGTGGTTAAACCCACTGCCAGGGCACTGACGAGTCATTAGAGTCCCCCACAGACAGTTTCCTAAGTTCGGGCGAAACATTGTAGAGGCCGTATGCTTTTATGGCAGGGTTCGGAAAATGCACGTGCGTTTACGCACGTGTCATATTTCGGGCAGATAATACTGGTGGGCTTTGGTTTAAGCCGGATCCGAGTATTATATTGAGTAGATATAATATCTTTGACTCAGCTGCATTTGTATTCGGTCGTAATACAAATGCGGGTATATTTATACTGTTACGGGGTTGTCCTGAAATTCGTTTCAGGATCGCTTTTAGGATGTATATTGTAGTGGATGCTGGGACATATATAGGGAGGACTTTCTTGCTCGACATGATAGTATGCTATCTGGTTGATCTTTACCTTAACGTGTACACTGATTGTCTCTCTGTTACATGTTGGTAAAGCCCTTAGGATGTGTACTTGACTACCTGGACTATGATGCGGATCATACTAGTGGGGACATGGTAGTCCATAAGTACATCCTTCAAGGTCCCTAGTCGTGGGTATATCGAGACAGGGCATCGATATACCAGAGTAGACTAGCGTATACCTTCTCGACCCATACAGATGGGCGATGGATGATCCCATATCCATTGGTGTTTGACATCAGAGATGATATACGGGTGCTCAGTGGAGACTGGGTACACTGGACGGACTCGCCGAGAACTCCCAGATGGAATTATACCTTACGTCAGATGGCAGTTCTCTGGTGACACTGGTACAGAGTAGTCTATTGACCCGAGATCGTCATAGAGTCTTGTGTGGTTCCCACTGTGCTTTGATTTCCATCTTACCACGTCCAAGAGGGCGTGCAAAACGGTGGTTTTTGGGTACAGTCCCGAATCACATGGAGGCAATGAGCGATAGGAGGGGATTCGTCTCTCCCGGTATAAGGGGTTGATGTTGCGCTGTGTTCGATTGGCTATAACCGGAAATCCCTGGCCAGGGTTGCTGAGATTTACTGGTAAGTGTTACCAGTAGTATCTCGAACTGTTATAGACCTCATATCGACACGACTTATCAAGCTATTGGGGTCTGACGTTTACCACCCCTAGGCGAGATATGCGACATATCAGACGAACAGACCGGACTGTACGGTAAGTGTTACTGGTTGGATTCACAGGAGTGTGAGAGGGCTTGCTCGTCGATCTTCTGATCGCTCAATACCCGGGTGGCCGTTACGTTTAGCAGACCGCTTGCGGCTTGTGGGTGTTTGATATGATCATCACCTGCTGCCGGCGTATTGACGAGTCTTTAGAGTCCTACACAGAGGTTTCCTGGCTCAAGCGAAACGAAATAGGAGCGCATATGAGATATGTGCGGGACCGAGAATAATGCGTGTATGTGATACCGTATTCTATTCTCGCGATGAATGTATCGAATGGTTGTATGCGATATAACCTAGTTATCGAATCAAGGATTGATTCGATAAGCCGATACATTGGATACTAGTCGGTTGTGTGCGACATGACCGGATCATTGAATCAAGTGTTGATTTAATGATTTAATGCATAATTATATATATGATATATTACTTTGCATTAACTAGTATTGGTTCACTTTAAATGGATTTTCTCACTTGTATTGTGCACATTGTATATACGATATAATTTTGTGCACTAGTTTGTATCATGTTTGATGATGCATGCAAAATTGGCTAAGTGTAAAGATTAAACCATGGTTGTGTAATGGTTAGGGTTTTGTTTTTACTTATTCATTTATTTATTTATTTGTTTATTCATTTTGGAAATGCATAAAGAGAAAAAATGGTTGCTAGTTTTGTATTATTGTTGAAGCTTCATGAAGCTTTGACTAAGTGACCATTTTGTCTCATGCTTAACCCTAACCATTCCACTTAACCCTAGTTCATTCTCTACACTTGACCATGGTTTGAATATGATAAGTATTTATTTTATTTGGTTTTTAAAAGACTTATCATAATATTCTTTTTTCTTCTTCTTCATCTTCTTCAATGAAGAAAGCTTGACTCCATCAATGGTGATTGATGAAAAAGAGTGAGAAATCCAATTCTAAAGTGAACTCACCTCCTATTTCTTCATCCTCTACCTCTTGCCAAGTAGTATAGGGTGTTCTCTTCACAAGTTTCATGACTTGGTGAAGTGGGAGCTTGATCTAGCGATGCCTCGACGTAGATCATCTTCGGCATCGTAGTCGATGACCTAGCCCGCCCATTTCTCCGATGAAACCGATGCTAGAGCCCGGGATTTGATTTGGACAGCGAGGAGACTTCATCGCGGAGCTATGGAGGTGGAGCACCGGATCTACAAAGGTTGTATTTCCGTTCACTTAGAGTAAAGTCGTTTACTTGCATTTGCATCGCCTAGAATTCTAGTTAACGATCCGTATTAGGGTTTCTCGGCACCCGTAAAATTTGAAATTGGCATGGTTGATGCCTTGTGAGACCTCATATGCGTGCCTAGGAACCCTCAGTGGTATCAGAGCCTAGCTAGAGCCTTAGGCGATGCTTAGACGAAGTTAGAAACCCGATCGAACCGAAACCCTAAACCCAAATTAGCTCTCTGTACATTTTTCAATTTCAGGGATTATTCCACATTAAAAATATGCAGAAAATTCAGCAGGGAATTGTAAGAATTACTGTGAAGCCCGTACCCATGATTCCCTCAAAGAGCGGCAGAACCGCGGCACAAGCATGGCTTGTGCGGCGGTTCCGCGGCCAAATTGTCATATCTGCCAACCCATTTTGCACAGTAATTCCTCTTTTATGGTGCTGGATTTTCTGGGAGTTTTTAATATTTACTCAAGAGTTGAGCATTTTGGGTTGTATTGGGAGTTCGCAGATTCGATCGGATTGTCAGACTTCGTCTATGTGTATTTCCGGATATTTTAGAATATGTTAAAAAGTTCGATCGGATATAAATACCCAATTTTTCCCCTGCCGGAAAATTTCCAAGTGTTGGACTTTTCCGTGGTTTAAAGACGTTCTAAGTAGTGCAAGTAACGCGATGGACCCTCTAGAAGACAACAAACCTTAACTCGATTATGTGACCGTCTTGAACTGCCCTTTGAACCTTCGGTTTTGGGGCAGTACGGCGTGCCATATGTGAGGCGTTGGCTTGACCCTTCTATGGCTGGACCGTTGGTACTGAGGCATGAACTGAATGTTTTTGAACTTATTTCATGTGTTGATCTGTTTCGGGAAAACTTGGGTGTTTGATTGTTCGATCGGAAAGTTTAACATTTTCTATCTTATTCGGAATGTGATACAATAATTGGAATTCACAAACAGTTATGAGATAACTGAATGAATGTTATAAACATAGCAGTTTAGTCTCACTTGATCGGTTGCTACGGAATTTTGATGTGATCAAAAGTCCGTCGCAATCACGTAGCGTACGCGGATACTCGCCGGGTAAACTTAATAGACAGCCTCACTCCATAGCCCCGACCAAGTGACTGTAGGAGAACCCCGTCGCCGAAAGCATCCGTTCGGGTGCTCGCGGTAGCGGTGTTCCGCCTTGGTGCACTTCGTCGACGGCGTCGGGGGTGCGGCCGCCTACTAAAGTTTGCGACGAGCATTCGATCAATTTTTCGGGAATCTTGTTGAATTACCCGACTTTATATTGAAAAGTGTTTTCGATTTTGAGACTAAAATGCGGGGTTTATAATTGTTAGGCATGCGATGTCTAAGGTATTCATTTGATTAGGCATGTGATGTCTAAAGAGTTTGCGGATTCCAATTGTTGTAGTTTTACACTTTCTTTTCTGTGACCGTAAGTGTAATATGTGATATCGCCGGTTTCATTGCTATAAGTCAACGACAATTAGGATGCGCATATTTACTTACGTTGATGACATGTGATGTTATGTGTTGCTGGATATGTTATATTGGATCGTCGTGTTTGAATAGCCGGGGGTTTTATGTGAGATGAGTGTTTTTCATTTTCATTCATGTAAAAACTTGTATGTAATATTCTTTTATTGGGGCACTTCCAGGTTGCGGAAGATGTCACCCTTTGTATATTATTTACTTTTCCGCACTAGGATAGACCCAAGGAGGGGAGCACAAGTAACCGGGTTCTGGAGTCCGGTGGGAGACCAACTCGAGGAGTCGAGTCCGGGTCTCCTAACTCTAGAATTGGTAGGGTTGCTTGCCGCTCTCGTAGGGGTCTAGGGGTGTGGGATTGGCTATTCATCGCGACCGTGGAATCCGTGTTTTATACTGGCTCGTATTGAAAACACGGACGTCCTAGTATATCCAATATTTCATATGATTCTTCTGCTGCGATATCTGTGATGTGTTCTGTGATATGTTCTGTGATAGATACTGTATATAGTATATATGATATATTATATAGATGTTACTTATATTTTACACCCGCGCTAGCCCTGCCCTGCTCTGCCGTTAGTTACCTAACCTAACGGTGCACGAGGGGACATCGAGGCGAATGCGGATGGCATAAGTGTACATCGTATTTATCTGTGATGTTTAGGTAATTTAAATGATGGGACTTCATTAATGAGATTAATGAAATAAAAGAAAGCTAAGATGTTGTAGAATCGAATTTCAAAATAAAACAGGTAGCTACAGTTCTTGCTTTGCACAGCGGTATATGTGATATATCCTGCACCTTATTCGATGAGGAAAGGACCGAGATCCCTTCACCGGGAGTGACTCCTTTAGCAATAACTGGCAGATGCTACACACTCGGTTTGTCTTTTGATTTCTTTTAAGAGATTTTGCTTTGCACAGTGATATATATGATATATCCCGCACCTTATTCGATGAGGAAAGGACCGACGATCCCTTCACCGGGAGTGACTCCTTTAGCAAAACTAGAAAAGCCTCAAAAGCACTCCATTTCAAAATCATTTGATTCTACAACGATATCAAGTTCATTATGCAATAGGTTTTCAGAAAAACCTGTCGTAGCCCTCCGTCATTTCAGATAAGTAGTAGTTAGTATTTGTGCTACGTTTGTTGGCCTTTGTCAAGGCGTAGTGTGCGGTAGCTGACTGGTACTTATCTGCTTATGCATATGATGCAGATTGGGTTAGGGTAGTCGTGCGACCTTGTTGGCCTTTGTCAAGGGTCGTGCGGGTGGGTTTAATTCAATCAGGAAATGACGGGTTGAACTTGACTAGCATCCTATGGTTTGTTGGCCTTTGTCAAGGTCATAGGAGGTTAGGGGCAAAATATTATCGGGAATTTCAAGTGTTGAAATTTGCAATGAGATTGCATACTTTCTATGAGATAGTTGGATCCCGATACCCGCTGCGAGTAAGAGTTACTCCTGGGAGAGTTTTACACATTACAATTAGCCGATCAAGTAGGTGTCTAGAAAGGTGTTAACGAGGTTACGCCTCTGGGAAAATGAGGTTTACATTAATTAGGTTCGTGCGAAAGCACGGGGGACCTCCCTCAAAGTACCGACACTGGCCTGGCTGAAAGATTGGCAAACTTGTAGTGTGTAATTAATCCCGGCCAGTCTTTCCTTTTAGGGTTTGAAGGAAGATTTGATAAAAACCAGTGGGAGCCATCCTGATTAGATAAAATAATAACCAATCTATTCTTGCAAGAGCGCACGCTGAGTGTTTTCTTCTCTCTCTCTCCAGGTAGTGACCACATCACGCCTTAATCAAGATAACAATACGGAATATTGACTGAACCCGCTTGTTATACTGAGCTGGGGAACGTTGGTCCCGCTCCAACTTATAATTGTTATAAGACAGAACATGAAATTGGGGAATACCAGATTTCTCATGCCGCCCAAACGAAGAGAGTGCATGCTGATGCATCATCTTCGGGTGTGTTCATTACAAAGAACTGTTTCTCAGTATCCTCCGCATCCTGGGTATATGATACCGGATCAGGATCCCAGATATGTAATCCGTTACATAGGGCTACAGATAGGTAGAGAACTGAGAACGGGTGATAAGTTTCATGAGACAGAAAACGGGGCAAGTGTTGCAGCCAAGTCTGTCGGTCACTGTCACCCTGTATTACCAATACATTGATTCTGAACGAATGTTATTAGATACCGAACCTGATATACAAAATCATATCTGTCTCTTTATTAGTAAAGAAACGATAAAATTTTGTATTGTTGGATAATGTTTTGAACATTTCCTATATCAAAAGTTGATCGGTTCAGGCACGTTATATAAAAGCATTGATGTTCTAAATCAAACTACAGTTCTTAGTATATGGAACACACATAAGAGGATGAGTTCAGAAATGAACGGATCCTTCTTAAGATATTGTAGACTAGGTCATATCAATGCGACCCGACTAGCTGAAGTTACATTTAGATGCATATTTAAATCAGTTTGAATTTACATCTTGTGAAACTTGCCAGTCATGTCACAAAGATAAGATGACCATAGCTCTGTTTATTGGAAACAGAGAAAGAGTTAGTGAACTCTAGGGATTCATACATGCTGATGTATGAAGGTCCCCGGTCTACACATGCCAAGACCGGTTCTTTATACTTCATTACATTCTCTGATGATCTCTCAAGATTCAGACATATGTTCCTGTTGAAACACAAGTCCGAACCTTTTGAGATATTCACAGAATATGATTTAGAAGTAGAGAACCAAAATACGGGTATAAGTATTATGTCCTATGATGAGATCAGGGAGGAGAATACTTGTGCATGGAATTCCTAGACTATTCTTAAGGAGAATGAGATTCTCTCTCAGCATTACTCTTCCGTATACACCATAGCACTATGATATATCGGGGCGGAGCAATCACACCCTATATGATAAGGTGCGCTCTATGATGAGTACTACTGAGTTACCTTTTTCCTTTTGGGAGTTATGCACTTATGAAGTTGCATACCTATTGAATTGGATTCGATTCAAATCAGTTGCCTACCACTTCATATGTTATATGGAAAGGGAAGAGCCCATATCTTAAGTTAGTTAAGATTTGGGGTTGTCCGGCCTATGTCTAAAAGCAAAATCCGGACAAGCTCGAGGCAAGATCTGTTATGTAGAACTGGAAATGTTCCAGCTATACAAACTGCAGCTGATGATTTGAAAGAACCAAAGGATTCAATAGTTACCAACGAACCTCAGCCTCTCCGCCGATCTAGTAGGGTTCCTCACCCGCCTGAGAGATACTTCGGTTACTCTATGACAGTGGGAGCGAGGATTGCATCATGAGATGATGACCCAACTAGTTTCGAGCTGGCCATCAGGAGTAAGACTCTGTAAGAATGGCTGGATGCTTAGTGATCTGAAATGGAATCCATGTACACCAACAAAGTATGGACTTTGGTTGCTATATCTGAAGGGTTAATACCCCATCAGGAGCAAGTATATCTTGAGAAGATTACTTGGTGTAGATGGAAAAGTTGAGACTTTCAAAGCTAGACTTGTTAAAGCTTTTCGTCATCGACCAGGCATGGATAATGATGAAACCTTTTCAAGTGGCTATGCTTAAGTCCATCCAGACCCTACTTGCCACGGCTACATACCATGACTACGATATCTGGCGGTTGGGTGCCATGACTGCTTTTCTAAATGATGTTTTAGAAGAGAACGTCTATAAGTACACAGCCAGAGGGCTTCGTAGACAGTGGGAGCAGCGGAAACGTGTGCAAGATGTTTTATATGATAAAGCAGGCATCACGGAGTTGGAACATCTGTTTTGATGAGTGTGTCAAATAGTTTGACATCATCAAAATGGTGGATGAACCTTGTATATACAAGAAGGTAGTAGGGAGTATGGTAGTAATCCTCGTAGAGTACGTGGATGACATACTCATGATAGGGAAGGAGTTTCATATGCTACGCTCGGTCAATCTCCAATTGTCATAAGGATTCTCCATATAGGATCAAAGTGATACCTCCTAAATCCTAAGTATTCATCTATGAGATAGATGTAATTGGATGCTAGGAATCTCACTAGTAGTAGTGAGATGGTATCAATCGAACCTGGGGAGAATCACTGGAAGGGTTCCAGGGTGATAAAGACGACTGAATGTCGGTCACAGGCATTGTCTTTACCCTAAGTAAAGGGACGGTATATTGGAAGAATTCCAAGTAGATACCGTGGCATACTAGACGATTAAGGCTGGATACATCGCTACTTGAGATGCTACCAAAGAGGCAGTCTGGATGTATATTTGTTCATAAGATGAACTTAGTTCCTCCCATTGTGTGACAATGGAGTTGTGGCTCATGCCAAGGAACGCCCGTCCCATCAGTGATCCAGACATATTCTAAGGCAGTATCACCTGATCATGGAGATGGTTGATCTCCAGGGTGATCGAGGTTAGGAGAGTAGACTCAGAGAACAACACGGCGGATCCACTCACGAAGGCCTATTCCCAGAGAGAGACTTTTATGGGATGGTTGAGTATGAGATACTACAACCACTGCTATCAGATGGCCCTAGTGCAAGTGGGAGATTGTTAGTTATATGTATGCCCTAGAGGCCATTGCTATACATAGGATGTATATTGTAGTGGATGCTGGGACATATATAGGGAGGACTTTCTTGCTCGACATGATAGTATGCTATCTGGTTGATCTTTAACTTAACGTGTACACTGATTGTCTCTCTGTTACATATTGGTAAAGCCCTTAGGATGTGTACTTGACTACCTGGACTATGATGCGGATCATACTAGTGGGGACATGGTAGTCCATAAGTACATCCTTCAAGGTCCCTAGTCGTGGGTATATCGAGACAGGGCATCGATATACCAGAGTAGACTAGCGTATACCTTCTCGACCCATACAGATGGGCGATGGATGATCCCATATCCATTGGTGTTTGACATCAGAGATGATATATTGGTGCTCAGTGGAGACTGGGTACACTGGACGGACTCGCCGAGAACTCCCAGATGGAATTATACCTTACGTCAGATGGCAGTTCTCTGGTGACACTGGTACAGAGTAGTCTATTGACCCGAGATCGTCATAGAGGCTTGTGTGGTTCCCACTGTGCTTTGATTTCCATCTTACCACGTCCAAGAGGGCGTGCAAAACGGTGGTTTTTGGGTACAGTCCCGAATCACATGGAGGCAATGAGCGATAGGAGGGGATTCGTCTCTCCCGGTATAGGGGGTTGATGTTGCGCTGTGTTCGATTGGCTATAACCGGAAATCCCTGGCCAGGGTTGCTGAGATTTACTGGTAAGTGTTACCAGTAGTATCTCGAACTGTTATAGACCTCATATCGACACGACTTATCAAGCTATTGGGGTCTGACGTTTACCACCCCTAGGCGAGATATACGACATATCAGACGAACAGACCGGACTGTACGGTAAGTGTTACTGGTTGGATTCACAGGAGTGTGAGCGGGCTTGCTCGTCGATCTTCTGATCGCTCAATACCCGGGTGGCCGTTACGTTTAGCAGACCGCTTGCGGCTTGTGGGTGTTTGATATGATCATCACCTGCTGCCGGCGTATTGACGAGTCTTTAGAGTCCTACACAGAGGTTTCCTGGCTCAAGTGAAACGAAATAGGAGTGCATATGAGATATGTGCGGGACCGAGAATAATGCGTGTATGTGATACCGTATTCTATTCTCGCGATGAATGTATCGAATGGTTGTATGCGATATAACCTAGTTATCGAATCAAGGATTGATTCGATAAGCCGATACATTGGATACTAGTCGGTTGTGTGCGACATGACCGGATCATTGAATCAAGTGTTGATTTAATGATTTAATGCATAATTATATATATGATATATTACTTTGCATTAACTAGTATTGGTTCACTTTAAATGGATTTTCTCACTTGTATTATGCACATTGTATATACGATATAATTTTGTGCACTAGTTTGTATCATGTTTGATGATGCATGCAAAATTGGCTAAGTGTAAAGATTAAACCATGGTTGTGTAATGGTTAGGGTTTTGTTTTTACTTATTCATTTATTTATTTATTTTTTTATTCATTTTGGAAAAGCATAAAGAGAAAAAATGGTTGCTAGTTTTGTATTATTGTTGAAGCTTCATGAAGCTCTGACTAAGTGACCATTTTGTCTCATGCTTAACCCTAACCATTCCACTTAACCCTAGTTCATTCTCTACACTTGACCATGGTTTGATTATGATAAGTATTCATTTTATTTGGTTTTTAAAAGACTTATCATAATATTCTTTTTTCTTCTTCTTCATCTTCTTCAATGAAGAAAGCTTGACTCCATCAATGGTGATTGATGAAAAAGAGTGAGAAATCCAATTCTAAAGTGAACCCACCTCCTATTTCTTCATCCTCTACCTCTTGCCAAGTAGTATAGGGTGTTCTCTTCACAAGTTTCATGACTTGGTGAAGTGGGAGCTTGATCTAGCGATGCCTCGACGTAGATCATCTTCGGCATCGTAGTCGATGACCTAGCCCGCCCATTTCTCCGATGAAGCCGATGCTAGAGCCCGGGATTTGATTTGGACAGCGAGGAGACTTCATCGCGGAGCTATGGAGGTAGAGCACCGGATCTACAAAGGTTGTATTTCCGTTCACTTAGAGTAAAGTCGTTTACTTGCATTTGCATCGCCTAGAATTCTAGTTAACGATCCGTATTAGGGTTTCTCGGCACCCGTAAAATTTGAAATTAGCATGGTTGTTACCTTGTGAGACCTCATTTGCGTGCCTAGGAACCCTACAGGAAGTTCCCAGTTTCCAGTTTTCTATCGCCCGTATTTAACATTTGGTTAAATACGGATTTATCTTTTCTTGAGATGGGTGTGGAAATTTCTAGAAGCTTCTAGAAGGTTCTAGAAATGATGATAAGGCTAGTGAGTCATTAGTGCATTTAATGATTCTATTAATGCATGATGACTAGGTTAAGTGATTCATCCTTTGCTTTTAATGAGTTCATACTGGGTGTTGTATGACTCATTCTTTCTTTAAATGCTATGGTCACTCTCCCCTCTCCTACACTCACCCCCCCACCTCCTTAAAGTGGCCGGCCCCTCCCCTCTCACTCATTCACTTGATAGATTCATTTTTGAGAGAAGAAGACTATGTTTTTGGATGTATGGAAATTTGATAACTCATTTCTCATTCCATTTCATTTCGAGTGGCAACTTCATTAACCGATCGTCGACGGCTTTGGACGAAGTGAGACAAAGTATTCTACTCATTCTCTACATCAATCTTTGTCGTCTCTTTCAGCAAACTTGACGACCGAGTTGCCTCGGGTAAGAGGCGGGAGCCCGTTTAAAGAATCGTTGACGTGGTGCCACCTGGACGAGCAGATCGGAGATCGAAGAGATCGGAGCAGCCGCAACGGAGCGTGGGATGATGGTTAAAGAAAGAAGGTCTCGGATCGTTCGGTATAACCTTTCTACTCTCTTTACAGTTTGTTAGTTTAGCAATAATGGCAGATCCGGGTTATAGTATACGATAGCACCAGTTAAAAATTTTTGTTCCGCATTTCGCATCTGTTATACGGCCGGGGCGCTACCGTAGACTTACAGTGGTATCAGAGCCTCACCATTATGCTATACTAACTTGTGCTAACGCGTTTAAAATATCGATCGAACCGAATATCAAAAGTACATTTTTTCAGTTCACAGTTTCTGTCGATTTTAAATCAAGTCCTAAAATTATTTTGCATATCACAGAAAGTTGTGCAGGGTTTTCTAAGCACGTGATACAAATTTGGGCACGTGACTCAACAAGACCGTCGTGAAATCGTGGTCAAACTTAGGGTTTGACCGCGCATCCGCGGCCAGTCTATTGGATCAGTGATCCAAATTTATACAGTGGCTTATCTTGGTTAAATTGTGGTTTTTGGTATATATCTTTTGGGCCCAGATTTTATTACTGTACAACAGATATACGTGGGGCCCACTTCGTGATATTTAGTCGATCGAAATTTAAACATGTTAGTTTACAGTACTTACATTATATCTCCGACCGTGAATGTCATTTGATCGGTAAACCGTGTCTGATTGCTATAGTTCTTTTAGACGGGTTTTGCGAACGTGACATTCGCATTGATATTCTGTGTTGTGCTGTGATGTTACGGATTTGTCGTGGTGGATAGAAGTGTGCAATGGTAGTGCAGTTTGGATTTATCTGTATATTTGATATTGCGGGGCAAGCGTCCAACATGTGGACTACCGTCACTGCCTGTTGTATAATATTCTTTTGGGGCACGACCGGGTTGAGGTCGATGTACCTGTTGTACATATTTTTATTTCTATACAAGGTTTACCCCGTGACGGGGAGCATGGATAGCCGGGTTCTGGAGGGCAACGAGTACGCATCTCATGGCTTTGAGAGGCAAAGGGGCCTCACTCTAGAATTGGCAGACTATTCGCCGCACTTGTAGGAGGTACAGGTTGACCCAAAGAGGGGTGCTCAATTTACCGGATTCCGTGAAGTGCCGGGTGTTCCATTCACTATGCTGTGGGGGACTACCTCGCTTCAGGTTTTGGCAGGTAACTTGCCGCACCCGTAGGGGTCTAGGTTTCATTGCACAGGCAATCCACACGACCAGGGGAACATTGGGTTTCAGCAGTGGCTCTGTGATACCCAGGGATCCCAGATTATCTGTATTGTTCTGTGATGCTTATTACTTTTCTGTAATGTTGCATATTATCACGCCTGGAGCGATTGGTATATATACTATTAGATGTTGTATATGTTTTGCACCCGCGCTAGTCCAGTCCCCGCTCTGTCGTTAGTTAAGTAACCTAACGGATGATGACGGGACCAAGTGACGAATGCGGATGGCATATACGTACATTTTATTTTCGTTCTTTTCTGGTGTGATTGATTGATAGGACTACGTTGATTCTGATCAATGCAAAGGAAAACAAACCTATTTGGAGTTGTTGGAACAATTTTAAAAAGTGTTATTACAAAAACGTTTTCTTTTGTTTTGCATAGCGGTATTCGGTGTGAATATCTTGCACCTCATTCGACGAGGCAAGGGCCGATATCCCTTCACCGGGAATGACCCCTTGGGCAGAAGTTTGCGTCAGAGTAATAACTTCACTATAGTCGATTACAAGTTGCTTTGCATCGCGGTATTCAGTGGAATATCCAGCACCTCATTTCACGAGAAAAGAGCCGAGACCCCTTCACCGGGAGTGACCTCTTTAGCAAAAGGTTTTCGCCACTATATTTTTATAAAAAGCTATCAGGTTCCTTCAGCAATATCAAGTTCACTACGTTAAAGGTTTTTCGCCAAAAACCAGCCGTAGCCCTCCGTCATTTCTTTTGGGTATTCAGTAGTATTCAAGCTATGTATTTTGACCTAACGCCAAGGCATGGAGTTTGGTAGCTGCTGGGTATTCAATTGTTGCATAGATAGATGAGTTGGTTTGGGACAGCCGTTCTGCCATTTTGACCTAACGCCAAGGGCATGTGCGGGTGGGTTCAAATCAACAAGATAATGATGGGTTGAACTTGGCCTGTGACTTATGACATTTTTACCTAACGCCAAGGTCATAAGAGCATGGGACAAAAATCATATCGGGAGTTTCTAAAGAAACTGAAAGTTGCCAAGTATGCGCATACCTTCTGGAGTGTGAGTAACGTGATTGGATTCCGTCACGTTATCATGCGATGAGAGTTGGATCCCGATTCCCACTGATGAGTTGGTTTACTCTTCGGGTGATCCCGATTGATTCTTCTTTCAGGTTTGGAGGAGAATTTGACAGGACAGTGGGAGGTTTCCGGATTAGATAAAGTGATAACCATTCTGATCTAGGTTAGAGTGCACGCAGAGTGTTTCTTTTCTCTCTCTCTTTTGCAGCGACCTTTGACCGACCCTAGACTATAACTCAGTGACCAGGTTGAACGAACCTTCTTAAAATACTGGCTTTTGGATTGTCTAAGTTGCATAAGTCATTGCCAATCCTTATTTTACCCTTTGAATTTCTCAGAACACCCCGTATTACTACGGACATCCACTTCCATTGGATAGATCCATCGTATGGTTATATACGAACTCGAAGGGACTTCTTCGAGGATCGATCCAGGTTCAGGAGAAATAGAATTGGTTTATTCAGTTGTCTTTTATTATCACCTTCTCTCCGGTTGCGAGGGCTCCTTGGTTTAGGAGAGTACACCTATTACGCTTATTGGATAGTCTTATTCCAAACCATAGGCAGGTGCCGAAAGGTAGGGAATGAAGAAAACCAATTAGCCTAATTAGGGTGTGCAGAAGGTAATAACTAAAGACCAAATAAAGGGATTAGAAAGAGGGCAAAGTAAATTGCGACTGTTATCATTCACGACCAAACCGCATACTTCATCGTCACTCCTATTTCACCTTTGCTTTTTTCCCCTGTTCAGGAGAAATAGAATAAGGTATTTGATTGAATGAGAATTTCTCGTTGTGTAGTATGAAAATTGTAAAGAAATCACAACCAAAAATATTTTGACCGCAATCAATAACGGTGTCGGATGTAGCGCGTTAGAAAGTGCGGATCATCTACAGGGAAAGTGAGATCCGTTCAATTTTCGAATTAGATGAGTTCAAACTTTAAGGAAAGAAAAGAAAACAATTCATGATTTGTAATTGAAGATCAAAAATTAGAAAAATCTAGATCTAGAAAAAAAACATTAAAATCAATAATTGAGATGTGTGATAATTTCCAAACAACAATCAAGATTTGAAATGTGGCTCGTAGAAGTAGATCGGATCTATAGATGTAATGAGATCTAATGATTACTCATTCTTATCCATTAACGAATTGATACTAGATCTATGAGAATTTACCGAGGGTTAAGGATCTTGCGGAGAATTTAGGGATTGCGCAACTCATCGTTTGTCCTTTCGTTGAATCTCATTCAAATTCTAGTTTCTAATTAATCAAATGATCAATAGTTGTTCCCTAGTTTCGAGTGAACACAATCAAGAAAGCATCATCCCGAAACTAGGTCATCGATCATTTGATTCACTAGAATTTACAAACATTATAGGATTTAAGAATTGTAAAAGTGTCTAAATCATCATCATCTATCGATCGTCACAACTCCTACACGAGCGGAGATTTACTCAAACATCATGATAACAAACACAATCACAAATTGTGATCAAATCATAATGCTTGAATTAAAAGATAAGCAAGATATAGAAATTTCACCTTTATTTATCGACAAATTTCGTTACAATTCTCTTGAATTACAAAAGGAAGGAACTAGATCGTCGATTTCGGCTTCGCTCGCCTCCTTGAGTCGCGGATCTCCTTGGATCTCTTGCTCCGATGAAATCCGGCGTCACTTCTAAAGGTTGAAGGCTCTCTTGCTTGAATGGTACTCGGGATCTTGATCTTGATTTTGAATTGGAATTAGTGTTAGGGTTTGAGGCATAAGTTGTATCACTCAACTTGTGGGTAGAAGATGATGGGTGATTCTTGAACCATCTCAACCCTAGATCTAGGCTCCTTTTTATAGACCTAAAAACCCTAGATCTAGGATTTCAAATTTGAATTTTCCCTCCAAAAGTTTGTTAATAGAGCCTTCTAAAAATAGTTTGTTAAGCCGAGCCTTCTAGATGCGCCACGTGGAGTTTCTGGGGTCTTCTGGAAGCTTGGGCCGTTAGAGGAGACACGTGGAGCAAATCGGGAGGGTTGACGTCATCAAGCTGCCGCGGATCGCGGCGCAAGCCGGCTCCTGCCGTGGATCCGCGGCTCTGTTAAAGCTTCAGGACTTAGGCTCTTCTAGTGGTTCTTGGGCTGATATTTGGGCCATTTTATGATATGTTGAATCTTGTAATTATCCTTTAATCACTTCCAGATCTTTAGCCTTTGAGTTGGCGTATTTTATCTGCACTGTTTTCTCAATTTAGCTCGGTTTCTGCAATTTCCTGCACAATTTCTCGAGACAAGAGTTGCGCAATACAAGAATGATGTGATGCCATGATAAACACACAATTTCCCTAAAAGTGCCGGTTTTAAAGTCTAACACTTGCAATCTGGTATTTCAGAGATGTTTTGCTAATATGTGCAATATGAATACCGAACACTTCTAGATGAGTGCAAATGATAGGGAAATTGCCGTGTTAAAAATGCAGTATTTTCGACTGATCAAATTCCCCCAAACTTATTTTCAATCATCTCGAGCGAGTTGTTTTATTAAAAAGAGAAGGAGAAAATAAAGGAAGAGAAAAAACTAATTAGCACACTTTCGTAGGCAACACGATTGCACTGAGCACGTGCAACAAGCCTTTAAACCTCTAGGTGTCCCTAGTAGAAGGAGTGTTGTTTCCTGAGGGTTTTCATGGGATTGCACCCACAAAATCTAATAATAAAAGGAGGATCATGAATATTACATTTAAAGACAAGAATTGTGAAAGAAACGCCTTGAAAATTAGGGTTTCCAACTAAGCTAGCTTCTCGGTTGTCATGAGCCCTATCTTAATGGTCATGAAAAGATGTCAGAAATCACGTCCTCCCTCAATAAAAGATCGTCTTATTCTTCATTTCTATCTTTCTTCCAAATATCGATCATATCACCCTGCGTGTGTGTAAAGGACATCCCTACACCCGGAGAATTCAATTCAAGCTATCATACTCTTGCCCATCAGCCTCAGTACTTTTTAATTAATGAATATTTAGATGTGCTCACACACTTTCATGCGACCGTTAATACTTCTTGAGGTACTAACCGACCGATTACTCATGTGCTTGCTTTTTTGGTGTATTTTCCTCGTCTTGCACCACCTAAGGCATAGCAGTGACTCCCAGACCAGTTGACCTTAGGGCACTAGGTGAAGAGGCACCCTCGCTATATTTTTTTTATTGCCCTCGTCGATAACAAAACCAGTGTCCATTTTTCTCACCAATTTATATTTTCTTCATTTTTTTGTTTTTATTTTTTTTTATATACATCGGCTTTAATACAAGAGCATTTCAAGGTATCATCTACTATCCCGGGCTACAAGACGTGTGTAAGTGAGAATAGCAGGGTATCAACGTTCAAAATGTTTGGCTTTCCAGAATACAAACTATTTTTCAGACTTATTTTTATCCTCAGATTAGTGACTTCCTTCATCTTACTAACCCTTGGGACAACGGCTCATAACTACTTATTACTAGTTCGTATAAGAAAACTTCTAATTTTCTTAGTTTTCTTAAATTTTTTCTAATCTCATGGATGCAATTTTTCACTATCTAATCTTTTATTATCTTATTTATGTACAAAAATATTTTTATATTTTGATTTTTTTTAAATTTTTATGCGATTTTGAAATTTTTTATATTTTTATAGGTTTTTAAAAATTTTAAATTTTTATAGGTTTTTTAAAGAAATGTTTTGTGCTTATGCAAATGATATGCAAATGATGCAAAAATAAGCACAAACCTCCCCCAAACTTGTTTTCAACAGTGTCCTCACTGTTGCCAACCGCTATATCTACAAAACCTGGAAGTCTGGGAGGAATTTATTAGTGGGGGCAAAATATATAAGTGAAGATCCTCATCCAAACTTATTCTTTTCACTCATCTCCATTCAAAAAGATGATGCAGTAATATGGAAGTGAGACGGAGGAATTTTAATCAAGGTAAAATGGCTCCTGTAAGAACAAGAGCTCCTCCGTGGGGTCAGTGGAAAAATACGGCTTTAGTCTATGTCCATTCATTTTGAAAAATGTGCCGTTTTTAACATTTTCTACCTCTACTGCCCCATGCGGGTATACAGACCGCACAACAAAAGGTCCCTTCCACCGAGATCGAAGCTTACCCGCGTGAAGGTGTAGTCGTGAATCATAAAAAAGGACTTGCTGACCAGGTGAAAATGTTTTCCTTAAAATGTTTTTATTATGAAAAACCTTGGTCCTATTCTTTACAATTACAGCGTTATCATAAGCTTCATCGCGGAGTTCTCTTAGCTCATTTAATTGCAGCTACCGAAAGTTGTAAGCTTGGTTTAAGTTAAAATTGATTTCCTTAATAACCTACAATGCTTTATGCTCTATCTCGACCAGTAAGTGACATGCCTTCCCAAACACTAGCCTATATGGAGATATCCCTAGATCGGTTTTAAATGCAGTTCGGAATGCCCAAAGAGCATCCGTCAGTTTGGTCGACCAATCTTTTCTATGCTTAGCAACAGTCTTCTCCAGGATTTGTTTGATCTGTCTATTCGAAATCTCAGCCTGCCTGCTCGTTTGTGGATGATAGGGTGTAGAAAGTCTGTGGTTGATTCCGTATTTCTGCATCAAAGTCTCGAAAGACCTGTTGCAGAAATGTGTCCCGTTATCGCTAATGATAGCGCGTGGGTGTCCAAATCGCGAAAAGATGTTTTCTTTTAAGAACTTAATGACAACCTTCTTGTTATTAGTGCGACATGGAATGGCTTCAACCCACTTCGAGATATAATCAACCGCAAGCAGTATGTACAAATTCCCAAAGGAGTTGGGAAAGGGACCCATAAAGTCAATGCCCCAAACATCGAAAATTTCAACCACTAAGATGGGTCGCTGAGGCATTTCATTTCTCCGGGAAATCCTACCCGTGTGTTGACATTGTGTACAGGTTTTGGAATAATCAAATGCGTCCTTGAACAAGGTCGGCCAATAAAATCCGCATTGCAAAACCTTCTCCGCCGTCTTTCTAGGACCGAAGTGACCCCCACAGGCCTGATCATGACTAAAAGATATAACACTCTTGAATTCTTCATTCGGGACACACCGGCGAATGATCTGATCAGGACAATATTTAAACAGATAGGGTTCATCCAAGTAAAAGTGTTTTACTTGGAATAGAAAATGGTGTTTGTCCTGTTTTGACCAATCGCTGGGTATCAGTCCCGTGACAAGATAGTTCATAATATCCCTGGACCAAGGTTCATTGGATACGCTCAAGAGTTGTTCGTCTGGGAAAGAATCATTGATCGGTAGGGTCACAGGGGAAGAAGAGATGCGTGAAAGATGGTCGGCTACAACGTTTTCATATCCTTTCTTATCTTTGATAACAAGATCAAATTCTTGTAATAGAAGGATCCAACGTATTAGCCTACCTTTTGCATCTTTCTTCGCCAAAAGATATTTCAAGGCGGAATGGTCTGTGTACACAACTATTGGTGAGCTAATCAAGTAAGGCCTGAATTTTTCTAATGCAAATACAACCGCCAAAAGCTCTTTTTCAGTAGTTGTATAATTGATTTATGCATCATTCAGGGTCTTACTTGCGTAATAGATCACGTGTGGCATCTTTTCAATGTGCTGTCCTAAGACTGCACTAACTGCAAAATCAGATGCATCACACATCAGCTCAAAGGGGTAGTCCCAATTTGGAGACGATAGAATGGGGGCTGTAGTGAGGGAGTGTTTGAGTGAGTCGAATGCTGCCTCACAATCCGAGTCAAAGTGGAAGGTCGTATCCTTGGCCAAGAGAAGAGTTAAAGGTCTAGCAATTTTGCTAAAATCCTTAATGAATCTCTTATAAAAGCCCGCATGGCCAAGAAATGATCGGATATCCTTGACGCTTTTGGGATGAGGAAGGTTTAGAATGACATCTATCTTAGCTCTGTCAACCTCATTGCCTTTCCGTGAAATAACATGTCCAAGCACAATTCCCTCTTGGACCATGAAATGGCATTTTTCCCAATTCAAGGTTAAGTTCTTCTCTTTGCAACGAGTAAGAACTGCGTCAAGATTCGTTAGGCAGTCAGAAAAAGAGTCTCCGAAAATCGAGAAATCGTCCATGAAAATCTCCCAAAAATTCTCGACCATGTCAGAGAATATCCCCATCATACACCGCTGAAAGGTAGCGGGAGCATTGCATAACATAAAGGGCATGCGTCTATAAGCAAAGATACCAAAAGGATAAGTAAAAGTGGTTTTATCTTGATCCTTTTTGGCTATGGGGACCTGATTATAGCCAGAGTATCAGTCCATAAAGCAATAATACGCACGTCCAGCTAAGCGTTCCAGCATCTGATCAATGAAAGGTAGAGGAAAGTGGTCTTTCCTCGTGGCGGCATTGAGTTTTCTGTAATCAATACATACACGCCACCCAGTTTGGGAGCGTGTCCGAATCAACTCATTTGCCTTATTGGTAATAACAGTGATGCCAGATTTCTTAGGGACGACATGTATTGGACTCACCCATTGGCTATCGGAGATTGGGTATATAATACCACTATCAAGGCATTTGACGATCTCTTTCATCACCGCTTCCTTCATGACGGGGTTCAACCGTCTCTGTGGTTCTCGGGTTGGTCTGGCATCATCCATCACATGTATATGATGTTCTACAATCCAGGGACTAATCCCTTTGATGTCCGCCTTGGTCCAACTAAACGCCTCCCTATTAGATCTCAATACCGATAAAAGTGTATTCTCTTGCTCTGATGCTAGAGAAGCGGATATGATAACCGGTAAAGACTCATTCTCACCTAAATATGCATATTTAAGATGAAAAGGTAAAATTTTGAGATCTAATGCTGGCGGAGAAATAATAGAAGGTGGGATCATCGAATGATTTTCGGAGTCACAAAGAAGCTCATAGCCTGTAAAAGATACAGACTCGGATGGTGATGAGTCAGGAGTGTCGGACTCAAGCGTGGAAATGGTGTCCTCACTAAGATCATGTGCCAGGTCAAACAGTGATGTGGTAGTGTCGTCGAGATCTGTAAAGCAAAGTTCCTCAACTCCGCAACTTTCGGGAGCAATCTCGTGGATAGAGCACACATCAAGGATATGAGCAGAGGGTTCTGATGGCTGACTTCCAATTTTGTAGATGTTTAGTTCAATGGTCATATTTCCAAATGATAAGTTCATTGAACCATTTCTACATTTAATGAAAACATTGGAAGTAGCAAGGAATGGTCGACCCAAAATCACCGGAATTTGGCTCCGGAGGTTTGCTACAGGTTGTGTATCGAGAACAATGAAGTCTACAGGGAATACAAATTCCCCGACCTTTATCAACACATCCTCTAGTTCACCTCGAGGTTTGGTGATTGAACGGTTTGCCATTTGGAGAGTGCAGTGAGCAGGTTTCAACTCTCCAATCCCTAGCTGCTCATAGACAGAGTATGGAAGTAGGTTAACACTTGCGCCAAGGTCTAAAAGAGCACGGTTGATGCTTTTACCCCCAATAGAAATCGATATCGTAGGATATCCTGGGTCCTTACGTTTCTTTGGTAGCTGTGGGATAAAAGCAGTGCTAATGTTATTAGACATGAAGACCTTCTTCGGCACTTGAGTCTTCCTCTTCCTAGTGCACAGGTCCTTAAGAATTTTCGCATAAGCGGGGACTTGTTGAATCGCATCTATAAGAGGGATGTTGATGTTAACCTGTTTGAACATTTCCATAATTCTCTCTATATGTGGACTCGATTTGTTAGCCCTTAACCGATTCGGGTAAGGAGCTTTAGCAATAAGCGCTGGGTCCATCATAGGAGAAGGAAGTAGGGGTAGACGTGATCCTAAAAGAGGAGTGGGGATCGTTTATGGAGAACTAGAAGAGGGTTGCTGAGGTGTCGAGCCTAGAGGGAAATGGAGAATAGGCTCGTGAGAAGGCCGTAGGGTAGAAGAACAAGGATCAGAGGTAGAAGTGTGTGTGTGAGGAAAGGTCTCAGCCGGGGTGTTGATAGGATTTTCAATATCATCAACTTCTTCCCCAACATGGTTATTCAGCACTCTTCCTGATTTAAACGTTGTGACGGCGTTTACATTGTAATACCCAGGATTCGGTAGGGGTTGAGACGGAATTTTCCCTTTTTCTCTCGCACTCATTTCGGTTTTAAGTCGTGCAATTTCCGCTTCCATCATTCTGATACTCTCAGCTTGGGACGCTGAGTTTTTCTTTATATCACTGACGGAAGACCTAACTTCAGCCAACACTTCCATGAAATTTGACAAGAGTGACTTCATGGTTTGAGTGAATTGAGAGAACTCGTCAGAACAGGTCGACTGCATAGGATTAGACGGTGCAGGAAGGTTGACCTGGATTTGGAAATTTTGTGACTGGTAGGGGTGCTGAGTGAGTTGAAGTGGTTGCTGTTGTGGTGGAGGGACCCTTTGGAAATGATTCGTGTTTGGAACCGTGTTTTGAGATTGGGATTGGTTCCAAGCAAAGTTCGGGTGATTCCTCCAACCTTGATTGTACGTGGAAGAATATGGATCGTTTCTAGGTCATTGAAATGCGGCATTGGTATGCTCGTGACCTTGAAACGGAGAGTTTAATGGACATTCTTCCGTTAAGTGAGAAGGATCAGAACAGCACCCACATACAGTTTTGGGGAGCGACATCGGGTTTAGGGAGGCTGCTAAAAATTTGTGTTCCATATCTTCGAGCTTCTTTTGCATTGCTGCCATCTCAGCTCGAACACCTATGGACACGTCTATTTGGTGTACGCCACCCCTAGACGACGGCTGGGTTCCACTCTCCCACTGTAAGTATTTTTCAGCGAACTCTTCTAAAAATTTCCATGCTTCCCCATCATCCTTGGTCATAAAGGTGCCTTGACACATGTTTTCAAGGTTTTGTTTAGTGGTAGGGTTAATGCCCTCATATATGATTCGGCAAAGATCCCATCTCGGGATGCCGTGATGTGGACATTGAACCAAAAGATCCTTGAAGCGTTCAAAGCATTTTGAGAATGGTTCAGTCGGAAGCTGGGTGAATTGATATAGTTCGCTACGGATTCGAGCTGTCTTTTGCATAGGGTAGAATTTCTTAAGGAATGCCGCAACGAATTCATCCCAATTCGTAATGGAATGTGCGGTGGTGTTATACAGCCACTTCTCGGCTATATCGCACAGGGTAAATGGAAGAAGACGTAGACGCATAGCATCCACAGAAAGTTGTGACGTACCCATCATTGCGCATACATTTTGAAATTTGGTGATAAAGACGTATACGTCTTTTAGTCTCGAGACCATGGAATTTGGGTAGAAGGTTGATGTACTGGGGCTTAATCTCAAAGTTATCCCCGTTGGCTGGTGGAATGGATAAGCAGGTCGAGAGAGGACCTCGCAAAGGATAGCACCTCTCTTGGAGAGAGATGCGGGGTGGATTCTGCGCACCAACGGACGGCGGCAGAGCAGCGGTAAAGAGGTTCGATGGAGACGGATCCATCGGTGTGGGTGTGGTGGTGGGTAAAAGAGAGGTAAATGGAGAAATACCGACTTTAGGGTCGATCGGGGGAACGCGGACAAGTCGGGCACTAGAATCCCGTATCCAGCCTATATTGCACTAAAAAGGGTTAGTACAAGTGGCAGCGTGACTTATAATTAGGGGAAAGAATGAATGCGGTGTTTGTTTTGAAAAATGATACGGATTTTGAAAATATGATGCGATCACAACAAATGCAACAAGCAACCTTAAAATCTATGGTCACCTAGGTCAAAGCTTTAGACCACTCCTAACTGCCAAAAGACAAGTCGCAGGATCAATCCTCCACTGCCTCTTTGTCTCTCCTGTGGCCAGGTAAGTTCCAGGTAAGTGGGAGGTTCTCCACTACGTAAGTAGTGGGCCTAATTAAGTAACCACTAGCCTTCGACACACTTGCCTTAGACACAACAAAAGAAACGCGGATAAACAATGGATTACCCACGGCCTTCTCTTGTCCTAAGTGAGCACGACGGTCCTTAGAGTCATCTCTAGATATTTTTTAGTTAATGAGGGTAATGCGGATGCAAGTTTGTGATTTTTGGGGCTTAGGAAGGGTAATGAACTCCCCACCTAATCTGGATTTGGCCGTGCCGCTTAATTTCCGTATTAATATGCAAACAACCACAAAATCAAAAACACGCACAATTTATTTTGCTTTTTTTGCGGCGCTGCGATTTTTGCAAAGAAGCCTGTAGCAAGTTGTTAATTGGAGCAGATGAGGAAGGAGATAATAATGTTTTAGAGCACCTGGGAGAAATTTGGTACTGAGATGCTCCTAAACCGCCGCGATTCCGCCGCGGGAGTCAAGTAATGCCGCGGTTCCGCCGCGCCTCAAGCTCCTCTCTGCACAAAAATTTACCAGAGCCCTCCTGATCACTTCCTTAGCTCTCTGGAATTCTCCAAATATTTTTCCAATTGCACAGCAAGCTCCAGATTTCCTTGAAATTAACCACAACAACTCGTTTAGTGTTTTGCGTGAGTTTTGATCTTCAAAATTAAGATGGAATAAACTTTTCAACTTAAATTTCAAAAAATGAACAAATTAGCACACGATCCCCGGCAACGGCGCCATTTGATTGAATGAGAATTTCTCGTTGTGTAGTATGAAAATTATAAAGAAATCACAACAAAAAATATTTTGACCGCAATCAATAACGGTGTCGGATGTAGCGCGTTAGAAAGTGCGGATCGTCCACAGGAAAAGTGAGATCCGTTCAATTTTCGAATTAGATGAGTTGAAACTTTAAGGAAAGAAAAGAAAACAATTCATGATTTGTAATTGAAGATCAAAAATTAGAAAAATCTAGATCTAGAAAAAAAACATTAAAATCAAGAATTGAGATGTGTGATAATTTCCAACCAACAATCAAGATTCGAAATGTGGCTCGTAGGAGTAGATCGGATCTATAGATGTGATGAGATCTAATGATTACTCATTCTTATCCATTAACGAATTGATACTAGATCGATGAGAATTTACCGAGGGTTAAGGATCTTGTGGAGAATTTAGGGATTCCGCAACTCATCCTTTGTCCTTTCGATGAATCTCATTCAAATTCTAGCTTCTAGTTAATCAAATGATCAATAGTTGTTCCCTAGTTTCGAGTGAACACAATCAAGAAAGCATCATCCCGAAACTAGGTCATCGATCATTTGATTCACTAGAATTTACAAACATTATAGGATTTAAGAATTGTAAAAGTGTCTAAATCATCATCATCTATCGATCGTCACAACTCCTACACGAGCGGAGATTTACTCAAACATCATAATAACAAACACAATAAAAAATTGAGATCGAATCATAATGCTTGAATTAAAAGATAAGCAAGATATAGAAATTTCACCTTTATTTATCGACAAATTTCATTACAACTCCCTTGAATTTACAAAAGGAAGGAACTAGATCATTGATTTCGGCTTCGCTCGGCTCCTTGAGTCGCGGATCTCCTTGGATCTCTTGTTCCGATGAAATCCGGCGTCGCATCTAAAGGTTGAAGGCTCTCTTGCTTGAATGGTACTCGGGATCTTGATCTTGATTTTGAATTGGAATTAGGGTTAGGGTTTGAGGCACAAGTTGTGTCACTCAACTTGTGGGTAGAAGATGATGGGTGATTCTTGAACCACCTCAACCCTAGATCTAGGCACCTTTTTATAGACCTAAAAACCCTAGATCTAGGATTTCAAATTTGAATTTTCCCTCCAAAAGTTTGTTAAAAGAGTCTTCTAGAAATAGTTTGTTAAGCCGAGCCTTCTAGATGCGCCACGTGGAGTTTCTGGGGTCTTCTGGAAGCTTGGGCCGTTAGAGGAGACACGTGGAGCAAATCGGGAGGGTTGACGCTATCAAGCCGCCGCGGATCCGCGGCGCAAGCCGGCTCCTGCCGCGGATCCGCGGCTCTGTTGAAGCTTCAGGGCTTGGGCTCTTCTGGTGGTTCTTAGGCTGGTATTTAGGCCATTTTATGATATGTTGAATCTTGAAATTATCCTTTAATCACTTCCAGATCTTTAGCCTTTGAGTTGGCGTATTTTATCTGCACTGTTTTCTCAATTTGGCTCGGTTTCTGCAATTTCCTGCATAATTTCTCGAGACAAGAGTTGCGCAATACAAGAATGATGCGATGCCATGATAAACACACAATTTCCCTAAAAGTGCCGGTTTTAAAGTCTAACACATGCAATCTTATATTTCAGAGATGTTTTGCTAATATGTGCAATATGAATACCGAACACTTCTAGATGAGTGCAAATGATAGGGAAATTGCCGTGTTAAAAATGCAGTATTTTCGACTGATCAGTATTATTCAGTTGTCTTTTATCATCACCTTCTCTCAAGTTGCGAGTACTCCTTGGTTTAGAAGGGTACACCTATTATGCTTACTGGATAGTCTTCTTCCAAACCATAGGCTGGTGCCAAACGGTAGGGAAGGAAGAAAACCATTTAGCCTAACGAAGGTATAAAGAAGATAACGACTAAAGGCAAATAAAGGGATTTGGAGAGAAGGCAAAGAAATATACGATTATAGTCATGAATTGGATTATGGAAGAGGCATTACCAGGAATACCAGGATACCCCTACGAAACATTTTCATGTTTCAGTGCATTTTTAAAAGGAAAACTGTTTTCCCGATTAGATACTTACTCCAAGGGTATGTAATTACCAGGTTTCATTCTCATATCTGTATGGTTTTACAGATGATGAGTGAGAGTAAGTTATTGGGAATTAGGTAATTATCCTCATTATATCGGAATTCGTTGTAATTGGTGATATTTGAGGAAATCGCCAGGGTACAGTTTTCAACCTACGACGCATAGGTTTTAAGTTATTCAACTCAACGGACTTGTACAGAGTATTGTATGTTGTCCAGTGTCCATCAGGATAAAGGGGTAGGTCCTCGTACTATGTTCTGTTTACTTATAACTTCTCTAGTTTTTTGATAAGTGTTTCGTAGAAATACAAGGTCTAAGCTTTGAGAAGTTGTGGGTATATAAGAATAAAGTAGAGAACCAGGTGTCACAAGTATCGGGATTCTTCAAAGAGATCGAAGATGTAGATTCTTGTGATTGGTATTCAGATGATAGTAATGGTTTTGAGAAACTTGTTTCTCTTTCAGGTTACTCATAATTGGATGGATTCCTAAGTTGAGTAATGCTGAGTAGCCTCTCTCCATTAAGTTGATATGCACTGGAGACAGCTGCATGATTGAATATGGTTCCAATTAAATAAGTGCCAAAGTTTCTATATTGGATATAGAATGGTTCATATCTTAACGATGTTAAGGTACGGGGAGTTGTCCATCTTATGCTTAAAACCAGACTCTGTATAACTCAGGGCACGTTTCTGTAATGGCAGTTTGTGGGTTGACCCTGGCTATGACGAGGGTTGATTTCCTACCATCTGGAAAATCGATAGTGATATTGTTCTTGACTCGCCACAGTTTTAGTAAAATGGATTTTTTCAGAAAATAGTAATGGGAGTATGGTAGAACTGGAAGTGATTCTAGAACCGCGAACGATTACGGAAAATTTAATAGGATCTATAGATTCAATCAGGTTTGACATTCCATTAGCCACTCCGTAGATATGGTGGGTAACCTCAGACAGCCGAGAGGTACTTCGGTAGCCTCAAGGACGGTGACAGGGAAGTTCTTGTTTACCCAAACTTGACACTACTGTTGTTCCAGACTATGAGACCCGGCAGGAGGTTAAGTATAGCGTCGTTCTAAACTAGCTTTAGAAGTGCACGTATATATTATTCTGCCAGAGGGTTGTCGTAGTCAGTGGGAGCAGCGAAAGCATAGTGGGCAAGTGGCTTATGTCTATTTATAGACTAGAGCAGTTATAGCGGAGATAGATCATCTAATTTTGATGTGACAGTCATAGGTTTGACTTCATCAGAATAGGAGATGGATCTGTTAAGAAGGTAGTAGGGTGTGATGTCATGGTATTTGGATGACATACACAGAGTAGGAAGTAAAATTCCTATACTACGATCGGTTGTACTGAGGTCGTCACACAGTTGTTTCTCCAGACAGGATATGGATATAATATCTGACATTCTGGTTCCTAGATCTATGGTTTTAGATCTAGATTTGGGTAGTTTCCCAATATGGGTACTTTGACAGTATTCTGATAGTTTTTGGAATAGTTGACTCCTAGCATAGTGGTGTACCTGCAGGTGATGGAGTCACCCTCTCTAAAGGTGTCTTACAGACTAAAGGGGAGAGGGATGTGCATGATTGGCAGATCACTTGCTTAGGCAATTGAGTCAATCGTGAGATGTCAAGTACCACACCAGATGTTGTTTTTGCACTAGATGCAATAAGTTTGTATTAATCCAATCCTGGAGAAACATAAGGAAGCTGTCGCGACCCGAAAGTTTTTGGTTGATTGAATTTCTAGATACAATGAATAATTATAAGTACAATGGCGGTTCTGATACAAAGAACCCACCTACCAAGCAAATCACCCGCAAAGGAAAACAGTGTGCCAGAAGTGCCTCTATAGAACCTGTACGGCAAGCCCTGCAAGAACTGTGGCACAACGGGGGTGAGTTGCTAACTCGTGAATAGAAAATATCTACAAGCAGAAATCGAATGCAAGACATAATCCTAAGTCAGTACAATCAGTATATAATATAACCCTCAAGAGTAAGTTTGAAGCATGAAAATGTGGCAGTATAACATCTAATCATGTAGGTAGTGCCAAGTACTCGTGCCAGTGCCTCAAATAATAACATGTCATAATGTAAGGTATGTCTGCATGAAGTAAACATGATGAAGTATCAAAAGGATATCAATACACATATATTAGCGTCCCATTCCACTAATATTGGTGTAAGGGTATATATAACAGCGCCCTCGTACTCTGTTATATATACAAATGAAGTATGATCAATGTAGTCAAGGTCTGTATGTAATCAATGTCTATATAAACGTGGAACCCGTCCACCCGTCACCCAATGACAATAAACGTGGAACCCGTCCACCCGTCACCCAATGACAATAAACGTCATGCATTCAAATATGAGGATATAATCAAAATCATGGAAATCATCATGAAACCCGTGCCTAGCATCGACACGTAAATCCTCATCTATCGGGCTCCGTCAGTCCGGATCAGCCCACGGGCTATGTCTGCGGAATCGGCCCTCGGCCCCGGCAGTACGCCCATATCTATCCATCGACTCTGGTCAGTATCCTCTGGATAACCGCCAGGTCCAACCAATCACCGGTAGGTAGTAGTCCCTCTGCCAGGCTCACCGTCTACTACACAGAGAAACCGTTCTCGCCCCGGGGTACCATACCGGGTCCACCATGTACCCGTAATCGGCCTCATCCAACTCCTCGATTCGGGTTCACATATATCACTCTAGCACCGAGAAAACACATGGTGGACGCACCGAAATATCATATCAAGAGAAACCGGGTTTTTAAATAATTAACTATTCTCTTTTGAAATGTCCACGGTTCCCCAAATCCAGAATTAACATGGAAGCAACATATCTCAATGCGTAATCTAAGCAAGTATGAAGATATCAATGTATGTGTACAAGTGTGGGTATGTGATATATAAATGAAATGCAAGTATAACAGTATATCATGCAACATGGAATTAATAGTATGCACATACAAGGTCATATCCTGTTGCAACAATGCTACTGTGGAGTGACATGGCAATTATCGATGAAGAAGTGTGAGCCGGCAAGCAAGTGTACGTGGAACATACGCATCATCGATAATTGTGCTAGTGTCCTATCAACATGATAGTAGTATAGCAGTAAACATATGCAAGGCAATGTGAATAGCAGGAATATGCGGAAATTGAATAATCAACGTAACAGTAGAGAATCTACACCCATATGTATATGTCATGCAATTATGCCATTTGAAATAAGAATGACTCGGGTCTAGATTAACATCTATTATGCAAACTACGGATCTAAGTACCAAGTCAATCGGGAGGGGTATGGAAACCAACTAAATCTGAGTCGATATACAAATATATATATACAATAGTCGGTGATCTCGCCTCAATAGTATCACGTACGATACGGTATATCATTTAACATCCTCGAGTCATGAGTGCGGATCTAACATCAATAGAAAGATCGTACGGTAAATCGTCGTACGGCATCCCAATAGCTGGGTACGGGTCAGTATCACACTCCTCTCATCAAATATAAGGTATCATTATCATCGTATCACATAATCTGGGGTACAGATCTATGTCTAGTACAAATCAATACCATCTATATAAGTATGAAAGCGGGGGTAAAACACATGCCCAACGGCCCGCTAAGATCACATGTCGTACCGCAAGTACCAATCACATCACATCACCGATCTCACGGCACAATGCCCAAAATCATCGACTCATCTCCAATGTCATCCAATATCACCATCAACACTGTGTAAGTATAGTGAATATGCAAGGGTGCGCGTGTGGTGTAAACCTATTCTAGGGTACGTGACTATGAACTATACTAGTTTATTGCTGACCCTAAGCTAACCATACTACACCTAACACAATATCCATGACACACTATAACTATCAAACATAATATATAGTATACCAATTACGGACTGCGGGGGTGCTATACGCCATCCACCCGACTTCCCCCAGTAGATATAATCTACTCACCTTGCGTCTTCATTTGTCGACGTCGCCACGCGCTTTACTTGTCGTCCCGAAGTCTTCATGGGGTACCTACACATCAAAGTATCGTATATGCGTATTAAAACCAAATCTAAGCTAACACGGCACACGAAACCCAAAGCGATACGATAAGGGCCTATAGGTTAGAACATATGGGCACGCCTTCAAAACCATCAACAAATACTCGATATCGTCGTATAAACGCCAATTAGTCGAGGTAAATCACAATACACAATTCAGAACTAAAAATGCGGAATACGGAAACACGAATCCAAAACAGCAACTTAGGAAATAGGCTCCAGATTCCACCATAGGTCGAATTAGACAAATCTATACATACCAGGGGCCTAATCTACAGATAAGGGAACACCAAAACCAAAACGAGGCAAATCCACCATGGTCTGGCCGCAAATTGCGGCCATAATGGATAAATCTGCGGCCGGGTATAGGAGGTAGGGGCTAGGGTCTTGGGGTTAGCTTCCTGGGTGCCTGCACATGACACTGTCCAATCAATTTTAATTTAGGATGTCTCGGGTGATAGCATATCTCAAATAACCTTCACAGATTCCACAAAATTTCCGATATCGGTTTCTAAATCCGTATTCCGGGCCTTAAGTCTCAGGTTGGGGTCTCAATTCATGACTAGGGTGTTGGTGTAGCCTCTACTGAACTCAATTTCACATTATAACTCATAATTTCCTCAAACCCTAACTAGGTTTTCTTTAAGTCCACAAAATCAACAATATCGGTTCAATCTAAACATGGGGGTATAAGTAATGCTAAAACTAATCTAATAGTCCAGAAAGTACCTCATTTGGCAACTCAAGAAAATTCTTGAGTTGCCCCTAGTGGCCAAAATCCTTGCTTCCTTGGTCCAATGTGTAGATCTTGAGCTTGTGCACACTTTTAATAAAATGAGAGTGGGGTTTTGGAGTCGTTTTCATGGTGATTTGAGGAGTTGAAGAGGGGAGGGAGAATGAGGTGCAGGAGCAGCAGCAGCAAGCAAAGAAGAGGGAGAGAGAAATGGTGAAGACAATGGAGGAATGGCTAAGTCTTGGTCAAAGAAGCCCATACCTCTCTCTCTCTCACCAACTACTAAATTCTTTAATATAAACCCATTTTCCATTTCTTTTCTTTTCTCTAAAAATCTTTCTCCCAAGAATAGTAAACCCAATGTGAACCATGGCAAGAAAATGCACAAGTGTGAAAAGTGATATGTGCATGTTTTGCACAAAATGCTAGAAAAACCGATTCGTGATTTTTAATCGCGATTAGCACTAAATTAGCATATAACTAACCAATTAAACTTAGAAATGGCATAATTCTCCAATTTACTCTATTTTAGAATTTTCCATAATTTTTCCCTATTTATTTGTATTTAACTATACCGAATTATTAAATTATTCAATAAAATAATATTAAATTATAAATATTCCCTAAAAATAATATTTCTATTATTTCGAAATGTTACAGAAGCAGTTTTAGAACATAAGTGGATGTTCTACGGATTTGATGACGGCAGCCTCCTTCGGGAGACGGTTATCATTCCAGGCTTCAAAGGTGACATGGTTGACAGAGTGATTGTCAGAGTTATAGTTTTCCCTCTGACGAGGGACCGTATTATAGACAGGTGGTCCAAGAGGATATTGTGGGAGGCATGGTGCTGGATACTGATTTGGTTCAGTGATCGATACTGTCTAAGAAGTTTGGATTTGGAGTTCATTTATGAACTAGGTCCCATCCGATATCCAGACATATTCTAAGATAGGTATTACTCAATTCGGGAGATGGCTTTCTCCGCGAACTTAAGATTAAGAGAGACATAGAAAGAAACATCAGGGCGGATCCACTCACTGAGGCTATTTCTCGAACACAATAGATTTACAAACGAGCTTTGTGAAACTGATTAGTAGAGGAGTTGGATGTTCGGTTTCACACGGGCTGTGAGTAGTCGACATCGCAATAATTAGCCTTAAGTGCAAGTGGGAGATTGTTGGATATAGTGCCCTCAGAGTCAATTATTGGATCGCAGGCACGTGATTGCAATGATTGCGGAGGACCTATACCGGTAGGACAGTCTTACTCGAGATGATAGTATGCTATCTGGTTTGCCTTTATCAGTCGTGTACAGGTTCAGGTGACTGATCACTGCTACACTTTGATAGAGACCTTAGGATCTTGCTTTACTACCAACAGTATGATGGCGATCATATACGTGAGAGTTGGGTGGTTTATAAGCATATCCTTAATTGTGGTGCCTAGTCATGGGAGTTTTCGAGACAGGGCATCGATACTCCGGAGTAGACTAATGTATACAGTCAAGACCCCGACGAGGGGCGGTGGCCGGTCTCACAAGCCACTGGTGTCAGTTGGACCACCTAAGATGTATACAGATGCTCATTGGGTTATGAGTACACCGGACAGGACTCGCCCGGAATCTGCTAGTTGGTATTATACATATCGTCAGATAGCAGTTCCCTGGTGACATGTGTACAGGTTAGTTCATCGACCTGAGCTCGTCATTTGTCTCGTGTGAGTCCCACTATGCTTTGATTTCTACCCTACCACGGCTCAAAGGAGTCGTGCAAACAGGTAGTTTTTAGGTACAGTCCCGAGCCACATGGAGGCACGTGAGCGGATCGGCAAGGGATTCGTCTCTCCCGGTATTGGGGGTGAGATCGCGCTGTGTCTAGGAGAGCCATTACACAAAGCCCACGGCCCTGGCAGGAGATTTACTGGTAGGTACCCCAGTAGTATCTCAGGGTGTTTTTAGGCTACACTCCGACACGACTTATACTGCTATTGGGGTCTGACGTTACTAGCCCCCTAGGAAGATATGCGATACTCATAGACGAACGGACCGGACTGTATATACATTGTCACTGTTAGGCTCAGTAGGGTTTCCGGATGAGTTCTCTCATCGACTTCCCTTGAGGTCAGTCCATGGGCAGCCGTTACGCACAGCTAGTGCCGCTGACGGCTTGTGGTTAAACCCACTGCCAGGGCACTGACGAGTCATTAGAGTCCCCCACAGATAGTTTCCCAAGTTCGGGTGAAATGTTGTACAGGCCGTATGGTTTTATGGCAGGGTTCGGAAAATGCACGTGCGTTTACGCACGTGTCATATTTCGGGCAGATAATACTGGTGGGCTTTGGTTTAAACCGGATCCGAGTATTATATTGAGTAGATATAATATCTTTGTCTCAGTTGCATTTGTATTCGGTCGTAATACAAATACGGGTATATTTATACTGTTATGGGGTTGTCCTGAAATTCGTTTCAGGATCGCTTTTGGAAGTTGCCAGTTTCCAGTTTTCTATCGCCCGTATTTAACATTTGGTTAAATACGGATTTATCTTTTCTTGAGATGAGTGTGGAAGTTTCTAGAAGCTTCTTGAAGGTTCTAGAAATGATGATATGGCTAGTGAGTCATTAGTGCATTTAATGATTCTATTAATGCATGATGACTAGGTTAAGTGATTCATCCTTTGCTTTTAATGAGTTCATACTTTGTGTTGTATGACTCATTCTTTCTTTAAATGCTATGGTCACTCTCCCCTCTCCTACACTCACCCCCCACCTCCTTAAAGTGGCCGGCCCCTCCCCTCTCACTCATTCACTTGATAGATTCATTTTTGAGAGAAGAAGACTATGTTTTTGGATGTATGGAAATTCGATAACTCATTTCTCATTCCATTTCATTTCGAGTGGCAACTTCATTAACCGATCGTCCACGGCTTTGGACGAAGTGAGACAAAATATTCTACTCATTCTCTACATCAATCTTGGTTGTCTCTTTTAGCAAACTTGACGACCGAGTTGCCTCGGGTCAGTGGCGGGAACTCGTTTAAAGAATCGTTGACGTGGTGCCACCTGGACGAGCAGATCGGAGATCGACGAGATCGGAGAAGCCGCAACGGAGCGTGGGATGATGGTTAAAGAACGAAGGACTCGGATCGTTCGGTATAACCTTTCTACTCTCTTTTCAGTTTGTTAGTTTAGCAATAATGGCAGATCCGGGTTATAGTATACGATAGTGCCAGTTAAAAGTTTTTGTTCCGCATTTGGCGTCTGTTAGACGGCCGGGGCGTTACCGTAGACTTACAACTGGGTCGCTGCAATTAAGTGAGAGAGAAGAAAACACTCAGCATGATGCTCTTGCAAGTTAAGATTGGTTTTTAATTTATCTAAATAGGATGGCTCCCACTGTTTCTCGAATCCCTCCTCAAACCAAAAAGGAAGAATTAGTTGGGATCAATCTCACCGTACAATACTTGCTTAACCGTTCAGCCAGGACAGTGTCGGTACTTCGAGGGAGGTTTTCCAACGCTTTCGCGAAGTTCCTTAATTTAAGAATCTCTTTTCCCAGGGGGCGTAGCCCCGCTAACACCTTTCTAGACACCTACTTGGTTTATAGCATTGATCGTTAAGTGAGAAAGTTCCCGAGGAGTAGCATATACTCATAGTAGGATCGGGATCCAAATATCATCGCGTGACAAAATTGAAGGAATCCTACCAGAATCATCACACTCCAAATGGTATGCAGCGCTAGCAAGTTTCAGTTTCTTTAGAAACTCCCGATTTGGATTTTTGCCCCATACTCTTATGACCTTGACGAAGGCCAACATATCATAAGTCACATGTCAAGTTCTACCCGTCATTATCCAGGTTAATTTGAACCCACCCGTACATACCCTTGACGAAGGCCAAAATAGTAGTACGACTGTCCCAAACCAACACATCTATCTATGCTACAGATAAATATTTAGCAGCTACCAATCACTATGCCTTGGCGAAGGTCAAAATACATAGCTTGAATACTACTGAATATTTAACTGAAATGACGGAGGGCTACGAATGGTTTTGGCGAAACCGTGAACATAGTGAACTTGATATAATCGAAGAAACGAGATAGCTTTTAAAAAGAGTGGCTTAAGCTCCACGTTTAAAAGTTGTTTTTGAAAAGAAACCGAATGGTTTTGAAAGTGTTCTAACGACATAACTTTGGTTTATTTTCTTGCATTAATTTAATGCGTCCCATCATTTAATCCTACCATTACAGAAAACAATGAAAATATGACGTACGCGTATGCCATCCGCATTCGCCATGGGGCCCCGTCATTACCCGTTAGGTTACTTAACTAACGACAGAGTGGGGGCTGGACTAGCGCGGATACAAAATATAAGCAACGCCTAAATAGATATCATATATAGATATATACATTCGTCAGATGCAATGATAGCCATTCCAGATCACAGATGAACACATTGGATATACTAGGAATCCGCATTTCGTTCGAGCCTGCAACGAAAAGCGGATTACACGGTCGCGATGAATAGCCAAGACCCCACCCTAGACCCCTACAGGTGCGGCAAACTACCCGCCAAGTACCCGAAGTGAAGCAACCTCCCTCAATAACGTGAGTAGGCCACTCGGCACTTTGAGATACCCGGTAGTTTGTGCACCCCACCTTGGGTCTATCCTAGGAGAAAAAACAGAAAAAGAAATTATACAATGGCGGCTACAACTTCATCCCGGATGTGCGGCCATATAAATAATATTACATCAAATACAAATTACATGAATTGAAAGATAAAGAAAACTCTCATCTCACAACCCTTCGGCTATTCATCCGTGACAATCCAATGAATTCATATACACATACCAGCAACATTACGGATCACAGATATGTACAACCCCCACTAATCGACGTATAGCGATTAGCAGACGCTCAATACATATATCACATCACAGATATAACCCATTAACCAAAGTCTATAGAAGTTCGATCAAAATACGGATTTGTAACCACCCCAAAACATAAATTTGCTTTCTGGAAAATCTGGGCAGAGACAACATATTGTAAAAATCCCAAAATACCCCTATAAGAACACTGCAGGAAAATTGACCCACAGCCGAGTCAACTCGGCCGCGGATCCGCGGCAGGAGCAAGCTCTTGTCGCGGGTCCGCGGCGCTTTGACCGAGTTAGTGGACCAATTTTCTCCTGTGTTCTTTAAAAACCCTGAGCCGATTTTTAGTGTAAGATTAATTATTTTTTGAACAGAAATAAAAATCGGCAGAAAGTTAACATTTCGGGCATGTTTTGTGATTTTTTCTCCGATCGAACTTCTAGTTACTTTGCTAACATGTTAGATAGTGTTTAGCTAGGCTCTGATACCACTGTAAGTCCACGTTACCCATCCCCGGTTCTTTCGGGGTTGCGGAAATGGTGAAAAACGATTTTTTCGGTGGAGGGTAACATGGACTCAAAAACCGGATCTTTGCTAAACAAACTATCAACAACCTAACTAAGAGTTTAACTACTATGTTAGGGGTTATACCTTAACTTGAACTCCTTCTCTTCGACTCTTTGTGGTGGTCGGCTCGGCCTCACCTCGTCGTCTCCTTGTGCCGAAAGATGGATCCACCCGAAAGCTTCTACCTTTGGCTCCAACCTCAATCTAGAGGAAACTAGAATACTTGGCTTGCTAGACCTTGTACACTAGAATGAGTAGAGAAGTGTTTTTGGTTTTAACTCAATGGTTCTTGTTTCTCAACTAATGAGACAAGAGAACCATGAGCAAGAGGAAGAGGAAGAGGAAGAGGGAGAGCTTGGATGAGAGAGAGTGGATATGATAGAGTGAGAGAGGAGTTTTACAACCATGCTCTCAAAAGCCAAAATAATCATGATAATAATTGTAATAAAGAATTTTTGTGATGGTTCATTTCAATGGCAATATCATTTCATGCACTCATTTTGTAAACCACAACAAGCAAGCAAAAATCATAGCCATGAAATGATAGCCATGCAATGATGATGGTCAACAAGTCCAAACTAGTCAACCGGTCAACAAAATCAACAAGTCAACAAAGTCAAACTTTCAATCCAACCATGGAACAATAATACTTAATTAATAATATTATTAATCATATTTCTTATTCTCATTAGGGTTTAGAAAAAGTCAACAGTCAACAACCCTAATGAGAATCCTCTGCCTTTGTCTTTGTCAACTGTGCATACACACCTGCATCCGTATTCCGAGGAACACGGATACAAAGAGATCCTCTGCCTCTGTCTCTGTCAACTGTGCATACACACCCGCATCCGTGTTCCGAGGAACACGAATACAAAGAGATAAAACCAATCCCAAAACGTATACAAGGATCTGGTTTAAACCAAAGCCCGCTAGTAATAACTGCCCGGACACCAAATGTGCACAAGTGCGCGGATGTGAACGAACCCTGTCGCAAAACCATGCGACCTCTACTCTTTTTGCCTAAAGGCGAATAGCTCTCTGTGTGGGACTCTAAAGACTCGACACTACGCTGGCAGTGGGTTTAACCACAGACCGCAAGCGGCACTAGCTGTGCGTAACGGCCCCCAGGTAAATGCCGATAAGAAGACTGATGAGGTGAACCCATCAAAACTCCTACCGAGCCTGAGTGTGACAGTCTCCGTACAGTCCGGTATGTTCGACTGAGAATATCGCATGGCAGGCCTAGGGGGGCGGTAAACGTCAGTCCCCTAATAACGGTACAAGTCGTGTCGGAGTGTAGCCCAGAACACCCTGAGATAACACTGGAAACCTACAAGTGTATCTCGCTTGCCCTAGCCAGGGAAGACTGTGTGTAATGGCTCTCCTTGACACAACGCGATATCAACTCCCAATACAGGGAGAGATGAATCCTATCTAACCGTCACTGCCTCCAAGTGCTTCGGGACTGCACCCAACTACTACCTGTTTGCACGACTCCTTTGAGTCGTGGTAGGGTAGTAATCAAAGTACAGTTGGAACACACTCGAGGCGAAGTGACAGTGTCAAGTCAGCGGACTAAGCTGTACTCATATCACCTTGGAACTGATAACTGACGATAGGTATAGTACCAACCAATCAGTTTCCGACGAGTCCTGTCCAGTGTACTCGTAACCTAACGAGCACCCGCATACTATCTCAAGTATGATGTATTGACGGCTGTGGGACAGACCGTCCCCCTGCTGGGATAAGAAGCGCATACGCTAGTCTACTCTGGAGTATCGATGCCCTGTCTCGATAGTCCTACGACTAGGGACCTGTATAAGGATGTGCTTGTGGATTACCCAGTCCCCACGAGTGTGACTGCCATCACAACACTGGTAATCAAGCAAAGATCCTAAGGGCTCCACTAATGTGTATAGGCGATGTGTTAAAAGAAACACATGTACACACATTGAAGTAGAGACAAATCAAGTAGCATACTACTATTTTGAGCAAGATTGTCTATACAATGGTGAATATCCCAAGCTTCCATTAAGTAATATACAAACTAGTATGATACAGTAATGGCCTCTAGGGCATATACACTAACATAGACAAATTAGGAATTAACAATTATCATATTTCTTACTAGGTTAAGTTTTTCTAATCTTCAATTAACAATTAACCCATTCATCAAGTTAAACCCTAACTTGAACTTCATTAAAATTATTATGAATGAATTAAACATGAGTTTAAAGCTATATTAATAGTTTAATTAGCTAGCTAAGTGATTTAATACAACAAATTAAAGACTTGGATTTGAAATTATACCTCTTCAAGAACACACCAAAGCAACTAGATTCATCAACTTTGGCCTCCAAAAATCTTGTTTTTCTTGAAGATCCATGCTAGTTTAGTGAAGGGAAATGATGGTTTAATTTTGTTTAGGAGTTTGGTGGAATTATTTAAGGAATTTTGAGGATTTATTGAGCTTGGAATTGTTGCAAATGGGGAAAGAAAAACAAAGGGCAGAATGAGGAGGTGGCTCGGCCTTGAGAGGAAAATGGTAGGATTTTTGTGAAAAGTGTAGAGTTTTCTAGCAAGAATTTGTAATAAATGCTCATAAATGCATAAATGCTACCTTTTCTTTCTTTTCTTTTTCTTTAAAAATTAAATCCTTTTACCCCAAATATCTTGATATTTAAGAATGGTTGGATTAACAAAATATCTAGTGAATAGATTAGCAATGATTCAAATTAGAAGTAATTAACCCAACCCAAAAAGTAATTACCACTAATTGAATACATAAATAACACATTAAAATAATATTTAATTAGGGAAAAATTCTATGTGAACCAAAACTTTCCATTGACCCCCAAAGCCCGTGCACTAGCACTATTCTAGTTAAACTAGGCGTAGTCAAGTCAGTACAGAGGTTTGATCACAATCAGGTTAAAACGGAAAACACCGACTATTTTACCCTAAAACGGAAAAATTAGCATAACGATTTCTAAAACGTTACAAAGCATGTAGGTATACAGGTATGCTATATGTCATATGCACAATGGAATATGAATCAATGTCTCAATGTTCCTAACAAATACAATCTCACGTATGTATAAGTGTTGTGCGTGTCATGGCAATTATTGACGGTGTGAGTGGCATACAATCGGTGCTCGTGCAACATGAGCCGTCAATAATAGTGCGGTGTCCAAAGTGTACAAGTCCAAGCACAAAAAGTAATAATATGCAATGAAGTTTTATGCACAATCTCTATATGTGCAATATAACATGCGACTAATATCATATCATATCTAGCCCAGACGCATAACGCCATGCGGGCGATACCCCTGTAGATGTTAAATCTATTCACAGATGATCTTGGGCTAAGTAAAGCCAACCACTCGCTTTCCCTTCTTCACAGCATCCGAAGTCCTCGCCTACGTCCCTAAGGTCATAAAAGACCAATATAACAAGTTCACATTAGCAATCGACCAATAACACGTACAAACTACGTTTGACCGACGCACCAACTCCAAACATACTCTCAAGTGTTCGTCTAGTGGCTAACACGCGTAGCGACATTACGAAACTAACCCAAGAGCAACAGATACACAAAGACACGAACCGTATCGGATACGTAACGCGCTTAATCGAAACACTAGAAAACAAACAAAGTGGTCCCAGATTTTACTACACACACAATTTGTAAAAGATGCACATACCACAAGACCACACACAGCCCCAGAAACCCCCAGACCAAAACCCAAACCTAAACACCCCAGTCTGGCCGCAAATTGCGGCTAGAAGCAATTTATTTAAGGCCCAGTTTTTGTTGAATGGTCTCAGATTTTTATGGTGGGTTTTAGGTCACTACACAAGGTCACTATGATGGGAACTTTTCCAACAAATACCTAGTTTGATAGCAGATCATCCGAGACCCAAATCTACACTAAAAATACGATATTTGTAAGAAACGAAACTTTACACGTTCTAAACTGAAACTAACAAGCTACGCAACATTAAAAAGGCTTACTTAACAGAAAGAGATCATTACCTACTCATACAAGCTCAAAGATCCTAGCTTTCCAAGCTCCAAGGCATCTAAGAGGTAAAACAAGTCTTGAGAAGTGATTTTGGTGAGATTTAATGAGGTTTGTGAAGTTTTAGTGAAGTTTTAGTGAAGGATTAGTAAGTGTTAAGTTGAGGGAAGGAGGAAGTGAAGAATGAAATGAGAAAGAGATAAAGTGAGAGAGAATGAGAGTGAGCGGGTGAGCATAATGAGAGAGAGGTGAGTGTAAGAGGGTGAGAGCACCAAGCTTTAACTTCACATTAATGCAAGCCATGCCCTCAAGTGAGTCACCATGCCACCTCCTCCCAAATCCAAAACAAAACAAAGAATATCTTTCACAAATATCAAGGGTTTAAGGTTAAGCAAGGATAGGATTAGGATTAGGTTAAGTTGTCATGGTTACTAAACAAGATAACACAAACACACCCTCACATTAACGTGCACAAGTGTGTACAAGCCATAACAAATAAAAATAAATTATTAATTAAATATTACAAAATGTGAGGAAACCGAATTGGTAAACTTTTTACAGAAAACCCGCACTATCGCTTAATTAACACTAATCGAATTCTAAGGCGTTACAATCTCCCCCCTTAAAGAAAATTTATCCCCGAATTAAAATTCTCACTATGTGTACCTTCAAAGATATGAGTGAAAAAACTCCCAAATCTCGCTCGCAGCCTCCCAAGTGGTCACCTCACTATACGGCAACGCCAAAAAAATCTCCACAGATGGAAAGACCCTTGACCGAAGTTTCTCCACCTGCCGATCCACTAACACTATCGGCTGCCGGTGAACGAAAAGATCGCGTCCAAGCTAAACGGTCTGATGTTGAATCATGTGAGAAGGGTCATGAAGGTATTTGCAAAGCATCAACATAAGGAATACGGGATGAATACTAAAAAAATCTATGCGGAAGTGCCAAATTATAGGCAGCGGTCTCGCTAAAGGATTTCAAAAGGACCTACAGTCTGGGACTAAGCTTCCCAAAACTCAACACGCCATTTCATCGGAAAAATCCGTAGGAATACATGATCTCCCACTGCGAACTAAAGTCTGCGACAACTATGGTCGGCATAAGACTTCTGTCTGCACTGGGCTGCTCTCATCCTGACCTAAACCACTGGATCATCTCCGAAGTCTCTAGACTAGCTGGGGTCCAAAATCCTGCTCCCGCGGAGTCAGTAAAACAGACCGGCGATCGACAAAACCTACCACACAAGGCTTGAAAGTTGCCATTTGAAACGTCTCCTGATAACCGTTATCGTAGGAGAACTCCATCAATGGCAAGTGACGATCCCAACAGCCAACAAACAATCAGTACGTAAGCACAAGTATATCCTCCAGAGTCTGTATAGTCTGCTCTATCTGTCAATCGGCCTACGGATGGAAAGCGGAGCTCAAGCTCAACCAGTACCCAAGGCTTCCTAAAGCTTCTGCCAAAGATGGCTAGCGAACTGGGTGGCTCTATCGGATACAACACATGAAGGAACTCCTTGCAAAAGCATAAACTTATCGAAAAACAACAAGCAAACTGAGCATAACCGGACAACAATCATCCAAAAGTAGGCACACCCTGTCTAGACCTGGGTAGACATCATTACGAAATTCATGGAGATCTGCTCCCATTCCCACTCTGGAACGGTAAAAATGTTGCAACTCTCCAGAGTCTTAAATGCTCAAACTTAGCTCGTTGACAGGACAAGCGCCTCAAAACGAAATCCAAAACTTCACTCTTCACCCCTGCCCACCAGTAACCAACTCTCAAGTCACGTTACATCTCGATGGCACTTGGATGAACACAGAAAGCTGACTGATATGCCTGCTCTAGAACCTCACGTCTCTACCCATCAATATCCGGTACACACAACGAGTCCCAACATAGCACATCCTGGTCATAAATCGAGAACTCCGAATCTTTACCCAGCAGAACATGCTCAGAATCTCCAACAAACGAGAATCGACGGGATGTGCCTCACGAAAACGATTAAGTAAAAGTAGACGGGCGCGGACATGTGCAAGCTGTCCCCTAGTAGAGGCGAACTTAAACTATAGTTATCTGTCGCACAAGAATTGTAAATCTGCAGAAGACTGTCTCTGAACTGCGCACAACTGGAACAACTACCCCCGGGCCTACGACTCAAGCATCAGCTACCACAATCGCCTTGCCACGGGAAATGAAGGATCTCACAATCACAATCTGTAACACTTTGAAAATCATTTAGGTAGTTTTTCGATAATCGGTAAAATAAATAGTATTTTCCGTAAAATGTCAAAATAATTATTTTTCAATATAGGCCTAATTATACAAAATTTAGATACGAAATTGCTAGAAATTGGTTAGTTAATTGTCACTTAAAAACTTCTAGTCATTTAAAAAAAAATTCCATAATTATTTATATTTTAATATTATTTTAAGCTTTTAAATATACATTAAATTAGTGATAAATATAAATTTGAATGGGTAAATTACACACTTAGGATCCATTACAAACTAAAACCTAGTGTTAACAAAAATTTTATCAACACTTTCCAAGATTTGTTGATTTATGGTTTAAAAATAA
The DNA here is from genome assembly GCA_030015575.1 of Agapanthus africanus. NCBI lineage: Eukaryota > Viridiplantae > Streptophyta > Magnoliopsida > Asparagales > Amaryllidaceae > Agapanthus > Agapanthus africanus. Next base: position 127,316,231 of record CM057343.1, read on the forward strand.
ATCAAAATGAAATTAAAATGAAAATTTAATAAGAAAATGATGTGATATGCATTAAATGAACTTAAAAGATACTTTATATATAGAAATTTCTACACAACTCTCTCTCACTCTTCCCCTCCTACCTCAGGCCGAGCCCTTCCTGCAGCTTTCCCCCCATTTCCCCCCAATTCTTTTGCTTCAAAATTCATCAAAAAATCCATTAAAATCCATAATATTCTTCACAAATTCAAAACAAATCCCTATTCTACCTCTTCTCAAAACCAAATTAGTTTAAAACATAGAGAAAGGAGGTATCATTAGGGGCTAGTGCAAGCTAGGGTTCAAACTTGTGAGCTAAAATTTCTGATCTAATTGTTAAATTGTAGTTTAATTATGCTAAAATAGAAATTTAAAGTGTGAAATTGATTGTAATTGCTTGTTTTAGGAAATTCAAGAAAGGGGTTTGAAATTATAATTCGGGTTTGAAGCATTGTAAAAGGGTTAAATTTAGTGTAGTTTGTCAGTCCTAGATTCGCTAGTTATATTCCCTTTTTCTGCCCGACTCTTTTGCCATCTAGTGGTTTGAGTTGGATGATTGTGCTAGGTTGTTGTCACTTTATCGCAAATTTACGATGTTTGCACGAATTTGGAAATTTTAGTGCTTACTAGGTTTTTATAAAAATTAAGTGGTGAATTAATTATGATATCTTGACTTTATTATTAGCATCTCCTACGACATTTAGAGTGTGTGAATGCGAAATTTGGTTTGATCGGGTTTAGTTTTGACGGTTGTTCCGAACGACGATTCTTGTTAAGGTTATATTGATTTTCGTGTATGTTCCGCGCACCTACGCACGTTGTGCCTAACTTGTGAGCGTTGATCTTTTCTTATGGTGACTTTGTGTCGTTTCAGAATATGTAATCTTATGTTTTGTGTGGTGCAATTTTAGTATCGGTTGCGGAAACATCGGACGCGGCGCGCAAAGGCAAAGCAGTGGTTGGATCAGATTAGCGAGGCATCCGGGAGAATAGATGTATACATCTATGTGGAAATCGTCTGGATGGCGCGAGGCACCCCATAGTTAGTGTCACGACCCGAAAAGTACGGAACATGACCGGCACTTAAATTACGAAACGTTTCGAGGTGTACGTAATCTAACTAAGCCAAAACCCAGAAATCAAAACTAAAGAAGCAGTAAAGTGAAGGAAAAACCAATTGAAAACAAGTAGTTTTAATCAACATAGGCCGAAGTATGTATTTTTAAAATCTCAAGTAATTTCTGAAAATTTCGGTAGAGTCTCCTTTGTAAATACTGGCCCCAAACGGGATACAATATGAATAGTATACGAAATGAATAAAAAGGCATCCCCAAGCGGGAGCTAGCTCTTCGTCAATCGATGGTCACAACCACACAAGCAATATAATATACAGCGCCGAAGGGCGAGGATAAAAACTCAAAAGAAAACCCAAAATTAGCATGAAAACCATAATAATACAACGCGCGACTCTAAGGTCGATAAAATAACAGATCTGGTTTTCTATCTCTCTCAAATATACAATCGAGTTGATGGAGTTTCTAGATACAACTGAAATAATGAATAAACAATGGTGGTCCTGATACAAAGAACCCACCTGCCAAAGCAATCATCCGGAAGCAACAGTGTGCCAGCAAGCCACAACGAAACCTGTACGGCAAAACTTGCAAGGAACTGTGGCACAACGGAGGTGAGTTGCCAACTCGTGAGTAGAAAACATCTACGAGTAGAAATCGCATGTATAAAGAAATCCTAGGTCATACGATCAGTAATATCCTCAAATAAAATGATATGGCCTGGGGCATAATATAACGGTAAGGGGTAAACATCTATCCATACAGTATAATAAACTCATGTCAGTGTCTCAGGTAACATCATGCCACTAATATGATGTACAAATGTCAGGTAGCAGTATATCACTAAAATGATGTGCAGATGCATGTAATGAGAACAAAGTACATCATGAATCAAGAATTGTTTTTCTTTATCAATGAGATTTCTGTATGTATATAAATCAAGATATCATCAGTGAAATCAACATAGAATCCGTGTCAAGCATTGACATAAAACACCAATCTCAATATCTCAATATCTCAGTGTCTCAAATCTCAATATCTAAATATCTAAAAACCTCGGGCTCCGTCACTCCGGATCGGCCCATATTATTAAACTCGCGACCACGAACGGTATCCTCCGGATATCCGCTGCGCCAGGTAAAATCACCGGTAGGCATTCTTCCCCTGTCGGGCTCATCGTCTACTACTCGAACTTCTTGCCCCGGGGTACCATACCGGGTACACCATGTACCCGAGACGGTTCATCCAACTCCTCGAATCGGGTCTCGAAAACATCTCAGAACCGAGAAAATATCATGGTGGACGATACTCAACATATCAAGGAAAACCGCCTTTTTTTTTTTAAAATGGTTCATCAGTTTACAAAATTTTAACATGTTGTTTTTGAAATGAAATGAAGCTGTCAAACGGTTTTAGAAAATATCGAAGAAAAAGTCTTAAATAGTGAAATTAGTGTAAATAGATATTGGGGTATAACATTTATCATTTTTCCCTCACCCACACTCACCCACACCCTCTCTCCTCACCCCAAATTAGCAGCCCAAGCTGCCCCCACTCCCATTTTTCCCCACTTGAAGATTTGAAAAGAAAAGAAAAGAAAACAAGGAATGAAAGAAATTAGATAAATGAGGTATGGGCTTTTGTTTCTTTAGTTGACTTGGACTTTTCCCCACCTCACTCTCTCTCCTCCCTCACCCACATGCTGGCCGAGCCCTCCTTCTCCCCAAACTGCAGCAGCCCCCTTGTTCCCTCCTCTCATTTCTCATCAAAAATTCACCCAAAAAATGCTTCAAAATCCACAAAAATTCAAGCTAAAACTCAAATCCAACTCCTACCCATTTTCCCTTATCCTATCATGCATGGATCTTGGTGAAAAGTTTGCATTTTGGAGGTCATGTTGCATGCTAAATCTCATGGTTTGTGAAGGTATAACTCTAACCCTTTTTCTTAATGTGATGTTAAATACTTTAATCAAACATAATTAGTTGATAATATGTGTTTAATTGAATGTTTGGAAAATCTAGTAAGGGTTTGTGATTTCGGTTAGGGTTTTTATTATATCATTAGGGATGCAATGTTTAGTTTAACATCTTAATGTATGTAAAACCTAGTTTGGTTAATTAAATTGCACTTGTTATATGTAATTTGTCCAAATCACATATATTTGTAAACTAGGTTTTGGTAATTAATTCAAAATTGAGAATTTAAAATATGGTTAGGGTTTTTATCACCTCATTAGCAACATAATGTGTAGTTTAACACTTTAGGGCTATGCAAAACCTAGTCTAGTTATTGAATTGATAATTTTGTTTTAAAAATATTAAAAGAATTGATAACTTTGCAAACTAGAAATTTTGTTTAAATGCAAATTGATGAGATTAAAATATGAAAGTGATTTGTATGACTTAATTAAGATGTTTAATGAGCATTCTGGCCATTAGAATCGTTAAAATGTGTAGGTTCGTTAAAACATCGAGTTTCGAACCAAAATGGGAATTCGTGTTAACTAGGTTTTTGGGAAATAAAACGATTTGTTTAATATTATGGTTTTGATGAATTAAACCCTATTTCTTATATAATTAATGAGTTTTGAAATCACGATCGGTGTGTTTGGGTTTTTCTCGATGGTTTGACATTTGTACATCGACATCGAGGGTTGGTTTGGCTATTCTTGCATGCGTAGGCGATAGGTTTTGACCTATGCGTGATACGCGTGCCGATTTGGATTTCGTATGCCGCTTCGATTTCGAGTTGGGTTTTTATGCGATACGATACGTTGTGACTTGTAGGTACCCCCATGTGGACTTCGAGACGACGAGCAAGAGCGTGGCGACGTCGGTACCGGCGAGCGAAGATCAGGTGAGTAGATTTATATCTATGAGGAGAAGTTCGGTGGATGGCATATAGCACCCCTGCAAAGTTATGAGGAATGAGGTGATGTGGTAACGATATACTTTTTTATGTTATTATGAGATATGAACACCTAGTAAGAGAAGCATTAGGAGCTTATGAGTTTAGGGTTAGCGAGAATTGAAGAAGGACTTTAGCGGATTTCTTAGTCACGAAACCCTAGAGTAAGGATTTGCATACACGCACCCCCCACACACATGCATGCATTTTAGTACTTGTGCATAAATGGGATATGTATATATTTATATACACATAGGTATGGGACTATATATATATATATACGTATACCTATACATGGATAATGAGGATAGTGGATGATAGTTGGGGATGAGTCGATGAGTTTGGGCTTGATGCCATGAGATCGGTGATATGATTTGGATCGTATTATGATATGCGAAATGTGATGATAGCGGATCGGTAGGCGATGTGTTTCATACACACGCATTTATATATATGTTGATGATATTAGTAGTGTACTAGACTTAGATCAGTACCCCCTACCCACGATATGTGATGATGTGGATAGTAAATGAATAATAAGATAAATGTGATATTAACCCGTACCCAGATTTAGGATGCCGTACGACGGATTTACCGTACGAGCTATATATTGATGATTGATCCGCACTCTTGACTCGAGGATGTCATATTTTACATATTGTATCGTACGAGAAACTTTTGAGGCGGGATCACCGACTATTATATATATATATATATATATATATATATCGACTCAGATGTAGGTGGTTTCCGTACCTCTTTCGATAGCTTGTTAGTTAGACCTGTACTTTACCTAGTAGATGTCAGACTGGACCCGAGTCATACCTATTTCCAAAACTGACGAATCGTGAGAATTTTAAAGACATACCAAGGGATACTACGGATATTTTAAAAGACGTATCTTTTCTTAAAAACACCGTAGTCCTTATTTTCAAACACCACGATTCGTACTATTTCAAACGGTAAAACAGTATAACACATGTATAGTAAGGTAGATTCCTTGTTGTTACGTTATTATTCATGTTCCGTATATTATTGTTGTATTTATTTTTCATTTTCCTTATTATGTTGTTATCGCCTCATTGCATGTTATTGTGTACGTAGTAATTATGAAACCATGCTGTTAGGACACCAGCACCATTATCGATGACGCGTATGCTCTACGTACACTCTCTTGCCGGCTCACACACATCATTATCGGTAATTGCCATGTCGCGTACACTTTAGAAAACACTATTTCAGCGACATAGCTTGCTAACTGATAGTTGCTACATGTTATAGCTTTCATATGCTAGTTTAATTATTGCATGATATCAAATGCATCCATATATTCATTGGTTATGCAGTATTATGGAGATTTATGTCGGTTTTCATTGTTATTGACGTGGTGACTTGATGATTTCGGATTCTTCTTGATATTTTCTGGATTTGGAAACCGCATATGAAAGTTTTGTAAACTGATGAACCATTTTAAAGAGAAAAAATGCGGTTTTCCTTGATATGTTGAGTATCGTCCACCATGATGTTTTCTCGGTTCTGAGATGTTTTCGAGACCCGATTCGAGGAGTTAGATGAACCGTCTCGGGTACATGGTGGACCCGGTATGGTAACCCGAGGCAAGAAGTTCGATTAGTAGACGATGAGCCCGGCAGGGGCAGACTGCCTACCGGTGATTTTACCTGGCGCAGCAGATATCCGGAGGATACCGTTCGTGGTCGCGAGTTTGATGATATGGGCCGATCCGGAGTGACGGAGCCCGAGTTTTTTAGATATTGAGATATTGAGATTTGAGACACCGAGATATTGAGATTAGTGTTTTATGTCGATGCTTGACACGGATTCTATGTTGATTTCACTGATGATATCTCGATTTATATACATACAGAAATCTCATTGATAAAGAAAAACAATTCTTGATTCATGATGTACTTTGTTCTCATTACATGCATCTACACATCATTTTAGTGATATACTGCTACCTGACATTTGTACATCATATTAGTGGCATGTTGTTACCTAAGGCACTGACACGAGTTTATTATACTGTATGGATAGATGTTTACCCCTTACCGTTATATTATGCCCCAGGCCATATCATTTTATTTGAGGACATTACTGATCGTATAACCTAGGATTGCGTTATACATGCAATTTCTACTCGTAGATGTTTTCTACTCACGAGTTAGCAACTCACCCCCGTTGTGCCACAGTTCCTTGCAGATTTTGCCATACAGGTTTCATTGCGGCTTGCTGGCACACTGTTCCTTCCGGGTGATTGCTTTGGCAGGTGGGTTCTTTGTATCAGGACCACCATTGTTTATTCATTATTTCAGTTGTATCTAGAAACTCCATCAACCAGATTGTATATTTGAGAGAGATAGAAAACCAGATCTTTTATTCTTTCGACCTTAGAGTCGCGCGTTATATTATTATGGTTTTCATGCTGATTTTGGGTTTTCTTTTGAGTTTTAATCCTCGCCCTTCGGCGTTGTATATTATATTGCTTGTGTGGTTGTGACCGTCGATTGACGAAGAGCCAGCTCTCTCTTGGGGATGCCTTTTTATTCATTTCGTATACTATTCATGTTGTAACCCGTTTGGAGCCAGTATTTACAAAGGAGACTCTGCCGAAATTTTCAAAAAATACTTGAGATTTTAAAAATACATACTTCGGCTTATATTGATTAAAACTACTTGTTTTCAATTGGTTTTTCCTTCACTCTACTCCTTTAGTTTTGATTTCTGGGTTTTGGCTTACTTAGATTACGTACGCCTCGAGACGTTTCGTAATTTAAGTGCTGGTCATGTTCCGTACTTTTCGGGTCATGACAAAGTTGGTATCAGAGCGTTAGGTTTTACCTTCTGAGTGTAGGATGACCCTTGGTTGATGGAGTAGGTGACTCAAGTAGAGTGATGTACCGTACGTATGTTCTGCGGCATATTTACGATACGATACTCCACTTAAGAAGCCTTAGGATGTACATTTCCTTGTACAGTATTATATTCATTCCTATGATCTAGCCTCATCTGTACTAGTTCATGGTTTTATAACCACGGTTGTAGGGGCGTGGAGAGCTATGGCTAGAGATGTGGTCAGCACGAGCTCGTTCCGGACGAGGACTGACCAAGGCATGATTCCAAGGACATACGGTTTGCATAGAGGCATCGTTTTGTTGTGTTTTCACGCCATAAGCGTTTGATGGGTCGCTTTTATGAGATTTCTCGGACGTGCAGATAAGCACCAGAGGATTGGGCCACTTCAAGAGGCCAGCCAGATTGTGATGACCGTCAGAGCACAGATTATTTTGGTAGTTTAGGAACTGTTCAGCGTGCGGACGGAAGATTCAGTTGTTGCTGCGACTGACAAGATATCGCCCCAGATATTTGAAACCAACACCGCATGAGTTATACTTCGAGATATGATAGAAGATCGCTAGTCACCAGAGATAAAAGACTAGGACATGTGATTCATTGCCTACCCCGATACGAGGTCATCAGATGGATTGATTCTAGCTAGAGGCCGATTCACGCTGATTCATTGCCTACCCCAATACGAGGTCATCAGGAACCCATTTTCTAAGTTTAAAGTATTCGGAAAACAATGCAAGCAATTCTACGGATCCTCTAGAAGAATGAAACCCTAACTCGATTTAATGACCATAGAACAACGGTTAACCTTCGGGTTTGCGGCAGTTTAGCGGTGCCATTAGTGAGGCTTGGGTCTGCCCTTCTACGGTTTGTCCATAGGTGCTGTGGCATATATTCGATACTATTAAACTGTACCCGAGATGTTGAGCTCTTGGGGGCTTATGAGGTTTTGACAATCGATCGGATGATTCGACTTCATTCGAATATCAGGTGATGAGATGCATTACTTGGGAGACTCCAGATACGAGTATAGCCATTAGAGTGCAGTCCATGCAACCACGAAGAGACGAGTCCGAAGCAGTCGACATTAGAGAAAAGTGGAGTAAGAGGTTCGTACGAGATCTTGATGAGATGACGTTCCACTCCGCCGACATCGGAAATGTGATACGCATGCAGAGGTGTTGTATATGGATCTATCTTCCAGAAGGAGTCGTGATGAGTATACAGCCATTCCGGAACAAAAAATAGATATAGTAAAAGGATGATAACTTCCGGGAAGTTCGGCAGAAACGAGATTTGGGAGGGATTTCAACAGAACCTTTTCTGGAAATACAAAACGAGAAGACCTGGACCCAGGAGCGGTCATATTACGCACACCCAGTAGGTCAGAGTTCGGCATCATCGACGAGATATATTATAAGTAACCATGATAGTTGGCCAGAAGACTTTAGAGGATGTGTCAGAGCGGACTGCTTCCGTTATCGTTTCCATATTAGACCGTTGAGCCGAGAAGCTATGTACGTAACAATTCACAGTGAGAGAGGAGAGCCTTAGGGCACCAGGAGACAGGCCATGATGAGAAAGCAAGTAGATATCTTGCTCTGCTGGCATTGGATGCACCGACACCTTCTCGATTTTGAAGGACGGACATATCGACGACAATAATTATGATTTATGATTTAGTGATTGACTATCACGTATCCGTCCCTTTGGATTTCAGTATTTTTGGGTGAATTATTTCATGATTGAGTTTTGATGACCGAGTTTCATGATATTTGATTTTATGCCTAGGGTATGCATATGATTTGACTTTATGCTTTCGGCATAGTTTTCATGCACTTTTAGTATTTGATTTGCTTTTGTGCACTTGATTTGGATTTTGCGCATAGTTAAGGCGCTTGATGCGATTTAGGTGCACACCAGATGCACTAAATCGAGATTTTTCGTGCATCTCAGATGCACCCGATGCTGCTGTCAGGCACATACGTTGCCTTTGAAAGGTGTTCATGCACACTCGTTGCACTTGGATTTTGTTTATGTGCACATGTATGGCACACTCATGGATTTTGATTTCCGCGTGCTCCAGACGCACGTGGTATTCATATATATTTGGATTGATTCCATTTGGAGCAGTATATTTTATGATATTTGCTATTTGGTTTAGTACTGAGCAGGACTAGTCAGAGGACAGTACCTGAGTATATTTTTGCATGCATTGATAGTTATCGAAGGGATTTCCAAAGATGAGCTATAGTCTCAGTATTTACCTACGTGTCCGAGATGACACGAAACATTTTATAAAGGAAACCCTTCTAAAATTGTTTTCAAAACGGCGGAACGTGCATATTAAACAAAGGACACACACACACACACACACACACACACATATATATATATATATATATTGTTATTTTCTCATAATGGACGTCTGCCACTGTGTAGTGATACACACATCGCACAGTGAATTAAAAAGGCTTAGCATGCATTGCTTCCAAATGTTTTATTGATGTTTACATGTATAGTTGATTTATATCATATTGATTTTCGTTTTGGATTTAGACATTGATGTTTTTCCCATGACTCCGATGATTGCGAGATGCTGGATGGAGTTTTGATTTTGAGTTATATGCACATTTTTCATGCGCATGCGTTGCGCTACGATTTGTTTTATATATTTATGATTTCGGAGCCCCGACGACTTGATGGTTTCGCTGAAATATTTTAGTATTTGGGGGGAGTTTTAATTTAAATTTGGGGACCGAATTTCTTTAAGAGGGGAAGATTGTAACGTTTTGAAAATCGTTTCGGTGAAATTTCGGAAAATCGGTAAAAATAAGGGACTTTTCCGTAAAAAGTCAAAATATAAATATCTTTTAATATAAAAATTAAATATACATATTCTAGCTATGAAATTGCTAGTATTTGGTGTTTATTGAGCCACTGGTAAAATTTCTAAATTTCTGAAAAAAATACCGAAATTAATTATTTTAATATTATTTTAAGCCGTCATTAATACATTTAAGTAGGGAAAATTACAAATTGGAATGAGTTGAAACAATTTTGTGCATCATAACACATTAAACAAAATTTTAACATGGTTTTTTTAAATGAAATGAAGCTGTCAAACGGTTTTAGAAAATATCGAAGAAAAAGGCTTAAATAGTGAAATTAGTGTAAATAGATATTGGGGTATAACATTTATCATTTTTTCCTCACCCACACCCTCTCTCCTCTCCCCAAATCAGCAGCCCAAGCTGCCCCCACTCCTATTTTTCCCCACTTGAAGATTTGAAAAGAAAAGAAAAGAAAACAAGGAACGAAAGAAATTAGATAATCAAAACGTTATAGTTAGGATCACTTTATTACTTGAAAACTATATGCATAGTGTTAGTTATATGTATGCTCTAGATTCCATTGCTATACATAGGATGTATACTGTAGTGGATGCTGGGACATATATAGGAAGGACTTTCTTGCTCGACATGATAGTATGCTATCTGGTTGTTCTTTACCTTAACGTGTACACTGATTGTCTCTCTGTTACATGTTGGTAAAGCCCTTAGGATGAGTACTTGACTACCTGGACTATGATGCGGATCATACTAGTGGGGACATGGTAGTCCATAAGTACATCCTTCAAGGTCCCTAGTCGTGGGTGTATCGAGACGGGGCATCGATATACCAGAGTAGACTAGCGTATACCTTCTCGACCCATACAGATGGGCGATGGATGATCCCATATCCATTGGTGTTTGACATCAGAGATGATATACGGGTGCTCAGTACAGACTGGGTACACTGGACGGACTCGCCGAAAACTCCCAGATGGTATTATACCTTACGTCAAATGGCAGTTCTCTGGTGACACTGGTACAGAGTAGTCTGTTGACCCGAGATCGTCATAGAGTCTTGTGTGGTTCCCACTGTGCTTTGATTTCCACCTTACCACGTCCAAGAGGGCATGCAAAACGGTGGTTTTTCGGTACAGTCCCGAGTCACATGGAGGCAATGAGCGATAGGAGGGGATTCGTCTTTCCCGGTATAGGGGGTTGATGTTGCGCTGTGTTCGATTGGCTATAACCGGAAATCCCTGGCCAGGGTTGCTGAGATTTACTGGTAAGTGTTACCAGTAGTTTCTCGAACTGTTATAGACCTCATATCGACACGACTTATCGAGCTGTTGGGGTTTGACGTTTACCACCCCTAGGCGAGATATGCGACATATCAGACGACGAGACCGGACTGTACGGTAAGTGTTACTGGTTGGATTCATAGGAGTGTGAGCGGGCTTGCTCGTCGATCTACTGATCGCTCAATACCCGGGTGGCCGTTACGTTTAGCAGACCGCTTGCGGCTTGTGGGTGTTTGATATGATCATCACCTGCTGCCGGCGTATTGACGAGTCTTTAGAGTCCTACACAGAGGTTTCCTGGTTCAAGCGAAATGAAATAGGAGCGCATATGAGATATGTGCGGGACCGAGAATAATGCGTGTATGTGATACCGTATTCCATTCTCGCGATGAATGTATCGATTAGGTTATATGCGATATAACCTAGTTGTCGAATCAAGGATTGATTCGATAAGCCGATACATTGGATACTAGTCGGTTATATGCGATATGACCGGATCGTTAAATCAAGTGTTGATTTAATGATTTAATGTATAATTATATATTTGATATATTACTTTGCATCAACTAGTATTGGTTCACTTTGAATGGATTTTCTCACTTGAATATCACAGGTTGTATATGTGATATACTTTTGTGCACTTGATTGTATCATGTTTGATGATACATGTTTACTTGGTTAAGTGTAAAGAATTAAACCTTGGTTAAGTTAATGATTAGGGTTTTCTTTTTCTTATTTATTTATTTACTTATTTTGGAAAAGATAAGAAATGAAATGGTTGCTAGTTTTGTTTTTTCTTTGAATCTTCTTGAAGCTTTGACTAAAGTGACCATTTTGTCTCATACTTAACCCTAACCATTCCACTTAACCTTAGTACATTCTCTACACCTAACCAAGATTAGAAAATGATAAGTGTTGATTTTATTTTCTATTTTTAGTAAAACTTAACATATCTTTTCTTTTTCTTCTTCATCTTCAACATGAAGAAAACCTAGCTACCATCAATGGCAACTAGTGAAAATGAGTGAGAAATCCAATTCTAAAGTGAACCCACTTCCTATTTCTTCATCCTCTACCTCTTGCAAAGTAGCATAGGGTGTTTTCTTCACAAGTTTCATGACTTGGTGAAGTGGGAGCTTGATCTAGTGATGCCTCGACGTAGATCATCTTCGGCATCGAAACCGACGACCTAGCCCGCCCATTTCTCCGATGAAGCCGACGCTCGAGCCCGGGATTCGATTTGGACAGCAAGGAGACTTCATCATGGAGCTATGGAGGTGGAGGACCGGATCTACAAAGGTTGTATTTCCGTTCACTTAGTTAAGTTGTTAACTAGTTGCATGTTTCGCCTAAAATTCTAGTTAACAATCCGTATTAGGGTTTCCCGGCACTTGTAAAATTTGAAATTGGCATGGTTGATGCCTTGTGAAACCTCATTAGTGTGCCTAGGAACCCTACAGTGGTATCAGAGCCTAGCTAGAGCCTAAGGCGATGCGTAGACGGACTCGCTCGTTAGAGGAAGTGAACGGTTGGCTCTTAGAAGTCCGATCGAACCAAAACCCAAACCCAAAAATGCTCTCTGTACATTTTTGAAAATTGTGGATTTTTGAGAATTAAAAATATGCAGAAAAATCAGCAGGAATATCTAAGAGTTACTGTAAAATTCGATGCCCTAATTCCTTCAAAGCGCCGCGGTTCCGCGGCACGAGCATGGCTCGTGCGGCGGTTCCGCGGCCATTTAGTCTTATTTTGTGTTTAATTTTGCACGGTAATTCTTAGTTTGCAGTGCTGGTTTTCCTGGGAATTTTTAATATTTATTCAAGAGTTGAATTTTCTGGGTTGTATTAGGGACTCGGTTTTTTGATCGGATCGTCTAATTTTGTCTGTGTGCTTTTCCGGATAATTTTAGAATATGTTAAAAAGTTCGACCGGATATAAATACCCACTTTTTCCCCTGCCGGAAAATTTCCAAGTATTGGATTTTTCCGTGTTTTAAGGACGTTCTGAGTAATGCAAGTAACGCGATGGTCCCTCTAGAAGACAACAAACCTTAACTCGATTATGTGACCGTCTTGAACTGCCCTTTGAACCTTAGGGTTTGGGGCAGTACGGCGTGCCACATGTGAGGCGTTGGCTTGACCCTTCTACGGCTGGACCGTTGGTACTGAGGCACGAACTGAATGTTTTTAGACTTATTTCATGTGTTGAGCTGTTTCGGGAAAACTTGGGTGTTCGATTGTTCGATCGGAAAGTTTAACATTTTCTGCCTTATTCGGAATGTGATACAATAATTGGAATTCACAATAAGTTGTGAGATAACTGAATGAATGTTATAAACATAGCTGTTTTGTCTCACTTGATCGGTTGCCACGGAATTTTGATGTGATCAAAAGTCCGTCGCAATCACGTAGCGTACGCGGATACTCGCCGGGTAAACTTAATAGACAGCCTCACCCCATAGCCCTGACCAAGTGACTGTAGGAGAACCCCGTCGCCGAAAGCATCCTTTCGGGTGCTCGCGGCAGCGGTGTTCCACCTTGGTGCACTTCGTCGACGGCGTCAGGGGTGCGGCCGCCTACTAAAGTTTGCGACGAGCATTCGATCTGAATGTCGGGAATCCTGTTGAATTGCCCGACTTTATATTGAAAAGTGTTTTCGATTTTGAGACTAAAATGCGGGGTTTATAATTGTTAGGCATGCGATGTCTAAGGAATTCATTTGGTTAGGCATGCGATGTCTAAAGAGGTTGCGGATTCCAACTGTTGTAGTTTTACACTTTCTTTTCTGTGACCGTAAGTGTAATATGTGATATCGACGGTTTCGTTGCTATATGTCAACGACAATTGGGATACGCATGTTTACTTTCGTTGATGACATGTGATGTTATGTGTTGCTGGATATGTTATATTGGATCGTCGTGTTTGAATAGCCGGGTTTTTTTATGTGAGATGAGTGTTTTTCATTTTCATTCATGTAAAAACTTGTATGTAATATTCTTTTATTGGGGCACTTCCAGGTTGCGGAAGATGTCACCCTCTGTATATTATTTACTTTTCCGCACTAGGATAGACCTAAGGAGGGGAGCACAAGTAACCGGGTTCTGGAGTCCTGTGGGAGACCAAATCGAGGAGTCGAGTCCGGGTCTCCTAACTCTAGAATTGGTAGGGTTGCTTGCTGCTCTCGTAGGGGTCTAGGGGTATGGGTTTGGCTATTCATCGCGACCGTGGAATCCGTGTTTTATACCGGCTCGTATTGAAAACACGGACGTCCTAGTATATCCAATATTTCATATGACTCTTCTGCTGCGATATCTGTGATGTGATCATGTGATATGTTCTGTGATGGATACTGTATATAGTATATATGATATATTATATAGACGTTACTTATGTTTTACACCCGCGCTAGCCCTGCCCTGCTCTGCCGTTAGTTACCTAACCTAACGGTGCACGAGGGGACATCGAGGCGAATGCGGATGGCATAAGTGTACGTCGTATTTATCTGTGATGTTTAGGTACTTAAATGATGGGACTTCATTAATGTGATTAATGAAATAAAAGAAACCTAAAGATGTTGTAGAATCGAATTTCAAAAATAAAACAGGTAGCTACAGTTCTTGCTTTGCATAGCGGTATATATGATATATCCTGCACCTTATTCGATAAGGAAAGGACCGAGATCCCTTCACAGGGAGTGACTCCTTTACCAATAACTGGCAGATGCTACACACTCGGTTTGTCTTCTGATAGCTTCTATAGTTTTTGTTTTGCACAGTGATATATATGATATATCCCACACCTCATTCGACGAGGAAAGGACCGACGATCCCTTCACCGGGAGTGACTCCTTTAGCAAAACTAGAAAAGCCTAAAAAACACTCCATTTCAAAATTCATTCGATCCTACAACGATATCAAGTTCATTACGCAATAGGTTTTTAGAAAAACCTGTCGTAGCCCTCCGTCACTTCAGATAAGTACTAGTTAGTATTCGTGCTGCGGTTGTTTGGCATGCGTCAAGGCGTAGTGTACGGTAGCTAACTAGTGCTTATCTGCTAGCATACGATGCGATTGGATTAGGGTATTCGCACGGCGTTGTTTGGCATGCGTCAAGGGTCGTGCGGGTGGGTTTAATTCAATCAAGAAATGTACGGGTTGAACTTGACTAGCGGACAATGGGTTGTTTGGCATGCGTCAAGGTCATAGCACGCTAGGGGAAAAATATTATCGGGAATTTCAAGTGTTGAAATTTGCAATGAGATTGCATACCTTCTATGAGATAGTTGGATCCCGATACCCGCTGCGAGTAAGAGTTACTCCTGGGAGAGTTTTATACATTACAATTAGCCGATCAAGTAGGTGTCTAGAAAGGTGTTAACGGGGTTACGGCTCTGGGAAAATGAGGTTTACATTAATTAGGTTCGTGCGAAAGCACGGGGGACCTCCCTAAAAGTACCGACACTGGCCTGGCTGAAAGATTGGCGAACTTGTAGTCTGTAATTAATCCCGGCTAGTCTTTCCTTTTAGGGTTTGAAGGAAGATTTGATTAAAACAGTGGGAGCCATCCTGATTAGATAAAATAATAACCAATCTATTCTTGAAAGAGCGCACGCTGAGTGTTTTCTTCTCTCTCTCTCCAGGTAGCGACCATATCACGCCTTAATCAAGATAATAATACGGAATATTGACCGAACCCGCTTGTTATACTGAGCTGGGGAACGTTGGTCCCGCTCCAACTTATAATTGTTATAAGATAGAGTAGGAAATTGGGAATTACCAGAATTCCCGTGCCGCCCAAACGAAGAGAGTGCATGCTGATGCATCATCTTCAGGTGTGTTCATTACAAAGAACTGTTTCTCAGTATCCTCCGCATCCTGGGTATGTGATACCAGATCAGGATCCCAGATATGTAATCTGTTACATAGGGCTACAGCTAGGTAGAGAACTGAGAACGGGTGATAAGTTTCATGAGGCAGAAAACGGGGCAAGTGTTGCAGCCAAGTCTGTTGGTCACTGTCACCCTGTATTACAAATACATTGATTCTGAACGAATGTTATTAGATACCGAACCTGATATACAAAATCATATCAGTCTCTTTATAAGTAAAGAAATGATAAAATTTTGTATTGTTGGATTATGTTTTGAACATTTCCTATATCAAAAGTTGATCGGTTCAGGCACGTTATCTAAAAGCATTGATGTTCTAAATCAAAATACACTTCTTTGTATACGGAACACACATAAGAGGAAGAGTTCAGAAATGAACGAATTCTTCTTGAGGCATTGTAGACTAGGTCATATCAATGCGATCCGACTGGCTGAAGTTACATTTCAGATCCATATTTAAATTAGTTTAAATTTACATCTTATGAAACTTGCCAGTCATGTCACAGAGATAAGATGACCATAGCTCCGTTTACTGGAAATAGAGAAAGAGTTAGTGAACTCTTGGGATGATACATGTTGATGTATGTAAAGTCCCCTGTCTACCCATGCCAAGACCGGTTCCTTGTACTTCATTACATTCTCTGATAATCTCTTTAGATTCAGACATATGTTCTTGTTGAAACACATGTCCGAACCTTTTGAGATATTCACAGAATATAAGTTAGAAGTAGAGAACCAAAACGGGTATAAGTATTATGTCCTTTGATGAGATCAAGGAGGAGAATACTTGAGCACGAAATTCTTGGACTTTTCTAAAGGAGAATGAGATTCTCTCTCAGCATTACTCCTCCGTATACACCATAGCACGATGGTATATCGGGGCGGAGCAATTGCACCCTATTCGATATGGTGTGCTCTATGATGAGTACTACTGAGTTACCTATTTTCTTTTTGGGAGTTATGCACTTGAGAAGCTGCATACCTATTGAATAGGGTTCAAATCAAATCAGTTACCTACCATTTCATATGTGATATGATAAGGGAAGAGCCCATATCTTAAGTTGGTTAAGATTTAGGGTTGTCCGGGCTATGTCTAAAAGAAAAATCCGGACAAGCTCAAGGCAAGGTCAGTTATGTAGAACTGGAAATGTTCCAGCTATACAAACTGCGGCTGATGATTTGATAGAACCAAAGGATTCAATAGTTACCAACGAACCTCAGCCTCTTCGCCGATCTAGTGAGGTTCCTCACCCGCCTGAGAGATACTTCGGTTACTCTATAACAGTGGGAGCGAGGATTGCATCATGAGATGATGACCCAACTAGTTTCGAGCTGGCCATCAGGAGTGGGACTCTGTAAGAATGGCTGGATGCTTAGCGATCTGAGATGGAATCCATGTACACCAACAAAGTATGGACTTTGGTTGCTATATCTGAAGGGTTAAATCCCCATCAGGAGCAAGTATATCTTGAGAAGATTACTTGGTGTAGATGGAAAAGTTGAGACTTTCAAAGCTAGACTTGTTAAAGCTTTTCGTCATCAACCAGGCGTGGATAATGATGAAACCTTTTCAAGTGGCTATGCTTAAGTCCATCCAGATCCTACTTGCCACGGCTACATACCATGACTACGATATCTGGCGGTTGTGTGCCATGACTGCTTTTCTAAATGATGTTTTAGAAGAGAACGTCTATAAGTACACAGCCAGAGGGCTTCGTAGACAGTGGGAGTAGCGGAAACGTGTACAAGATGGTTTATGGGATAAAGCAGGTATCGCGGAGTTGGAACATCTGTTTTGATGTGTTAGTCAAAGAGTTTGACATCATCAAAATGGTAGATAAACCTTGTATATACAAAAAGGTACTAGGGAGTATAGTGACGATCCTCGTAGAGTACGTGGATGACATGCTCTTGATAGGGAAGGAGTTTCCTATGCTACGCTCGGTCAATCTCCGCTTATCACAATGATTCTCCATATAAGATCAAAGTGATACCTCCTAAATGCTGGGTTTTGGATCTATGAGATAGATCTAATTGGATGTTAGGATTCTCACTAGTTGTAGTGAGATGGTATCAATCTATCCTGGGGAGAATCACTGGAAGGGTTCCAGGGTGATAAGGACGACTAGAAGTCAGTCACAGGCATTGTCTTTACCCTCAGTAAAGGGACGGTATGTTGGAAGAGTTCCAAGCTAGATACAGTGGCATACTAAACGATAAAGGCTGGATACATCGCTACTTAAGATGCTACCAAAGAGGCAGTCTGGATGTATATTTGTTCATGAGATGAACTTAGTTCCTCCCATTGTGTGACAATGGAGTTGTGGCTTATGCCAAGGAACGTCCGTCCCATCAATGATCCAGATATATTCTAAGGCAGTATCACCTGATCATGGAGATGGTTGATCTCCAAGGAGATCGAGGTTAAGAGAGTAGACTCAGAGGACAGCACGGCGGATCCACTCACAAAGGCCTTTTCCCAGAGAGAGACTTTTATGGGATGGTTGAGTATGAGATACTACAACCACTGCTATCGGATGGCCCTAGTGCAAGTGGGAGATTGTTAGTTATATGTATGCCCTAGAGGCCATTGCTATACATAGGATGTATATTGTAGTGGATGCTGGGACATATATAGGGAGGACTTTCTTGCTTGACATGATAGTATGCTATCTGGTTGCTCTTTACCTTAACGTGTATACTGATTGTCTCTCTGTTACATGTTGGTAAAGCCCTTAGGATGAGTACTTGACTACCTGGACTATGATGCGGATCATACTAGTGGGGACATGGTAGTCCATAAGTACATCCTTCAAGGTCCCTAGTCGTGGGTGTATCGAGACGGGGCATCGATATACCAGAGTAGACTAGCGTATACCTTCTCGACCCATACAGATGGGCGATGGATGATCCCATATCCATTGGTGTTTGATATCAGAGATGATATACGGGTGCTCAGTACAGACTGGGTACACTGGACGGACTCGCCGAGAACTCCCAGATGGTATTATACCTTACGTCAGATGGCAGTTCTCTGGTGACACTGGTACAGAGTAGTCTGTTGACCCGAGATCGTCATAGAGTCTTGTGTGGTTCCCACTGTGCTTTGATTTCCACCTTACCATGTCCAAGAGGGCGTGCAAAACGGTGGTTTTTGGGTACAGTCCCATGTCACATAGAGGCAATGAGCGGTAGGAGGGGATTCGTTTCTCCTGGTATAGGGGGTTGATGTTGCGCTGTGTTCGATTGGCTATAACCGGAAATCCCTGGCCAAGGTTGCTGAGATTTACTGGTAAGTGTTACCAGTAGTTTCTCGAACTGTTATAGACCTCATATCGACACGACTTATCGAGCTGTTGGGGTCTGACGTTTACCACCCCTAGGCGAGATATGCGACATATCAGACGACGAGACCGGACTGTACGGTAAGTGTTACTGGTTGGATTCACAGGAGTGTGAGAGGGCTTGCTCGTCGATCTTCTGATCGCTCAATACCCGGGTGGCCGTTACGTTTAGCAGACCGCTTGCGGCTTGTGGGTGTTTGATATGATCATCACCTGCTGCCGGCGTATTGACGAGTCTTTAGAGTCCTATACAGAGCTTTCCTGGCTCAAGCGAAACGAAATAGGAGCGCATATGAGATATGTGCGGGATCGAGAATAATGCGTGTATGTGATACCGTATTCCATTCTCGCGATGAATGTATCGATTAGGTTATATGCGATATAACCTAGTTGTCGAATCAAGGATTGATTCGATAAGCCGATACATTGGATACTAGTCGGTTATATGCGATATGACTGGATCGTTAAATCAAGTGTTGATTTAATGATTTAATGTATAATTATATATTTGATATATTACTTTGCATCAACTAGTATTGGTTCACTTTGAATGGATTTTCTCACTTGAATATGACAAGTTGTATATGTGATATACTTTTGTGCACTTGATTGTATCATGTTTGATGATACATGTTTACTTGGTTAAGTGTAAAGAATTAAACCTTGGTTAAGCTAATGATTAGGGTTTTCTTTTTCTTACTTATTTATTTATTTATTTATTTTGGAAAAGATAAGAAATGAAATGGTTGCTAGTTTTGTTTTTTCTTTGAAGCTTCTTGAAGCTTTGACTAAAGTGACCATTTTGTCTCATACTTAACCCTAACCATTCCACTTAACCTTAGTACATTCTCTACACCTAACCAAGGTTAGAAAATGATAAGTGTTGATTTTATTTTCTATTTTTAATAACACTTATCATATCTTTTCTTTTTCTTCTTCATCTTCAACATGAAGAAAACCTAGCTACCATCAATGGCAACTAGTGAAAATGAGTGAGAAATCCAATTCTAAAGTGAACCCACTTCCTATTTCTTCATCCTCTACCTCTTGCCAAGTAGTATAGGGTGTTTTCTTCACAAGTTTCATGACTTGGTGAAGTGGGAGCTTGATCTAGTGATGCCTCGACGTAGATCATCTTCGGCAACGAAGCCGACGACCTAGCCCGCCCATTTCTCCGATGAAGCCGACGCTCGAGCCCGGGATTCGATTTGGACAACAAGGAGACTTCATCATGGAGCTATGGAGGTGGAGGACTGGATCTACAAAGGTTGTATTTCCGTTCACTTAGTTAAGTTGGTAACTAGTTGCGTGTTTCGCCAAAAATTCTAGTTAACGATCCGTATTAGGGTTTCCCGGCACTTGTAAAATTTGAAATTGGCATGGTTGATGCCTTGTGAAACCTCATTAGTGTGCCTAGGAACCCTACACATAGTTAGTTAGTTAACCATCTCATTCATATGCATATAATTCAAGTTATTCGTCTGCTGGCATTACATGGTTATCTATATACCTATGTGTGAGATCACCTCTTAGGACACTTACACCATTACCATTGGCTCATGTTGCACGCGCACTATTTATGTGAACACACACGCCTTTGGTAATTGCCATGCCACAAGCACTGTAGAACCTGCTTAGGTCAGTATCAAACACTTGCATCATACATGATTCATTGAATTACATAGCATGTATATACCTCACTTCATCATCATGCTTATATAGATTCCTAACCATAAATCACATTGCATACCTTTGATATTATAAGCATTTATTATGTACAACATGTTGGGTATTATGATTATCTTGAGGATTTCAGTATTGATGAGATTTCTGGATTTTGGGGAAAACCGCAAGAATTTAACAAGAGTTTATTATCATCATTTTTAATAAAAAGTTGCGGTTTTCTCGTGATATATGTGTCGTCTACCATGAGTTTTCATGTTTTCTGTTGGATTTCGAGACCCGATTCGAGGAGTGGATGAACCGTCTCGGGTACATGGTGGGCCCGGAATGGTACCCGGGGCAAGAAGATCGAGTTGTAGACGATGAGCCTGGCAGGGGAAGACTACCTACCGGTGATGTCTGGCGCGGCGGATATCCGGAGGATACCGACCGTTGTCGTGAGATATGATGATATGGGCCGATCCGGACTGACGTAGCCCGAGGTATTGAGATATTGACATAGTGAGACATTGAGACAGATATATTTCCATATTTGGTGTCGATGCTTGATATTGTTTTCGTTGATGGTACCTTAGCTATTGTACAGATATTTTTCTAAGTTAAGAATGCAAAGATAATCGTATTTAAACACTTAAAGATTTCATATTGATTTTGCATCCATGTGCATACATATTATTAGCATTGCATCATACTTAGATATGCAAGTTGTGACGCATTGCGTGCATTCTTACGATAGCCTTATTAGATGTTATTTTCTACTCACGAGCTGGAAACTCACCCACGTTGTGCCACACTGTCTTGCAGGTCGGACCCATCAGCCTCGTAGCGGCGGGCGTATCTTTTCATTGGCTTCTTTTGCTCAGACTCGTGACATTGCTCGTAGGTAGGTTGCGAGGACACTTTTTCTCTTTTTGTACTATCATTGTATCTAGTATTCTCCATCTACCACTTCTTATTTTGTATATGCGAGCTAGTGATGAGACTAAGAGATTTGTGTATATGTGGTTCCTCTGGGGTCGAGCTCACTTGAGACGACGTTGTGTTTTTCTTATTTTTGCATTTCTTTATGCTTATTTGCATGATATTGCGTGTGGTTGTGATCCGCCTTGGGCTAAGAGCTAGCTCCCGCTTGTAGATGCTATTATATTATTACAGGTTTATATATCTTGTTGTACCCGTTTTGGGGCCAGTATTTACAAAGGAGACTCTGTCGAAATTTTCGGAAAATTTTGATGTTTTTTTGAAAAAGGGATTAATACAACTAAATTGGTTTAAAAATCGTTTTCATAAAAGGTTTTCCTTCACTCTTGTTGATTTTGGTTTAGATTTTCTGGGCTTTGGCTGACTTAGGTTACGTTACGCCTTGAGACGTCTCGTAATCTAAGTGTCAGTCACGTTCTGTATCTTCGGGTCGTGACAAAGTTGGTATCAGAGCGATAAGTTTTACCTTTCTGAGTGTAGGACGACCCTTGGTAGATGGAGTAGGTGACTTAAGCAGAGTGGCGTAGCGTGTGTATGTTACGGGGCATACTTACAATACGGTACTCCGCCTAAGTGACCTTAGGACATAATTGCTTGTATTTCCTTTCTTGATTCCATGCATTCCTTGATTCAATTGCAATGTTCTTATCGCTCCTGTTTCTTATTCCAGCTTCGATGCCGCCAAAGATTACGAGAGCTCAGCGTGCTACCGCTAGGGATGAGCTTCGAGCATGCTTGTCTGAGGCGAGGATCGAGCGGGATGATACGCTTACCCCTCAGGGTCAGATTGATCCACCTTCTCCCGACCTTATTGCCAGATTAGAGGCCGGTATGCAAGAGTTGCGACAGATGATGGGATCTTTAGTTGAGGCCAGTCGGGCACAGAGATCTGAGGACGTTCCTTCCACCGCACAGACCACGATTGTACCTGCTTCCCAGACGGTTGCTCCTGCTATTACTGCGACTGTCTCCATATCATCTCCATATCACTACAGGAGTTTATGAGGCAGAGACCTCCAGCCTTTACCGGCATGGATGCGACAGAGGACCCGCAGGCATTCTTGATAGGATGACTAGGATTTTCCGTTCGTTGTGGTATTCTGATGATAGGTGGGTGGAGTTTACGAGTTTTTGTCTGGAGGGCCTTGCTCAGACAAGGTACGATTCAGTAGAGAGAGGCCGAGCTGCAGGTCTACCTCCTATGACTTAGGACGAGTTCACAGCTGCATTTCTTGCCCGTTTTCTTCCGGAGAGTGTCCGAGATGCTCGAGCCCGTAATTTTGAGTATTTGCGCAAGACCCATAGGATGACAGTGTCCGAGTATAATATACAGTTTACTCAGTTGTCCCGATTTGCTCCGTACCTAGTAGACACTGAAGAGAAGAGGATAAAGAGGTTTGTGCGAGGACTTGACACACAGTTATTCCTTGCCATCGGCACCATGCACTTTGACACATACCCAGCCGCGATGGATGCAGCCTTACTTTTGGAGGAGCGCATTTCTGAGATTCCGGTCGTTTCTTGGCCGAAGCGGATTCGTACTGATACGCCAGCCCAGAGGCAGATAGGTAGACACTGTGATAGATTCTGTCCGGGAGATGGTGGCGGTAGAGGATTGAAACGGGGTCAGTTATTTGGTTCATATCCGCAGACCCAGTAGTCGTCACCAGGATGTTTTCGGTGCGGGAGTCAGTACCATCGTATCAGAGACTGTACCATGGGGCACCAGGGCGCGGTGACAGTCCCATATGTGACCTTACCACCTTCACAACCTCCTCAGAGAGCTCTACTTCATACCCCTGATGATGCTCCACACAAGGCAGATGCTCCTAGAGGTCGTGAGCGTGGCGGTCCGGTTCATAGAGGACGAGGCGACAGAGGCAGAGGCAGAGGCAGAAGACAGCCAGCTATTAGTGGTGGACAGGCCCGAGTGTTCACTTTGACTCCTCCGGATGCATAAGCATCCAATTTCATCGTGACAGGTACACTTCCAGTATGTTCTTTTGATGCACGCGTATTATTTGATCCAGGCTCCACACATTCTTATGTATCCACAAACTTTGCACCGAGGTTAGGCCAAGAGTCTTCTTCGTTAGATCAGCCGCTTATCGTTATTACTACGGTAGGCGAGTCATTTGTTACTCGTTTTGTGTACCGATCGTGTCCCTTTCGTATCGGGGAGTGAGATTCTTCAGTTGATTTGATTCTCCTCAATATGCTAGACTTCGACGTTCTTCTTGGTATGGACTGGCTAGCCACCTGTTATGCATCCGTGGATTGCCGTGAAAAGGCAGTCAGGTTCAGTTTTCCTGGTGAGCCGGTTCTTGTTATTCAGGGAGATCGTAGCGCTACCCTTCCCAGCTTGATTTCTTCTCTTCGCGCTGGTCAGCTCTTGCGAAAAGGGTGTCAAGGATTCTTAGCCTATGTTTGTGATACTAGTGCCACAGAGGTTCCGTTGGACCAGGTCCCTGTTGTGAGAGAGTTTCCTGATGTATTCCCTGACGAGCTACCTGGTCTACTACCAGAGCGCGAGAATGAGTTCTGCATTGACTTGATCCCCGGCACGGGGCCTATTTCTATACCGCCATATCGGATGGTCCCGGTAGAGCTTAGAGAGCTGAAGGATCAGTTGCAGGATTTGCTGGACAAAGGGCTTATCCGACTGAGTGTGTCACCTTGGGGTGCGCCCGTCCTGTTTGTTATGAAGAAGGACGGCAGTATGCGCTTATGCATTGATTGTCGTCAGCTGAACCGGGTTACTGTACGGATCAAAGATCCCCTACCCCGCATTGATGACTTATTCGATCAGCTCCAGGGTGCAGGGTATTTCTCGAAGGTTTATTTACGGTCAAGTTATCACCAGTTGCGGGTTCGGAAGGAGGATATTCCGAAGACCGCTTTCCGTACACGATATGGTCATTACGAGTTCTTAGTGATGTCGTTCGGGCTCACCAATGCCCCAGCAGCATTTATGGACTTGATGAACCATGTATTCAGGCCGTATCTTGATCAGTTCATCATTGTTTTCATTGACGACATCTTGGTTTATTCTCGTAGCCGGAGGAGCACGAGCAACATTTGCGTATCACATTGCAGACTTTGAGGGAGCATCAGCTGTTCGCTAAATTTTCCAAGTGCGCATTCTGGCTAGACAGGGTCAACTTCTTGGGTCACGTAGTGACGAGAGATGGTATTTGTGTGGACCTGAAGAAGACCGAGGCAGTTTAGCGTTGGCACAGACCGGTATCAGTTACAGTGGTTCGCAGATTTTTAGGTTTGGCCGGCTATTATCGACGTTTTGTCCAGGATTTCTCCCGTATTGCTGCACCGTTGACCGGGTTGACCTGGAAGGGGGTTCCTTTTGATTGGACCGAGGCATGTGAGGATAGCTTCCAGCTGTTGAAAACTCGTCTGACTACTGCACCAGTGTTATCATTGCCTTCACGATCGGGCGGTTTCATGTTATATTGTGATGCTTCTCGAGTGGGGCTGGGCTGTATATGGATGCAGCATGATAGAGTTATCGCATATGCTTCTCGGCAGTTGAGGAAACACGAGCAGAACTACCCCACTCATGATTTAGAGATGTCTGCAGTGGTATTTGCACTTAAGAACTGGATACATTACCTATACGGCGAGTCGTGCCAGATATTCACTAACCACAAGAGCTTGAAGTATATTTTTCAGCAGCGAGATCTGAATCTGAGACAGCACCATTGGATGGAGTTGGTAAATGACTATGACTGGGAGATTCTATACTATCCGGGCAAGGCGAATGTGGTGGCAGATGCTTTGAGTAGGAGGCCCGGAGGTACCTTATCTTGTTTGAGCGCAGTACAGATACAGTCGACTGCGGATTGGCAGGTTTTATGTGACAGCAGAGTGCGGTTCGAGTTTACTCCTACAGGGGGACAGCTGGCCCATTTCAGAGCACGCCTACAGTTACTTGACCGTATCTGCGAGGCACAGTCCGGTGATGCCCGTATTTTAGAGATTATCGAGCAGATTCGGCAAGGCAGAGTTTTCGAGTTCGTGATTGATGATCAGCGGATACTTCGATTTGGGACTCGATTGCGTGTACCAGATTCTGAGGGACTGAGGCGTGATATTCTTGAGGAGACACATAGATCAGTATACAGTGTTCATCCAGGTTCCACCAAGATGTACCATAATTTGAGAGAGGTTTACTGGCGGGACGGGATGAAGAAGGCTGTCACGGACTTTGTATCGAGATGCCTGACTTGTCAGCAAGTCAAGGCCGAACACTAGAGGCCGGCCAGCGAGTTACAGCCTTTGCCAATTCCTGAGTGGAAGTGGGAACAGGTATCCATGGACTTTATTGTGGGTCTACCCAGGACGAGTAGAGGGTATGACTCTATTTGGGTGATTGTAGATCGACTGACGAAAGCGGCTCACTTCCTGCCAGTGAAGACCACTTTTGAATTTGCTCAGTACGCTCAGGTTTATATTGATGAGATCGTACGATGCATGGCGTCCCGACATGCATCGTGTCCGACCGGGGCACCCAGTTTACCAGCTGGTTATGGCAGAAACTTCAGGAGGCTTTGGTCACCCGATTGAGTTTTAGCACAGCTTTTCACCCGCAGACCGACGGTCAGTCAGAGTATACTATTCAGACTCTTGAGGACATGCTCAGAGCTTATGTTTTAGATTTCGGTGGTAGCTGGGATCGTCATTTGCCCTTGATCGAGTTCTCCTACAATAATAGCTTCCAGGAGACGATCCATATGGCACCTTTCGAGGCTTTATATGGGAGGAAATGTCGATCGCCCGTATGTTGGACAGAGCTCAGGGAGAGCAGTATTTTGGGGCCGTAGATCGTACAGGAGATGACCGAAAAGATACACTGATCCAGGACAGGATGAGGGCGACCCAGAGTTGGCTGAAATCATATGTTGACAGGCGCCGTCGCCGACTTGAGTTCATTATTGGTGATCATGTTTTCCTGAGGGTCTCTCCGATTAAAGGAATGATGAGATTCGGGCGGAAAGAGAAGCTTAGTCCTAGATATGTTGGTCCCTTCGAGATCCTAGAGCGTGTCGGTTCGGTGGCTCATCGGTTGGTTCTTCCGCCCAGCTTCCTAGATATTCACCCCGTGTTCCATGTTTCGATACTCCGCAAGTACCTTCATGACCCTTCTCATGCGATTCAGCACCAGACGGTCCAGCTGGAGCGCGATCTTTCATTCACCGAGCAGCCGGTTGTTATTTTGGATCAGCAGGTGAAGAAATTAAGGTCGATGGTTATACCGTCCGTCAAGGTTCTTTAGCGTGGCCCGAACAGCAAGGAGGTCACCCGGGAGGCCGAGGACGAGATGAGGAAGAAATATCACCATCTTTTTGAAGGTACGTGTAGTTAAATTTTAAATTCGGGGACCGAATTTCTTTAAGGGGGAAGATTGTAACACTTTGAAAATCGTTTAGGTAGTTTTTCGTTAATCGGTAAAATAAACAGTATTTTCCGTAAAATTTCAAAATAATTATTTTTCAATATAGGCCTAATTATACAAAATTTAGATAAGAAATTGCTAGAAATTGGTTAGTTAATTGCCACTTAAAAATTTCTAGTCATTTAAAAAACTTCTTAATTAATTATTTTTTAATATTATTTTAAACTTTTAAATATACATTAAATTAGAGATAAATACAAATTTGAATGGGTAAATTACACACTTAGGATCCATTACAAACTAAAACCTAGTGTTACCAAAAATTTTATCAACACTTTCCAAGAGCTGTTGTTTTATGGTTTAAAAATAAATCAAAATGAATTTAAAATGAAAATTTAATAAGAAAATGATGTGATATGCATTAAATGAACTTAAAAGATACTTTATACATAGAAATTTCTACACAAATCTCTCTCACTCTTCCCCTCCTATTGTTAGTTATATGTATGCCCTAGAGGCCATTACTATACATAGGATGTATATTGTAGTGGATGTTTGGACATATATAGGGAGGACTTTCTTGCTCGACATGATAGTATGCTATCCGGTTGCTCTTTACCTTAACTTGTACACTGATTGTCTCTCTGTTACATGTTGGTAAAGCCCTTAGGATGTGTACTTGACTACCTAGACTATGATGCGGATCATACTAGTAGGGACATGGTAGTCCATAAGTACATCCTTCAAGGTCCCTAGTCGTGGGTGTATCGAGACGGGGCATCGATATACCAGAGTAGACTAGCGTATACCTTCTCGACCCATACAGATAGGCGATGGATGATCCCATATCCATTGGTGTTTGACATCAGAGATGATATAAAGGTGCTCAGTGGAGACTGGGTACACTGGACGGACTCGCCGAGAACTCCCAGATGGTATTATACCTTACGTCAAATGGCAGTTCTCTGGTGACACTGGTACAGATTAGTCTGTAGACCCGAGATCGTCATAGAGTCTTGTGAGATTCCCACTATGCTTTGATTTCCACCTTACCACGTCCAAGAGGGAGTGCAAAACGGTGGTTTTTGGGTACAGTCCCGAATCACATGGAGGCAATGAGCGATAGGAGGGGGTTCGTCTCTCCCGGTATAGGGAGTTGATGTTGTGCTGTGTTCGATTGGCTATAACCGGAAATCCTTGGCCAGAGTTGCTGAGATTTACTGGTAAGTGTTATCAGTAGTATCTCGAACTGTTATAGACCTCATATCGACACGACTTATCGAGCTGTTGGGGTCTGACGTTTACCACCCCTATGCGAGATATGCGACATATCAGACGATCAGACCGGACTGTACGGTAAGTGTTACTGGTTGGATTCACAGGAGTGTGAGCGGGCTTGCTCGTTGACCTTCTGATCGCTCAATACCCGTGTGGCCGTTACGTTTAGCAGACCGCTTGCGGCTTGTGGGTGTTTGATATGATCATCACCTGCTGCCGGCGTATTGACGAGTCTTTAGAGTCCTACACAGAGGTTTTCTGGCTCAAGCAAAACGAAATAGGAGCGCATATGAGATATGTGCGGTACCGAGAATAATGCGTGTATGTGATACCGTATTCTCTTCTCGCGATGAATGTATCGATTGGTTGTATGCGATAAAACCTAGTTATCGAATCGAGGATTGATTCGATAAGTCGATACATTGGATATTAGTCGGTCATATGCGATATGACCGGATCATTAAATCAAGTGTTGATTTAATGATTTAATGTATAATTATATATTAGATATATTACTTTATATTAACTAGTATTGGTTCACTTAAGATGGATTTTCTCACTTGATGTGCACATTGTATATATGATATAGTTTTTGTGCACTAGTTTGTATCATGTTTGATGATACATGCAAACTTGGGTGTGTATAATTAAACCATGATTAGGTTAATGGTTAGGGTTTGATTTACTTATTTATTTATTTCTTTTCATTTATTTTAGTGCAAGAAATGAAATGGTTGCTTCTTTTGTTCTTTTGTTGAAGCTTCATGAAGCTTTGACCATTTTTGTTTCCTTCCTAAACCTAACCATTCACCTAAACAATAGTTTATTCTCTACACTTGTTAAACTAACCTAAGGTTGCATTATGATAAGATCACTTGACTTATTACTATTAATCAATTGATTTTATCATTATTCATCATATTCTTTTTCTTCTTCTTTTTCTTCTTCAAGAAGAAGAAACCTTGCTTCCTCCAATGGTGACATGAGAAAAAGAGTGAGAAATCCAAATCCAAAGTGAACCCACATCCTATTTCTTCATCCTCTACCACTTGCCATGTAGTATAGGGTGTTCTCTTCACAAGTTTCATGACTTGGTGAAGGTGGAGCTTGAGTTTGAGTTGCCTCGACGTAGATCATCTTCGGCATCGAAGTCGACGACCTAGCCCGATCATTTCTTCGACGAAACCATCACTAGAGTCCGGGATCCGATGATCGCAGTGGAGGGACATCATCACGGAGCTAAAGAAGTGGAGGACCAGATCTACAAAGGTTGTAGTCACTTTCACTATCTAGTTAAGTTGTTAACTTGTTGTTTCGCCTTACCTCTAGATACGATCTTGCTTAGGGTTTCTCGGCACATAGAAAATTTTTGAATTTGGCGTTTTTACTCTGTTGTCGAACCTCATGGGTGTGCCTAGGAACCCTACAGTAGTATCAGAGCCTAGCTAGAGCCTTAGGCGATGAGTAGACGAAATTAGAAACCCGATCGAACCCCGAAACCCTAGATTTCACCCTTCTCTGTACATTTTTGAAAACAGTGGATTTTTCCATGTTAAAAATATCCAAAAAATACAGCAGGGTTTTCTAGGAGTTACTGTGAAGCACGTGCACCTAACTCGACTAAAGCGCTGCGGAACCGCGGCCCCACCCTGGCATATGCGGCGGTTCCACGGCCATTTAGGAGCATCTTGTCATTTTCTTTGCACAGCAATTCCTATATGTTAGTGCTGTATTTTCTGGGAAATTTTAAATTATACTCAAGAGTTGAGTTTTCTGGGTTGTATTGGGAGTTCGTAGATTCGATCGGATTGTCTAATTTTGTCTATGTGTTTTTTCCGGATAATTTAGAATATGTTAAAAAGTTCGACCGGATATAAATACCCACTTTTTCCCCTGCCGGAAAATTTCCAAGTGTTGGATTTTTCCGTGGTTTAAGAACGTTTTAAGTAGTGCAAGTAACGTGATGGTCCCTCTAGAAGACAACAAAGCTTAACTCGATTATGTGACCGCCTTGAACTGCCCTTTGAACCTTAGGGTTTGGGGCAGTACGGCGTGCCACATGTGAGGCGTTGGCTTGACCCTTCTACGGCTGGACCGTTGGTACTGAGGCATGAAGTGAATGTTTTTGAACTTATTTCATATGTTGAGCTATTTCGGGAAAACTTGGGTGTTTGATTGTTCGATCGAAAAGTTTAACATTTTCTATCTTATCTGGAATGTGATACAATATTTGGAATCTACAAGCAGTTATGAGATAACTGATTTGGATGTTATAAATCAAGCACTTTAGTCTCACTTGATCGGTTGCCACAGAATTTTGATGTGATCAAAAGTCCGTCGCAATCACGTAGCGTACGCGGATACTCGCCGGGTAAACTTAGTAGACAGATACACCCCATAACCCCGACCAAGTGACTGTAGGAGAACCCCGTCGCCGAAAGTATCCGTTCGGGTGCTCGCGGCAGCGGTGTTCCTCCTTGGTGCACTTCGTCGACAGTATCGGGGGTGCGGCCGTCTACTAAAGTTTGCGACGAGCATTCGATCAAAGTGTCGGGAATCTTGTTGAATTTCCCGACTTGATATTGAAAAGTGTTTTCAATAATGAGACTAAAATGTGGGGTTTATAATTGTTAGGCATGCGATATCTAAGGAATTCATTTGGTTAGGCATGCGATGTCTAAAGAGTTTGCGGATTCCAACTGTTGTAGTTTTACACTTTCTTTTCTGTGACCGTAAGTGTAATATGTAATATCGCCGGTTTCGTTGCTATATGTCAACGACAATTGGGATGGGCATATTTACTTACGTTGATGACATGCGATGTTATGTGTTGCTGGATATGTTATATTGGATCGTCGTGTTTGAATAGCCGGGTGGTTTTTATGTGAGATGAGTGTTTTTCATTTTCATTCATGTAAAAACTTGTATGTAATATTCTTTTATTGGGGCACTTCCAGGTTGCGGATGATGTCACCATTTGTATATTATTTACTTTTTCAGCATTAGGATAGACCCAAGGAGGGGAGCACAAGTAACCGGGTTCTAGGGTCCAGTGGGAGACCACCTCAAGGAGTCGAGTCCGGGTCTCCTAACCCTAGAATTGGTAGGGTTGCTTGCCGCTCTCGTAGGGGTCTAGGGGTGTGGGATTGGCTATTCATCAGGACCGTGGAATCCGTGTTTTATACTGGCTCGTATTAAAAACACGGACGTCCTAGTATATCCAATATTTCATATGATATTTTCTGCTACGTTATCTGTGATGTGATCATGTGATATGTTCAGGTAGATATGGTATATAGTATATATGATATATTATATAGACGTTACTTATGTTTTACACCCACGCTAGCCCTGCCCCGCTCTGCCGTTAGTTACCTAACCTAACGGTGCACGAAGGGACATCGAGGCGAATGCGGATGGCATAAGTGTACGTCGTATTTATCTGTGATGTTTAGGTGGACTTAAATGATGGGAATTCATTAATATGATTAATGAAGAAAAAGAAACCTAAAAGAGGTTGTGGAATCGAATTTTCAAAAACAGGTTGCTACAGTTCTTGCTTTGCATCGTGGTGTTCCTTGTAGAACATCCTGCACCTTATTCGATGAGGAAAGGGCCGAGATCCCTTCACCGGGAGTGACCCCTTTAGCAATAACTGGCAGATGCTACACACTCAGTTTGTCTTTTGATTGCTTCTATAGTTTCTGCTTTGCACAGTGATATATATGATATATCCCGCACCTCATTCGACGAGGAAAGGGCCGATGATCCCTTCACCGGGAGTGACCCCTTTAGCAAAACTAGAAAAGCCTCAAAAACACTCCATTTTAAAATCATTTGATTCTACAACGATATCAAGTTCATTACGCAATAGGTTTTCAGAAAAACCTGTCATAGCCCTCCGTCATTTCAGATAAGGACTGTTTAGTATTCGTGCTGCGTTTGTTGGCCTTTGTCAAGGCGTAGTGTGCGGCAGCTGAATAGTACTTATCTGCTTATGCATATGATGCAGATTGGATTAGAGTAGTCGTGCGACCTTGTTGGCCTTTGTCAAGGGCCGTGCGGATGGGTTTATTTCGATCAAGAAATGACGGGTTGAACTTGACTAGCAGTCTATGATTTGTTGGCCTTTGTCAAGGTCATAGGAGGCTTGGGGCAAAATATTATCGGGAATTTCAAGTGTTGAAATTTGCAATGAGATTGCATACCTTCTATGAGATTGCTGGATCCCGATACCCACCGCGAGTAAGAGTTACTCCTGGGAGAGTTTTACACATTACAATTAGCCGATCAAGTAGGTGTCTAGAAAGGTGTTAACGGGGTTACGCCTCTGGAAAAACGAGGTTTACTTTAATTAGGTTCGTGCGAAAGCACGTGGGACCTCCCTCAATGTACCGACACTGGCCTGGCTGAAAAATTGGCCAACTTGTAGCGTGTAATTAATCCCGGCTAGTCTTTCCTTTTAGGGTTTGAAGGAAGATTTGATAAAAACAGTGGGAGCCATCCTGATTATATAAAATATATAACCAATCTAATCTTGCAAGAGCGCACGCAGAGTGTTTTCTTCTCTCTCTCTTCAGGTAGCGACCATGTCATGCCTTAATCAAGATAATAATACGGATGTATTGACCGAACCCGCTTGTTATACTGAGTTGGGGATCGTTGGTCCCGCTCCAACTTATAATTGTTATAAGACAGAGCAGGAATTAGGGAATTACCAGAATTCCCGTGCCGCCCAAACGAAGAGAGTGCATGTTGATGCATCATCTTCGGGTGTGTTAATTACAGAGAACTGTTTCTCAGTATCCTTTACATCCTGGGTATGTGATACCAGATCAGGATCCCGCATATGTAATCTGTTACATAGGCTACAGATAGGTAGAGAACTGAGAACGGGTGATAAGTTTTATGAGACAGAAAATGGTGCAAGTGTTGCAGCCAAGTCTGTTGGTCACTATCACCCTGTGTTTCCAAATACATTGATTCTGAACAAATCCTATTAGATACCGAACCTGATATACAAAATCATATCATTTTCTTTATTAGTAAAGAAAGGATATAATTTTGTATTGTTGAATATTGTTTTGAACATTTCAAAAGTTGATCGGTTCAGGCACGTTATCTAAAAGCATTGACGTTCTAAATCAAACGACAGTTCCTAGTATACAGAATACACACAAGAGGAAGAGTTCAGAAATGAACGAATTCTTCTTGAGGTATTGTAGACTAGGTCATAACAATGCGACCCGACTAGCTAAGTTACATTTTAGATGCATATTTAAATCAGTTTGAATTTACATCATGTGAAACTTGCCAGTCATGTCACAAAGATTAGATGACCATAGCTCTGTTTATTAGAAACAGTGAAAGAGTTAGTGAACTCTTGGGATGATACATGTTGATGTATGAAGGTCCCCT
This sequence comes from Agapanthus africanus, assembly GCA_030015575.1. NCBI lineage: Eukaryota > Viridiplantae > Streptophyta > Magnoliopsida > Asparagales > Amaryllidaceae > Agapanthus > Agapanthus africanus. Next base: position 127,350,233 of record CM057343.1, read on the forward strand.
GTCTACATATGCGAAGACCGGTTCTTTGTACTTCATTACATTCTCTGATAATCTCTCAAGATTCAGACATATATTCTTGTTGAAACACAAGTCCGAACCTTTTGAGATATTCACAGAATATAAGTTGGAAGTAAAGAACCAAAACGGTATAAGTAGTATGTCCTTTGATGCGATCAAGGAGGAGAATACTTGAGCACGGAATTCCTGGATCATTCTAAAGGAGAATGAGATTCTCTCTCAGCATTACTCCTCCGTATACACCATAGCACGATGGTATATCGGGGCGGAGCAATAGCACCCTATGTGATATGGTGTGCTCTATGATGAGTACTACTGAGTTTCCTATTTTCTTTTTGGGAGTTATGCACTTGAGAAGCTGCATACCTATTGAATAGGGTTTCATTCAAATCAGATGCCTACCACTTCATATGTGATATGGAAAGGGAAGAGCCTATATCTTATGTTTGTTAAGATTTGGGGTTGTCCGGCCTATGTCTAAAAGAAAAATCCGGACAAGCTCGTGGCAAGGTCTATTATGTAGAACTGGAAAGGTTCCAGCTATACAAAGTACAGCAGATGATTTGGTAGAACCAAAGGATTCAGTAGATTCCAACGAATCTCAGCCTCTCCGCCGATCTAGTAGGGTTCCTCACCCACCTGAGAGATACTTCGGTTTCTCTATGACAGTGGGAGCAAGGATTGCATCATGAGATGATGACCCAACTAGTTTCGAGCAGGCCATCGAGAGCGAGACCCTTTAATAATGGCTGGATGCTTAGCAATCTGAGATGGAATCCATGTACACCAACAAAGTATGGACTTTAGTTGCTATATCTGAAGGGTTAAATCCCCATCAGGAGCAAGTATATCTTGAGAAGATTACTTGGTGTAGATGGAAAAGTTGAGACTTTCAAAGCTAGACTTGTTAAAGGTTTTCGTCATCGACCAGGCGTGGATAATGATGAAACCTTTTCCAGTGGCTATGCTTAAGTCCATCCGGATCCTACTTAACATTGATACATACCATGACTACGATATCTGGTGGTTGGGTGTCATGACTATTTTTCTAAATACTGATTTAGAAGAGAACGTCTATAAGTACACAGCCAGAGGGCTTCGTAAACAGTGGGAGTAGCGGAAACGTGTGCAAGTTGCTTTACATGATAAAGCAGGCATCACGGAGTTGGAACATCTGTTTTGATGTGGTAGTCAAGATTTTGACTTCATCAAAATGGTAGATAAACCTTGTACATACAAAAAGATAGTAGAGAGTATGGTAGTGATCCTCGTAGAGTACGTGGATGACATACTCTTGATAGGAAAGGAGTTTACTATGCTACACTCGGTCAATCTCCACTTATCACAAGGATTCTCCATACAAGATCAAAACGATACCTCCTAAATCCTGGGTTTTGGATCTATAAGATAGATCTAAATGGATGTTAGGATTCTCACTAGGTGAAGTAAGATGGTATCAATGGATCCTGGGGAGAATCACTGGAAAGGTTCCAAGGTGATAAGGATGACTGAATGTCAGTCACAGGCATTGTCTTTACCCTCAGTAGAGGGACGGTATGTTGGAAGAGTTCCAAGCTAGATACCGTGACATACTAGACGATTAAAGACAGGATACATCGTTACCAAAGATGTTACCAAAGTGTGACAATGGAGTTGTGGCTTATGCCAAGGAACGTCCGTCCCATCAGTGATCCAGACATATTCTAAGACAGTATCACCTGATCATGGAAATGGTTGATCTCCAAGGAGATCGAGGTTAGGAGAGTAGACTCAGAGGACAACACGGCGGATCCACTTACAAAGGCCTTTTCCCAGAGAGAGACTTTTATGGGATGGTTGAGTATGAGATACTACAACCACTGCTATCAGATGGCCCTAGTGCAAGTGGGAGATTGTTAGTTATATGTGTGCCCTAGAGGCCATTACTATACATAGGATGTATATTGTAGTGGATGTTTGGACATATATAGGGAGGACTTTCTTGCTCGACATGATAGTATGCTATCTAGTTGCTCTTTACCTTAACGTGTACACTGATTGTCTCTCTGTTACATGTTGGTAAAGCCCTTAGGATGTGTACTTGACTACCTGGACTATGATGCGGATCATACTAGTGAGGACATGGTAGTCCATAAGTACATCCTTCAAGGTCCCTAGTCGTGGGTGTATCGAGACGGGGCATCGATATACCAGAGTAGATTAGCGTATACCTTCTCGACCCATACAGATGGGCGATGGATGATCCCATATCCATTGGTGTTTGACATCAGAGATGATATACGGGTGCTCAGTGGAGACTGGGTATACTGGACGGACTCGCCGAGAACTCCCAGATGGTATTATACCTTACTTCAGATGGCAGTTCTCTGGTGACACTGGTACAGGTTAGTCTGTAGACCCGAGATCGTCATAGAGTCTTATGAGATTCCCACTGTGCTTTGATTTCCACCTTACCACGTCCAAGAGGGCGTGCAAAACGGTGGTTTTTGGGTACAGTCCCGAATCACATGGAGGCAATGAGCGATAGGAGGGGATTCGTCTCTCCCGGTATAGGGAGTTGATGTTGTGCTGTGTTCGATTGGCTATAACCGGAAATCGCAGGCCAGGGTTGCTGAGATTTACTGGTAAGTGTTATCAGTAGTATCTCGAACTGTTATAGACCTCATATCGACACGACTTATCGAGCTACTAGGGTCTGACGGTTACCACCCCTAGGCGAGATATGCGACATATCAGACGATCAGACCGGACTGTACGGTAAGTGTTACTGGTTGGATTCACAGGAGTGTGAGTGGGCTTGCTCGTTGATCTTCTGATCGCTCAATACCCGGGTGGCCGTTACGTTTAGCAGACCGCTTGCGGCTTGTGGGTGTTTGATATGATCATCACCTGCTGCCGGCGTATTGACGAGTCTTTAGAGTCCTACACAGAGGTTTCCTGGCTCAAGCAAAACGAAATAGGAGCGCATATGAGATATGTGCGGGACCGAGAATAATGCATGTATGTGATACCGTATTCTATTCTCGCGATGAATGTATCGATTGGTTGTATGCGATATAACCTAGTTATCGAATCGAGGATTGATTCGATAAGTCGATACATTGGATATTAGTCGGTCATATGTGATATGACCGGATCATTAAATCAAGTGTTGATTTAATGATTTAATCTATAATTATATATTAGATATATTACTTTATATTAACTAGTATTGGTTCACTTAAGATGGATTTTCTCACTTGATGTGCACATTGTATATATGATATAGTTTTTGTGCACTAGTTTGTATCATGTTTGATGATACATGCAAACTTGGGTGTGTATAATTAAACCAAGATTAGGTTAATGCTTAGGGTTTGATTTACTTATTTATTTATTTCTTTTCATTTATTTTAGGGAAATAAATGAAATGGTTGCTTCTTTTGTTCTTTTGTTGAAGCTTCATAAAGCTTTGACCATTTTTGTTTCTTTCCTAAACCTAACCATTCACCTAAACCATAGTTTATTCTCAACACTTGTTAAACTAACCCAAGGTTGCATTATGATAAGATCACCTGATTTATTACTATTAATCAATTGATTTTATCATTATTCATCATATTCTTTTTCTTCTTGTAGGGTTCCTAGGCATCCTAATGAAGTCTCACAAGGCATCAACCATGCCAATTTCAAAAATTATTGGTGCCGAGAAACCCTAACACGGATCTTAGACTAGAATTCTAGGCGAAACACAAAACTAGTTAACTACTTAACTAGAAGTGAGAAGCTACAACCTTTGTAGATCCGGTTCCCCACTTCCTTAGCTCCACGTGTGTGTGCTCTCGCTGTCCATCATGAATCCTAGACTCATTCGTCGGCTTCATCGGAAAACGGGCGAGCAAGGTCGTCGGCTTCGTGTCAAAGACGATCTACGTCGAGGTTGCACTAGTTCAAGCTTCGACTTCACCAAGTAGTGAAACTTGTGAAGAAAACACCCAAAACCACTTGGCAAGAGGTAGAGGATGAAGAAATAGGAGGTGGGTTCACTTTAGATTTGGATTTCTCTCACTAGATCTCAAGTTGCCATTAATGGCATCTAGGTTTCTCACTTGAAGAAGAAGAAGAAGATGATAGAATTGTTATGATAAGTTGTATGTAAAATGAATAATAAATCAATTCTTATCATCTTCTAACCATGGTCAAGTGTAGAGAATAGACCATGGTTAGTGGGAGTGGTTAGGGTTAAGCAAGGAGACAAAATGGCATCATTAGTAAAAGCTTCATGAAGCTTCACCACTCTTCATGATAAGATGAAACCATTTTGTTTTGATAAATCCATTTAAATAAATAATAAATGGATAAAATAATAAGTGAATAAAATATAAACCCTAACCACTTGCATAACCATGGTTGCATTCTATACACAAAGCCAAAACAACATGCATCATCGAACATGATACATTCAAGTGTACACAAAACATATCACATATACAATGTGCACATCAAGTGAGAAAAATCCGTTTAAAGTGAACCAATACTAGTTAATGCAAAGTAATATATCAAATATATAATTATACATTAAATCATTAAATCAACACTTGATTCAATGATCCGGTCATGTCGCACATAACCGACTAGTATTCAATGCATCGATTTATCGAATCAATGATTCGATAACTAGGTCATATCTCATACAACCAATCGAAACATTAATCGCGAGAATCAAATACGGTATCACATACACGCATTATTCTCAGTCCCGCACATATCTCATATGCACTCCTATTTCGTTTCGCTTGAGCTAGGAAACCTCTGTGTAGGACTCTAAAGACTCGTCAATACGCCGGTAGCAGATGATGATCATATCAAGCACCCACAAGCCGCAAGCGGTCTGCTAAACGTAACGGACACCCGGGTATTGAGCGATCAGAAGATCGACGAGCTAGCCCGCTCACACTCCTGCGAATCCGACCAGTAACACTCACCATACAGTCCGGTCTCTTCGTCTGATATGTCGCATATCAAGTTTAGGGGTGGTAAACGTCAGACCCCAATAACCCGATAAGTCGTGCCGATGTGAGGCTCATAACGGGTCGAGAAACTACTGGTAACACTTACCAGCAAATCTATGATCAACCCTGGCCAGGGACTTCCCTGCTACGGCCAATCGAGCACTGCGCAACATCAACCCCCAATACCGGGAGAGACGAAACCCCTCCTATCGCTCATTGCCTCCATGTGACTCGGGACTGTGCCCAAAGACCACCGTTTTGCACGCCCTCAGGGACGTGGTAAGGTGGAGATCAAAGCACAGTGGGAATCACACAAGACTCTATGACGATCTCGGGTCTACAGACTAACCTGTACAAGTGTCACCTGAGAACTGCCATCTGACGTGAGGTATAATACCATCTGGGAGTTCTCGGCGAGTCCGTCCAGTGTACCCAGTCTCCACTGAGCACCCGTACACCATCTCTGATGTCAAACACCAATGGATATGGGATCATCCATTGCCCATCTCATGGGTCGAGAAGCGTATACGCTAGTCTACTCTGGTATATCGATGCCCCGTCTCGATACACCCACGACTAGGGACCTTGAAGGATGTACTTATGGACTACCATGTCCCCACTAGTATGATCTGCATCACAGTCCAGGTAGTCAAGTACATATCCTAAGGGCTTTACCAACATGTAACTATAAGACAGTATAAAGAGACTAGTGTACATGTTAAGATAAAGAGTAACCAGATAGCATACTATCATATCGAGCAAGAAAGTAATCTCTATATATGTCCAAGCATCCAATATAATATACATCATCTGTACAATACTGGCCTCTAGGGCATACATACAACTAGCAATCTCCCACTTGCACTAGGGCCAGCTGCTGTAGTATCGCATACCGAGCATCCCGAAGAGTCTCTCAAACTGTATCTGGGGAATGGCCTTCGTGAGTGGATCCGCGGTGTTGTTCTTCATGTCAACCCTCCTGACCTCGATCTCCCGGCGATCAACTATCTCCCGGATCAGGTGATACCGCCTCAGAATATGCCTGGATCGCTGATGGGACCTGGGTTCCTTGGCCAAAGCCACCGCTCCATTGTTATCGCAATACAAAGGTATTGGATGCTCAATGGATGGAACCACACCAAGTTCAGTAATGAACTTCTTGATCCTGACAGCCTCTTTGGCAGCATCGTTGGCAGCGATGTATTCAGCCTCCATCGTCGAGTCTGCCACGGTTTCCTGCTTGGAACTCTTCCAGCTAACCGCCCCTCCGTAAAGGGTAAAGACAAAGCCCGACTGCGACTTAGAGTCGTCCTTATCACTCTGGAAGCTCGAATCGGTAAAGGACTCCACTTGGAGTTCTCCGTTACCATACACCAAGAACATATCTGTAGTCCTTCGCAAGTACTTGAGAATGCTCTTCACAGCTGTCCAGTGACTCTCTCCAGGATCAGCTTGATACCTGCTTACTATACTTAGTGAGTATGCAACATCGGGTCTAGTACATAGCATCGCATACATGATAGAGCCTACTGCCGAAGCATAGGGTATCCCTTGCATGCGAGCTCTCTCCAAATCAGTCTTGGGAGACATCTCTTTGGAGAGAGTGACTCCAGAGATCGTGGGCAAGTTCCCACGCTTGGACTCTTCCATACTAAACCTCTTTAGTATGGTGTCAATGTACCTGGATTGGGACAATCCCAAAATCCGTTTGGATCTATCTCTATAGATCCTAATTCCCAATATGCAGGAGGCATCACCAAGATCTTTCATTGAGAATCTTTGTGATAAGAAGAGCTTGACCGATTGCAGCATAGGAATATCATTTCCTATCAAGAGTATGTCGTCTACGTACAATACGAGGAATACAACCTTACTCTCTGCCACCTTCTTGTAGATACAAGGTTCATCTGGATTTTTGACGAAATCAAACTCTTTGATAACGACGTCAAAGCAGATGTTCCAACTCCACGATGCTTGCTTTAATCCATAAATGGATTTAAGCAGCTTGCACACCTTCCCGCTGCTCCCACTGTCTACGAAGCCCTCTGGCTGAGTCATGTACACGCACTCTTCTAAATCACCATTTAGAAAGGCGGTCTTAACATCCATTTGCCAGATTTCGTAGTCATGATATGCAGCGATGGCAAGCATGATTCGGATGGATTTAAGCATAGCCACTGGAGAAAAGGTTTCGTCATAGTCCACACCTGGTCTTTGACGAAAACCTTTTGCTACAAGTCTAGCTTTGAAAGTCTCCACTTTCCTATCTACACCAAGTTTCTTCTTGAAAATCCACTTGCTCCCAATGGGTTTTACCCCTTCAGGAGCAACTTCCAAAGTCCATACTTTGTTGGTGTACATAGATTCCATCTCGGACCGCATAGCATCCAGCCATTTCACTGAGTCCCCACTCGTGATGGCCTGCTCGAAGCTAGTTGGGTCATCATCCTCCATGATGCAATCCTCGCTTCCACCATCAATGAGAAAACCGTAGTATCTCTCAGGTGGACGAGAAACCCTACCAGATCGGCGGAGAGGCTGAGGTTTGTCGGGTACTACCGAATCTTCTGGTTCCACTAAATCTTCAGTTATAGTTTGTGTTTCTGGAACTTCTTCCAGTTCTACCTCAGAGCCACTAATCTCTTTTGCAAGAAATTCCTTTTCTAAAAAGGTGGCATGTTGAGCAATAAACACTTTTTGTTGTTCACTGTGGTAGAAGAGATATCCATTTGAATGTTTAGGATATCCCACAAACTTACATAGAACTGACCGTGCCTCGAGATTGTCTGGATTTTTCCTTTTGACATAGGCCAGACAACCCCATATCTTAACTCGTTTAAGACATGGTCTCTTCCCATTCCATATCTCATATGGTGTGGTAGGTACAGATTTAGTTGGAACTTGATTCAATAGGTATGCCGCTGTTTCAAGCGCATACCCCCAGAAGGAAATAGGTAACTCAGCTGTACTCATCATAGAGCGCACCATATCTAATAGGGTGCGATTCCTCCGCTCCGATACACCGTTGTGCTGTGGTGTATAAGGAGGAGTAAGCTGAGAGAGAATCCCATTCTCTTTTAGGAAGTCCAGGAATTCATTGCTCAAGTATTCACCTCCTCGATCAGATCGAAGGATTTTAATACTTTTTCCGGTTTGTTTCTCGACTTCTTGTTTATATTCTCTAAATTTCTCAAAAGCTTCAGACTTGTGTCTTATCAAGTACACATGTCCGTATCTTGAGAGATCGTCAGTGAATGTAATGAAGTACGAAGAACCATCCCTGGCATGTGTAGACATGGGACAGCATACATCACTATGTATTAGTCCCAAGAGTTCGGTAACTCTTTCTCCGTGTCCCGTAAACGGAGTTTTGGTCATCTTGCCTTTGAGACATGACTGGCAAGTGTCATAAGATGAAAATTCGAATGGTTTCAAATACCCATCCTTATGCAACTTAGCCAGTCGTGTCGCATTGATGTGACCCAGTCTACAATGCCACAAGAAGGATTCGTTGAGTTCAGAACTCTTCCTCTTGTGTGTGTTTGTTATGCTCAGAACTGTTGATTGATTTAGAACATAAATGCCATTGCATAACGTGCCTGATCCAACCAACTTTTGGTTATGGAAAATGTTCATAACATTGTCCTGTAATACAAAATTATATCCCTCTTTACTTAATAAAGAAACTGATATAATGTTGCATATCAGGTTCGGCATGTAATAACATTCGTTCAGAACCAATGTATTACCAGTTGGTAATACAAGGTGATATTCCCCGACAGTCTTAGCTGCAACAATTTCACCATTTCCAACTCTTATGTCTTTATCACCTTCTCCAAGTTCTCTACCTTTTCTAAGCCCATGTAACTGATTACATATATGGGATCCTGACCTGGTATCTAATACCCAGGACGTAGAGCAAATGGAGAAACAGTTCTCAGTAACGAACACACCCGAAGAAAATGCATCAACATGTACTTTCTTCATTCGGGTGGCATGGGAATCCTGGTATTCCCCTATATCCTGTTCATTCCTATAACTCTTATAAGAATGAACGGAACCAACGTTCCCCAGCACAGTATAACATGCGGGTTCGGTCAATACATCCATATTATTATCTTGATTAAGGCATGAAATGGTCGCTACCTGGAGAGAGAGAGAAGAAAACACTTTAGCGTAAGCTCGTGCAAGATCAGATTGGTTATTATCTTATCTAATCAGGATGGCTCCCACTGCTTTTTATCAAATCTTCCTTCAAACCCTAAAAGGAAAGACTAGCCGAGATTAATTACGCACTATAAGTTCGCCAATCTTTCAGCCAGGCCAGTGTCGGTACTTTGAGGGAGGTCCCCCGTGCTTTCGCACGAACCTAATTAATGTAAACCTCGTTTTCCCAGAGGCGTACCCTCGTTGACACCTTTCTAGACACCTACTTGATCGGCTAATTGCAATGTGCAAAACTCTCCCAGGAGTAACTCTTACTCGCAGTGGGTATCGGGATCCAACTATCTCATAGAAGGTATGCAATCTCATTGCAAATTTCAACACTTGAAATTCCCGATAATATTTTGCCCCTGGTGTGCCATGACCTTGACAGAGGTCAACAAATCATAGTGCACTAGTCAAGTTCAACCCGTCATTTCTTGATTGAATCAAACCCACTCGCACGACCCTTGACAGAGGTCAACAAGGTCGTACGACTACCCTAATCCAATCACATCACATGCTTTGCAGATAATTACTAGTTAGCTACCGCACACTACGCCTTGACAGAGGTCAACAAACGCAGCATGAATACTAAATAGTCTTTATCTGAAATGACGGAGGGCTACGACAGGTTTTTCTGAAAACCTATTGCGTAATGAACTTGATATCGTTGTAGAATCAAATGAAGTGTTGAAATGGAATGATTTTGAGGCTTTTCCAGTTTCGCTAAAGGGGTCACTCCCGGTGAAGGGATCGTCGGCCCTTTCCTCGTCGAATGAGGTGCGGGATATATCATATATATCACTGTGCAAAGCAAAACTCAAAAACAATCAAAAGCAAACCGAGTGTGTAGCATCTGCCAGTTATTGCTAAAGGAGTCACTCCCGGTGAAGGGATTTCGGTCCTTTCCTCATCGAATAAGGTGCAGGGTATATCATATATACCACTATGCAAAGCAAGAACTGTAGCTACCTGTTTTGTTTAAAATCTGATTCTACAACATCTTAGGTTTCTTTTCTTTCATTAATCACATTAATGAAGTCCCATCATTTAAATACCTAAACATCACAGATAAATATGACGTACACTTATGCCATCCGCATTCGCCTCGATGTCCCCTCGTGCACCGTTAGGTTAGGTAACTAACGACAGAGCAGGGCAGGGCTAGCGCGGGTGTAAAACATAAGTAACGTCTATATAATATATCATATATACCATATACTATATCCATCACAGAATCACAACACAGATATCGCAGCAGAAGAAACATATGAAATATTGGATATACTAGGACGTCCGTGTTTTCAATACGAGCCAGTATAAAACACGGATTCCACGGTCGTGATGAATAGCCAATCCCACACCCCTAGACCCCTACGAGAGCGGCAAGCAACCCTGCCAATTCTAGGGTTAGGAGACCCGGACTCGACTCCTCGAGTTGGTCTCCCACTGGACCCCAGAACCCGGTTACTTGTGCTCCCCTCCTTGGGTCTATCCTAATGCGGAAAAGTAAATAATATACAAAGGGTGACAACTTCCGCTACCTGGAAGTGCCCCAAATAAAAGAATATTACATACAAGTTTTTACATGAATGAAAATGAAAAACACTCATCTCACATAAAAACCCCCGGCTATTCGAACACGACGATCCAATATAACATATCCAGCAACACATAACATCACATGTCATCAACGTAAGTAAGTATGCATACCCCAATTGTCGTTGACATATAGCAACGAAACCGGCGATTCACATATTACACTTACGGTCACAGAAAAGAAAGTGTAAAACTACAACAGTTGGAATCCGCAACCTCTTTAGACATCACATTCCTAACAGTTACAAACCCCGCATTTTAGTCTAATTATCGAAAACTCTTTTCAATATCATATGGGACTAAACTGCTAGATTTATAACATTCATCCAGTTATCTCATAACTGTTTGTGAATTCCAATTATTGTATCACATTCCAGATAAACAGAAAATGTTAAACTTTCCGATCGAACAGTCGAATACCCAAGTTTTCCCGATACAGCTCAACACATGAAATAAGTCTAACAACATTCAGTTCGTGCCTTAATACCAACGGTCCAGCCGTAGAAGGGTCAAGCCAACGCCTCACATGTGGCACGCCGTACTGCTCCAAACCCGAAGGTTCAAAGGGCAGTTCAAGACGGTCACATAATCGAGTTAAGGTTTGTTGTCTTGTAGAGGGTCCATCGCGTTACTTGCACTACTTAGAACGTCGTTAAACTACGGAAAAATCCAACACTTGGAAATTTCCCGACAGGGGAAAAATTGGGTATTTATATCCGGTCGAACTTTTTAACATATTCTGAAAATTATCCGGAAATACACAAAAGACGAAATTTGATAATCCGATCGAAATACCGAATCCCCAAAACAACCCTGGAAAATTCAACTCTTGAATGGATATTAAAAATTCCCAGGAAAACCACCACAGCAAAATGAGAATTACTGTGAAAAATAAAATGCACAAAACGACAAAAGCGCCGCGCATCCGCCGCACGAGCCATGCTCGTGCCGCGGATCCGCGGCTCTTTGATGGAATTACTCCATCGAAATTCACAATAACTCTTAGATTAGCCTGCTGATTTTTCTGCATATTTTTAATGTGGCAAAATCCCCGATTTTAGAAAAAGGACAGAGAGCATGTTTGGTTTGGGGTTTCGGGTTCGTTCGGGCTTCAAACTGCGTCTAGACTTCGCCTAAGGCTCTAGCTAGGCTCTGATACCACTGTAGGGTTTCTAGGCATCCTAATGAAGTCTCACAAGGCATCAACCATGCCAATTTCAAAAATTATTGGTGCCGAGAAACCCTAACACAGATCTTAGACTAGAATTCTAGGCGAAACACAAAACTAGTTAACTACTTAACTAGAAGTGAGAAGCTACAACCTTTGTAGATCCGGTTCCCCACTTCCTTAGCTCCACGTGTGTGTGCTCTCGCTGTCCATCATGAATCCTAGACTCATTCGTCGGCTTCATCGGAAAACGGGCGAGCAAGGTCGTCGGCTTCGTGTCAAAGACGATCTACGTCGAGGTTGCACTAGTTCAAGCTTCGACTTCACCAAGTAGTGAAACTTGTGAAGAAAACACCCAAAACCAATTGGCAAGAGATAGAGGATGAAGAAATAGGAGGTGGGTTCACTTTAGATTTGGATTTCTCTCACTAGATCTCAAGTTGCCATTAATGGCATCTAGGTTTCTCACTTGAAGAAGAAGAAGAAGATGATAGAATTGTTATGATAAGTTGTATGTAAAATGAATAATAAATCAATTCTTATCATCTTCTAACCATGGTCAAGTGTAGAGAATAGACCATGGTTAGTGGGAGTGGTTAGGGTTAAGCAAGGAGACAAAATGGCATCAATAGTAAAAGCTTCATGAAGCTTCACCACTCTTCATGATAAGATGAAACCATTTTGTTTTGATAAATCCATTTAAATAAATAATAAATGGATAAAATAATAAGTGAATAAAATATAAACCCTAACCACTTGCATAACCATGGTTGCATTCTATACACAAAGCCAAAACAACATGCATCATCAAACATGATACATTCAAGTGTACACAAAACATATCACATATATAATGTGCACATCAAGTGAGAAAAATCCGTTTAAAGTGAACCAATACTAGTTAATGCAAAGTAATATATCAAATATATAATTATATATTAAATCATTAAATCAACACTTGATTCAATGATCCGGTCATGTCGCACATAACCGACTAGTATTCAATGCATCGATTTATCGAATCAATGATTCGATAACTAGGTCATATCTCATACAACCAATCAAAACATTAATCGCGAGAATCAAATACGGTATCACATACACGCATTATTCTCGGTCCAGCACATATCTCATATGCACTCCTATTTCGTTTCGCTTGAGCTAGGAAACCTCTGTGTAGGACTCTAAAGACTCGTCAATACGCCGGTAGCAGATGATGATCATATCAAGCACCCACAAGCCGCAAGCGGTCTGCTAAACGTAACGGCCACCTGGGTATTGAGCGATCAGAAGATCGACGAGCTAGCCCGCTCATACTCCTGTGAATCCGACCAGTAACACTCACCATACAGTCCGGTCTCTTCGTCTGATATGTCGCATATCAAGTCTAGGGGTGGTAAACATCAGACCCCAATAACCCGATAAGTCATGCCGATGTGAGGCTCATAACGGGTCGAGAAACTACTGGTAACACTTACCAGCAAATCTCCGATCAGCCCTGGCCAGGGACTTCCCTGCTACGGCCAATCGAGCACTGCGCAACATCAAACCCCAATACCGGGAGAGACGAAACCCCTCCTACCGCTCATTGCCTCCATGTGACTCAGGACTGTGCCCAAAGACCACCGTTTTGCATGCCCTCATGGACGTGGTAAGGTGGAGATCAAAGCACAGTGGGAATCACACAAGACTCTATGACGATCTCGGGTCTACAGACTAACCTGTACAAGTGTCACCTGAGAACTGCCATCTGACGTGAGGTACAATACCATCTGGGAGTTCTCGGCGAGTCCGTCCAGTGTACCCAGTCTCCACTGAGCACCCGTACACCATCTCTGATGTCAAACACCAATGGATATGGGATCATCCATCGCCCATCTCATGGGTCGAGAAGCGTATACGCTAGTCTACTCTGGTATATCGATGCCCCGTCTCGATACACCCACGACTAGGGACCTTGAAGGATGTACTTATGGACTACCATGTCCCCACTAGTATGATCTGCATCACAGTCCAGGTAGTCAAGTACATATCCTAAGGGCTTTACCAACATGTAACTATAAGACAGTATAAAGAGACTAGTGTACATGTTAAGATAAAGAGTAACCAGATAGCATACTATCATATCGAGCAAGAAAGTCATCTCTATATATGTCCAAGCATCCAATATAATATACATCATCTATACAATACTGGCCTCTAGGGCATACATACAACTAACACTTCTTCTTCTTCTTCTTCTTCAAGAAGAAGAAACCTTGCTTCCTCCAATGGTGACATGAGAAAAAGAGTGAGAAATCCAAACCCAAAGTGAATCCACTTCCTATTTCTTCATCCTCTACCACTTGCCATGTAGTATAGGGCGTTTTCTTCACAAGTTTCATGACTTTGTGAAGGTGGAGCTTGAGTTTGAGTTGCCTCGACGTAGATCATCTTCGGCATCGAAGTCGACGACCTAGCCCGATCATTTCTTCGACGAAACCATCGCTAGAGTCTGGGATCCGATGATCGCAGCGGAGGGACATCATCACGGAGCTAAGGAAGTGGAGGACCGGATGTACAAAGGTTGTAGTCACATTCACTATCTAGTTAAATTGTTAACTTGTTGTTTCGCCTTACCTCTAGTTATGATCTTGCTTAGGGTTTCTCGGCACATAGAATTTTTTTGAATTTGGCATGTTTGATCTGTTGTGGAAACTCATTGGTGTGCCTAGGAACCCTACACCTACCTTAGGCCGAGCCCTTCTTGCAGCTTTCCCCCCATTTCCCCCCAATTCTTTTGCTTCAAAATTCATCAAAAATTCCATTAAAATCCACAAAATTCTTCACAAATTCAAAACAAATCCCTATTCTACCTCTTCTCAAACTGAAATTAGTTTAAAACATGAAGAAAGGAGGCATCTTTGGAGGCTAGTGCAAGCTAGGGTTCAAACTTGTGAGGTAAAATTTCTAATATAATTGTTAAATTGTAGTTTAATTATGCTAAAATAGAAATTTAAAGTGTGAAATTGATTGTAATTGCTTGTTTTAGAAAATTCATGAAAGGTGTTTGAAATTATAATTAGGGTTTGAAGTATTGTAAATGGGTTAAATTTAGTGCGGTTGCCATCTAGTGGTTTGAGTTGGATGATTGTGCTAGGTTGTTATCACTTTATCGCAAATCTACGATGTTTGCACGAATTTGGAAATTTTAGTGCTTACTAGGTTTTTATAAAAATTAAGTGGTGAATTAATTGTGATATCTTGACTATATTATTAGCATCTCCTACGACATTTAGAGTGTGTGAATGCGAAATTTGGTTTGATCGGGTTTAGTCTTGACGGTTGTTCCGAACAACGATTCTAGTTATGGTTATAGTGATTTTCGTGTGTGTTCCGCGCACCTAGCGCATGTTGTGCCAAACTTGTGAGCGTTGATCTTTTCTTATGGTGACTTCGCGTCATTTCAGAATATGTAATCTTTTATTTTGTGTGGTGCAATTTTAGGATCGGTTGCGGAAATATCGGACGCGGCGCGCAAAGGCAAAGCAGTGGTTGGATCAGATTAGCGAGGCGTCCGGGTGAGTAGATGTATACATCTATGGGGAAATCGTCTGGATGGCATGAGGAGCCCCATAGTTAGGATCACTTTATTACTTGCAAACTATATGCATAGTTAGTTAGTTAACCATCTCATTCATATGCATATTTTTATAGTTATTCGTCTGCTGGCATTGCATGGTTATCTATATACCTTGTATGATATCACCTCTTAGGATACTTACACGAGTACTATTGGCTCATGTTGCACGCGCACTATTCATGTGAACACACACGCCTTTGGTAATTGCCATGCCACGAGCACTGTAGAACCTGCTTAGTTCAGTATCAAACACTTGCATCATACATGATACATTGAATAGCATAGCATGTATATAGCTCACTTCATCATCATGCTTATATAGATTCCTAGCCATAAATCACATTGCATACCTTTGATATCATAACCATTTATCATATACAACATGTTGGGTATTATAATTTTCTTGAGGATTTCAGTATTGATGAGATTTCTGGATTTTGCGGAAAACCGCAAGAATTTAACAAGAGCTTATTATCATCATTTTTAATATAAAGTTGCGGTTTTCTCGTGATGTATGTGTCGTCCACCATGAGTTTTCATGTTTTTTGTTGGATTTCGAGACCCGATTCGAGGAGTGGATGAACCGTCTCGGTTACATGATGGGCCCGATATGGTACACCGGGGCAAGAAGATTGACTTGTAGACGATGAGCCTGGCAGGAGAAGACTACCTACCGGTGATATTTGGCGCGGCGGATATCCGGAGGATACCGACCGTTTTCGTGAGATATGATTATATGGGCCGATCCGGACTGACGGAGCCCGAGGTATTGAGATATTGAAATAGTGGGACATTGAGACAGATATATTTCCATATTTGGTGTCGATACTTGACACGGTTTTCGGATGATTTCATTGATGGTAGCTTAGCTATTGTACAGATATTTTTATAAGTTAAGAATGCAGAGATAATCGTATTTAAACACTTAAAGATTTTGTATTGATTTTGCATCCATGTGCATACATATTAGTAGCATTGCATCATACTTAGATATGCAGGTTGTGACGCATTGCGTGCATTCTTACGATAGCTTTATTAGATGTTATTTTCTACTCACGAGCTGGCAACTCACCCCCGTTATGCCACAGTGCCTTGCAGGTCGGACCCATCAGCCTCGTAGCGGCGGGCGTATCTTTTCATTGGCTTCTTTTGCTCAGACTCGTGACATTGCTCGTAGATGGGTTGAGAGGATACTTTGTCTCTTTTTGTACTATCATTATATCTAGTATTCTCTATCTACCACTTCTTATTTTCTATATGCGACCTAGTGATGAGACTGAGTGATTTATGTATATGTTGTTCCTCTGTGGTCGAGCTCACTTGAGCCGACGTTGTGTTTTTCTTATTTTTGCATTTCTTTATTCTTATTTGCTTGATATTACATATATATTGCGTGTGGTTGTGATCCGCCTTGGGCGAAGAGCTAGCTCCTGCTTGGGGATGCCATTATATCATTACAGGTTTATATATCTTGTTGTACCCATTTTGGGGCCAGTATTTACAAAGGAGACTCTGCCGAAATTTTCGGAAAATTTTGATGTTTTTTTAAAAAAAAAGGATTAATACAACTAAATTGGTTTAAAAATCGTTTTCATAAAAGGTTTTCCTTCACTCTTGTTGATTTTGGTTTAGATTTTCTGGGCTTTGGCTGACTTAGGTTACGTTACGCCTTGAGACGTCTCGTAATCTAAGTGCCAGTCACGTTCCGTACCTTCAGGTCGTGACACAATCCTTCACAGGCTCCATCCAACGGCGCTGTCTCAACAATCAAAACCCGCTGCAGGAAGATGTAGATAAAGCTCTGGTGGTGCGTGATAATCTGACACGACTCTCCGTACAAGTAGTGTCCCCAAATATCCAGCACACGACCACCACGGCCATCTCCAGATCATGTGTGGGATAAATCCTTCTCGTACTTCCTCCAACTGTCGAAAAGCATAAGAGATAACTCTATCATGCTATATCAGTACACAATCGAGCCCCACTCGCGAAACATCACAATAAACGACAAAGTCGCCCGATCCAGAAAACAAAGATAGAACTGGTGCAGTCGTCTACCCGGTCTTCAACCACTGAAAACTCAGCACGCATGCCTCAGTCTAAAGAAAAGGAACCCCCTTCCTTGTCAGTACGGTCAACGGTGCAGCGATACACAAAATCCTGCACAAAACGGCGGTAAAAACTAGCTAAGCCTAAAAATCCGCGGACCTATGTCCCTTATACATGTCTGGGCCCAAGCTGTAAGGCCTCAATCTCCCTCGGGTCCATACGAAAACCGTCTCACATAACCACATGACCTAGGAAGTCAACACTATCAAGCCTGAAGGAAACACTTCGAGAATTTAGCAAACAGCTGGTACTCTCCCAATGTCTGCAAAGAAATCCTCAAGTGCTGCTCATGTTCCTTACGACTCTTGGAAAAGACCAGAATGTCATCAATAACACAACAATACACTGGTCGAGGAACGGCCTGAAGAATCTGGTTCATCACATCCATGAATGCTGCTAGGGCATTGGTGAGTCTAACGACACTACCAAAAACTCATAAAGCCCGTAGCGCTTACAAAAGCAATCTTCAGAATGTCATCACTCCGAACCCACAACTAACGATGACCTTATTCCATCCAAACATAGAAAATGTCTCGCACTCTGGAGCTGATAAAAGAAATCGTCAATGCGAGGTAAAGGATACCTATCCGCACCATAACTCGGTCCAATTGACGATCAATCAATACACAACCTCAAACTGCCGTCCTTCTCCTTGACTAACAGAATAGGAGCTCACCAAAGAGAAACACTCGGACGCACAAGTCCCCCTATCTAGCAACTCTGCAGCAGATCCTAAAGCTCCCTAAGCTCCTCCGGCTCATCTGGAACAACGTCGGAAAATCTCTCCCAAAAGAAACCCGGTCCAACGAGCCCACTGTGGCTCCGGTATCACGAATGAAAGCTAAGAATCCTCGACATCCTCTCCTCAAAATCCGAATAGCGAAAAAGGATGAAATCAAGCTGCGAGGGGCGGCACCACAATCCCCCTGCACAACAAGAACTGACTTGCTCGGAAAATAAAACCTGACTGTCTTCTCGCGGAAGTCCATAGACGCATATCACGTACCTAACCTGTCCGTGCCTAGGAGAATGTCAAAGTCCAACATCTCTAGAAGGATTAAATCGACGGCCGAAATCTCTATCTCCTACCCAATTGGCACATGACCGAAACACGTGTCGCGCAACCAAAGGATCGCTAACAGGAGTAAACAAAACCAACGATTGATCTAGAATACACGAATCCCGGCCCAACCACGAAGTGTGTAGAACAAACGAGTGCATAGATCCCGAATTAAAAAAACATATGCACCAAAAGAACATACGAATTAAGAATATCTGAAAAGTCTGCATTGGGCGCCTGCGTGTCCCGATGAGTAGAAGCAAATGCTCGTGTCTGCCCTCTACCCACAACTGGCCGAACTCCTCCCCTACCATCCTCTACTCTCGGAATAAATCCTCCACAACCATGACCTCTCTGAACATAAGTCTGATGCGGATCAACAACAGGCGCAACAGGCGACTCTCCCTGAAAGTGGTAAGGTATCATGTGGTACAGCTGTCCTCTTCTGGCGTACCAAGGTACAATCTCTGACGAGGTGATGGAAACTCCCGCACCGGAAACATCTATACGACGGCTGCTGATCTTCGTAGGGATAAGAGCTAAACGACTGTCCTCGTCCAAAGCCTCTACTACTCGCACGACGTAAACGAAATCTGTCGCGGCGACTAAGCCTCTGTCTCTGGGCTGATACACCTGTACGAGCCCTCCTCGGTTTCGGAACTCCTAAAGTTTCGGGAAGATGCTCCTCAGCTAAACGGACTGCATCCACTGCTGCTGTATACGTGACACAATGCTGTGTGCTAATCGCAAGGAATAACTGGGTAACAGGGGTGACAACCTCCTATCGCTGCGCTCGACTGGCCTCAAACAATGACCTCATCGTCTGGCGCAAGTCCTGCATATCTGCCTCAAGCCTAGTGATACGATCTATCGAAGGCGGATCAATCTGCTCCTATGCAATGAGCGTACCGTCCTGGTCAGTCCTCGTCCCAAACGAGTCAACTCTGACCTCGGCCCTCTTTGCCTCTCTCTCATCCCTCATAGTCATCGGTGGCAAAAGGCTATAAATGGAAATAGGATTCGATAAGAACATAGAAATCGAATCATAAGGGTATGTATCATCAAGGAAGGAATTTCAAGTAATTAGTACTTAGGTCACTTAGGCAGAGTACCGTGTCGTAAGTATGTCGCGGACATACACACGCTACATTACTCTGCTTAAGCTACCTACTCCATCATACCAAGGTCATCCTACACTCCGAAAGGTAAAACCTAGCGCTCTGATACCAACTTTGTCACGATCCAAAATTTGGCACGTGATGGCCCTTAAACCACGTAACATCTCCAGGCGTAACGTAATTCAAGTAAGCCGAAAACCCAGCAATCTAAACCATCAAAAGTAGTTAGGGATAATAATATTGTAAAAACTTTTGAAATCTCAATCAAAATTCTTTAAAGTCCAAATTTACTTCCTTTAAAAGTTTGGCAGCACCTCCTTTGTAAAACAAGCCCTAAAAAGGGTACAACAAAAGATATAAGTAAAGCATCCACAAATAGGAGCAAATCCACACCCAAAGGTAGAAAAAAACCACCACAACAGACATACGACGCCGTTGCGAAGAAAAAGACGATATAAATGAAATTGCATAAAAGACCTCCAGAGTCACAAAATAATATACAATATCATCCCCACAACTCGTTTCTAAGTGAATACATGAAAATGTAGATGGAGAGTACTGGATACAACGAATATACAATGAGCAACATCGGATAACCACAAAGCCCACCTATAGCAAAACTGCACCCAGTCAGCCGTAGTAGTATCCGCTGTAAAAGATGATACGATGTGAAGAAGATAGCCCTGCCTCTGACTGCTCTGAGGGACAACCTGTACAACCCTGTGGCACAACTGGGATGAGTTGCCAACTCGTGAATAGTAAATAACATATGCAGGTAATCGCAAGTATGCACGTAATGCGCTAATCTATCATATGCAAGCTGATAGAAATAAATAGCAATATGTATATGCAACAGTCATGAAAGGTACTCTATCAGGTACTACTAATACATGAAGCAATGCATATCAAATAAATGCGGACTATGGAATAAAACATGTCATCCGCATGTTTGGCACATAGGCCCCTCACATCGGGCACATAGGCCCCTCACATCGGACAGATAGGCCCCTCATATCGACCATAATATCGGCCCTCATATCGACCATAATATCGGCCCTCATATATAATGAATAAGAATACTTGCATAGATCATTATGATGATATATATATTTTAGGTATACATATATAACAACATCCCATACAACTGATATATATATATATATATTAGGTGTACATATATAACAGCGTCCCATACAACTGATATATATATACATGTATATATATCAGTGTCCCATACCACTAATATATATACCCAAGAGTAAAACATCCAGAAAACATCATATGAAATCCATATATCAATGCGAAATTCATGAAATATAATATATGCAACATGAAACAGTAATATGAGCATATAAAGAAAAAACCGCTATTTGACTGCAACAAGTTATTAAGTATATCATGCGGTTCCAAATTTCTCCAAAATCCATACAACATCATATAAACGTGAACATGTAGCTATAGCCAGGTATGCATAACCATGTCGGTATAGCAAGATATGTGTATCTACCTATCAATAATGATGTAATACCCTCCGAGTATGTGTGTAGCTATATCATGGTATACGGGTGTACATGTAAGTATGTATACAAGATGTACATGTAGCTATGTCTCATATGTATTTATACATATCACTAATGGTACAATACCTTATAGGTATATGGGTAGTTAGCATGTTGTCATGGCAAGGCATATGTGTAATCATGTAGGTATACAGGTATGCTATATGTCATATGCACAATGGAATATGAATCAATGTCTCAATGTCCCTAACCAATACAATCTCTCGTATGTATAAGTGTTGTGCATATCATGGCAATTATTGACGGTGTGAGTGGCATACAATCAGTGCTCGTGCAACATGCGCCGTCAATAATAATGCAGTGTCCAAAGGGTACAAGTCTAAGCACAACAAGTAATAATATGTAATGAAGTTTTATGCACAATCTCTATATGTGCAATATAACATGCGACTAATATCATATCATATCTAGCCCAGACGCATAACGCCATGCGGACGATTCTCCTGTAGATGTTTAATCTACTCACAAATGATCTCGGGCTAAGTAAAGCCAACCACTCGCTTTCCCTTTTTTCTCAGCGTCCGAAATCCTCGCCTGCGTCCCTAAGATCATAAAACAACAATATAACAAGTTCACATTAGCAATCGACCAATAACACGTACAAACTAGATTTGACCGACGCACCAACTCCAACATACTCTCAAGTGTTCGTTTAGTGGATAACATGCGTAGCGACACTACGAAACTAACCCAAGAGCAACAGAAACACAAAGACATGAACCGTATCAGATACATAACGCGCATAATCGAAACACTAGAAAACAGGCAAAGTGGTCCTTGATTTTGCTGTACACACAATTTGTAAAAGTTGCATGTACCACAAGACCACACACAACCCCAGAGACCTCCAGACCAAAACCCAAACCCAAACCCAGTATGGCCGCAAATTGCGGCCAGAAGCAATTTATTTGCGGCCCAGTTTTCGTCGAATGGTCTTAGATTTTTATGGTGGGTTCTAGGTCACTACACAAGGTCACTGTGATGGAAACTTTTCCAACAAATACTTGGTTTGATAGCAGATCATCCGAGACCCAAATCTACACTAAAAATACGATATTTTCACGAAACGAAACTTTACGCATTCTAAACTGAAACTAACAAGCTACGCAACATTTAAAAAGGCTTACTTAACAGAAAGACATCATTACCTACTCCCATAAGCTCAAAGATCCTTGCTTTCCAAGCTCCAAGGCATCTAAGAGGCAAAAGAAGTCTTGAGATGTGATTTTGGTGAGATTTAAAGAAGTTTGTGAAGTTTTAGTGAAGGTTTAGTGAAGGATTAGCAAGTGTTCAGTTGAGGGATGGAGGAAGTGAAGAAAGAAATGTGAAAGAGATAAAGTGAGAGAGAATGAGAGCGAGTGAGTGAGGATAATGAGAGAGAGGTGAGTGTAAGAGAGTGAGAGCACCAAGCATTAACTTCACATTAATGCAAGACATGCCCTAAAGTGAGTCACCATGCCACCTCCTCCCAAATCCAAAACAAAATAAAGAATATCTCCCACAAATATCAAGGGTTTAAGGTTAAGCAATGTCACGACCGGAAATATTAGCTCGTGACCAGCACTTAAATCATGCAACGTATAAAGGCGTAACGTAATTCAAGTAAGCTGAAACCCAGAAATCTAATCCTTTTTAAGAAAATAAAGGAGGTGAAGTTTTGAAATAAAGGTATAATGAAATCAAGTTTTCTTAATGCATAGAAAAGGAACATAAAAATGCAAGTGAAATTTACTAGTTTGAAAACATGTACGTCTTTTAAAAATTTCGGCAGCACCTTCTTTGTATATTTTGATCCAAAACCACAAATACATAACAGGAATAATGGCATCCCCAAGCAGGAGCTAGCTCTTCGCCAAACGGCGGATCACAACCACACAAGACAGTATATGTAAGTATACGACGCCCAACGGCGAAGTTCACCACCAAAGATAAATAAATAAGCAAGACATCAACCCAAAATGCGAGCATAAAACCCATTGCTCAAGTCTCACAACTACAAGTCTTGTTAATTCTCATTTCTTATACAATTACTAAATTTGATTGATGGAGTTGACTAGATACAATAAGAAATATAAATACAAGAGTGGGTACGATACAAATGCCCCCCTTACCAATGCAAAACAACCAAATGAAGCTATGTGCCAGCGATACCGCTACTGATCTGTGCGGTCAACCTGCAAGAACTGTGGTACAATGGGGGTGAGTTGCCAACTCGTGAGTAGAAAAACATCAACAAGTAGAAATTGAATAAACGACTCCTAGGTCAACTATATCATAAAGGTAATACTATGATATCTAGAGTGACCGGGCCTGTATATGTGCCAACACTATAAATAAATGCCTAACAGCATGTAGATATCATCCAATAATATAATCAATGTATGTATGCATATAGATCGCGTCTAACCATATGATCAATGTATGTATGCATGTGGATCTCGTCCACCCATAAAATCAATGTTTGTATGCATGTGGATCTCATCCACCCATATAATCAATGTATGTATGCATGTGGATCTCGTCCATGTGTCAACCACTGACACAACATCATCATGCATGTAAATATCATAAAAGCATACGCATGAAAGTATGAGGATATAAATCAACGTGTGTCCCTCGCGACACATCAGAATCATAGAACCTGAGTGTCCAGCATCGACACTCGAAATATCATGAAACCCGTGTCCAACATCGACACGTAAATCCTCATATCTCGGGCTCCGTCAGTCCGGATCGGCCCTTGGGCTCCGTCAGTCCGGATCGGCCTATATCATCTCTCGACTCTGGTCGGTATCCTCCGGATATCCGCCGAGTCCAAATACTATCATCGATGGGTATTGCTACCCAGTCAGGCTCACCGTCTAACGATACGACTCTTCATGCCCCGGGGTACCTCACCGGGTCCCCCATGTACCCACAGACGGTGACTACCGCTCCTCGAATCAGGTTTCACATATCACACGTCTCAGAACCGAAAAAACGCATGGTGGACGCACTGAAATATCATATCAAGTGAAACCGGGTTTTTAAAATAATACATACTTTCTTTTTAGAATGACCACAGTTCTCAAATCCAGAAATCTCATGAAAAAAACATATCTCAATGCCTATAAGCGTAAAGCGTGATGTATGCGACATATAACAGAAATGTAAGCATATCCGTATATCATGCAACATGGAACAGTAATATGCACATATCGAGGGAAAACCACTCTTTTAAATGAATTCAGTTTTAAAATATATCATGTGGTTCCCAAATCTCCATAATCGAATGCAATATCGTATAGAGGTGCATATGTGTATGTACGCAAGTATGAACATACAAATGTGTATGTCCGCAAGTATGGGTGTACAATATGTATGTACGCAAGTATGGTGTACAATATGTATCTACACAAGTATGGTGTACAATATGTATGTACACATGTATGGATGTGCAAGTGGATATATACGCAAGTAAGTATGCGAAGAGTCATATCATGATGCAGCAATCCTACTGTGTGGTGACATGGCAATTATCGATGATGAAGTGTGTGAACCAGCAAATCTTTGTACGTGTGGCATACGCATCATCGATAATGGTGTAAGTGTACTAGCACAGATATAAGCAATGCAATGAGAATAACATGAATGCAGCATAAGGTAAAACATATGTAAATGCTGATAGGTATACGTATCTAACATGGCCGAGTCGGTGAAACTATCAATCGGAATCTAGCCTCACAGCATCACGCATGGTATAATCCATCGTACGACATACTCTAGTCAAGGGTATGGATCAATCATCAAGTCAAACCGATCACGTACGGAAAATCATCGCACGGCGGCATAATACCAATAGGGATCCTATCAACCTTTACGACAATGAGGGTATAGACCTAACGACTCGTATGGCTTATCACACATGATTCACGACATTCAATATACATCTATATACCTATGTCCCAGGTCACATCCATAACAATCTCATATCAGGGAACAGGCAAGGTATCAATCATCTCAATCGACTCGCATCCGTATACCAACATATCATCATATCCATGTCAAATCGTATTCTCTTTTCATCATAATTATATCTGACATAAAGTCAAGTACATAAATACCTTCTACCTTCACTATAAGCATAAGTATCTAATCTAGCATACACACCCGAACCATACAATCAGTTTTTTAAAAGGCGCGAATCGTAGTTTTGAAAGTAGGGGTTAATGTGTTTTTAAGGAAAAGATATCGTTTTGAAAATCCGTAATGTCCCTCAAGGTATCTGTTTAAAAGATGGATACGATTCTTCGGTTTGGAAATAGGTATGGTTCGAATGACAAATTTCGTCGGCTATCTAGTCCTATAGTACCCTAAACGGCAATATCGTCAAACGTCATCCTCAAATCCCGACATCACATATTAGTCGTATCAAACACTTCTAACTATCCTTTAATTTCTAATATGGTTTCACTAACAATCCCTTAACTCTAACACTAGTTTCCTAATCTAGGTTTTCTTAACCATATGCTACAAATTGGTTTCCAGCAAAAGATTGCGGGGGTGTTATACGCCATCCACCCGACTTCCCCCATAGATATAAATCTACTCACCTTGATCCTCGATTCTGAAGTCAATGACGCCATGATCCGTCGCCTTGGAATCCACATGAGGGTACCTACAATAATAAACAATCGCAATCGCTATTAACATAAGGTCCAGAAACCAAAACGGCACACGGATCGCCTATAGGTCAGAAGCTATAGCCCGCGTGTGCAAAAACGACTAAACAACCCTTGTTGTTGATGTACAAATATGCAACAACCAAATAAAAATCCAAATATGAAAACCTAGCATTCAAAATACGGAAAACACATCCAAAAATCACACCCAAGTGTTCCCAGATTTTGACTCAGGCCAAAAGGAGTTGCACAAACAAGTCTAGGGTGCTGTACATGGTGTATATGACCTATGGATCAACCCCGACACCAAAACCCACCAAGTGGCCGGCCACATCACATGGAATTCCGGTGAGCTCGGTTCCAGTGGCTCCAATGGTGTTCGACTGGTCAGTGTGGTCTCCTAGTGCCCTAATTTGGTCCCTGGAGTTGTTTGCTTTCCTCAAAAATTCCCCGGGTTGCTCCATATTTCCCTGCACCCTATATACTCACAAAACCGACATGAAAAAAATCATAAATACATATTTTGGTTTCTATACTAAATTCTAGGTCTTTCAACAGCCACTAGAGTTCACTAATTTCCCACAATCACCTAAACCCTTCTCAAGAGATTTCTATCTTCACAACCACCAACCCAATTCAACTTCTAAACTATCTAAAACATAAGAAAACTAAAACTAACTAAATGGAAATGATTATACCTCATGGATGTCACTTAAGCAAACTCTAGAATTCCCAATGTTGTCAAAATCCAACATTGCTTGGTCCATTGCGATGAGGGTGAGGAGGTGATCATTTTTTATGAAAGGGGTATAGTATTTTGACAAGGTTTTGGAGGTGATATTTAGGGTTGTAGGTGGAGGGAAGGGAGCTTAAGGAGGATGAAGAAGGAGATGAAAATGGTGGAGGAAAGGATAATGAGGCAGCCCCCCCTCTCTCAATCATTCTCACTCTCTCTCTTCAAGCATGCTTATTCTCATTATTGTGTTCCCCCTCTCTCTCCAAATCATCAATACACATTTTCCCCTTTCTTTTCTCACCAAAAACACATACACCCAAATAAAACAATACAAATGAAATAACATGTCACATGTCATGTTGCACTAACCATAAAAAACTGTAGAAACACGGATTTGGCTTAATCGCAATTTGTAGTGCACTAACCGTGTTTTTATCCAAACTGCATATAATGAATTTTAAAAATGCCAAATTCTTTAAATATATTATTAAATGAATAAATCATTTTAATTTCCATTTATTTCACAATTATTGGTATATATTTATACCCTTTTTCGAAAACGCCAATTTCGCAAATCGGGCTGTTTTCGGGAAAAATATTATTTTAATATTAAATTTCAAAAATAATATTTTATATTTTCTGAAATGTTACAATATTCCCCACTTAAATAAATTTAGTCCCCGAATTTAAATTTAAACCCCCAAATTTTAAAACATTTCAATAATCTGGTCAAATCAACGGGGCTCCGAAATCACGGAAGATATAAAAACACTACAGCGCATCGTGTGCGCCTGAAAAATGAGTACAAAACTCAAAATCGAACTCCATCAAGTGTCATGCAAATCATCGGATTCGCACGCATATCATTGGAGTTACAATGGAGATACAGATCTCGAAATCGAATACTGAAATTCAATATACACTAGTCAAATACTATAATATGTATATAGTACGCATTCTTGAATAATCTTCGAAAAAAGAATGACACACATGCAAAATCCTTTCTAAATCGCTGCGTGATGCGTAACTCACGGCATAAGTGACGGACGCTTGTTTGTAAAGTAGTAAATGTATTTATACATGTCTTTGCTCAAATATGCGTTCCGCCTTTTCTAAAATATCCCAAAAGGTTTTCCTTTTTGTAAACGTTCGTGTCGTTCACAGACACGTAAGAAATAGCGAGACTATAGATCCTTTTTGAAAACCTCTGGTTAAGCTTTTAATGCATGCAACATACTCAGGTACTGTCCTCAGATCAGTCCTATTTGGCTACTACGCAATATAGTGCCCAATATGAAAACAAAGTGCTCAAAAAAAATCAGCCTCAAAAGGCGTATCCAATAATCACGTGCGTCTGGTGAGCACAGAAATTAAATCCAAATACAAGTGCTACGAATGTGAACAAAACCAAAACTAAGTGCAACGGGTATGCACGAAAGCATCTGTCCAGTACAATGGGTGTGCACGACAACAGTATCAAGTGCATCTAGAGTGCATCCGGTGCAACTAACATGCACGAATGAAAATCCCAATTGAGTGCATCCGGTGTGCACAAAACCACATCTCATATCATGCGCCCAACATGAGCGAAAATCTAAATCAAGTACATCCATCATGCACGAAAGAAATCTAAATCAAGTGCATCCAACATGCATGAGTAAAATCTCACTCAAGTGCATCCGATGCGCACAAAAATCCAGAATCAAGCACCTAATATGCGTAAAAATACAACCAAAACGCGTTAGGTTCGTAAGAAACATCTAGTGCCATAGCATGCACGAATACGAACATCAAGTACAAACGCGCACGAAAATACAAATCTGGTAAAACGAATGCTCAAAGACATAAACCGGGTGCAACCAATGTACGGGGTATAAATCTAGTGCAACTAATGCACGAATACCCGTCCGGTGCAACAAATGCAAGAAATGGAAATCTAGTGCAACTAATGTACGGAATACGAATTTGGTGCAGCAAATGCACAAAAATATAAATCTGGTGCGACAATTGCACGAAATGAAAATCTAGTGCCACAAATGCACGAAGTGCAAATCTGGTGCATCAAGTGCACGAAATACGAATATAGTACATCCAGTGCACGAAATACGAATACGGTGCATCCAGTGCACGAAATTCAAATCCTTAACTCAAATGCGTATAAAAGCAACACCGAGTGTACCAGGGTGTATAAAATTGTAAACGCGTGCAACTGTGTGGACATAACACGTATCAAGTGCATCCAGTGCACGAAATATGAATACAGTGCATCCAGTGCACAAAATACGAATACGGTGCATCCAGTGCACGAAATACGAATACAGTGCATCCAGTGCACGAAATACAAATCCATAACTCAAATGCGTATAAAAGCAACACCGAGTGTACCAGGGTGTATAAAATCGTAAACGCGTGCAACTGCAAGGACAGAACACGTATCATTGCACTGCAAGCACATGTAAGCTATACCGAGTGCAAAAACCAAATCGAGTGCGTACCACACGCACAAAATCAAATCAACCATATGAAATCCACGAAATCATAAATACGTGCAGCTAAGGAAAAAACCGAATCTCAAGTGCAATAGATATGCACAAATCGAAAATCAACACAACGGTGTATAAAATATATATCAAGTGCAATAACTATGCACAAAAATATAAATACCCAGTAGGTGCAGCCATGGTGCACGAAATCAATATCAGGAAACTCAATCATAAAAACTCAAATCCAAGAGATATAAGCGTGATACTCGGATCACAACGCAAATCGGAACAATTGACATTGAGGTACACCTCCTATAATGTCGAAAAATGTCGGTGTGCCCAAAACTGGCAGAGCAAGAACATCCGCTTGCCTCCTGCTCACGGTCTGGCGTCCTCAGTCTCTCGGTCCTTATCTTCTCTATGGACTCACCAATCTCGCAATCCATCGGCTCATCGGCCCGGTCAGGTGTGCTAACGGGAACGATTCCGCTCTAGCACTTCTCTGGTCATCTTTCGGCCAATCATTACGACCACTCGTAAAGCAGCACATTATTGGCGTCGGCCTCTGGTCCTCTGAATACTCGTGACATAATTGATTCTCGGTGCAAATCTTATTGCAGCAGTGTCCTGGAAAGAATTTGTTCAAGGTCTCTTCCGATCTCTCCTATACCGAACTGTACGGAGGCTAGTACTCTTGCATAATCTTTTCTCGCTCTCTGGACATCTGCGACCTCAGCACAACATTTCCTCGGGAACTGGCCATATCCTAACGCCTCTATATACACATCAGGTCTCTAATCTCGACGGGGAGTAGCAACAGCTCGTCAGCATATCGCATGAACCTCTGGCTCCACTCGTCTGTACCATTGTCCACTTCGATGTCATGTTGTGCTATCTGCGTACTGCAATGGTTCTCGGTTACGGTCAATCCTGAGTCTCTTACACGGACTCGAATCACGAACTCGGTATCTTCATCACTTTGTAGATGATCTCTAGCCGATCACGTCCTCGGGAACTCGTTCCAACCATCGGAGGAATACTCAATACTCGTCCATTCTCGATCAACTCACAACGCATCTGGGTGAGGTCCTCTATCCGAAGCTGGTCAGCTTTCTGATCTCTTACCACATGATATTTTGGATGACGTCAAACTTTTCGATCGAGTCATCAAGTCCCAAAATTTTCCAAAAGCTCAACACCTGAACACAATCTAAAACTATCGGGTACATACCACAATACCTTTGGACCAGCCGTAAAAGGGCAAACCCAAGCCCCACTGATGGCACCGCTAAACGGCCGTAAACTCTAAGCTTCAAAAGCTGTTCCATGGTCATCATGTCAAGTTAGGGTTTCGTTTTTCTAGAGGGTTCACAGAATTACTTGCATGTTCCTCCGAACATTTTAAACTTGGAAAAATTGGTTTCTGACACTGTAACATTTCAAAAAAGTAAAATTTTATTTTTGGGAATTTTTATAATTTAATATTAATTTTTAATGAATATTTTAATATTTCGGCATAATTAAATATCGATAAATGGGATAAATTTTGGAAAAAATTATGGGAAGTTCTAAAATAGGGTATTTTATGGAATTATGTCATTTTAAAGTTTTTATGATTAATTATATGCTAATTCAGTGCTAATCGCGATTAAAAATCGCTAATCGGTTTTTTAGCTTTTTTGTGCAAAACAAGCACATATCATTTTTTCCACACTTGTTACATTTTCTTACATGTTTTGGGTGCATGGTTTGTTTTGGGTTTACTATTGTGAGGAGAAGGAAATTAAAGGAAAAGAAAAGAAAAGGAAAAGTGAAAGAATGATTAAGAGAGAGAAAGAGTGGGTGAGGGGTTTACTTTTGACTTGTGAGCCATCCCCATCATTTCTTCAACCCATTTTCTCTCTCCCTCCTCTCATGTGTTGCTGCTGCCCTTCCCTCTTCCTCCTCCATCTTCAACCCCCTAAAACACCATGGATACAACTCCAAAACCCTATTCGCTTTTCACAAAAATTGTTCATAAGCTCGAGAAGAACGCATTAGACCAAGAAAGAGAGGATTTTGAGGACTTTGAGCAACTCAAGAATTTTCTTAAGTTGCCAAAGGAGGTAATTTCTGCACCATTAGAGTAGTATTTCAATTCCTTGTGCATCTATACTTGTTTCATGTCGATATCGAGTGGTTTTGAGGACTTTGGAAATTCCAAGTTAGGGTTTAGGGTTTGAAATGAAATCAAAGGTGAATTGAGGTGTAATTAGGGACTAAAACCCCTATGGTGATTGATTGGAGACCCAAACCAGAAAGTAGAACCCGAAATACGGATTTATGAAAATGATATCGGGAAAAACTGTGATTCTGTGATTGTATTTGGAAATCTGCTAACACCCGGGTCACCTGAAAATAATTTTGGTTTGACAGTGAGATGTGCA
Organism: Agapanthus africanus; assembly: GCA_030015575.1. Taxonomy (NCBI): domain Eukaryota; kingdom Viridiplantae; phylum Streptophyta; class Magnoliopsida; order Asparagales; family Amaryllidaceae; genus Agapanthus; species Agapanthus africanus. The sequence continues at coordinate 127,382,010 of CM057343.1, forward strand.
GGAAACTAGGAACCATCACCCAAAGCCCTAGCCCCTACCCCCTCCTTCAGGCCGCCAATTAATCCATTCTGGCCGCAATTTGCAGCCAGAGCATGGGTTCTGGGATCCGTGTTGGTTCTGTAGCTTTATCCCCTATAAACTAGACCCTTGGAATATGCAATTCTGACTGATTCCATATAGGGTAGAATCTGGGGTAATTTTCTTGTGTTGGCGCATGGTTTTACGACTTGTTTTAACACGGATTTTGCTATTTGATGATTCATTTCTGTCCGGTGGCATTTGAACGTCAACGGCAAAGGGTTATTGGTCGTGTTTGCATGCGAGACTATAGGTTTTTACCTATGAAAGTAGCATGTGCCGTTTTGGTTTTCCAATGTGATTTTCATATGCTTTTGCGACTGTGTTATCTTTGTAGGTACCCTACGTGATGTCGAGGCATTGAAGATGAAGATGGCGACATCGGCATCGGCACACAAGAAGCAAGGTGAGTAGATTTATATCTACAGGGAGAAGTCGAGTGGATGGCGTATAGCACCCCCGCAGTTCGTGGTGATGTATACGAATACGTATACACACATATATTTATTATATGTTGTTTGAGTTGATTGATGATAAAGATGGACTTTTGGTGTTCTTGGATTGGTTTAGTGTAGTTGCGAAACCCTAGAGTAGGGGTTGCACCCATACACACACGCACGCACATACTTGCATACATTCTTTCTTTCACATGGGCGTATATGGGAATATATATTTATGTGTTCACATGGGTATGGGACTATGTGTTCATATACTGGATTTGAGGATAGTACTTGGGATTTGAGATGAGTCGATGAGATTTGATTTTAGGCCGTGAGATCGGTGATATGGCAGAGTTCGTATTTGAGATACGTCATGATGTTACAGCGGATCTTTGGACGACGGTACCATGTGAATAGTGATATACATAGAATAGTTGACTTGTGATCGAGATATGAGATAAGATATGTTAAGATATTTATAATAGGTCGCATTGGGCGATGTATACTTCTTTATGATGATATGTGTTGATGACATCGGTTTGTTTGAGGCTGTAGATCAGTAGTCAGATCATGATTATATTGATGATATCAGTATTGTACTAGACGTAGATCAGTACCCCGGATTATGATCTTTGATAAAGAGGATACCAGATGAATAATATGATGAATGTGGTATTGACCCGTACCCAGATTTGGGATGCCGTACGACGGATTTACGTATGAGCTATATATTGATGATTGATCCGCACTCTTGACTTGAGATGTCTAATTATAGATATTGTATCGGATGGGATAATATTGAGGCGGAATAACCGACTAATATATATATATATAAATATGTATCGACTCAGATGTTAGGCGGTTTCCTTACCTTTAGTTTAGCCTGTTAGCACAGCCCTATAGTTTAGTGTAGTTGTTAGACTAGATTCGATTCCTACCTATTTCAAAAACTAACGAATCGTGGGTACTTTAAAAGTCAGGCCAAGGGGTTCTACGGATATTTCAAAGGACGTATATTTTCTTAAAAACACCGTAGCCCTTATTTTCAAAATGTAGGGTTACTAGGCACACTCATGAGGTTCTACAAGGCATCAACCATGCCAAAATCAAATTTTTATATGTGCCGAGCAACCCAAATCTAGATCGTTTACTAGAGGTAAGGCGAAAGCAAGCAAGTAAACTACTTTACTACTAAGTGAAAGGGATTACAACCTTTGTAGATCCGGTCCTTCACTTCTAAAGCTCCGTGTTGACGTCCCTTCGCTGCGATCATCGGGATCCTGGACTTTAGCGATGGTTTTTTCGGAGAAATGAGCGGGCTAGTTCGTTAACTTCGAGGCCGAAGATGATCTACGTCGAGGAGACTCAAGCTCAAGCTCCATCTTCACTTGGTCATGAACTTTGTGAAGAAAACACCCTATACAACATGAAAAGTGGTAGAGGATGAAGAAATAGGAAGTGGGTTCACTTTGGATTTGGATTTCTCACTCTTTTTCTTCACTTGAAATTTTTCTAGCAAGCTTTCTTCACTTGAAGAAGATGAAGAAGAAAGAAAAGAATAGAATGAATTATATAAAATGAATAATCAAGTGAAGTCTTTCATGATGCAACCATGGGTGAGCTAACCAATGTAGAGACTAAACTAGAGTTTAAATTAATGGTTAGGTTAGTAAAAATCTCATGCAAAACAAAAATGGTGGACTTTGTCAAAGATGCTTGAAAGCTTCATGAAGCTTCAAGCTAATTCAAAAATAACCACCATTTTTGAATTACTAAAAAAATAAATAACCTTTACCATTAACCTAAATATAGTGTATGTCATACACACACCCAAGTTTGCATGTATCATCAATCATGATACAAACTAGTGCACAAACATATATCATATATACAACTTGTGCACATAAAGTGAGAAAGTTAATCTTAAGTGAACAAATACTAGTTAATGTAAAGTAATATATCAAATATATAATAATACATTAAATCATTAAATCAATACTTGATTTAATGATCCGGTCATATCGCATATAACCGGCTAATATCAAGTGTATCAATATATCGAATCAACATTTTATTCGGTAACCGGGCTATATCATATACAACCGTCCGATGATACAAATCGCGAGAATAGAATTCAGTATCACATACTGGTATTATTCTCGGTCCCGCACATATCTCATATGCTCTCCTATTACATTTCGCTTGAGCCAGGAAGCCTCTGTGTAGGACTCTAAAGACTCGTCAATACGCCGGCAGTAGGTGGTGATCATATCAATTACCCACAAGCCGCAAGCGGTCTGCTAAACGTAACGGCCACCCGGGTATTGAGCGATCAGAAGATCAACGAGCAAGCCCGCTCACACTCCTGCGAATCCAACCAGTAACACTTACCACACAGTCCGGTCTGTTCGTCTGATACGTCGCATATCTCGCCTAGGGGTGGTAAACGTCAGTCCCCAGTAGCTTGATAAATCGTGCCGATGTAAGGTCCATAACAAGCATGAAACTACTGATAACACTTACCAGTAAATCAGTGCAACCCTGGCCAGGGATTTCCAGTTATGGCCAGTCGAGCATAGCGCAACATCAACCCCCAATACCGGGAGAGACGAATCCCCTCGTATCGCTCATTGCCTCCATGTGAATCTGGACTGTACCCAAAAACCACCTGTTTGCACTGTAAGGTTCCTAGGCACTCTCAAGAGGTCTTACAAGGCATCAACCATGCCAATTTCAAAAAAAAACGGTGCCGAGAAACCCTAGAACGGATCGTTGGCTAGATTTTTAGGCGACAAAGCAAACTAGTTAACACTTAACTACTAGAATACGGAAATACAACCTTTGTAGATCCGGTCCTCCACCTCCATAGCTCCACAATGAAGTCTCCTCGCTGTCCAAATGGAATCCCGGGCTCAAGCGTCGGCTTCATCGGAGAAATAGGCGGGCAAGGTCGTCGGCTTCGTGCCGAAGATGATCTACATCGAGGCATCACAAGATCAAGCTCCCACTTCACCAAGTCATGAAACTTGTGAAGAAAACACACTCTACTACATGGCAAGAGGTAGAGGATGAAGAAATATGAGGTGGGTTCACTTTAGAATTGGATTTCTCACTCATTTTCATCAATCACCATTGATGAAGTCAAGCTTTCTTCATTGAAGAAGATGAAGAAGAAGAAGAAAGAATATTATGATAAGTTAATTATAAAGAAAAGAAAAAGAATACTTATCATAATAATAACCATGGTCAAGTGTAGAGACTAAACTAAGGTTAAGTGAAGTGGTTAGGGTTAAGCATGAGACAAAATGGTCACAAAGTCAAAGCTTCATGAAGCTTCAAAGAAAGAAACAAAACTTGCAACCATTTCATTTCTAATCTTTTCCAATAAATAAATAAATAAGTATGAAAATCAAAACCCTAACCATTTAAATAACCATGGTTCAATCTTTACACATGCTCAAGTAAACATGTATCATCAAACATGATACATACAAGTGCACAAAACTATATCACATATACAATGTGCACAATTCAAGTGAGAAAATCCATTTAAAGTGAACCAATACTAGTTAATGCAAAGTAATATATCAAATATATAATTATGCATTAAATCATTAAATCAACACTTGATTTAACGACCCGGTCATATCGCATATAACCGACTAATATTCAATGTATCGGCTTATCGAATCAATGCTTGAATCGATAACTAGGTTATATCGCATACAACCAATCGATACATTTATCGCGAGAATGGAATACGGTATCACATACACGCATTATCCTCGGTCCCGCACATATCTCATATGTGCTCCTATTTCGTTTCGCTTGAGCCAGGAAACCTCTGTGTAGGACTCTAAAGACTCGTCAATACGCCGGCAGCAGGTGATGATCATATCAAACACCCACAAGCCGCAAGCGGTCTGCTAAACGTAACGGCCACCCGGGTATTGAGCGATCAGAAGATTGACGAGCAAGCCCGCTCATACTCCTGTGAATCCAACCAGTAACACTTACCGTACAGTCCGGTCTGATCGTCTGATATGTCGCATATCTTGCCTAGGGGTGGTAAACGTCAGACCCCAATAGCTCGATAAGTCGTGTTGATATGAGGTCTATAACAGTTCGAGAAACTACTGGTAACACTTACCAGTAAATCTCAGCAACCTTGGCCAGGGATTTCCGGTTATAGCCAATCGAACACAGCGCAACATCAACTCCCTATACCGGGAGAGACGAATCCCCTCCTATCGCTCATTGCCTCCATGTGATTCGGGACTGTACCCAAAAGCCACCGTTTTGCACGCCCTCTTGGACGTGGTAAGATGGAAATCAAAGCACAGTGGGAACCACACAAGACTCTATGACGATCTCGGGTCAACAGACTACTCTGTACCAGTGTCACCAGAGAACTGCCATCTGACGTAAGGTATAATACCATCTGGGAGTTCTCGGCGAGTCCGTCCAGTGTACCCAGTCTCTACTGAGCACCCGTATATCATCTCCGATGTCAAACACCAATGGATATGGGATCATCCATCGCCCATCTGTATGGGTCGAGAAGGTATACGCTAGTCTACTCTGGTATATCGATGCCCCGTCTCGATATACCCACGACTAGGGACTGTGAAGGATGTACTTATGGACTACCCTGTCCCCACTAGTATGATCCGCATCATAGTCCAGGTAGTCAAGTACACATCCTAGGGGCTTTACCAACATGCAACAGAGAGACATCCAGTATACACGTTTAGGTAAAGTTCAACCAGATAGCATACTATCATGTCGAGCAAGAAAGTCCTCCCTATATATGTCCCAGCATCCACTACAATATACATCCAATGTACAGTAATGGCCTATAGGGCATACATATAACTAACAATCTCCCACTTGCACTAGGGCCATCTGATAGCAGTGGTTGTAGTATCTCATACTCAACCATCCCTTAAAAGTCTCTCTCTAGGAACAGGCCTTTGTGAGTGGATCCGCTGTGTTGTCCTCTGAGTCTACTCTCCTAACCTCGATCTCCTTGGAGATCAACCATCTCCATGATCAGGTGACACTGCCTTAGAATATGTCTGGATCACTGATGGGACCGGCGTTCCTTGGCATAAGCCACAACTCCATTGTCTCACAATGGTTGGAACCTAGTTCATCTCATGAACCACTATACACCCAAACAGCATCTTTGGTAGCATCTTAAGTAGCGATGTATCCCGCCTTAATCGTCTAGTATGCCACGGTATCTAGCTTGGAACTCTTCCAACATAACGTCCCTTTACTGAGGGTAAAGACAATGCCTGCGACTGACATTCAGTCGTCTTTATCACCCTGGAACCCTTCCAGTGATTCTCCCCAGGATCGGTTGATACCATCTCACTACAACTAGTGAGAATCCTAACATCCAATTAAATCTATCTCATAGATCCAAAACTCAGGATTTAGGAGGTATCATTTTGATCCTACACGGAGAATCTTTGTGATAAACGGAGATTGATCGAGCGTAGCATAAGAAACTCCTTTCTTATCAAAAGTATGTCATCCACGTACTCTACGAGGATCGTCACCATACTCCCTACTACCTTTTTGTTTATACAAGGTTCATCTACCATTTTGATGATGTCAACTTCTTTGACTACCACATCAAAACAGATGTTCCAACTCCGCGATGCCTGCTTTATCCTATAAAGCATCTTGTACACGTTTCCGCTGCTCCCACTGTCTACGAGGCCCTCTGGCTTTGTACTTATAGACGCACTCTTCTAAAACATTATTTCGAAAAGCAGTCATGACACCCAACCACCAGATATCGTAGTCATGGTATGTAGCCGTGGCAAGTAGGATCTGGATGGACTTAAGCATAGCCACTGCAAAAGGTTTCATCATTATCCACGCCTGGTCGATGACGAAAACCTTTAACAAGTCTAGCTTTGAAAGTCTCAACTTTTCCATGTACACAAAGTAATCTTCTCAAGATATACTTGCTCCTGATGGGGATTTAACCCTTCAGATATAGCAATCAAAGTCCATACTTTGTTGGTGTATAAGGATTCCATCTCAGATCGATAAACATCCAGCCATTCTTACAGAGTCTCTCTCCTGATGGCCAGCTCGAAACTAGTTGGGTCATCATCTCATGATGCAATCCTCGCTCCCACTGTCATAGAGAAACAGAAGTATCTCTCAGGTGGGTGAGGAACCCTACTAGATCGGCGGAGAGGCTGAGGTTCGTTGGTTACTATTGAATCCTTCGGTTCTACCAAATCATTTGCTGTAGTTTGTATAGCTGAAACATTTCCAGTTGTACATAACAGACTTTGCCTCGAGCTTGTCCAGATTTTGCTTTTAGACATAGGCCGGACAACCCCAAATCTTAACTGGCTTAAGACATGGGCTCTTCCCATACCATATCTCATATGGAGTGGTAGGCAACTGATTTGATTCGAACCTTATTCAATAGGTATGCATCTTCTCAAGCGCATAACTCCCAAAAAGGAAATAGGTAACTCAGTAGTACTCATCATAGAGCACACCATATCATATAGGGTGTGATTGCTCCGCTCCGATATACCATCGTGCTATGGTGTATACGGAGGAGTAATGCTGAGAGAGAATCTCATTTTCCTTTAGAATGATCCAGGAATTCCTTGCTCTAGTATTCTCCTCCTTGATCACATCAAAGGACATAATACTTTTACCCATGTTTTGGTTCTCTACTTCTAATTTATATTTTGTGAATATCTCAAAAGGTTCGGACTTGTGTTTCAACAGGAACATATGTCTGAATCGTGAGAGATTATCAGAGAATGTAACGAAGTACAAAGAACCAATCCAGGCATATGTAGACAGGGGACCTACATACATCAACATGTATCATCCCAAGAGTTTACATAACTCTTTCTCTGTTTCCAATAAACAGAGCTATGGTCATTTTATCTTTGTGACATGACTGGCGAGTTTCACAAGATATAAATTCAAACTAATTTAAATATGCATCTTTATGTAACTCTAGCTAGTCGGGTCACATTGATCTGACCTAGTCTACAATACCTTAAGAAGGATTCGTTCATTTCTGAACTCTTCCTCTTGTGTGTGTTCCGTATACTTAAGAACTGTAGTTTGATTTAGAACATCAATGCTTTTAGATAACGTGCCTGAACCGATCAACTTTTGATATAGGAAATATTCAAAAACATTATCCAACAATACAAAATTTTATCATTTCTTTACTAATAAAGAGATAGATATGATTTTGTATATCAGGTTCGGTATCTAATAACATTCGTTCAGAATCAATGTATTAGTAATACAGGGTGACAGTGACCAACAGACTTGGCTGCAACACTTGCCCCGTTTTCTGCCTCATGAAACTTATCACCCGTTCTCATTTCTCTACCTTTCTGTAGCCCTATGTAACAGATTACATATCTGGGATCATGATCTGGTATCACATACCCAGGACATAGAGAATACAGAGAAACAGTTCTTTGTAATGAACACACCCGAAGATGACGCATCAGCATGCACTCTCTTCGTTTGGGCGGCACGGGAAATCTGGTATTCCCCAATTTCCTGCTCTATCTTATAACAATTATAAGTTGGAGCGGGACCAACGTTCCCCAGCTCAGTATAACAAGCGGGTTCGGTCAATATTCCGTATTATTATCTTGATTAAGGCGTGATATGGTCGCTACCTGGAGAGAGAGAGAAGAAAACACTCAGCGTGCGCTCTAGCAAGATCAGATTGGTTATTATTTTATCTAATCAGGATGGCTCCCACTGCTTTTTATCAAATCTTCCTTCAAACCCTAAAAGGAAAGACTTGCCGGGATTAATTACACACTACAAGTTCGCCAATCTTTCAGCCAGGCCAGTGTCGGTACTTTGAGGGAGGTCCCCCGTGCTTTCGCACGAACCTAATTAATGTAAACCTCGTTTTCCCAGAGACGTAACCTCGTTAACACCTTTCTAGACACCTACTTGATCGGCTAATTGTAGTGTGTAAAACTCTCCCAGGAGTAACTCTTACTCGCAGCGGGTATCGGGATCCAACTATCTCATATAAGGTATGCAATCTCATTGCAAATTTCAACACTTGAAATTCCCGATAATATTTTTCCCCGAACGATCTATGACCTTGACAAGGTCAACAAACCATAGACCGCAAGTCAAGTTCAACCCATCATTTCTTGATTGAATCAAACCCACCCGCACGACCCTTGACAAGGTCAACAAGGCCGCACGACTACCCTAACCCAATCTGCATCATATGCATAAGCAGATAAATACTGGTTAGCTACCTCACACTGCGCCTTGATAAGGTCAACAAACGCAGCACGAATACTAAACAGGACTTATCTGAAATGACGGAGGGCTACGACAGGTTTTTCTGAAAACCTATTGCGTAATGAACTTGATATCGTTGTAGGATCGAATGAATTTTGAAATGGAGTGTTTTTTAGACTTTTCCAGTTTTGCTAAAGGAGTCACTCCCGGTGAAGGGATCGTCGGTCCTTTCCTCGTCGAATGAGGTGCGGGATATATCATATATATCACTGTGCAAAGCAGAACTCTTAAAAGCAATCAAAAGACAAACTGAGTGTGTAGCATCTGCCAGTTATTGCTAAAGGAGTCACTCCCGGTGAAGGGATCTCGGTCCTTTCCTCATCGAATAAGGTGCAGGATATATCACATATACCGCTGTGCAAAGCAAGAACTGTAGCTACCTGTTTTAATTTTGAAATTCGATTCTACAACATCTTAGGTTTCTTTTATTTCATTAATCACATTAATGAAGTCCCATCATTTAAGTACCTAAACATCACAGATAAATACGACGTACACTTATGCCATCCGCATTCGCCACGATGTCCCCTCGTGCACCGCTAGGTTAGGTAACTAACGGCAGAGCAGGGCAGGGCTAGCGCGGGTGTAAAACATAAGTAACGTCTATATAATATATCATATATACTATATAAAGTATCTATCACAGAACATCACATGATCACATCACAGATATCGCAGCAGAAGAATCATATGAAATATTGGATATACTAAGACGTCCGTGTTTTCAATACGAGCCAGTATAAAACACGGATTCCACGGTCGTGATGAATAGCCAAACCCACACCCCTAGACCCCTACGAGAGCGGCAAGCAACCCTACCAATTCTAGAGTTAGGAGACCCGGACTCGACTCCTGGAGTTGGTCGCCCACTGGACTCCAGAACCCGGTTACTTGTGCCCTCCTCCTTGGGTCTATCCTAGTGCGGAAAAGTAAATAATATACAAACGGTGACAACTTCCGCAACCTGGAAGTGCCCCAATAAAAGAATATTACATACAAGTTTTTACATGAATGAAAATGAAAAACACTCATCTCACATAAAAACCCCCGGCTATTCAAACACGACGATCCAATATAACATATCCAGCAACACATAACATCACATGTCATCAACGTAAGTAAATATGCGCATCCCAATTGTCATTGACATATAGCAACGAAACCGGCGATATCACATATTACACTTACGGTCACAGAAAAGAAAGTGTAAAACTACAACAGTTGGAATCCGCAACCTACATAGACATCGCATGCCTAATCAAATGAATTCCTTAGACATCGCATGCCTATCAATTATAAACCCCGCATTTTAGTCTCAAAATCGAAAACTCTTTTCAATATCAAGTCGGGAAATTCAACAAGATTCCCGACATCCTGATCGAATGCTCGTCGCAAACTTTAGTAGACGGCCGCACCCCCGACGCCGTCGACGAAGTGCACCAAGGCGGAACACCACTGCCGCGAGCACCCGAACGGATGCTTTCGGTGACGGGGTTCTCCTACAGTCACTTGGTCGGGGCTATGGAGTGAGGCTGTCTATTAAGTTTACCCGGCGAGTATCCGCGTACGCTACGTGATTGCAACGGACTTTTGATCACATCAAAATTCCGTGGCAACCGATCAAGTGAGACTAAACTGCTATGTTTATAACATTCATTCAGTTATCTCATAACTTATTGTGAATTCCAATTATTGTATCACATTCCAGATAAACAGAAAATGTTAAACTTTCCGATCGAACAGTCGAACACCCAAGTTTTCCCGATACAGCTCAACACATGAAATAAGTCTAAAAACATTCAGTTCATGCCTCAGTACCAACGGTCCAGCCGTAGAAGGGTCAAGCCAACGCCTCACATGTGGCACGCCGTACTGCCCCAAACCCGAAGGTTCAAAGGGCAGTTCAAGACGGTCACATAATCGAGTTAAGGTTTGTTGTCTTCTAGAGGGTCCATCGCGTTACTTGCACTACTTAGAACGTCATTAAACTGCGGAAAAATCCAACACTTGGAAATTTCCCGACAGAGGAAAAATTGGGTATTTATATCCGGTCGATCTTTTTAACATATTCAAAAAAATATCCGGAAAAACACAGACAAGATTAGACAATCCGATCGAATCACCGAAGTCCCAACACAACCACAGAAAACTCAACTGTTGAGTGCAGATTAAAACTTCCCAGAGAACATAGGAAACAGATACGGGCATTACTGTACCAAAACGACACCCCAATCATTACAGACGGCCGCGGAACCGCCGCAAAAGGAGGCTATTGCCGCGGTTCCGCGGCGCATTGGTGGAGTTAGGGGATCGTTTTCTACAGTAACTCTTATAATTTCTTGCTCTATTTTCTGAGAATTTTTAATTCACAAAAATCCCTGTTTTTGAAAAAAGTCCAGAGAGCAAGAAAAAGTCGGGGTTTCGGGTTCGATCGGGTTTCTAACATCGTCTACGCATCGCCTAAGGCTCTAGCTAGGCTCTGATACCAATGTAAGGTTCCTAGGCACTCTCAAGAGGTCTCACAAGGCATCAACCATGCCAATTTCAAAAAAAAACGGTGCCGAGAAACCCTAGAACGGATCGTTGGCTAGATTTTTAGGCGACAAAGCAAACTAGTTAACAATTAACTACTAGAATACGGAAATACAACCTTTGTAGATCCGGTCCTCCACCTCCATAGCTCCGCAATGAAGTCTCCTAGCTGTCCAAATGGAATCCCGGGCTCTAGCGTCGGCTTCATTGGAGAAATGGGCGGGCAAGGTCGTCGGCTTCGTGCCGAAGATGATCTACGTCGAGGCATCACAAGATCAAGCTCCCACTTCACCAAGTCATGAAACTTGTGAAGAAAACACACTCTACTACTTGGCAAGAGATAGAGGATGAAGAAATAGGAGGTGGGTTCACTTTAGAATTGGATTTCTCACTCATTTTCATCAATCACCATTGATGAAGTCAAGCTTTCTTCATTGAAGAAGATGAAGAAGAAGAAGAAAGAATATTATGATAAGTTAATTATAAAGAAAAGAAAAAGAATACTTATCATAATAATAACCATGGTCAAGTGTAGAGACTAAACTAAGGTTAAGTGAAGTGGTTAGGGTTAAGCATGAGACAAAATGGTCACAAAGTCAAAGCTTCATGAAGCTTCAAAGAAAGAAACAAAACTTGCAACCATTTCATTTCTAATCTTTTCCAATAAATAAATAAATAAATAAATAAGTATGAAAATCAAAACCCTAACCATTTAAATAACCATGGTTCAATCTTTACACATGCTCAAGTAAACATGTATCATCAAACATGATACATACAAGTGCACAAAACTATATCACATATACAATGTGCACAATTCAAGTGAGAAAATCCATTTAAAGTGAACCAATACTAGTTAATGCAAAGTAATATATCAAATATATAATTATGCATTAAATCATTAAATCAACACTTGATTTAACGACCCGGTCATATCGCATATAACCGACTAATATTCAATGTATCGGCTTATCGAATCAATGCTTGAATCGATAACTAGGTTATATCGCATACAACCAATCGATACATTTATCGCGAGAATGGAATACGGTATCACATACACGCATTATCCTCGGTCCCGCACATATCTCATATGCGCTCCTATTTCATTTCGCTTGAGCCAGGAAACCTCTGTGTAGGACTCTAAAGACTCGTCAATACGCCGGCAGCAGGTGATGATCATATCAAACACCCACAAGCCGCAAGCGGTCTGCTAAACGTAACGGCCACCCGGGTATTGAGCGATCAGAAGATTGACGAGCAACCCGCTCATACTCCTGTGAATCCAACCAGTAACACTTACCGTACAGTCCGGTCTGATCGTCTGATATGTCGCATATCTTGCCTAGGGGTGGTAAACGTCAGACCCCAATAGCTCGATAAGTCGTGTTGATATGAGGTCTATAACAGTTCGAGAAACTACTGGTAACACTTACCAGTAAATCTCAGCAACCCTGGCCAGGGATTTCCGGTTATAGCCAATCGAACACAGCGCAACATCAACTCCCTATACCGGGAGAGACGAATCCCCTCCTATCGCTCATTGCCTCCATGTGATTCGGGACTGTACCCAAAAGCCACCGTTTTGCACGCCCTCTTGGACGTGGTAAGATGGAAATCAAAGCACAGTGGGAACCACACAAGACTCTATGACGATCTCGGGTCAACAGACTACTCTGTACCAGTGTCACCAGAGAACTGCCATCTAACGTAAGGTATAATACCATCTGGGAGTTCTCGGCGAGTCCGTCCAGTGTACCCAGTCTCCACTGAGCACCCGTATATCATCTCCGATGTCAAACACCAATGGATATGGGATCATCCATCGCCCATCTGTATGGGTCGAGAAGGTATACGCTAGTCTACTCTGGTATATCGATGCCCCGTCTCGATATACCCACGACTAGGGACTGTGAAGGATGTACTTATGGACTACCCTGTCCCCACTAGTATGATCCGCATCATAGTCCAGGTAGTCAAGTACACATCCTAGGGGCTTTACCAACATGCAACAGAGAGACACCCAGTATACACGTTTAGGTAAAGTTCAACCAGATAGCATACTATCATGTCGAGCAAGAAAGTCCTCCCTATATATGTCCCAGCATCCACTACAATATACATCCAATGTATAGTAATGGCCTCTAGGGCATACATATAACTAACATGCACGACTCAGTGGAGCCGTGGTAGGGTGGAAATCAAAGCACAGTGGGAGACACACAAGACACTATGACGATCTCGGGTCAACAGACTAAGCTGTACCAGTGTCACCAGAGAACTGCCATCTGACGTGAGGTATAATACCATTTGGGAGTTCTCGGCGAGTCCGTTCAGTGTACCCAGTCTCCACTGAGCACCCGCATACCATCTCTGATGTCAAACACTAATAGATATGGGATCATCCATCGCCTATCACATGGGTCGAGAAGATATACGCTAGTCCACTCTAGAATATCGATGCCCCGTCTCGATATTACCACGACTAGGAACATTGAAGGATGTACTCATAGACTACCCAGGCCCTACTAGTATGATCTACATCATAGTCCTGCAAGTCGACCATATAACTTAAGGGCTTTATCAACATGTAATAGAGAGACAGCAAGTATACATGTTAAGACAAAGAGTAACCAGATAGCGTACTATCATACCAAGCAAGAAAGTCCTACCTATATATGTCCCAGCAACCACTACAATATACATCCTATATACAGTAATGGCCTCTAGGGCATACATATAACTAACAATCTCCCACTTGCACTAGGGCCATCTGTAGCAGTGGTTGCAGTATCTAATACTCAACCATCCCATCAAAGTCACCTTTTGGGAAAAGGCCTTTGTGAGTGGATCCGCCGTGTTGTCCTCATAGTCTACTCTCCTAACCTAGATCACCCTGGAGATCAACTATCTCCATGATCAGGTGATACTGCCTCAGAATATGTCTGGTTCACTGATGGGACCGGGGTTCCTTGGCTAAAACCACACTTCCATTGTCACACAATGGTAGGAACCCAGTTCATCTCATGAACCAATATTCACCCAAACTGCCTCTTTGGTAGTATCTTTGATAGCGATGTCACCAGCCTTTATCGTCTAGTTTGCCACAGCATCTTAGCTTGGAACTCTTCCAACATACCATCCCTCCACTGAGGGTAAAGACAATGCCTGCGACTGATATTCAGTCGTCTTTATCACCCTAGAACTTTTCCAATGATTCTCCCCAGGATCGATTGATACCATCTTACTACAATTAGTGAGAATCCTAATATCCATTTAAATCTATCTCATAGATCCAAATCCCAGGATTTAGGAGGTATCACCTTTATCCTATTTGGAGAATCCTTGTGATAAGAGGAGATTGACCGTGCGTAGTATAAGAAACTCTTTTCCTATCAAGAGTATGTTGTCCATGTACTCTATGAGGATCACCACCTTACTCTCTACTACATTTTTGTGTATACAAGGTTCATCTTCCACTTGGATGAAGTCAAACACTTTGACTACCACAGACGTTCCAACTCTGCGATGCCTGGTTTAATCTGTAAAGCAACTTGCACACGTTTCCGCTGCTCCCACTGTTTATGAAGCCCTCTGGCTGTGTACTTATAGACGTTCTCTTCTAAATCAGTATTTAGAAAGAATAGTCACGACACCCAACCACCAGATATCGTAGTCATGGTATGTAGCAATAGCAAGTAGGATCTGGATGGACTTAAGCATAGCTAATGGAAAAGGTTTCATCATTATCCACGCCTGGTCGATGACGAAAAACTTTAACAAGTCTAGCTTTGAAAGTCTCAACTTTTCCATCTACACCAAGTAATCTTCTCAAGATATACTTGCTTCTGATGGGGATTCAACCCTTCAGATATAGCATTCAAAGTCCATACTTTGTCGGTGTACATGGATTCTATCTCAGATCGCTAAGCATCCAGCCATTCTTACAGAGTCCCTACTCTTGATGGCCTGCTCGAAACTAGTTAGGTCATCATCTCATGATGCAATCCTCGCTCCCACTGTCATCGAGAAACCAAAGTATCTCTCATGCAGGTGAGGAACCCTGCTAGATCGGCGGAGAGGCCGAGGTTCGTTGGGGACTATTGAATCCTTTGGTTCTATCAAATTATCAGCTGTATTTTGTATAGCTGGAACTCCTTCCAGTTCTATAGAACTGACCTTGCCTCGATCTTGTCCGGATTTTGCTTTTGACATAGGCCGGACAATCCCAAATCTTAATTTGCTTTAAGAGATGGGCTCTTCCCATACCATATCTCATATGGAGTGGTAGGCATTGATTTGATTGGAATCTAATTCAATAGGTATGCAGCTTCTCAAGTGCACAACCCCCAAAAGGAAATAGGTAACTCAGTAGTACTCATCACAGAGCGCACCATATCATATAGGGTGCGATTGCTCCGCCCCGATATACCGTTGTGCTGTGGTGTATACAGAGGAGTAACACTGAGAGAGAATCTCATTCTCCTTTAGAATAGTCCAAGAATTCCATGCACAAGTATTCTCCTCCCTGATTTTATCATAGGACATAATACTTATACCCGTATTGGTTCTCTACTTCGGGCTTATATTCGGTGATTATCTCAAAAGTTTCGGACTTGTGTTTCAACAGGAACATATGTCTGAATCTAGAGAGATCATCAGTGAATATAATGAAGTACAAAGAACCAGTCCTGGTATATGTAGACTGGGGACCATTATACATCACTATATATCAGTCCCAAGAGTTCACTAACTCTTTCTCTGTTTCAAGTAAACAGAGCTATGGTCATCTTATCTTTGAGACATGACTGGCAAGTTTCATAAGATGTAAATTCAAACTGATTTAAATATGCATCTAAATGTAACTTTAACTAGTCGGGTCACATTGATATGACCTAGTCTATAATACCTTAAGAAGGAATCGTTCAATTCTGAACTCTTCCTCTTGTGTGTGTTCTATACGTTAAGAACTGTGGTCTGATTTAGAATGTATATGCTTTTAGATATCGTTCCTGAACCGATCCACTCTTGATATAGGAAATGTTCAAAACATTATCCAACAATACAAAATTATATCCTTCTTTAGTAATAAAGAGACTGATATGATGTTGTATATCAGGTTCGGTATCTAATAACATTCGTTCAGAATCAATATATTCTGGTAATACAGGGTGATAGTGACCAACAGACTTGGCTGCAACACTTGCACTGTTTTCTGTCTCATGAAACTTATCACCCGTTCTCAGTTCTCTACCTTTTCTTTAGCCCATGTAACGGATTACATATGCGGGATCCTGATCCGGTATTTAATACGCAGGACGTAGAGGATACAGAGAAACAGTTCTTTGTAATGAACACACCCGAAGGAGATGCATCTCATGCACTTTCTTCGTTTGGGCGGCATGGGAATCCTGGTATTCCCCTATTTCCTGCTCGATCTTATAACAATTAAAAGTTGGAGCGGGACCAACGTTCTCCTGCTCAGTATAACAAGCGGGTTCGATCAATACATCCATATTATTATCTTGATTAAGGCGTGACATGGACGCTACCTGGAGAGAGAGAGAAGAAAACACTCTGCGTGCGCTCTTGCAAGATTAGATTGGTTATATATTTTATCTAATCAGGATGGCTCCCACTGTTTTTATCAAATCTTCCTTCAAACCCTAAAAGGAAAGACCAGCTGGGATTAATTACACTCTACATGTTCGCCAATCTTTCAGCCAGGCGAGTGCCGGTACTTGGAAGGAGGTTCCCCGTGCTTTCGCACGGACTTAATTAAAATAAACCTCGTTTTCCCAGGGGCGTAACCCCGTTGACACCTTTCTAGACACCTACTTGATCGGCTAATTGTAAAGTGCAAAACTCTCCCAGGAGTAACAATTACTCGCAGTGGGTATCGGGATCCAACTATCATATAGGAGGTATGCAATCTCATTGCAAATTTCAACATTTGAAACTCCCGATAAAGGTTTTTACCCCTAGCACCTATGACCTTGGCTATGGTCAACAAATCATAAGCACTAGTCAAGTTCCACCCATCATTTCATGATTAATTAGACCCACCCACATGACTCTTGGCTAAGGTCAACAAACTCAAATGACTGTCCTAACTAATCGCATCATATGCTTTGTAGGAAGACATCACTTAGCTACCGTACACTATGCCTCGGCTATGGTCGACAAACGCAGCATGAATACTAAGTACTCTAGTTTCTAAAATGACGGAGGGTTGCGGATGGTTTTTAAGAAAACCTTTAACGCTTTGAACGTGATCTCGCTGCAGAATCAAATGGTTTTTAAATGGAGTGTTTTTGAGGCTTTTGCTAGTTTCGCTAAAGAGGTCACTCCCGGTGAAGCGATCTCGGCTCTTTTCTCGTCGAATGAGGTGCAGGATATTCACAATACCACTATACAAAGCAAGAACTAGAAAAGCAGTCAAAAGACAAACCGAAGGTTGTAGCATCTGCTAATTATTGCTAAAGAGGTCACTCCCGGTGAAGGGATCTCGGCTCTTTCCTTATCGAATAAGGTGCTGGATGTTCTACAAGGAACACCGCTATGCAAAGCAACAACTAGAGCTACCTGATTTTTGAAAGTCGATTCCACAACATCATTAAGGTTTATTTTCTTTCATTAATCTCATTAATGAATGTCCCATCATTTAAGTCCACCTTTTACATCACAGATACATACAACGTACACTTATGCCATACGCATTCGCCTCGATGTCCCGTCTGCACCGTTATGTTAGGTAACTAACGGCAGAGCGGGGCAGGGCTAGCGCGGGTGTAAAACATAAGCAACGTCTATACAATATATCATATATACTATATACAGTATCTATCTGAACAAATCACATGATCACATCACAGATAACGCAGCAGAAAATATCATATGAAATATTGGATATTCTAGGACGTCCGTGTTTCATTTTGAGCCTGTATAAAACACGGATTCGACGGTTGTGATGAATAGCCAATCCCACAACCCTAGACCCCTACGAGAGCGGCAAGCAACCCTACCAATTCTAGAGTTAGGAGACCCGGACTCGACTCCTCGAGATGGTCTCCCACTGGGCCCTAGAACCCGGTTACTTGTGCTCCTCTTCTTGGGTCTATCCTAATGCGGAAAAGTAAATAATATATAATGGTGACATCATCCTCAACCCGGAAGTGCCCCAATAAAAGAATATTACATACAAGTTTTTACATGAATAAAAATGAAAAACACTCGTCTCACATAAAAAAACCTCGGCTATTCAAACACGGCGATCCAATATAACATATCCAGCAACACATAACATCACATGTCATCAACGTAAGTAAATATGCCCATCCCAATTGTCGTTGACATATAGCAACGAAACTGACGATATCATATATTACACTTACGGTCGCAGAAAAGAAAGTGTAAAACTACAACAGTTGGAATCCGCAACCTTCATGGACATCGCATGCCTAACCAAATAAATTTTTTAGACATCACATGCCTAACAATTATAAACCCCGCATTTCAGTCTCAAAAAAGAAAACTGTTTTCAATATCAAGTCGGGCAATTCAACAAGATTCCCGACATTCAGATCGAATGCTCGTCGCAAACTTTAGCAGACGGCCGCACCCCCGAATGCCGTCAACGAAGTGCACTAAGGCGGAACACCGCTGCCGTGAGAACCCGAACGGATGCTTTTGGCGACAGGGTTCTCCTACAGTCACTTGGTCGGGGCTATCGGGCGTGGCTGTCTGTTAAGTTTACCCGGGGAGTATCCGCATACACTACATGATTGCGACGGACTTTTGATCACATCAAAATTTCGTGGCAACCGATCAAGTGAGACTAAACTGCTAGATTTATAACATTCAGATTAGTTATCTCATAACTATTTGTGGATTCCAAATATAGTATCACATTCCAGATAAATAGACAATGTTAAACTTTCCGATCGAATAATCAAACACCCAAGTTTTCCCAAATAGCTCAACACTTGAGGGGGTTTAAAAACATCCATTTCATGCCACAGTACCAACGGTCCAGCCGTAGAAGGGTCAAGCCAACGCCTCACATGAGGCACGCCGTACTGCCCCAAACCCTAAGGTTCAAAAGGCAGTTCAAGACGGTCACATAATCGAGTTAAGGTTTGTTGTCTTCTAGAGGGTCCATCGCGTTACTTGCACGATTTAGACGTTCTTAAACAACGGAAAAATCCAACACTTGGAAATTTTCCGGCTGGGGAAAAAGTGAGTTATTAATATCCGGTCGAACTTTTTAACACTTTCTAAATTACCCGGAAAAACACAGACAAAGTTAAACTTTCCGATCGAATCAACGAACTCCCAATACAACCCAGAAAACTCAACACATGAGTATAAATTAAAAATTCCCAGAAAACACAGGAACTATACAAGAACATTACTGTGCAAACAGTGTAGCATAAAGCTACAGAATTGCCGCGGAACTGCCGCGCCACCTAGGGTACGGCCGCGGTTCCGCGGCGCCTTGATTGAATTGGGGTCACGTGCTGCACAGTAATTCCTAGAAAACCCTGCTAAATTTTTTGACTATTTTTAATTAGGAAAAATCCACAATTTTAAAAAATGTACAGAGAAGGGTTTTGATTAGGGTTTCGGGGATCGATCGGGTTTCTAACTTCGTCTACACTTCGCCTAAAAGTCTAGCTAGGCTCTGATACCACTGTAGGGTTACTAGGCACACTCATGAGGTTCTACAAGGCATCAACCATGCCAAAATCAAATTTTTATATGTGCCGAGCAACCCTAATCTAGATCGTTTACTAGAGGTAAGGCGAAAGCAAGCAAGTAAACAACATTACTACTAAGTGAAAGGGATTACAACCTTTGTAGATCTGGTCCTTCACTTCTAAAGCTCCGTGTTGACGTCGCTTCACTGCGATCATCGGGATCCCGGACTCTAGCGATGGTTTCTTTGGAGAAATGGGTGGGCTAGGTCGTTGACTTCGAGGCCAAAGATGATCTACGTCGAGGAGACTCAAGCTCAAGCTCCATCTTCACTTGGTCATGAACTTTGTGAAGAAAACACCCTATACAACATGGCAAGTGGTAGAGGATGAAGAAATAGGAAGTGGGTTCACTTTGGATTTGGATTTCTCACTCTTTTTCTTCACTTGAAATTTTTCTAGCAAGCTTTCTTCACTTGAAGAAGACGAAGAAGAAAGAAAAGAATAGAATGAATTATATAAAATGAATAATCAAGTGAAGTCTTTCATGATGCAACCATGGGTGAGCTAACCAATGTAGAGACTAAACTAGAGTTTAAGTTAATGGTTAGGTTAGTAAAAATCTCATGCAAAACAAAAATGGTGGACTTTGTCAAAGATGCTTGAAAGCTTCATGAAGCTTCAAGCTAATTCAAAAATAACAACCATTTTTGAATTACAAAATAAATAAATAACCTTTACCATTAACCTAAATATATTGTAAGTCATACACACACCCAAGTTTGCATGTATCATCAATCATGATACAAACTAGCGCACAAACATATATCATATATACAACTTGTGCACATAAAGTGAGAAAGTTAATCTTAAGTGAACAAATACTAGTTAATGTAAAGTAATATATCAAATATATAATTGTACATTAAATCATTAAATCAATACTTGATTTAATGATCCGGTCATATCGCATATAACCGGCTAATATCAAGTGTATCAATATATCGAATCAACATTTGATTCGGTAACCCGGCTATATCTTATACAACCGTCCGATGATACAAATCGTGAGAATAGAATTCAGTATCACATACTGGTATTATTCTCGGTCCCGCACATATCTCATATGCGCTCCTATTTCATTTCGCTTGAGCCAGGAAATCTCTGTGTAGGACTCTAAAGACTCGTCAATACGCCAGCAGTAGGTGGTGATCATATCAATCACCCACAAGCCGCAAGCGGTCTGCTAAACGTAACGGCCA
The DNA here is from genome assembly GCA_030015575.1 of Agapanthus africanus. Taxonomy (NCBI): domain Eukaryota; kingdom Viridiplantae; phylum Streptophyta; class Magnoliopsida; order Asparagales; family Amaryllidaceae; genus Agapanthus; species Agapanthus africanus. The sequence continues at coordinate 127,403,364 of CM057343.1, forward strand.
CCCAGGTATTGAGCGATCAGAAGATCAACGAGCAAGCCCGCTCACACTCCTGCGAATCCAACCAGTAACACTTACCGCATAGTCCGGTATGTTCGTCTGATACATCGCATATCTCGCCTAGGGGTGGTAAACGTCAGTCCCCAGTAGCTTGATAAGTCATGCCGATGTAAGGTCCATAACAAGCATGAAACTACTGATAACACTTACCAGTAAATCAGTGCAACCCTGGCCAGGGATTTCTAGTTATGGCCAGTCGAGCATAGCGCAACATCAACCCCCAATACCGGGAGAGACGAATCCCCTCCTATCGCTCATTGCCTCCATGTGAATCGGGACTGTACGCAAAAACCACCGGTTTGCACGACTCAGTAGAGCCATGGTAGGGTGGAAATCAAAGCACAGTGGGAGACACACAAGACTCTATGACGATCTCGGGTCAACAGACTAAGCTGTACCAGTGTCACCAGAGAACTGCCATCTGACGTGAGGTATAATACCATCTGGGAGTTATCGGCGAGTCCGTTCAGTGTACCAAGTCTCCACTGAGCACCCGCATACCATCTCTGATGTCAAACACCAATGGATATGGGATCATCCATCGCCCATCACATGGGTCGAGAAGATATACGCTAGTCTACTCTGGAATATCGATGCCCCGTCTCGATATTCCCACTACTAGGAACATTGAAGGATGTACTCATGGACTTCCCAGGCCCTACTAGTATGATCTACATCATAGTCCTGCAAGTCGAGCACATATCCTAAGGGCTTTATCAACATGCAATAGAGAGACAGCAAGTATACATGTTATGACAAAGAGTAACCAGATAGCGTACTATCATGTCGAGCAAGAAAGTCCTACCTATATATGTCCCAGCATCCACTACAATATACATCCTATGTACAGTAATGGCCTCTAGGGCATACATATAACTAACACAAAACACCACGATTCGTGTCATTTCAAAAGGCAGTACTGTATGACTTATGTTATATTAAATGCAGATTAGTTATCATTGTGTTTAGTATTCAGCTCCCGCACATTATTGCTATTCGCTCCGCATCGCATACTTATAATGTGATTTCATATACCATTATTGATATCATGCAGTTAGGACACCAGCACCATTACTGATGATGCGTATGTACCATGTACACTTACTTGCCGGCTCACACACACATCATCTGTAATTGCCATGTCACGTACACTTTAGAAAATACTATTACATTGACATAACTTGTTAACTAATAATCTCGACTTGATATTAGCGTACTTGCCTTATATGCCAGTTTAGACATTTCAGTTACTACTTGCTACTTCATGCATATTGTTATTCACTGTTATGCCGCATTCATGGATTTTTTATGCCTACATTAACTGTTTTACGTGCTATTGGTGATTTGGATTCGGATTTTCATGAGATTCCTGGATTTGGGGGAAAACCGCAGAAACATATATAAACTTCTTCTCTCTCTCTTTTTAAAATGAAAAGTACGGTTTTCCCATGATGTATGAGTCGTCCACCATGAGTTTGCTGATAGATTTCGAGACCCGATTCGAGGAGTTGGATGAACCGTCTCGGGTACATGGTGGACCCGGTATGGTACACCGGTGCAAGAAGTTTGTAGAGTAGACGATAAGCCTGGCAGTGGCAGACTACCTACCGGTGATTTTACCTGACGCGTCGGATATCCGGAGGATACCGTCGTAGTCTTGTGATTGGATGTTAGGGGCCGATCTGAACTGACGGCGCCCTAGATAGTGAGATTTAGACACTGAGATTTTGAGATATTGAGGTACTGAGATTTGATGATACAGGCCAGTCCGGATAGCCGGAGCCTGAGATATTGAGATATTTGGATTTATGTTTTGTGTCGATGCTAGACACTGTTTATGCTGATTTCATTTATGATACCACGTTTTAAAAAATACAGAAATCTCACTAAGTTATGAAAGCAGTTTCTCCATTTACATGTATTCTGTTTTCATGCATTCATATCTCATCCATATGATATATTGCTACCTGAGGAACTGACACGAGTACATGGGATTACACTTGGGTTAGATGTTTACCCTAGCCACCTTTTCATGCTTCAGACTTACATTTTGAGGAGTATATATATAGTGATCGTATGACCTAGGTTTGCGTTATTCATGCGATTTCTGCTCGTAGATGTTTTCTACTCACGAGTTGGCAACTCATCCCCGTTGTGCCACAGTTTCTTGTAGGTTTGCCGTACAGGTTTCGTTACGGCTTTGCTGGCACTACTTCCATTTCTGGGTGATTTGCTAGTAGGTGGGTTCACTTGCATCATGACCATCATTATACTTTGTATATTATTATTCAGTTGTATCTAGTAAACTCCATCAACCAAACATGTATTTATTTCAGAGATAGAAACCAGTGATGTTTATTCTTTCGACCTTAGAGTCGCGCGTTGTATTTCTATGGATTTCATGCTATTTTGAGTTTCCTTTTCTGTTGTGATCCTCACCCTTCGGCGTTGTATATTATATTGCTTGCGTGGTTGTGACCGTCGATTGACGAAGAGCTAGCTCCCGCTTGGGGATGCCTTTATTCATTATACATGCTTTATCAGGTTTTGTACTCGTTTGGGGTCAGTTTTTACAAAGGAAACTCTGCCGAAATTTTTAGAAAAGACATGTGATTTTAAAGTGCACATTTCGGCATGTGTTGCGAACTATTTGATTTAAAATGGTTTTTGCTTCACTCTACTACTTTTCTTGGTTTGGATTTCTGGGTTTTCAGCTTACTTAGATTACGTACGCCTCGAGACGTTTTGTAGTTTAAGTGCCGGTCATGTTCCGTACTTTCGGATCGTGACAAAGTTGGTATCAGAGCGTTAGGTTTTACCTTCGGAGCGTAGGATGACCCTTGGTTGATGGAGTAGGTAGCTTAAGTAAAGTGACGTATCGTACGTATGTTCCGCAGCATATTTACGATAAGCTACTCCACTTAAGAAGCCTTAGGATGTACATTTCATTACTCAGTATTATATTCCTTCATGATCTAGCCTCATCGGTACCAGTTATGGTTTTGCTGCCACGATTACAGGCAGGGAGAGCTACGGCTAGAGTTGCGGTCAGCACGAGCTCGTCATGAACGAGGACTGACAAGGGCGTAATTCCGGCGACACACGATTGCAGAGATGTGTCTTTTTATTGTGTTTTCACGCCACGAGTGTTTGATGGATCGCTGTATGAGATTTCTCGGACGTGCAGATTTGCGCCAGAGGATTGAGCCACTGATAGAGGCCAACCAGAATGTGATGACCATGGAGGTGTCGCTTGTTCATGATGATTGAGGCACTGTTTAGCGTGCAGACAAATGGGCCAGTAGTTGCGGCGAACGACAAGATATCTCCCAGATGTTGGAGCTATTGCGGTACGAGTAGTACTTAAAAATATGATAGAAGGTTGCTAGTCACCGAGGATAAATGACTAGGATATGTAGTTCGTTCGCCTACCTCGATGCGAGGTCATCGATAGATTAATTCTAGCTAGAGACGACTTCACACGGATACGTTGAGAGTCGATAGAGACGATCGAATGTCAGAAACCTATTATTCCAAGTTTAAAGTATTCGGAAAGACATGCAGGCAATTCTATGGACCCTCTAGAAGAATGAAACCCTAACTCGACATAATGACTGTGTGAAAGCCTTTGAACCTTAGGGTTTGCGGCAGTTCCGCGGCGCCATTAGTGAGGCTTGGGTTTGGCCTTCTACGGCTGGACCATCGATGCTGTGGTATGTACTCGATACTATTAAACTGAATCCAAGATGTTGAGCTCTTGGGGGATTATAAGGTTTTGACGAATCGATCGGATGGTTCGACTTCATTCGGATGCTAGCTGGTGAGATGCACTTCTTGGGAGACTCCAGATACGAGGATAGCCGTTGGAGCTCAGTCCATGCAGCCACGACGAGACGAGTCCGAATCAGTCGACATTGGAATAAAGTGGAGTCAAAGGTTCGTACCAGATCTGGATGAGATGACGTTCCACTCCGCCGACATCAGAGATGCGGTACTCATGCCGAGGCTTTGTACTTGGATATACCTTCCAGAAGGAGTCGCGATGAGTATGCAGCCGTTCCGGAACAAGAAACAGATATAGTAAAGGACGATGACTTCCGGACAGTTCGGCAGAGACGAGATTTTGGAGAGAGCTCGACAGGACCTTTCTGGAATAAATTACGAGAAGACTTGGACCCAGGAGTGGTCATGTTACGCACACCGGCAGTCCAGAGTTCATGATCGTCGACGAGACATGCTATGAGTGACCACGACAGTTGGCCAGAGATTCTTAGAGGATGTGCTTGAGCGGGACTATTCCTCCATACTTGATTTCGGTATTTTGGGCGATCTATTCGCATGACTGATTTTGATGGTTGAGTTTTATGATATTTGTTTTCATGCACCATGGTTGCTCCTACTGAGTATTTATGACTTTTGTACAGTTGTTGCACTTGATATCGTTTCCGTGCCTTGGTTTCACATGTTTATGATTTATGGGTTTCATACAGTTGAGTTGATTTTGTGCATATGTACGCACACGATTTGGTTTTTGCACTCGGTATAGTTCACATATGCTTGCAGTGCAGTGATACGCATTTTGTGCACCACAGTTGCACTGGACTTCGATTTCAATTGTGATGTTCGATATTTGTTTTGTGCACCTTGTGCACCTGATTGGATTTCATGATTTTTTGCATGATGGATGCACCTGATTTGGGGTTTTGCGCATGTTGGGTGCATGTTATGAGATGCGATTTTGGTGCACACCAGATGCACTAAATTGAGATTCTTCGTACATGTCAGATGCACCTGTTTTTGCAGTCAGGCACACCTGTTTCCCTTGATAGATGTTTCGTGCACACCAGATGCACTTAGATATTGTTTCTGTGCACATGTACGGCACATATATGGATTTTAATTTCCGTGCGCACCAAACGCACGTAGTGTTCATATGCACATTTTGGGATTGATTTCTTATGGAGCAGTATGTTTTTGTGATGTTTTATTATTGTTTTCGTACTGAGCAGGACGAGTCAGATGACAGTACCTAAGTATATTTTGCATGCATTGATAGATTTCAAAGGGATTTCCAAAAAGCGAGCTATAGTCTCAGTATTTACCTACGTGTCCGACATGACACGAAATGTTTAAAACAAGGAAACCCTTCTAAATTGTTTCCAAAACGGCGGAACATACATATTAAACAAAAGATATATACGTATATGGTTATTTTCTTATGATAGACGTCCGCCACTGTGCAGTGTTATGCGCAGTGCACAGCGACTTTAAAGGATTTAGCATGCATTTCCTTCAAATATTTACATGTATAGATTTGATAGTTACATGTATAGTTCTGATTTATATCATATTGGTTTTGCTTTGGATTTGGCATTCGTGTCTTTACCATGGCTCCGATGATTGCGGGACGCTTGACGGATTTTTGATTTTGAGTTATCTGCTCATTACTCATGCGCATGCGTTGTGCTATGATGCGTTTTTTGTATTGATGATTTCTGAGCCCCGACGACTTGGACTTTCATTTGAAATGTTTTAAAATTTGGGGGTTTAAATTTAAATTCGAGGACCGAATTTCTTTAAGGGGGGAATATTGTAACATTTCAAAAAAATAAAATATTATTTTTGGGAATTTTTATAATTTAATATTAATTTTTAATGAATATTTTAATATTTCGGCATAATTAAATACCGATAAATGGGAAAAATTTTGGAAAAATTATGGGAAATTCAAAAATAGGGTATTTTATGGAATTATGACATTTTTAAGTTTTTATGATTAATTATATGCTAATTTTGTGCTAATCGCGATTAAAAATCGCTAATCGGTTTTTTAGCATTTTTGTGCAAAACATGCACATATCATTTTTTCCACACTTGTTACATTTTCTTACATGTTTTGGGTGCATGGTTTTTTTTCGGTTTACTATTGTGAGGAGAAGGAAATTAAAGGAAAAGAAAAGAAAAGGAAAAGTGAAAGAATGATTAAGAGAGAGAAAGAGTGGGTGAGGGGTTTACTTTTGGCTTGTGAGCCATCCCCATCATTTCTTCAACCCATTTTCTCTCTCCCTCCTCTCATGTGCAGCTGCTGCCCTTCCCTCTTCCTCCTCCATTTTCAATCCCCCAAAACACCATGGATACAACTCCAAAACCCTATTCCCTTTTCATAAAAATTGTTCATAAGCTCGAGAGGAACGCATTGGACCAAGAAAGAGAGGATTTTGAGGACTTTGAGCAACTCAAGAATTTTCTTGAGTTGCCAAATGAGATAATTTCTTCACCATTAGAGTAGTATTTCAATTCCTTGTGCATCTATACTTGTTTCATATCGATATCGAGTGGTTTTGAGGACTTTGGAAATTCCAAGTTAAGGTTTAGGGTTTGAAATGAAATCAAAGGTGAATTGAGGTGTAATTAGGGACTACAACCCCTATGGTGATTGATTGGAGACCCAAACCAGAAACTAGAACCCGAAATACAGATTTATGAAAACAATATCAGGAAAAACTGTGATTCTGTGAGTGTATTTGGAAATCTGCTAACACCCGGGTCACCTGAAAATAATTTTGGTTTGACAGTGAGATGTGCAGGCAACTAGGAACCATCACCCAAAGCCCTAGCCCCTACCCCCTCCTTCAGGCTGCCAATTAATCCATTCTGGCCGCAATTTGCGGCCAGAGCATGGGTTATGGGATCCGTGTTGGTTCTGTAGCTTTATCCCCTATAAACTAGACCCTTGGCATATGCAATTCTGACTGATTCCACATAGGGTAGAATCTGGGGTTATTTTCTTATGTTGGCGCGTGGTTTTAACATGGATTTTGGTATTTGATGATTCATTTCTGTCGGGTGGCGTTTGAACGTCAACGGCAAAGGGTTATTGGTCGTGTTTGCATGCGAGACTATAGGATTTTACCTATGAGAGTAGCGTGTGCCGTTTTGGTTTTCCGATGTGATTTTCATATGCTTTTGCGACTGTGTTATCTTTGTAGGTACCCCACGTGATGTCGAGGCATTGAAGATGAAGATGGCGACATCGGCATCGGCACACAAGAAGCAAGGTGAGTAGATTTATATCTACGGGGAGAGGTCGGGTGGATGGCGTATAGCACCCCCGCAGTTCGTGGTGATGTATACGAATACGTATACATACATATATTTATTATATGTTGTTTGAGTTGATTGATGATAAAGATGGACTTTTGGTGTTCTTGGATTGGTTTAGTGTAGTTGCGAAACTCTAGAGTAGGGGTTGCACCCATACACACACGCACGCACATACTTGCATACATTCTTTCTTTCACATGGGCGTATATGGGAATATATATTTATGTGTTCACATGGGTATAGGACTATGTGTTCATATACTGGATTTGAGGATAGTACTTGGGATTTGAGATGAGTCGATGAGATTTGATTTTAGGCCGTGAGATTGGTGATATGGCAGAGTTCGTATTTGAGATACGTCATGATGTTACAGCGGATCTTTGGACGACGGTACTATGTGAATAGTGATATACATAGAATAGTTGACTTGTGATCGAGATATGAGATAAGATATGTTAAGATATTTATAATAGGTCGCATTGGGCGATGTATACTTCTTTATGATGATATGTGTTGATGACATCGGTTTGTTTGAGGCTGTAGATCAGTAGTCAGATCATGATTATATTGATGATATCAGTATTGTACTAGACGTAGATCAGTACCCCGGATTATGATCTTTGATAAAGAGGATACCAGATGAATAATATGATGAATGTGGTATTGACCCGTACCCAGATTTAGGATGCCGTACGACGGATTTACGTATGAGCTATATATTGATGATTGATCCGCACTCTTGACTTGGGATGTCTGATTATAGATATTGTATCGGATGTGATACTATTGAGGCAGAATCGCCGACTAATATATATATATAAATATGTATCGACTCAGATGTTAGGCGGTTTTCTTACCTTTAGTTTAGCCTGTTAGCTCAGCCCTATAGTTTAATGTAGTTGTTAGACTAGATTCGATTCCTACCTATTTTAAAAAACTAACGAATCGTGGGTACTTTAAAAGATAGGCCAAGGGGTTCTACGGTTATTTCAAAGGACGTATATTTTCTTAAAAACACCGTAGCCCTTACTTTCAAAACACCACGATTCATGTCATTTCAAAAGGCACTACTGTATGACTTATGTTATATTAAATGCAGATTAGTTATCATTGTATTTACTATTCAGCTCCTGCACATTATTGTTGTTCGCTCTGCATCGCATACTTATATTGTGATTTCATTTACCATTATTGATATCATGCTGCTAGGATACCAGCACCATTACTGATGATGCGTATGTACCACGTACACTTCATTGCCGGCTCACACAGATCATCATCTGTAATTGCCATGTCACGTACACTTTAGAAAATACTATTACATTGACATAGCTTGTTAACTAATAGTCTCGACATGATATTGGTGTACTTGCCTTATATGCCAATTTAGACATTTCTGTTACTACTTGCTACTTCATGTATATTGTTATTCACTGTTATGCCGCATTCATGGATTTTTTATACCTACATTCACTGTTTTACGTGCTATTGGTGATTTGGATTCGGATTTTCATGGGATTTCCTGGATTTTGGGGAAAACCGCAGAAACATATATAAATTTCTTCTCTCTCTCTTTTTAAAATGAAAAGTGCGGTTTTCCCATGATGAATGAGTCATCCACCATGAGTTTGCTGATGGATTTCGAGACCCGATTCGAGGAGGATGAACCGTCTCGGGTACATGGTGGACCCGGTATGGTACCTCGAGGCAAGAAGTTCGAGGAGTTGACGATGAGCCTGTAAGGGAAAGACTACCTACCGGTGATTTTACCTGACGCGTCGGATATCCGGAGGATACCGTCGTGGTCTTGTGATTGGATATTAGGGGCCGATCTGAACTGACGGCGCCCTAGATAGTGAGATTTAGACACTGAGATTTTGAGATATTGAGGTACTGTGATTTGATGATACAGGCCAGTACGGATAGCCGGAGCCTGAGATATTGAGATATTTGGATTTATGTTTTGTGTCGATACTAGACACTGTTTATGCTGATTTCATTTATGATACCTCATTTTAAAAAATACAGAAATCTCACTAAGTTATGAAAGCAGTTTCTCCATTTACATGTATTCTGTTTTCATGCATTCATATCTCATCCATATGATATATTGCTACCTGAGGCACTGACACGAGCACTTGGGATTACACTTGGGTTAGATGTTTACCCTCGCCACCTTTTCATGCTTTAGACTTACATTTTGAGGAATATATATATAGTGATCGTATGACCTAGGATTGCGTTATTCATGCGATTTCTTCTCGTAGATGTTTTCTACTCACGAGTTGGCAACTCACCCCCGTTGTGCCACAGTTTCTTGCAGGTTTGCCGTACAGGTTTCGTTACGGCTTTGCTGGCACTACTTCCATTTCCGGGTGGGTTCATTTGCATCGTGACCATCATTATACTTTGTATATTATTATTCAGTTGTATCTAGTAAACTCCATCAACCAAACAAGTATTTATTTCAGAGATAGAGACCAGTGATGTTTATTCTTTCGACCTTAGAGTCACGCGTTGTATTTCTATGGATTTCATGCTGTTTTGAGTTTCTTTTTCTGTTGTGATCCTCGTCCTTCGGCGTTGTATATTATATTGCTTGCGTGGTTGTGATCGTCGATTGACGAAGAGCTAGCTCCCGCTTGGGGATGCCTTTATTCATTATATATGCGTTATCAGGTTTTGTACCCGTTTGGGGTCAGTTTTTACAAAGGAAACTCTGCCGAAATTTTTAGAAAAGACTTGAGATTTTAAAGTGCATATTTCGGCGTGTGTTGCAAACTATTTGATTTAAAATGGTTTTTCCTTCACTCTACTACTTTTCTTGGTTTGGATTTCTGGATTTTCGGCTTACTTAGATTACGTACACCTCGAGACGTTTCGTAGTTTAAGTGCTGGTCATGTTCCGTACTTTCGGGTCGTGACACACTCATTTGAACATTTTTGCTTCACTTACCCGACATGCAAATTCCCTTCGTCCGCATGCTAAACAATGCCTCAATCCTCTAGGAAAGGCGAAACCTCAATGGTCATCTCTGGATCGGTCTACTCCAGATCTGAGTAAGACTCTCCACAATGGAAATCTTCAACTCGTCTGGGCATGCGTCGGCGCAACAATCTGATGAATCACCTTTGTCTCTCAACTCGGGATAGACTATCTATCACCTGTCGCATCTCTTCTAGGAAGCTCCAACAATCTCAGCTCGTCAGCCCTGGAAGCGACATCCCATCATCTCAGCAACAGCCGGGTCATCTGTCTGCACGGTAGACGACATCAAAATCTCTGAGGTATGCTGTACATCAACAATCCTCTCGCAACTGGCAGCTCTAACAATGGCCCGATCATCCGGTGTAAAACCAAACACTCGCCTCCACAAGAGGTCGCAACATGAACACTACATCGAAACGTTCCCATGTCACCAGAAAACACAATGGTCAGCTCTCATACCAGACGAGCTATCCCTGACCGCAACATTAGCAGCAGCTCAATCTGCGCTCAAACAAGGTGACAGGAACCTCAAGCGTGTATCGACGAAAACAGATCAAGGGCATTAAAAGGAACAAAAGATCCAGAATGGATACATGATCATAAGAAGGAACAACATCAATGAGAGTATGATCATGGAACGAAAAGAATCAAGGATCTCAAATGGATGTATAATCATGGATACGAAAGCAATCACAGATCTCAAAATATGTACATCCAAAGGTTTCTTAAGTGGAGTATTGTATCGTAAATATGCCATGAAACATACGTACGGTACGTCACTCTACTCCAGCTACCAACTCCATCAATCAGGGTCAACTTATGAAACGAAAGTTCGGGTCTAATACCCCCCCCCGTTCAAGTCTAAGTTCCGTAAGTTCAAGCCTAGGTTTCGAAATACATATCCACCCTAGACTCCGTATAGTCAAACCTAGACTTGAACAAAGGTTAAACCAAGCGCTCTGATACCAACTTTGTCACGACCCGAAATTTTAGCTCGTGACCAGCACTTAAATCACGCAACGTCTAAAGGCGTAACGTAATTCAAGTAAGCTGAAACCCAGAAATCTAAACCTTTTTAAGAAAATAAAAGAGGAGAAGTTTTGAAATAAAGGTATAATGAAATCAAGTTTTTTTAATGCATAGAAAAGGAACATAAAAATGCAAGTGAAATTTACTAGTTTGAAAACGTATTTCGTGTAAGTGCACGGCGGCGCCCGGCCGTCTGAACGAGGCCAAAAAGCGGAAACGATACTTTTACAAAACTTGTAAACCGGCACCACCGCGCACTATAAACCCGGATCGGGCCATTAAGCTACTCCTAGCTAACTAGAGAAGGGGTAGAGAGATATACCGAGCGATCCGTGTCCTTCGGTCTTCTCGTCATCGTTCCGATCTCCCCGCGGAATCTCCGGTCTTCATCTCCTCGTCGGAAGGGCACCACATCGCCGGGTTCTTTTACGGGCTCCCACCTCTGGACCGAGGCAACTCGGGCACGAAGTTGGCGAGTCGACGTGTCCAAGAATACTGTAGATTAAGTGTAGAGTGGTATGTCTCAAGGGGTTATGTGAAGTTGCCTTTAGAATGGAGGAATGAACTATGGAGATGAACTAGAATTTTTGTTGCAAACAAAAATGAGACCAACATTTCTTCCCCCACCCCCAAAAATTGGACAGCCCCTTTCCCTCTAATGGACGGCCCCTTTTTTGTGAAAAGGAGAGAGAGAAAAGTCAAGGGGGGGAAGCAATAATGCAAGAGTGAATAAAGAGTGATGATGAGAAGAATATGATGACAACCATGTCTCCACTCCATCAACCATCATAGCACCAAAGTCAAGTGATGATGATGATCAAATACGTCAAATGATGGTTGAACCATCATGAAGCAACAATATACAAAGACCATCCTCCACAATGCTAATTTGCACATTTGCAAATAAGCCCTCCTCCACCAATTTTCAGCCAAGGAAAGAAACAAAGGAAAATGGCCGAAACGGAATGCAAACTAGCAACTTCAAAGAAAAACTGATCCCGTAATAAATTACAGGAAAACCACGCGACTGTATATACATACCCGCATTTGTATTCCGACTGAATACAAATGCAATGAGACAAAATCTACACAGTACAATACTAGGATCCGGCTTAAACCAAAGCCCGCTAGTATTATCCGTCGGATCATGATCCGTGCAATACCGCACGTATATGATCGAACCCTGCCATATATCCATACGGTCTCTACAGCGTTTCGCCCGAAACTTGAGAAACGGTTTGTGGGGGACTCTAAAGACTCGTCAACACCTTAGTTATGGATTTAACCACTAGCACGTTAGAGGTATTAGCCATACGTAACGGGCTACCAGGTATTGACCAAAAGGGACGTCGATGAGCGAACTCATCCTGACACCCTACTGAGCCTGTCAGTGACAATATCCGTACAGACCGGTCCGTTCGTCTATGAGCATCGCATGGCGGGCCTAGGGGGTTGGTAAAAGTCAGACCCTCAAAAGCGGTACAAGTCGTGTCGGAGTGTAGCCCAGAACACCCTGAGATTCTACAGGAATACCTACCAGTAAGTCGCCTGCCTTGGCCAAGGACTTTGTGAAGGGCTCTCCTAGACACAGCGCGACCTCACCCCCAATACCGGGAGAGACGAACCCCAGAAGATCCGCTCACTGCCTCCATGTGGCTCGGGACTGTACCCAACTAAAACCTGTTTGCACGTCTCTTTTGAGTGTGGTAGGGTAGTAATCAAAGTTTAGTGGGAACTCACACGAGACAAATGACGATCTCAGGTTGATGAACTAACCTGTACACATGTCACCAGGGAACTGCTATCTGACGTCTGGTATAAGACCAACTAGCATGTTCCCGGCGAGTCCTGTCCGGTGTACTCATAACCAAATGAGCACCTGTATACATCTTAGGTGAACCAACTGACACTAGTGGCTTGTGAGACCGGCCACCGCCCCTAGTCGGGGTCTCGACTGTATACACTAGTCTACTCTGGAGTATCGATGCCCTGTCTCGAAAACTCCCATGACTAGGCACCTTTTAAGGATGTTCTTATAGACCCTAGCTCCCACGCATATGATCGCCATCATACTGCTGGCCGTGAAGCAAGAATCTTAAGGGCTCTATCAACGTGCAATAGTGACTTGTAAGGTCACCTAAAGTAGTACACGATGATAAAGATAAACCAGATAGCGTACTATCATCTTGAGAAAGACTGTCCCACCGGTATAGGTCCTCTCTTAATTATTGTAATCACGTGCCTGTCATCCAATAATTGACTCTGAGGGCACTATCTCCAACAGTCTCCCACTTGCACTTAAGGCTAATTATTGCGATGTCGCATACTCACAGCCCGTGTGATACCGAACACCCAACTCCTCTACTAATCATTCTCACAAAACCCGTTTACAAAACTAATGCGTTCGAGGAATAGCCTCAGTGAGTGGATCCGCTCAAATGTTTCTTTCTATGTCTCTCTTTATCTCTAGTTCGCGGAGAAAGCCATCTCCCGAAATGAGCAATACCTGTCTTAGAGTATGTCTGGATATCTGATGGGACCTAGTTCATAAATGAACTCCAAATCCAAACTTCTCAGACTGTATCGTCAACTGAACTTAATCAGTATCCTGCGCCATGCCTCCCTCAGTATCCACCTGGACCACCCGTCCAAAATACTTCCCCTCGTCAGAGGGAAAACTATAACTCTGACAGTCACTCTGTCATCCATGTCACCCTGGAAGCCTGAAATGATAACCGTCTCCTAAAGGAGGCTGCCGTCATCAAATCCCTAGAACATCCACTAATGTTCTAAAACTGCTTCGGATTGTTTCTCCAGGATTGGATTAATATCAACTTATTGCATCTACTGTAAAAAACAACATCTGGTGTGGTGCTAGACATCTCATGATTTACTCAATTGCCTAAGCAAGTGATCTGCCGATCATGCACATCCCTCTCCCTTTTAGTCTATAAGACACCTTTATAGAGGGTGACTCCATCACCTGCAGGTACACTACCGTTCCTGGAGTCGTCCATTCTAAATACTTTTAGAATGCTGTCTAAGTACCCAGATTGGGAAACCACTCAAATCTAGATCTAAAATCATAGATCTAGTAACCAGAATGTCTTGATATAATATCCAAGTCCCATGTGGAGAAACTACTGTATGACAATCAAAGTATAACCGATTGTAGTATAGGAACTTCACTTCCTACTCTGTGTATGTCATCCAAATACCAGGACATCACACCCTACTACCATCTCAACAGATCCATCCCCTATTCTGATGAAGTCAAACCTGTGACTGTCACATCGGAAATAGATGATCTATCTCCGCTTTATCTGCTTTAGTCCATAGACATAAGCTACTTGTCCACCAATGCTTCCGCTTCTCCCACTGACTACGACAACCCTCTGGCAGAGTCATATAGACGTACACTTCTAAAGCCAGTTTAGAACGACGCTATACTTATCCTCCAGCCGGGTCTCACAGTCTGGAACAACAGCAATGGCAAGTCTGGGTAAACAAGAACCTCCCTGTCACCGTCCTTAAGTCTACCGGAGTACCTCTCGGGTGCCTGAGGTTACCCACCATATCTGTGGAGTGGCCAATGGAATGTCAAATCAGATTGAATCTTTAGGTTCTTATCAAATTTTCAGTAATCGTTTGCGGTTCTGGAATCACGTCCAGTTCTACCATACTCCCACTACTGTTTTCTGAAAAAAATCTATTTTTATTAAAACTGTGGCGAGTCTAGAACAATATCACTATTGATCTTCCAGATGGTAGAAAGTTAACCCTCATCATAGCCTGGGTCAACCCACAAACAGCCATTACAGAAACGTGCCTTGGGTTTTCCAGAGTCTGGTTTTAAGCATAAGCTGGACAACTTCCCGTACCTTAACAATGTCAAGATATGAACTGTTCTATATCCAATACAGAAACAGAGGCACTGATTTAATTGAACTAGATTCAAATCATGCAGCTGTCTCCAGTGCATGTCAACTGAATGGAGAGAGGCCGATCAGCATTACTCAACTTAGGAGTACTTCCAATTATGAGTAACCTGAAAGAGAAGCAAATTCTTTTAATCATTACTATCAACTGAATACAATGCACAAGTATCTACATCTTCGATCACCTTGAAAAATCCCGATACTTGCAACATCCGGTTCTCTACTTTTTTCATATACCTATAACTTCTCAAAACTCAGACCTTGTGTTTCTATGAAACACCTGTCTAAAAACTGGAGAAGTCATAAGTAAACCGAATATAGTACGAGAACCAACCCCTCTGTCCTCATGGATACTGGACAACATACAATACTCTGTATAAGTCCCCTGAGTCCAATAACTCATTTGTTGTGTGTCGTAAGTTGAAAACTGTACTTATGGTTAAGAAGAATTACACCGCTGTTTAATGCTCCTTACCTAATCATCCACTGATATAGGTAAATGTCATGGACATAATTTCAAAAAGGTATATCTCACTCTATAAAAATAGACGTACATATATATCAATTTGAAATTGGTGCATAACAGCGGATATTCAGAACCAAATATTTGCCGTCCGGCAAACTACCCAGGTGACTTCCCCAAATATCACCGATTACAACGAATCCCGATATAATGAGGATGATCACCCAATTCTGAATAACTTACTCCTACTCATCATCTGTAAAACCATACAGGTGTGAGAATCAAAACTGGTAAATACATACCCTGGAGCAAGTGTCTAATTGGGAAATAAGTTTTCCTTTTACAGTACACAGTGAAACTGAAACATTGAAATGTTTCGTAGGGGTATCCTGGTATTCCTAGTAATGCCTCTTCCATTATCCAGATTCACAACTGTAACAGTATATTTCTATGCCATCTCTCCAAATCCCTTCATATGTCTTTAGTCATTATCTTCTGCACACCCCTTTAGGCCAAATGGTTTTCTTCCTTTCGTACCGTTCGGCACCAGCCTATGGCTTGGAAGAAGACTATCCAATAAGTATAATGGGTGTACTGTCCTAATCCTAGGAGCACTCACAATGCGAGAGAAGGTGAAGATAAAAGACAACCGAATAAACCTTATTCCTATTTCTCCTGAACCAGAATCCATCCCTGAACTGGAACAAATTCCTTTCGAGTTCGTATATAACCATACGATGGAATATCCAATAAACTGTAGATCTTCGTAGTGATACGGAGTGTCCTGGAGAAATACAAAGGTGAAGTGGGAGTCGTAATGAAATACTTGGTTTGGCCATGAATAGCAGTCGCAATTTACTTTGCCCTCTTACTAATCCCTTTATTTGTCTTTACATAATACCTTCTGTACACCATCGTTAGGCTAATTGGTTTTCTTCATTCCCTACCGGTCGGCACCTACCTATGGTTTGGAAGATGACTATCCAATTTGCGTAATAGGTGTACTATCCCCTAATCTAAGGGGCACTCGCAACCTGAGAGAAGGTAAAAGGAAAAGACAACTGAATAGTCCTATTCGTTTTCTCCAGAACCGGAAAACATTCTCGAATCTGGAACAAGTTCCTTCGAGTTCGTATATAACCATACGATGGTTTTATCCAATGGAAGTGGACGTTCGTAGTAATACGGGGTGTCCTGGAGAAAAGGGTAAAAGTAGGAGTGGCAATGAGGTATGCAACTCTGACAATCCAAAAGCCAGTGTTTTAATAAGGTTCGGTCAACTTGGTCACTGAGTCATAGTCAAGGGTCGGTCCATGGTCGCTGCCAAAGAGAGAGAGAAAAGAAACACTCAGCGTGCACTCTAACCTAGATCAGAATGGTTACCAATTTATCTAATCAGGAAACCTCCCTCTGTACCGTCAAATTCTCTTCCAAACCTGAAAGAAGAATTAGTCGGGATCACCAGAGGAGTAAACCAACTCATCAGTGGGAATCGGGATCCAACTATCATCGCAAGATAACATGACGGAATCCGCTCACGTTATCACACTCCAGAAGGTATGCGCATATCTGGCAAGTTTCAGTTTCTTTAGAAACCCCCGATATGATTTTTACCCTATGCTATTATGACCTTAACTAAGGCCAACAAATCATAAGTCACATGTCAAGTTCTACCCATCATTGTCCAGGTTAATTTGAACCCACCCGTACAAGCCCTTGACTAGGGCCAACAAGGCTGTACGACTATCCCAAACCAACGCATCTATCTATACTGCAGAAAAGTAACAAATAGCTACCATACACTATGCCTTGACTAAGGCCAACAAACATTGCATGAATACTAAGTGCTACCTTTCTGAAATGACGGAGGGCTACGAATGGTTTTTGGCGAAAAACCTTTAATGTAATGAACTTGATATCGTTGAAGGAACCGGATAGCTTTTATAAAAATATAGTGGCGAAAACCTTTGCTAAAGAGGTCACTCCCGGTGAAGGGATCTCGGCTCTTTCCCCGTAGAATGAGGTGCAGGATATTCCAGCTGAATACCACGATGCAAAGCAAAAGCAATCGACTATAGTGAAGTTATTGCCCTGACGCAAACTTCTGTCCAAGGGGTCACTCCCGGTGAAGGGATCTCGGCCCTTGCCTCGTCGACTGAGGTGCTGGATATTCATAACCGAATACCACTGTGAAAAACAAAAGAGAATTTCCTTGCAATAACAGCTTTTTGAAAAGTTGTTCCAACAACATCAGAATATGTTTGTTTAGCTTGCATTGATCTGAATCAACGCAGTCCCATCAATTGATCACACCAATAAAGAACGAAAATAATGATGTACGTATATGCCATCCTCATTCGCCACTGGGTCCCGTCATTACCCATTAGGTTACTTAACTAATGACAGAGCGGGGACTGGACTCGCGCGGATGCAAAACATATACAACATCTACTAGTATATATATCAATATATAATATTTGCTCAAGGCGTGATAAAATGCAACATCACAGAAATGTAATAAACATCACAGAATAATACAGATATCTGGGATCCCCGGGTTTCATAGAGCCGCTACTGAAACCCGACGTTCCCATGGTCATGTGGATAGCCTGTGCAATGAAATGCTAGACCCCTACCGGCGCGGCAAGTTACCCGCCAAAACATGAAGCGAGGCAGCCTCCTTCAGCAACGTGAATGGACCACCCAGCACTTCACGGAATCCGGTAACTTGGGAACCCCTCCTCGGGGTAATCCTAGTACAGAAAGTAAAATATACATACAACGGGTATATCGACCTCAGCCCGGTCGTGCCCCAAAAGAATAATATACAAACAGGCAGTGACGGCAGTCCACATGGACGCTCGCCCCGCAATATCAAATGTACATATAAAACAAAACTGTACTAATATTGCATCAAGGCTATCCACTACGACAAATCCGCAACATCACAGCACAACACAGAACATCAACGTGAATGTCACGTTCGCAAATCCGTCTAAAAGGGCTATAACAGTTAGACAGGATTTACCGATCAAGTGACATTCACGGTCGCAGATATAATGTAAATACTGTGAACTAACATGTTTAAAATTTTCGATCGACTAAATTTTCTAGAGTGGGCCCCAAGCACAACTGTAGCACTCAAAATAATTCTAGGCCCAAACAGAATATTCCAAAACCCCCATTTTCAACACAGAGAGCCACTGTAGAAATTTGGTACGGTGTTCACACTTTCTTGCGGCGGAACCGCGGCCAGAACATGGGTTTAGCCGCGGTTCCGCGGTCATACTGTAGGATCACTGTACCTAATTTTTACAGAAAGCTTAAAAACACCTTCTCGAATTTATGCAATGCTCCAAATAATTTTTCGAGCCAAAAAAAATTCGACAGAGAACTGAACCAGAAAATGCGGGTTTTCGGAAAATCCGTTCGATCGAACTCGTAAACACGTTTGAGCAAGCTAGACTAGGTTAATGGCGTGGCTCTAATACCAGTGTAAGTGCACGGCGGTGCCTCGGCCGTCTGAACGAGGCCAAAATGCGGAAATGATACTTTTACAAAACTTGTAAACCGGCACCACCGCGCACTATAAAGCCGGATCGAGCCATTAACTTACTCCTAGCTAACTAGAGAAGGGGTAGAGAGATATACCGAGCGATCCGTGTCCTTCGGTCTTCTCGTCATCGTCCTGATCTCCCCGCAGAATCTCCTGTCTTCATCTCCTCGTCGGAAGGGCACCACATCGCCGGGTTCTTTTACGGGAACCCACCTCTGGACCGAGGCAACTCGGGCACGAAGTTGGCGAGTCGACGTGTCCAAGAATACTGTAGACTAAGTGTAGAGTGGTATGTCTCAAGGGGTTATGTGAAGTTGCCTTTAGAATGGAGGAATGAACTATGGAGATGAACTAGAAATTTTGTTGCAAACAAAAATGAGACCAACATTTTTCCCCCACCCCCAAAAATTGGACAGCCCCTTTCCCTCTAATGGCCGGCCCCTTTTTTGTGAAAAGGAGAGTGAGAAAAGTCAAGGGGGGGGAAGCAATATTGCAAGAGTGAATAAAGAGTGATGATGAGAAGAATATGATCACAACCATGTCTCCACTCCATCAACCATCATAACACCAAAGTCAAGTGATGATGATGATCAAATAAGTCAAATGATGGTTGAACCAACATGAAGCAACAATATACAAAGACCACCCTCCACAATGCTAATTTGCACATTTGCAAATAAGCCTTCCTCCACCAATTTTCAGCCAAGGAAAGAAACAAAGAAAAATGGCCGAAACGGAATGTAAACTGGCAACTTCAAAAAAAAACTGATCCCGTAATTATTTACAGGAAAACCCCGCGACTGTATATACATACCCGCATTTGTATTCCAACCGAATACAAATGCAATGAGACAAAATCTATACAGTAAAATACTATAATCCGGCTTAAACCAAAGCCCGCTAGTATTATACGCCCGATCATGATCCGTGCAATACCGCACGTATATGATTGAACCCTGCCATATATCCATACGGCCTCTACAGCATTTCGCCCGAAACTTGAGAAACGGTTTGTGGGGGACTCTAAAGACTCGTCAACACCTTAGTTGTGGATTTAACCACTAGCACGTTAGAGGTATTAGCCATACGTAACGGGCTACCAGGTATTGACCAAAAGGGACGTCGATGAGCGAACTCATCCTGACACCCTACTGAGCCTGTCAGTGACAATATCCGTACAGTCCGGTCCGTTCGTCTATGAGCATCGCATGGCGGGCCTAGGGGGTTGGTAAAAGTCAGACCCCCAAAAGCGGTACAAGTCGTGTCGGAGTGTAGCCCAGAACACCCTGAGATACTACTGGAATACCTACCAGTAAGTCGCCTGCCTTGGCCAAGGATTTCATGTAAGGGCTCTCCTAAACACAGCGCGACCTCACCCCTAATACCGGGAGAGACGAACCCCTGAAAATCCGCTCACTGCCTCCATGTGGTTCGGGACTGTACCCAACTAAAACCTGTTTGCACGTCTCCTTTGAGCGTGGTAGGGTAGTAATCAAAGTACAGTGGGAACTCAAAGGAGAAAAATGAAGATCTCAGGTTGATGAACTAACCTGTACACATGTCACCAGGGAACTGCTATTTGACGTCTTGTATAAGACCAACTAGCATGTTCCCGGCGAGTCCTGTCCGGTGTACTCATAACCCAATGAGCACCTGTATACATCTTAGGTGAACCAACTGACACCAGTGGCTTGTGAGACCGGCCACCGCCCCTCGTCGGGGTCTCGACTGTATACACTAGTCTACTCTGGAGTATCGATGCCCTATCTTGAAAACTCCCACGACTAGGGACCTTTTAAGGATGTGCTTATAGACCCCAGCTCCTGTTAGTTATATGTATGCCCTAGAGGCCATTACTGTACATTGGATGTATATTGTAGTGGATGCTGGGACATATATAGGGAGGACTTTCTTGCTCGACATGATAGTATGCTATCTGGTTGCTCTTTACCTTAACGTGTACACTGATTGTCTCTCTGTTACATGTTGGTAAAGCCCTTAAGATGTGTACTTGACTACCTGGACTATGATGCAGATCATACTAGTGGGGACATGGTAGTCCATAAGTACATCCTTCAAGGTCTCTAGTCGTGGGTGTATCGAGACGGGGCATCGATATACCAGAGTAGACTAGCGTATACCTTCTCGACCCATACAGATGGGCGATGGATGATCCCATATCCATTGGTGTTTGACATCAGAGATGATATACGGGTGCTCTGTAGAGACTGGGTACACTGGACGGACTCGCCGAGAACTCCCAGATGGTATTATACCTTACGTCAGATGGCAGTTCTCTGGTGACACTGGTACAGAGTAGTCTGTTGACCCGAGATCGTCATAGAGTCTTGTGTGGTTCCCACTGTGCTTTGATTTCCACCTTACCACGTCCAAGAGGGCGTGGAAAATGGTGGTTTTTGGGTACAGTCCCGAATCACATGGAGGCAATGAGCGATAGGAGGGGATTCGTCTCTCCCGGTATAGGGAGTTGATGTTGCGCTGTGTTCGATTGGCAATAACCGAAAATCCCTGGCCAGGGTTGCTGAGATTTACTGGTAAGTGTTGCCAGTAGTTTCTCAAACTGTTATAGACCTCATATCGACACGACTTATCAAGCTATTGGGGTCTGACGTTTACCACCCCTAGGCGAGATATGCGACATATCAGACGATCAGACCGGACTGTACGGTAAGTGTTACTGGTTGGATTCACAGGAGTATGAGCGGGCTTGCTCGTCGATCTTCTGATCGCTCAATACCCGGGTGGCCGTTACGTTTAGTAGACTGCTTGCGGCTTGTGGATGCTTGATATGATCATCATCTGCTGCCGGCGTATTGACGAGTCTTTAGAGTCCTACACAGAGGTTTCCTGGCTCAAGCGAAACGAAATAGGAGCGCATATGAGATATGTGCGGGACCGAGAATAATGCGTGTATGTGATACCGTATTCCATTCTCACGATGAATGTGTCGATTGGTTGTATGCGATATAACCTAGTTATCGAATCGAGGATTGATTCGATAAGCCGATACATTGAATATTAGTCGGTCATATGCGATATGACCGGATCGTTAAATCAAGTGTTGATTTAATGATTTAATGTATAATTATATATTTGATATATTACTTTGCATTAACTAGTATTGGTTCACTTTAAATGGATTTTCTCACTTGTATTGCACAAGTTGTATATGTGATATACTTTTGTGCACTTGGATGTATCATGTTTGATGATACATGTATGCTAGGGTTTGTGTAAAGAATTAAACCTTGGTTAAGTAAATGGTTAGGGTTTTTATTTAGTTATTCATTCATTTATCTTTTTAATTGGATTAAAAAGAAATGGAATAAGAAAACAAAATGGTTGCTTTCATTCTTGAAGCTTGTTGAAGCTTCATGAAGCTTTGACCAAAGTGACCATTTTGTCTTCATGCTTAACCCTAACCATTCATCTAACCTTAGTCAATTCTCTACACCTAACCATGGTTCATATTATGATAAGTATTCATTTTCTTTTGTATTTTTAATTAACTTATCATAATATTCTATCATATTCTTCTTCTTCTTCTTCTTCTTCTTCTTCACATGAAGAAAAGCTTGCTATCAACAATGGCAACTAGAGCAAAAGTGTGAGAAATCCAATTCTAAAGTGAACCCACCTCCTATTTCTTCATCCTCTATCTCTTGCCAAGTAGTATAGGGTGTTTTCTTCACAAATTTCATGACTTGGTGAAGTGGGAGCTTGATCTTTTGATGCCTCGACGTAGATCATCTTCGGCATCGTAGTCGATGACCTAGCCCGTCCATTTCTCCGATGAAGCCGACGCTAGAGCCTAGGATTTATTTGGACAGCGAGGAGACTTCATCATGGAGCTATGGAGGTGGAGGACCGGATCTACAAAGGTTGTATTTCCGTTCTTTTAGTTAAGTTGTTAACTAGTTTCATTGTTTCGCCTAAATATCTAGTTAACGATCCGTATTAGGGTTTCTCGGCACTTGTAAAATTTGAAATTGGCATGGTTGATGCCTTGTGAGACCTCATTAGTGTGCCTAGGAACCCTACAGCTCCCACGTATATGATTGCCATCATACTGCTGGCCGTCAAGAAAGAATCCTAAGGGCTCTATCAACGTGCAATAGTGACTTGTAAGGTCACCTAAAGTAGTACACGATGATAAAGATAAACCAGATCGCGTACTATCATCTTGAGAAAGACTATCCCACCGGTATAGGTCCTCTCTCAATCATTGTAATCACGTGCCTGTGATCAAATAATTGACTCTGAGGGCACTATCTCCAACATTTCGTCTTTTAAGAATTTGGGCAGCACCTCATTTATATATTTTGATCCAAAATCACAAATACATAACAAGAATAATGGCATCCCCAAGCGGGAGCTAGCTCTTCGCCAAACGGCGGATCATAACCACGCAAGACAGTATATGTAAGTATACGATGCCCAACGGCGAAGTTCACCACTAAAGATAAATAAATAAGCAAGACATCAACCCAAAATTCGAGCATAAAACCCATTGCTCAAGTCTCGCAACTACAAGTCTTGCTAAGTCTCATTACTTATACAATTACTAAATTTGATTGATGGAGTTGACTAGATACAATATGAAATATAAATACAAGAGTTGGTACGATACAAATGCACTACCTACCAATGCAAAACACCCAAATGAAGCCATGTGCCAGCGATGCGGCTACTGATCCATGCGGTCAACCTGCAAGAACTGTGGCACAACGGGGGTGAGTTGCCAAATCGTGAGTAGAAAAACATCGACAAGTAGAAATTGAATAAACGACTCTTATGTCAACTATATCATAAGGGTAATACTATGATATCTAGGGTGACCGGTTCTGTATACGTGCCAATATTATAAATAAATGTCTAACAGCATGTGGATATCATCCAACAATATAATCAATGTATGTATGCATGTGGATCTCGTCCACCCATAGAATAAATGTATGTATGCATGTGGATCTCGTCCACCCATATAATCAATGTATGTATGCCTGTGGATCTCGTCTACGTGTCAACCACTGACACAACATCATCTTGCATGTAAATATCATAAAAGCATATGCATTAAAGTATGAGTATATAAATCAACGTGTGTCCTTCGCGACACATCAAAATCATAGAACCTGATTGTCCAGCATCGACATTCGAAATATCATGAAAGCCGTGTCCAGCATGGATACGTAAATCCTTATATATCGGGCTCCGTCAGTCCGGATCGGCCCTCGGGCTCCGTCGGTCCGGATCGGCCTATATCATCTTTCGACTCCGGTCGGTATCCTTCGGATATCCGCCGAGCCTAAATACTATCACCGATGGGTAGTGCTCCCCTGCCAGGCTCACCGTCTAACAATACAAGTCTTCTTACCCTGGGGTACCTCACCGGGTCAACCATGTACCCGCAGACGGTGCCTACCGCTCCTCGAATCGGGTTTCACATATCACACGTCTCAAAACCGAGAAAACAAATGGTGGATGCACTGGAATATCATATCAAGTGAAACCGGGTTTTTAAAACAATACATACTTTCTTTTTAAAATGACCACGGTTCTCAAATCTAGAAATCTCATGAAAATAACATATCTCAATCCTTATAAGCGTAAAGTGTGATGTATGCGACATATAATAGAAATGTAAGCAAATCCGTATAACATGCAACATGGAACAGTAATATGCACATATCGAGGGAAAACCGCACTTTTAAAAGAATTCGGTTTTAAAACATATCATGTGGTTCCCAAATCTCCAAAATCGAATGCAATATCGTATAGAGGTGCATATGTGTATGTACGCAAGTATGGACGTACAAATGTGTATGTCCGCAAGTATGGGTGTACAATATGTATGTACGCAAGTATGGTGTACAATATGTATGTACGCAAGTATGGATGTACAAGTGGATATATACGTAAGTAAGTATGCGAAGAGTCATATCATGATGCAGCAATCCTACTGTGTGGTGACATGGCAATTATCGATGATGAAGTGTGTGAGCCGGCAAATCTGTGTACGTGTAACATATGCATAATCGATAATGGTGTAAGTGTACTAGCACAGATATAAGCAATGCAATGAGAATAATATGAATGCAGCATAAGGTAAAACATATGCAAATGCTGACAGGTATACGTATCTAACATGGCCGAGTCGGTGAATCTATCAATCGGCATCTAGCCTCACAGCATCACGTACGGTATAATCCATCGTACGACATCCTCTAGCCAAGGGTATGGATCAATCATCAAGTCCAACCCATCACGTACGGAAAATGATCGTACGGTGGCATAATACCAATAGTGATCCTATCAACCATTACGACAATGAGTGTACGGACCTAACGTCTCTTATGGCTTATCACACATGATTCACGACATTCAATATACATCTATATACCTATGTCCCAGGTCACATCCATAACAATCTTATATCAGGGGACAGGCAAGGTATCAATCATCTCAATCGACCCGCATCCGTATACCAGCATATCATCATATCCATATCAAATCTTATTCTCTTTTCATCATAATTATATCTCATACAATTTCACAAATACCTTCTACCTTCACTATAAGCATAAGTATCTAATCTAGCATTCACACCCGAACCATACAATCAGTTTTTTAAAAGGTGCAAATCGTAGTTTTGAAAGTAGGGGTTACGGTGTTTTTAAGGAAAAGATATCGTTTTGAAAATCCATAACGTCCCTCAAGGTATCTGTTTAAAAGATGCATACAATTCTTCGGTTTGGAAATAGGTATGGTTCGGAAGACACAATTTCGTCGGCTATCTAGTCCTATAGTACCCTAAACGGCAATATCGTCAAACGTCACCCTCAAATCCCGACATCACATATTAGTCGTATCAAACACTTCTAACTATCCTTTAATTTCTAATATGGTTTCACTTAAAATCCCTTAACTTTAACCCAAGTTTCCTAATCTAGGTTTTCTTAACCATATGCTACAAATCGGTTTCCGCCAAAACATTGCGGAGGTGCTATACGACATCCACCCGACTTCCCCCGTAGATATAGATCTACTCAACTTGATTGTCGATTGCTGATGTCGATGACTCCATGCTCCATCACCTCGGAATCCAAGCGAGGGTACCAACAATAATAAACAATCATAATCGCTATTAACATCAAGTCCAGAAACTAAAACGGCACAGGATCGCCTATAGGTCAGAACCCATAGCCCACGTGTGCAAAAACGACTAAACAACCTTTGTTGTTGATGTACAAACATGCAACAACCAAATACAAATCCAAATATCAAAACCTAGCATTCAAAATACGGAAAAAAACATCCAAAAATCACACCCAAGTGTTCCCAGATTTTGACTCATGCCAAAAGGAGTTGCACAAACAAGTCTAGGGTGCTGTACATGGTGTATATGACCTATTGGATCAACCCCGACACCAAAACCCACCAAGTGGCCGGCCACATCACATGGAATTCCGGCAAGCTCGGTTCCAGTGGCTCCAATGGGGTTCGTCTGGTCAGTGTGGTCTCCTAGTGCCCTAATTTGGACCCTGGAGTTGTTTTCTTTCTTCAAAAATTCCCCAGGTTGCTCCATATTTCCCTGCACACCCTATATACTCACAAAACCGACATGAAAAAAATCCTAAATCCGTATTTTGGTTTATATACTAAATTCTAGGTCTATCAACAGCCACTAGAGTTCACTAATTTCCCACAATCACCTAAACCCTTCTCAAGAGATTTCTATCTTTACAACCACCAACCCAATTCAACTTCTAAACTATCTAAAACATAAGAAAACTAAAACTAACTAAATGGAAATGATTATACCTCATGGATGTCACTTTAGCAAACCCTAGAAGTTCCAATGTTTTCAAAATCCCACTTTGCTTGGTCCATTGCGATGAGGGTGAGGAGGTGATCATTTTTTATGAAAGGGGTATAGGGTTTTGACAAGGTTTTGGAGGTGATATTTGGTGTTGTAGGTGGAGGGAAGGGAGCTTGAGGAGGATGAAGAAGGAGATGAAAATGGTGGAGGAAAGGATAATGAGGCAGCCCCCCGTCTCTCTCACAATTATTCTCACTCTCTCTCTCCAAGCATGCTTATTCTCATCATTGTGTCCCCTCTCTGTCCAAATCATCATTACACCTTTTTCCTTTTCTTTTCTCACCAAAAACACATACAACCAAATAAAACAACACAAATGAAATAACATGTCACATGTCATGGTGCACTAACCATGAAAAACTGTAGAAACACGGATTTGGCTTAATCGCGATTAGCAGTGCATTAATCGGGTTTTTATCCAAACGGCATATAATAAATTTTTAAAATGCCAAATCCTTTAAATATATTATTAAATGAATAAATCATTTTAATTTCCATTTATTTCACAATTATTGGTATATATTTATACCCTTTTTCGAAAACCCCAATTTCGCAAATCGGGTAGTTTTCGGGAAAAATATTATTTTAATATTAAATTCCAGAAATAATATTTTATATTTTCTGAAATGTTACAAGCAAGGATAGGATTAGGATTAGGTTAAGTTGTCATGCTTACTAAACAAGATAACACAAACACACCCTCACATTAACGTGCACAAGTGTGTGCAAGCCATAACAAATAAAAATAAATTATTAATTAAATGTTATAAAATTTGAGAAAACCGAATTGGAAAACTTTTTATAGAAAACCTGCACTATCACTTAATTAACACTAATCGAATTCTAAGGCGTTACAATCGCAGGCGGGTACTTCGGACGCTGCGAAGAAAGGGAAGCAGGTGGTTGAATATTCCTAACTCGAGATCACGGTGAGCAGATTTAACATCTACGGTGAAATCGCCCGTATGGCGTTATGCGTCAGGGCTTGATAGGATATTATAGCCACATGTTTATATTCATATATGTTGATTGTGCATGAGCATCATACATACCATTACTTGTTGTGCCTTGACCTAGTATCTAGTGGACACTGCACAATTACTGACGGTTCATGTTGCACAAGCACTAAATTGTATACTACACCCGCACCGTCGGTAATTGCCATGACACTCACAACCTATACACTTATGCTGTATTGTACTTGTTATTGATATTGACACATGGATTATTGTTTTATTGCGCATATGAGATACATCGTGCATACATAGCTACATGTACACCTTTATATGATATTGTATTGATTTTGGAGAAATTGGGAACCACATGACAAATTTAAAAACTGGATTCATTTAAAAGAGCGGTTTTCCCTTGATATGCTCATATTACGGTTTTATGTTGCATATATCATATTGCATGGATTTACGCATTGAGATACGGAATTCATGTGATTTATGGATTTGAGAACCGTGGTATTATTTCAAGAAAGTATGCATTGTTTTGAAAAACCGGTTCTCTTGATATGATATTTCAGTACGTCAACCATGAGTTTTCTCGGTTCTGAGACTTGTGTTAGAAACCCGATTCGAGAAGCGGGAGGCACCGTCTGCGGGTACATGGTGGACCCGGTATGGTTCCCCGAGGTGAGAGATGATATTCATGGTGTAGACGATTAGCCTGGCAGAGGGAGTATGACCTACCGGTGACAGTATAGAGCCCGACGGATACCCAGAGGATACCGTCTGAGAGTTATGACATGAAATATATTGAGGGCCGATCTGGTATGCGGCGCCTGAGAGATGCGTATTTACGTATCGGTGTTGGGCACGATTATTTCATGATATTTTCGAGTGCTGATGTTGGGCACTCAGGTTACATGAGATTTACAGGATATGAGGGCCAGTCAGAGTGACGGTGCCTGAGGTATTAGGATTTGGGGTGTATTGATGGACACATGGTTTTTCCACAATGATGATTCGTGATGATGATATGTTTTATCCCATACTCAGCATTTATTGATATGCATTGCATCATGTATTTGTAGTACCTGATAGAGTACCTTTCATGATTGTTGCATACCCATATTTCCATAGATACTATCAGATTGCATGTGATAGGGTATCGCAGTACGTGCATACCTGCAATTACCTGTATGATGTTACTTACTATTCACGAGTTGGCAACTCACCCCCGTTGTGCTACAGTGTTTTGTAGATTGACCCTCAGAGCAGTCGCGGCAGGGGCTATCTTATTGTATCTTTTGCAGAGGATACCGCTACGGTTAGCCGTGAGCCATTTTTCTGTAGGTAGGTTGCGGTTATCCGACTTTATATTTCATTATATATCTATTATTGTATCTAGTACTCTCCATCTACCATTTCATGTATTGAATTAGAGACGGGTTGTGAAGACGATATTGTATATTTTGTGACTCTAGGTGTCGAGCTCGTGTGAGCCGACTTTTATTATGCAGTTTTATCTTTTATGTTGTTTTCACTTATATTGTCCATTTCTTTGCTACGGCGTCGTATATTATACTTGTGGTGGTTGTTTCCGCCGTTGGGCATGATTGCTCCCGTTTGGGGATGTTTTATTTATATCATATGTTGTTTTACTTACATCTTATGTTTGTACCCGTTTCGGGGCTGGTTTTTACAAAGGAGGTGCTGTCGAAATTTTTTAAGAAAATGATTTAAACTTTAAAGATTTTTACTTGAGATTTCCAAATGTTTTCATCACTTACTACTTTTGATGGTTTAGATTTCTGGGTTTCAGCTTACTTAAATTGCGTTACGCCTGTAGACGTTTTGTGGTTTATGTGCCGGTCACGTGCCAAATTTTGGGGTCGTGACACGTATATACGTTTTATATATTAAGTGTTCCCTAGAATTATTTTCAAGGTTACAATAATCCATCCACCCTACTTTCCCCGTAAATAAAAATTTACTCACCGAAGTCTGTTTCGAGCTAGTCGAAGCCGACGACCGTCTTTCCCTTCCTCGCCGTCTTCGAATTCCCCGCAATCGACCCTATAACCAAAGCAGTTATAAACATGCAAGAAAACTCCATTAAAATAAATATAAACCTGATAAAACGAAATACAGCGAAAACACCTAAAACTATCAAAAATATTGGAGGGCGGATGTCTGCAGCTCTCAAGGGCAGACGCCCGGATAAACTGTTACTGTCTCACAAAGAACTAAACAGACGCCAGAAGAAAGATTCCCAGATGTCTCAAGGTCAAAATCAAGAAAACCAAATCAAAGGCAAACGTCTGTATAATCAAGTATCAGACGTCTGCAGAACAAAATCATAAACAGCAGTTTATCGACGGACATCTGAAGTTTTGGAGGACAGACATTTGCAGAAGGAAAATCATGAAGCATAGATTATGGACAGACGTCTGAAGCTCTTTGGAGCAGACGTCTGCATAAGAAATCTGCTGAAATGAAATCTCTAAAAGTTGCATAACTTTGAAAATCCAAACTCTTTTATCAAAATACCCACCACTACATAAAATATGGTGTAATCATCAAGTAAACCATACTAAATCCATCACAACCAGTAGGGCGCCCAAAAGACCAAAGTTTTGAAATATTTGAACCATAAAACCCAAGATTTTTGACTGAAAGATATAGTTTTCATGGAAAAGTTAAAAACTTGATAAAAGATGAAATCTTATCTCCTGAAATGGAAATGAAAGGGAGTTCCAAGCTTGAAGGAGGCCACTTGGAGGTGGTTAATGGCTTCATTTGAAGAAATTTGAGTATGGAGCCATGGTTTAGATGTTGCAATAATTTTGCAGGAAGAAGATGGATGACGTTTTTGGAGATGGAGAAAATGAGAGAATGAGAGGGGATGGTGTTATGGTTCACCCATGCTTCCCTCCCTCTCTCTCCTATTTCAATATTAATCCCATGCCATCTCTTCTCTCTTGCCCGTGCCTCTCCATGTTGCCCTCTCTTTCTCTACCCTTTTAAAAACAAAACACAGTTGAAAATATGCTAAAACTATATTATCTTACCACGACACTTTAAATGGTAATTAGGAAAAACAAAATAAGAGTTCTTTTAACATACTAACTTGTATAGATATAATTTTACACCAATTTATGAAGAGCCCAATTAGATAACTGTTCTCATATTTAATAAAACTCATTTTATCATCAATTAAATCCTTAAATAAATATTTAAATTTTCCTAAATGTTACAATATCACCCTTAAGAAAATTCAGTCCCTAAATTTAAAATAACCCAAATCTGAAAACAATTCATTAATTTAAAGCGAAAGGGGCTCTGAAGTTTCATACGAACTAGAAATACCATGGTACAATGTGTGGGCATGAAAAAGGTGTGAAACTC
Organism: Agapanthus africanus; assembly: GCA_030015575.1. Taxonomy (NCBI): domain Eukaryota; kingdom Viridiplantae; phylum Streptophyta; class Magnoliopsida; order Asparagales; family Amaryllidaceae; genus Agapanthus; species Agapanthus africanus. The sequence goes on from CM057343.1 coordinate 127,434,761, forward strand.
GGATAACCGAAACTCTAACACATGCTATGAGAATCACACAAGCTATGATGCAAAGTACGAATCAACCATTTCAAATCGAGCACACAACCAAACACAAACATAATCAAAGCTATAATATGTATATAGCATAATATATCTCATCATGTACAATGCACAAAAACGAATCAATCTCAATGGGTATACATAAAAACCAAACCACGTGCGACGGGTTTGAGGAAGAAGAAGAAGTCTCACTCTTTTCTTTTTCTAAGATAATGATAATGTTAAAGATAAATGAGAGAGAGAGAGAGATCTTATCATAACTTTAACCATAGTAGAATAAAAATCTAGATATTTCTTCTAAGGTTAAAAGGCAAAAGGAATGGAAACTATGGTTGAGTTAAAGAATTGTGTAGATGAGTGTGGAAGCAATGACTCATTAACCATTTCTTTTGCCTTTAATCTTTAATGAAAAATCTAAGCATTATCTTTTCTACAATATGATTCTTATATTGCCTTCCTCTTTGTATCATCAACCATGATACATATCATGTATGTATGTATGCACATCATCATGTACATATACATGCATGTATCCAAAACAAGAAAAGGATTTAAATAAATAATATAAAAGCCAATATTAAATCAACACTTGATTTAATAAATCCATCATATCTCATATGACCCGACTAATATTAAATGCCCGATTAAAATATAGTATCATATACTAGTATTTAATCGAGGCTCCGCGCATATCTCATATGTGCACCACTTCGTTTCGCCAGAGCCGAGAAACTTCTATGTGGGACTCTAAGACTCGTCAATACGCCAGCAGTAGATGATGATCATATCAAACACCTACAAGCCGCAAGCGGTCAGCTAAACGTAACGGCCACCCGGGTATTGAGCGATCAGAATAAGAACAAGCGAACCTGTCAAAACTCCTGTCAATCCATCTGGCAACACTAACCGTACAGTCCGGTCTCTTCGTCAGATATGCTGCATATCGAGTCTAGGGATGGAATCGTCGACCCCAATAACTCAATAAGTCATGCCGGTATATGGTCTATAACAGATCGAGAAACTTACTGATAACACTTATCAGTAATATCTCAGCAGCCCTGGCCAGGGACTTCCCGTTATAGCCAATCGTGCACAGCACAGCATCAACCCCCAATACCGGGAGAGACGAAACCCCTCCTATCGCTCACTGCCTCCACATGCCTCGAGACTATACCCAAAGTCCACCTGTTTGGACGACTCAGTAGAGCCGCAGTAGGGTGGAGATCAAAGTACAGTGGGAGGACACATAAGACTCTATGACGATCTCGGGTTTACAGACTAACCTGTACCAGTGTCACCTGAGAACTGCTATCCGACGTATGATATAATACCATATAGGAGTTCTCGGTGAGTCCGTTCAGTGTACCCAGTCTCACTGAGCACCCGTATACTATCTTCGGTGTCAACACACCAGACGGATATGGGATCATCCATCGCCCATCATATGGAACAAGAATGGTATACGCTAGTCTAAGCTGGAATATCGATGCCCTGTCTCGATATACCTACGACTAGGAACATTTCAAGGATATGCTTATAAACTACAGATGTCCCACTAGTATGATCCGCATTATAATTCCAGTAGTTAAGCCAATATCCTTAGGGCTTCATCAATATGTACCAAATGAATATAAACATGATCAAGTGAACATATGATAAAGTAAAACCAGATAGCATACTATCATTTTGAGCAAGACTGTCTCCCGAATATATATATATACACATCAGTACATACACTATCTCATAATGGCCTCTAAGGCATACATATATCCAACAATCTCCCACTTGCACTAAGGCCAGTTATTGGCATATCTCATACCTAACATCTCAAAAAGTCGCTCATGCTGCGGCTGAGGGAGGGCCTTGGTGAATGGATCCGCAGCGTTGTCCTTTGTGTCTACTCTCTTAATCTCGATCTCGCGGCTATCAACTATCTCCCGGATCACATGATATCTCCTCAGGATATGTCTGGACTTTTGATGGGACCTGGGCTCTTTGGCCAATGCCATAGCCCCATTATTGTCACAATACAGAGGTATTGGATCAATAATGGTTGGAACTACTCCTAGCTCCGCGATGAATTTTCTCATCCAGACGGCTTCCTTGGCAGCATCATTTGCAGCAATATATTCAGCTTCCATCGTTGAGTCTGCAACGGTATCCTGTTTGGAACTCTTCCAACTTACCGTCCTTCCATTGAGGGTAAATGCAAACCCTGAGATAGACTTGCTGTCATCCTTGTCACTCTGGAAGCTCGAATCGGTAAAGGCCTCCATTTGGAGATCCCCATTACCATACACCAAGAACAATTCTTTAGTCCTTCGCAAGTACTTAAGAATGTTCTTTACAGCAATCCAGTGATTCTCCCCTGGGTTAGATTGATACCTGCTTACTACACTAAGTGCATAAGCAACATCAGGGCGTGTACATAACATCTCATACATTATCGATCCTACTGCCGAAGCATAGGGAATAATGCTCATGCGAGCTCTCTCTATATCAGACTTTGGGCAATCGTCTTTTGAGAGAGTGACTCCATGGCAAGCGGGTAAGGCACCCCGCTTGGAGTCTTCCATACTAAATCTCTTTAGGATGGTGTTTATGTACTTGGTTTGGGACAATCCCAATAACCGTTTGGATCTATCCCTATAGATCCGTATACCCAATATGTATGTGGCATCTCCCAGGTCCTTCATGGAGAACCTTTGTGATAAGAATGATTTGACCGACTGTAGCATAGGAATGTCATTTCCTATCAGAAGTATGTCATCTACGTACAATACGAGGATTGCGACATTTCTTCCTACAGTCTTCTTATAAACACAAGGTTCATCTGGATTTTTGATGAAATCAAACTCTTTGATAACATCATCAAAACAGATGTTCCAACTCCGTGATGCCTGCTTTAATCCATAAATGGATTTAAGTAGCTTACATGCCTTACCGCTGCTCCCACTATCAATGAATCCCTCTGGTTGATCCATGTAAACGCATTCCTCTAAATCACCATTTAGGAATGCAGTTTTAACGTCCATCTGCCAGATTTCATAGTCGTAGTGAGCAGCAATAGCAAGTAGGATCCGAATGGATTTAAGCATGGCTACTGGAGAGAAAGTCTCGTCATAGTCCAAACCTGGTCTTTGACGAAAACCTTTCGCTACCAGCCTTGCCTTATAGGTCTCTACCTGTCCATCTACACCGATCTTTCTTTTAAAGATCCATTTGCATCCCACAGGTTTTATCCCGGAGGGTACATCTTCCAAAGTCCATACTTTGTTGGTGTACATGGACTCCATTTCGGATCTCATGGCATCCAGCCAATTCACTGAGTCACCACTCGTGATAGCCTGATGAAAACTGGAAGGATCATCATCATCCATGATGTAATCTTCTCTATCACCATCAACGAGGAAACCGTAGTATCTCTCCGGTGGGCGAGAAATCCTGCCAGATCTACGGAGTGGCTGAGGTTCATTAGATTCTGTTATGACTTCAGGTTCAGCCAAGTTGTCATTTGTAACTTGTGTTTCTAGAACTTCTTCTAGATTTACCACATTGCCAGTTGTATTGTTTGAAAAAATCTCATCTTCTAAAAAGGTGGCATATTGAGAAACAAACACCTTTTGTTCCTCTTTGTGGTAAAATAGATACCCAAACGAATGTTTAGGATATCCTACAAATATACATTTGACTGATCGTGTCTCGAGTTTGTCTGGATTCTGCTTTTTAACAAAAGCCGGACAACCCCAAATCTTAACTCTTTTAAGAGATGGTTTCTTCCCATGCCATATCTCATATGGAGTGGTAGACACGGTTTTGGTTGGAACTTTGTTTAACAGAAAAGCTGCTGTTTCCAATGCATGCCCCCAAAACGAGAGAGGTAACTCAGCATCACTCATCATGGATCGTACCATATCTAATAGGGTACGGTTCCTTCGTTCTGACACACCGTTGTGCTGTGGTGTGTAAGGTGGAGTGCGCTGAGAGAGAATCCCATTCTCTTTTAGGAAGTCTAAGAACTCAGTACTTAAGTACTCTCCACCTCGATCCGATCGAAGTATCTTGATACTCTTTCCTGTTTGGTTTTCTATTTCATGTTTATACTCCTTGAATTTCTCGAAAGCTTCAGATTTATGTTTTATCAAATATACATGACCAAATCTTGAGAAATCATCAGTAAAAGTTATGAAGTATGAAAAACCGCCTCTTGCATGTGTAGACATTGGTCCGCATACATCACTATGTATGAGGCCTAGGAGCTCAGTAGCTCTTTCTCCGTGTCCTGTAAACGGGGTTTTGGTCATTTTACCTTTGATACAAGACTGGCAAGTTGCATAAGATTTATACTCAAATGAATTTAAATATCTATCTTTATGAAGCTTGTTTAGTCTTGTTTCATTAATATGACCAAGTTTACAATGCCAAAGAAAAGCTTCATTTATCTCTGAAAATTTTCTTTTGTTTTTGTGTTGTATGTTGAAAACTGTGTGTTGATTAAGGACGTATATCCCGTTATTTAATGTACCACAACCAATCAACTCTTGATTCAGTCTAATGTTCATAACATTGTGTTGTACAACAAAATGATACCCTTCATTGTCTAACAAGGAAACAGATATAATATTACAAAGCATACTCGGTACAAAATAACATGGGTTCAAAACCAATATACAACCCGAAGGCAAACCTAGGTGATACTCTCCTACTGAAACTGCATTTACATTGGAACCATTTCCAACTTGGAGAGTATGATCACCTGTCTTCAGAACTCTGCTATTTCTCAACGCCTGCACAGAATTGCAAATATGAGAACCCGAACCGGTATCCAATACCCAGGAAGCAGAATTAATAGAAAAACAGTTTTCAATTACGAACACACCTGAAGCTGAAGCATCATCATGCTTCTTCTTGAGTGCTAGGTACTCAATACAGTTCCTCTTCCAGTGTCCCGTCTTCTTGCAATGGAAACATTCACCTTTCTCTGATGCCCCAACCTTGGACTTGCCTTTTCCCTTCACCTTTTTGACTCCACCCTTAGGTTTGGTGGGTTTCTTCTTCATCTTTCCCTTGGCCTTAGCTTTTGGGTAAGATGAGGAGGATTGCCCAACAGACATAACGGGAGTCTTCAATGTCTTCAGTGTGCTCTCTGCACTCCTTAACATATTAAGGAGTTCAGGCAGTTCCTTCTCCATGTTGTGCATGTTGAAGTTAACGATGAACTGAGCAAAGGTGGAGGGGAGAGACTGTAGAATAATATCTGTATACTGTTCATTGTCCATTGTCCACTCTAGGTCCTCAAGCTCTTCTATGAGAGCTATCATTTTCAGAACATGGTCTCCTACTGATGTGCCAGCGGTCATGCGCATCTGAAACAGTTTCTTAGACGCTTCGTATCGTAATACGCGAGATTGCTCTCCATACAACTCTTTTGTATGGAGGAATATGGCTTGTACGTCCATATTCTCGTGCTGCTTCTGATGTGTGTTATCCATCGATGCAAGCGCGAGGCATTTTGCCGTGGCACAGTCAGCGTCCCATGTCTTGTGGATTGCTATATCCGCAACTGAAGGTTTAGGACCTAGGGGGACAAGGCTGGGGCTGTAAGGACATATGATACTTTATCATAAGTCAAGGCTATGTTTAAATTCCTCAGCCAGTCTTTATAGTTGGTCCCATTCAGCTTGTTTTTATCTAATAGAAGCTTAAGTCCTGTCATGGGTATCTGCCATTAAGAGAGAGAAAAGAATACACTTAGCGAATGCTCTTGCAAAGATCAGATTGGTTATTATCTTGTCTAATCGATGTCTCCCACTGTTTTTTATCAAATTTTCTTTAAAACCTTTTAAAAAGAAAACTAGCCGGGATTAATTACAATCTACAACTTCGCCAACCTCTCAGCCAGGCCAGTGCCGGTACTTGAGGGAGGTTCCCCGTGCTTTTGCACGGACCTAATTAAAGTAAACCTCGTCTTCCCAGAGGCGTAGCCCCGTTTAGCACCTTTCTAGACACCTACCGAGTCAGCTAATTGTGAAGTGCAAAATTCTCCCGGGAGCAACATTTGCTCGCAGTGGGATCGGGATCCTATTATCATATAGTAGGTATACAATCTCATTGTATTTTTCACCTCTTGAAATTCCCGATATAATTTTTACCCCTAATACTTATGACCTTAACTAAAGTCAACATATCATAAGTACTAGTCAAGTTCTTCCCGTCATTTCGTGATTAATTAGACCCACTCATATGACCCTTAACTAAAGTCAACATAATCATATGAATGTCCTAATTATTCAGCATCATATGCAGTGTAGGAAGACATCACTCAGCTACCGTACACTGCGCCTTAACTAAAGTCAAAATACGCAGCACGAATACTAAGTACTCTACTTCCTAAAATGACGGAGGGTTGCGGATAGTTTTTAGAAAAACTTTTGACGCTTTGAACTTGATATCGTTGTAGAATCTAATGAGTTTAAAAGGAGTGGCTTAAGCTCCGCATTTTGAAACTTGCTTTTTTTTTCCTTACAAAAAGGCCGAGTGTGTTTAAAATCTGATTCTACAACATCTTTTTAGGTTCATTTATCTTTTACATTAATCTCATTAATGTAGTCCCATCATTTAAATCCTAAGCCATTACAGAAAGAAACGAAAATATACATTAAAAGATCACATCAGATAATAAAAGCATCAGAAGCACATAAAGGATATCTAGGAGGTCCGTATTTTATATTTAGCCAGCAATAAAAATACGGATTCCACGGTCGCGATGAATAGCCAAGCCCACATCCCTAGACCCCTACGAGAGCGGCAAGCGACCCTACCAATTCTGGAGTTTAGGAGACCCGGTCTCGACTCCTTGAGATGGCCTCCCACTGAACCCAAGAACCCGGTCACTTGTGCCCTCCACCTTGGGTCTATCCTAATGCGGAAAAGTAAATAATATACAACACTGGTGACAACAACCTCACCCCGGAAGTGTCCCAAATAAAAGAATATTACATACAAATTAATATTACATGAATTGAAAGAATACTCTCATCTCACATAAAAAGAAAACCCCCGGCTATTTATTGCGACAATCCTGCATATCAAATCTCATTCGACACAGAGAGATAAAAAGGAAAAATACAACAATTGGAATCTTTAACCGCCTTTAGACAACACAAATCCGGAATATCACATATACAAGATTTCATGCCTAAACAATGTAAAGCTCGCATTTGGGTCTCATTCAAGAAAACACCTTTTCAAAACAATCCGGATAATTCAACAAGATTTCCGTTATACCCGAGACCGAATTGCTAGATTTACCCGCAACAAACAAATTTGTAGATTTCAATTATTGTAACACATACTATTAAACTAAGCGACGTTGGAACATCCGATCAAACATATTAAACAACCAGAAACTGCTCTGTAATCTCAACACCTGGGCAGATTCTAAATATACCAGTAATAACAGAGAACTAATATGGGCCAGCACAAGAAATTTCGACCAATGAGTCAACTATACCGCCGCGGAACCGCCGCATAAAGCCCCTTGGGCCGCGGTTCCGCGGCCGTACGGTCGACTTATTGGCTCGTTTTTCTGGTGGGCTCTTATAGTTCCCTGCTTAATTTTTTACATATTTTTAATTTGAAAAATACCAGGTTTTTAAAAAATTTCCAGAGAGCACTTTTCGGGTGTCGGTTTTCGTCCGTTCGATGTTTTCAACGTCGTTTAGGTTACTACAAAGCTCTAGCCTGGCTCTGATACCATGTAGGGTTTTCTTAACACCTCTATAAAGGTTTAGAAGCATCATGCATGCTATAACAATAAAAATTTTGCGGTGCTAAGCAAACTATACAAAGAATCGAACTAGAATATATGAAGTAACGATTAATAGTATCAAGATTAAGGGTTAAGTTATGCTAAGTGTTGAAACTACAACCTTTGTAGTTCACTTTGGAAGACTCCTAAGCTTTGGAAAGGTCCACTTGATCAACTCCTCGTCCACGACGATCCACCCGAAGCACTTTGCCCTAAGCTTGATGCTTCCTACGATCTTTGGAAATCCTTGAAGCACAACACCCTACACAAGATGGCTAGGGTTGTGTAGGATGAGGAAGTGGTTGATGTTCTTATTTATTACCTTTTCTTTTCTTTTTCTAACTCTTTTTAACCATTAAAAGAGAGCTAGGGTTTGAGGAAGAAGAAGAAGTCTCACTCTTTTCTTTTTCAAAGATAATGATAATGTTAAAGATAAATGAGAGAGAGAGAGAGATCTTATCATAACTTTAACCATAGTAGAATAAAAATCTAGATATTTCATCTAAGGTTAAAAGGCAAAAGGAATGGAAACTATGGTTGAGTTAAAGAATTGTGTAGATGAGTGTGGAAGCAATGACTCATTAACCATTTCTTTTGCCTTTAATCTTTAATGAAAAATCTAAGCATTATCTTTTCTACAATATGATTCTTATATTGCCTTCCTCTTTGTATCATCAACCATGATACATATCATGTATGTATGTATGCACATCATCATGTACATATACATGCATGTATCCAAAACAAGAAAAGGATTTAAATAAATAATATAAAAGCCAATATTAAATCAACACTTGATTTAATAAATCCATCATATCTCATATGACCCGACTAATATTAAATGCCCGATTAAAATATAGTATCATATACTAGTATTTAATCGAGGCTCCGCGCATATCTCATATGTGCACCACTTCGTTTCGCCAGAGCCGAGAAACTTCTATGTGGGACTCTAAGACTCGTCAATACGCCAGCAGTAGATGATGATCATATCAAACACCTACAAGCCGCAAGCGGTCAGCTAAACGTAACGGCCACCCGGGTATTGAGCGATCAGAATAAGAACAAGCGAACCTGTCAAAACTCCTGTCAATCCATCTGGCAACACTAACCGTACAGTCCGGTCTCTTCGTCAGATATGCTGCATATCGAGTCTAGGGATGGAATCGTCGACCCCAATAACTCAATAAGTCATGCCGGTATATGGTCTATAACAGATCGAGAAACTTACTGATAACACTTATCAGTAATATCTCAGCAGCCCTGGCCAGGGACTTCCCGTTATAGCCAATCGTGCACAGCACAGCATCAACCCCCAATACCGGGAGAGACGAAACCCCTCCTATCGCTCACTGCCTCCACATGCCTCGAGACTATACCCAAAGTCCACCTGTTTGGACGACTCAGTAGAGCCGCAGTAGGGTGGAGATCAAAGTACAGTGGGAGGACACATAAGACTCTATGACGATCTCGGGTCTACAGACTAACCTGTACCAGTGTCACCTGAGAACTGCTATCCGACGTATGATATAATACCATATAGGAGTTCTCGGTGAGTCCGTTCAGTGTACCCAGTCTCACTGAGCACCCGTATACTATCTTCGGTGTCAACACACCAGACGGATATGGGATCATCCATCGCCTATCATATGGAACAAGAATGGTATACGCTAGTCTAAGCTGGAATATCGATGCCCTGTCTCGATATACCTACGACTAGGAACATTTCAAGGATATGCTTATAAACTACAGATGTCCCACTAGTATGATCCGCATCATAATTCCAGTAGTTAAGCCAATATCCTTAGGGCATCATCAATATGTACCAAATGAATATAAACATGATCAAGTGAACATATGATAAAGTAAAACCAGATAGCATACTATCATTTTGAGCAAGACTGTCTCCCGAATATATATATATATACACATCAGTACATACACTATCTCATAATGGCCTCTAGGGCATACATATATCCAACACTCCGGAAGTAATCTTGCTAAGAAGACTTTTGGGAACTCGTCCTACGTCATCGGAGGAAGACCCACTTCTCTTCCTCTCTCGATCTACTCATACCAATTCTGAACAAGACCCTCCAAACGAAAGCTAACCAACTCCACTAATCTCACATCAGAGCATCTCAACAAATGAAATATCCTAGCCATCTTATCAAGGAATAACTAAGGATCCTCTGACACATTCATACTCGTAAACACCGGTGGCTTCAAATTCATGAACTCTGGGAGCGATACTTCGATAGTCCCATCAACAACAGATACGACAATCTGAACGGTAGGCAGCACAACGACCATCGGAGTAGGCCGAACGACATCAGGCCTCTGAGTCCGGCTGGTCTCAAGAAATGACCCTATCATCTGGTGCAGATCCTGAACACTGGCTTCAAAATGAGAAATCCTATTAAACAAACGATGATCAATATGTTCCTGGGTCACCGGGATACCACCCTAGCCAGTCCTTGTCTCAGACGAGCCTGTCCAGACCTCGTATCTCGTCACAGCCCTCTCGGCTCGCATAGACATGTTCACTGGAACAAGAAACTGTTAGTTATATGTATGCCCTAGAGGCCATTACTGTACATACGATGTATATTGTAGTGGATGCTTGGACATATATATGGAGGACTTTCTTGCTCGACATGATAGTTTGCTATCTTGTTGCTCTTTATCTTAACATGTACACTGATTGTCTCTATGTTACATGTTGATAAAGCCCTTAGGATGATTACTTGGCTACCAGGATTATGATGCAGATCATACTAGTGGGGACAATGTAGTCGCTAAGTACATCCTTCAAATGTTCCTAGTCGTGGGTGTATTGAGACAGGGCATCGATATACCAGAGTAGACTAGCGTATAGCTTCTCGACCCATGAAGATGGGCGATGGATGATCCCATATCCATTTGTGTTTGACATCAGAGACAGTATACGGGTGCTCAGTGGAGACTGGGTACACAGAGCGGACTCACTGAGAACTCCTAGATGGTATTATACCTCACGTCAGATGGCAGTTCTCTGGTGAAACTGGTACAGGTTAGTCTGTAGACCCGAGATCGTCATAGAGTCTTGTGTGGTTCCCACTGTGCTTTGATTTCCACTTTACCACGTTCAAGAGAACGTGCAAAACGGCGGATTTTGGGTACAGTCCCGAATCACATGGAGGCAATGAGCGATAGGAGGGGTTTCGTCTCTCCCGATATTGGGAGTTAATGTTGCGCTGTGCTCGATTGGCTATAAAAGGAAATCCCTGGCCAGGGATGCTTCAGAGATATACTGGTAAGTGTTATCAGTAGTTTCTCGACCTGTTATGAGCCTCACATCGGCACCACTTATCGAGTTACTGGGGTCTGACGTTTACCACCCTTAGACGAGATATACGACATATCAGATGAAGAGACCGGACTGTACGGTAGAGTTACTGATTGGATTCGCAGGAGTGTGAGGAGGCTTGCTTGTTGATCTTCTGATCGCTCAATACCCCGTTGGCCGTTACGTTTAGCAGACCGCTTGCGGCTTGTGGGTGTTTGATATGATCATCACCTACTGCCGGCGTATTGACGAGTCTTTAGAGTCCTACACAGAGATTTCCTGGCTCAAGCGAAACGGAGTAGGAGCACATATGTCATATGTATGGGACCGAGATTAATACGATATGTGATACCGTATTCTATTCTCGTGACATGTGACATAGGTCGGTTATATATGATATAGATGGGTTATCGAATCAAGTGTTGATTCGATAAGTTGTTGCATTTGATATTAGTCGGTTATATGTAATATAGCCGGATTATTAAATCAATTGTTGATTTAATGATTTAATGTATTATATATTTGATATATTAAATTACATTAACTAATATTAATTCACTTAAGATTTCTTTTCTCACTTGGTTTGTGCAAACTGTATATATGTGATATATGCAAGTGTACATTATTTTATGTCATATTTGATGATACATGCAACTTGGGTGTGTGTATGACTTACACCATGCTTGGTTTAATCCTAGGGTTTTTAATGGATTAAGTAATTCTAAAACTAAATGGTTTTCTCATGGCACATAAGCTTGTAGAAGCTTGTAGATCTTTGACTAAGTCTTCAAGTTTTGTTTTACCTAAGATATTTGTTAACCCTACCAATTAACCTAGCCTTGGTTAAGTCACTACAAAGTTTAAGTATATGATACTTAACTCACCCATGGTTGTTTCACTCTCTCATGAGTTCATTCTTCTTCTTCTTCCTTAAAGCTTTCTAACTTCAATAGAGATGTGAAAAAAATGTGAGAAAATCAATTCTAAAGTGAGCCCACTTCCTACTTCATCATCCTCTACTACTTGTCATTTACTATAAGGTGTTTACTTCACTAATTTGATAATTAGTGAAGAGATAGCTTGGGTTAGTGTCTCCTCGACGTAGATCATCTTCGGCCTCGAAGACTTCAATGCAGGTATGTTCATTTCTTCATGGGAGCCTCTCTAGAGTCCAGAACTACATGATCGCAGCGAAGGGACTACTACACGGAGCTAATGAAGTGAATGACCGGTCTACAAAGGTTATATTCCTTGTTCACTTTACTTGCGAAGTAGTTTGCATTTTCATTCCGTCGGATTTCTAATTAACGATTCTATATTAGGTATAGCTAGAACGGCTAATTTTTTAATATGGCATGAAAGATACCTCCCGGAACCTTGCTGCCATGCTAGGCAACCCTTCAACAGTATCAGAGCCATGCTAGAAAATTAGACGGATTTTGTTATGATTACGAAACCAAAATACTCCGAAACTTGCAACGCCAAAAACTAGTTTATGTCGATTTTAAAAGGTCCTCTAAAATTTTTTTAAACAACTGCAGAATGTTATATGTGATATGACATGAACAAAGAAGAAATTTGAAGCACTTTAGTAGAAATTTTGCCGAGCACATCATGGTTTTTCCCCAGCTTGCCGGTTTTATAAAGGAATTTTAGCTTCAAAATTTTTTTGTGTTCTAGTGACTGGGTTTTGGTTTTTCAGGTGTTGTTTGTTTTTTCTAAGTTTGCATGTGATATAATCTTACACTATAAGAAATTCGGAGTGATTCGTATTCATAGTTTTAACATTGTTTTCGGGTTGTCGCATGTTGTCTAGGCGAAGTTAAAAAGTTCGATCGAATGTCAAAAACCTATTTTTCCAAGTTTAGCGTATTCGGAAAAACATGCAAGTAATTCTGTGAACTCTCTAGAAGAATGAAACCCTAACTCGACTTTTTGGATCGCGAAACCGCGGTCATACCCTATGGTTTGCCGCAGTTCCGTGGCGACATGAGTGAGGATTCGGTCTGCCCTTCTACGGCTGGTGCATAGTTACTGTAAGTCTACGGTAGTGCCCCGGCCGTCTGTCCCAGGCCAAAATTCGGAAACGAAAACTTTTTCTAAACATGAAACCGGCTGTATCGCAGACTTTAATCCCGGATCGAACCATTAACTTACAACTAGCTAACTAGAGAAGGGTTAGAAAGGCTATACCGATCGATCCGTGTCCTTCGGTCTTTGGCCACCTTCCCAAGCTCCTCGCGGCATCTCCGATCTCCGGTCTCCTCGTCGGAAAGGGCACCACATCAAGAAGTCTTTTTACGGGCTCCCGCCTCTGAACCGAGGCAACTCTGACTCGAAGTTTGCTAGCCGATTTGTCCAAGATTGCTGTAGAATATACGTAGAACACTTTGTCTCAAGGGTTAATCGAAATTGCCTCAAAGGGAGATGAAATGAAAATGAGCTCAAGGATTTTTCTTTGCAAAATGAATCAATCTCATTTTACCAAGAATGGGGCTGTCCCAATTGTAGTGCTCGGACACTATTTGAGAGGAGGGAGGTGAGGGTAAAGGCAAGAGAGAGATGGTGACCATAAGACAAAAGAAAACCTCACATCTAATAGCCAAATCAATCCAATCCCAATCAATGCAAACCTTGAGCCAACCACAAACCCCCCCACTTTATAAATCCCCACTTTGCAAAAAGACCCCCACAAAGGAAAATTCAGCCAAAAAACAAAAAAAAAAGGAATTTGGCCAAATCAAGAAAGCAAACTGGCAAGTTCAAAAAGCAATCCAGTAATAAATTACAGGATAACCCCGTGACTGTATATACATACCCGCATTTGTATTTCGACCGAATACAAATGCAATAAGACAAAATCTAAATAGTATAATACTAGTATCCGGCTTAAACCAAAGCCGCTAGTATTATCCGTCCGAACCATGACACGTGCACAAGTGCACGCGTATGTTCGAATCCTGCCACAAATCCACACTGCCTCTACAACGTTTCGCCCGAAACTTGAGAAACTGTCTGTAGGGGACTCTAAAGACTTGTTAATAGTTTGGCTGTGGATTTAACCACTAGCACGTCAGTGGTACTAGCTGTACGTAACGGGCTACCAGGTATTGACCAAAAGGGAGGTCGATGAGCGAACTCATCCTGACATCCTACTGAGCCTGTCAGTGACAATATCCGTACAGTCCGGTCCGGTCGTCTATGAGCATCGCATGTCGAGCCTAGGGGGTTGGTAAAAGAAAGACCCCCAAAAGCGGTACAAGTCGTGTCGGAGTGTAGCCCAGAACACCCTGAGTTGCTATTGGAATACCTACCAGTAAATCTCCTGTCTTGGCCAAGGACTTCATGTAATGGCTCTCCTAGACACAGCGCGATCTCACTTCCAATACCGGGAAAGCCGAAACCCCTGCCGATCCGCTCACTGCCTCCATGTGGCTCGGGAATGTACCCAACTAAAACCTGTTTGCATGACTCCTTTAAGCCGTGGTAGGGTAGTAATCAAAGCACAGTGGGAACTCACACGAGACAAATGACGATCTCAGGTCGATGAACTAACCTGTACACATATCACCAGAGAACTGCTATCTGACATCAGGTATAATACCAACTAGTTTGTTCCCGGCGAGTCGTGTCCGGTTTACTCATAACCCAATGAGCACCTGTATACATCTTATGTGAACCAACTGACACCAATGGCTTGTGAGACCGGCCACCGCCCTTCGTCGGTGTCTCGACTGTATACACTAGTCTACTAATGCAGTATCGATGCCTAGTCTCGAAACTCCCACGACTAGGGACCACTTTAAGGATGTGCTTATAGACTACCCAACTATCGCGTATATGATCGCCATCATACTGCTGGTAGTCAAGAAAGAATCCTAAGGGCTCTATCAATGTGTAATAGTGACCTGTAATGTCACCTAAAGCTGTACACGATAATAAAGATAAACCAGATAGCTTACTATCATCTCGAGTAAGACTGTCCTACCGGCGTAGGTCCTCCCTCAGTCATTGCAATCACGTGCATGTGATCCAATAATTGACTCTGAGGGCACTATATCCAACAATCTCCCACTTGCACTCAAGGCTAATTATTGCAATGTCGCATACTCACAGCCCGTGTGATACCGAACACCCTATTCCTCTACTGATCAGTCTCACAAAGCCCGTTTGCGAAACTTTTGCGTTCGAGGAATAGCCTCAGTGAGTGGATCCGCCCTGATTTTTCTTTCTATGTCTCTCTTTATCTCAAGTTCGCGGAGAAACCCATCTCTCGAAATGAGCAATACCCGTCTTAGAATATGTTTAGATATCTGATGAGACCTAGTTCATAAATGAACTCCAAATCCAAACTTCTTAGACTGTATCGTCAACTGAACTTAATCAGTATCCTGTGCCATGCCTCCCTCAGTATCCGGTTGGACCTCCTGTCCAAACAACTGCCCCTCGTCAGAGGAAAAATATAACTCTGACGGTCACTCTGTCATCCAGGTCACCTTGGAAGCCAGGAATGATAACCGTCTCCTAAAAGAGGCTGTTGTTATCATATCCCTAGAACATCCACTTATGTTCAAAAACTGCTTCCGAATATTTCTCCAGGATAGGATTAATATGAACTCATTGCATCTAATGCCAAAAATAACGTCTGGTGTTGTACTTGACATTTCATGATTGACTCAATTGCCTAAGCAAGTGATCTGCCAGTCAAGCACATCCCTCTTCCCTTTAGTCTGTAAGACACCTTTAGAGAGGATGACTCCATCACCTGCAGGTATACTACCGTGCCAGGAGTCGTCCATTCTAAAACACCTGTAGAATGCTGTCTAAGTACCCTGATTGGGAAACTACCCAGATCTAGATCTAAAACCATAGATCTAGTAACCAGAATATCTGATATAATATCCATATCCTATGTGGAGAAACCACTGTGTGACAACAAAAGTATAACCGATCGTAGTATAGGAATTTCGCTTCCTACTCTGTGTATGTCATCCAAATACCAGGACATCACACCCTACTACTTTCTTAACAGATCCATCCCCTATTCTGATGAAGTCAAACCTATGACTGTCACATCATAAATAGATGATCTTTCTCCGCTATATCTGCTTTAGTCCATAAATAGACATAAGCTACTTGTCCACTATGCTTCCGCTGCTCCCACTGACTACGACAACCCTCTGGCAGAGTCATACACACGCATACTTCTAAGGTTAGTTTAGAACGATGCTATACTCATCCTCCTTTCGGGTCTCACAGTCTGGAACAACAGCAATGGAAAGTCTGGGTAAACAAGAACCTCCTTGTCACCGTCTTTGAGCATACCGAAGTACCTCTCGAGTGCCTGAGGTTACCCACCATATCTGCGGAGTGGCCAATGGAATGTCAAACCAGATTGAATCTTTAGGTTCTTATCAAATTTTCAGTAATCGTTTGCGGTTCTGGAATCACTTCCAGTTCTACCATACTCCTACTACCGTTTTCTGAAAAAATCCATTTTTATTAAAACTATGGCGAGTCAAGAACAATATCACTATTGATCTTCCAGATGGTAGAAAGTCAACCCTCGTCATAGCCCGGGTCAACCCACAAACAGCCATTACAGAAACGTGCCTTGAGTTATCCAGAGTCTGGTTTTAAGCATAAGCCGAACAACTCCCCGTACCTTAACATTGTTAAGATATGAACTATTCTATATCCAATATAGAAAAAGAGGCACTGATTTAATTGGAACCAGATTCAAATCATGCAGCTGTCTCCAGTGCATGTTAACTAAATGGAGAGAGGCCGATCAACATTACTCAACTTAGGAGTGCTTCCAATTATGAGTAACCTGAAAGGAAGTAAGTTCTCATAATCATTACTATCAACTGAATACCATACACAAGTATCTACATCTTCGATCATCTTGAAGAATCCTGATACTTGCAACGCCTGGTTCTCTACTTTATTCTTATACCTATAACTTCTCAAAACTTAGACCTTGCATTTCTACGAAACACATGTCTAAGAACTAGAGAAGTCATAAGTAAATAGAATATAGTATGAGTACCAACCCCTCTGTCTTCATGGACACTGGACAAAATACAATACTCTGTATAAATCCCCGGAGTCTAATAACTCATTCCATGTGTGTCGTAGGTTGAAAACTGTACTTATGATTAAGAAGAATTACACCGCTGTTTAATGCTCCTTACTTAACCATCTACTGATATAGGTAAATGTCATGGAAATAATTTCAAAAAGTTATATCTTAATTTATAAAAATAAACGTACAGATGTATCAATTTGAAATTGGTGCATAACAACGGATATTCAAAACCAAATATTTGCCGTCCGGCAAAACAACCCAGGCGATTTCCTCAAATATCACCAATTACAACGAATCCCGATATAATGAGGATGATCACCCAATTCCTAATAACTTACTCCCACTCATCATCTGTAAAACCATACAGATGTGAGAATCAAACCTGGTAAATACATACC
This sequence comes from Agapanthus africanus, assembly GCA_030015575.1. NCBI lineage: Eukaryota > Viridiplantae > Streptophyta > Magnoliopsida > Asparagales > Amaryllidaceae > Agapanthus > Agapanthus africanus. Next base: position 127,452,430 of record CM057343.1, read on the forward strand.
CTGGAGCAAGGGCTAATTGGGAAATCAGTTTTCCTTTAACTATACACAGTGAAACTGAAACATGTAAATGTTTCGAAAGGGTATCCGGGTATTCCTAGTAATGCCTCTTCCATTATCAAATTCACAACTATAACCGTATACTTCTTTGCCATCTCTCCAAATCCCTTTATATGTCTTTAGTCATTAACTTCTGTACACCCTATTAGGCTAAATGGTTTTCTTCCCTCCCTACCGTTCGGCACCAGCCTTTGGTTTGGAAGAAGGCTGTCCAATAAGCATAATGGGTGTACTCTCCTAATCCTAGGAGTACTCGCAACCCGAGAGAGGGTAAAGATAAAAGACAACTGAATAAAACCTTATTCCAATTTTCTCCTGAACCTGAATCCATCCCCGAACTGGAATAAGTTCCTTCGAGTTCGTATATAACCATATGATGGAGTATCCAAATAACTTTAGATCTTCATAGTGATACAGAGTGTCCTAGAGAAATACAAAAGTGAAGTAGGAGTGGCGATGAAATACTTGGTTTGGTCGTGAATAGTAGTCGCATTTTACTTTTTCCCTCTTTCTAATCCCTTTATTTGTGTTTACTTAATACCTTCTGTACACCTTTTTGTTGGATATATGTATGCCCTAAAGGCCATTATATGATAGTGGATGTATCTATACATGTATATATATATTCAGTATGCATTCTTGCTCGACATGATAGTATGCTATCTGGTTCTTCTTTATCTGACATGTTGATTTGATCATGCTTTTATTCATTCATACATGCTGATGACGCCCTGAGGATATCGGCTTGACTACTCTGATTATGATGGAGATCATACTAGTGGGACATCTGTAGTCTATAAGCATATCCTGAAAAGTCCCTAGTCGTTGGTATATCGAGATGGGGCATTGATATACCAGAGTAGACTAGCGTATATGATACTAGACCCATACGATGGGCGATGAATGTTCCCACATTCATCGATGTTTGACATCAAGATCATATACGGGTGCTCAGTGGTGACTGGGTACACTGGACGGACTCACCGAGAACTCCTATATGGAATTATATCTATCGTCGGATAGCAGTTCTCAGGTGACACTGGTACAGGTTAGTCTGTAGACCCGAGATCGTCATAGAGTCTTGTGTGTTCTTCCACTGTACTTTGATTGCCACCCTACCATGACTCTACTGAGTCGTGTAAACAGGTGGCCATTGGGTACAGTCAGGAGACACACGAAGGCAATGAGCGATAGGAGGGGTTTCGTCTCTCCCGGTATTGGGAGTTGATGCTGTGCTGTGCCCGACTGGTTATATCAGTAAGTCCCTGGCCAGGGCTGCTGAGATTTGCTGATAAGTGTTATCAGTAGTTTCTCGATTTGTTATAGAACATTCACCGGCACGACATATTGAGTTATTAGGGTCGACGTGACCATCCCTAGGCTCGATATGCAGCATATTTGACGAAGAGACCGGACTGTACGGTAGTGTTTCCGGTTGGCTCAACGGGAGTTGTAGCAGGTTCGGTTGTTTTCTTCTGATCGCTCAATACCCGGGTGGCCGTTACGTTTAGCTGACCGCTTGCGGCTTGGGGGTTCTTGATATGATCATCACCCTCTGCCGGCGTATTGACGAGTCTTAGAGTCCCACAAAGGAGTTACCCAGTCCAGACGAAACGTTGTGGTGCACGTATGCAATATGCGCATGGACCCGATTAAAATGCGCGTATAGGATACCGAACATTGATCGGGCGGCTTGCTTTTGGTAGGATCATATGTGATATGGGCGGATTGATAAATCAAGTGTTGATTTACCATTTAACCATTAGTTTTCTCACATAAAACCTTTCTTGAATATGATGGATGTATGCATGCATGTATGTGTTTCTTTCTTTCTTTCTAGTTTCATGCACATATGGATGTGCATACATACATACATACATACACCCATCTATCATGGTTGTTTACACATGGAAATGGTGGCAATATAAGACTCACACCATGGATAAATATATGGATTATTATTTAATTTTATGTTTAAAACAAAATAGAAAAGGAAAGGATAATTCTTGAGTTGTTTCTACACTCTTCTTTAACCTAACCATTCTCACCTACCCTTAACCTAGGATTAAACTTTCCTTATATGTTTTAAACCCTAATTAAATAATAACTCAAAGATTTAACCATGGTTTGTAGTGAGAAGAAATAAAATATATATATAAATATATTTCATTTCTTTTCAATGGTGATCATTTTACTCTTGTTAAAAGAAAGCTACCATCTTCTTCCTCCTTCACCATTTGCTCTCTAGTTTCTTTTAGTGAGTAAAACACACATAAAGAAAGGTTTTTAAAGTGAGAATCTTAACCACAACATCATTCTACACAAGTTTAGCCAACTTGTTTAGAGTGTTCTTTTCGTTTCTCATCTTGATAATCGAAGTTGCGAGCTTGGACGAGGAACTCCGGGTGGATCGTCGTGGATGCGAGAAGACTTCAAGAAGACCTTCTTCCAACACCCAAGAGGCCAAAGAGTCTAGCGAAAGGGAGCTACAAAGTTTGTAGTCTCGAAACCCTAGTTTTTATTAGCTTTAAATTCGAAACCCTAATTTTCTAGGATCGATTCCTTTGTATGCTTGTTTAGCACCATAAAAATTTAAACTTGGAGACATGTGATGCTTCAAAACTTTACATAGGGAGCTAGGCAAACCTAATATTGGTATCAGAGCCGACCTAGAACATTAGGTGACGCTTTTACGAAGTAAAAATCCCGATCGGACAAAAATTCGACATTTTAAGACCCTCTCTGGACAAATTTTAAAATCTGACATTTTTCAGAGTTAAAAATACTTAAAAAATATAGCAGGAAATTCTAAGAATAACAGTGAAATTCGAAGCCCTGAACCCTATAAACCGCCGCGGAACCGCGGCAATTCCTGGCTTAGGCCGCGGCTCCGCGGCCGTACAGAGGTATCAATGTATCAAATTTATACTGTAATTCTTATAACTTTTTGTACAGTGTTTTAGGTATGTTTAATCTGAATATAGTACTGTATTTTCTGGAGATGGTTTTAGACTCGTAGATTCGATCGGAATTTTCATTTCGTTGTTTTTCCAGGTAAATTAGAAAGTATTGAAGTGTTTGAACGATTATCATTTGCTCACTATAAACGGGGTTTAAATGCTTTGGAGGTACGTACAAGTCTTTTTGTGGTGGTCGCTCTAGAAGACAACAAACCTTAACTCGATTATGTGACCGTCTTGAACTGCCCTTTGAACCTTAGGGTTTGGGGCAGTACGGCGTGCCACATGTGAGGCGTTGACTTGACCCTTCTACGGCTGGACCGCTACTACTGTGTCACACTCCGGATTTTTTGAACCCTGCTCAAGTGTTGAGCTTTAGTGAATCTTGGATACTTGATCGTTTGTTCAAAAACTTTAATACTGTCTGTTTATCTGGAATGTGATACAATATGTGGAATTCATATAGTTTAGGCATGAAATACGAAATATGTGATATTTCGCATTTATAATGTCTGAAGAGAATGTGGATTCCAAATATTATAGTTTTACACTTTCTTTTCTGTGACCGTAAGTGTAGTATGTTCGATATCGCCGATTTCGTTGCTATACATCAACGACAATTGGGGTATGCATACTTACTACGTTGATGATATGAGATATTATGTGTTGCTGAGATATGATGTGCATGATTGTCGCGATTGAATAGCCGGGTTTTTTTTATGTGAGATGAGAGTTTTATATTTTCATTCATGTAAATTCATATGTAATGTAATATTCTTTTATTTGGGGCACTTCCGGGTTGAGGTTGTGTCACCAGTGTTGTATATTATTTACTTTTCCGCATTAGGTTGGACCCAAGGAGGGGAGCACAGGTGACCGGGTTCTGGGGTTCAGTGGGAGGCCATCTCGAGGAGTCGAGACCGGGTCTCCTAAACTCCAGAATTGGTAGGGTCGCTTTCCGCTCTCGTAGGGGTCCAGGGTGTGGGCTTGGCTATTCATCGTGACTGTGGAATCCGTATTTTCTATTCTGGCTAAATACTAAATACGGACGTCCTAGTATATCCCACTTTATATCTATGTTTCTGCTGCCTGTGTTCTGTGATATCTGAGACGAATGACATATTATATATATGATATATAGTAGACTTTGCTTATGTTTTACACCCGCGCTAGTCCCGTCCCGGTATGCCGTTAGTTAAGTAACCTAACGGTGCATAGCGGAACATTGCGGCGAATGCGGATGGCATAAGCATACGTGTTATTTTCGTTTCTTTTCTGTGATTGGCTTAAGGACTTAAATGATGGGATTACATTAATGCGATTAATGTAAAGAAAATAAACCTAAAAAGATGTTGTAGAATCGGATTTGAAAACCACTCGGCTATTTATGAAAAAGCTATATTTCAAAACTGCGGAGCTTAAACCACTCCTTTTGAAAACTATTTGATTCTACAACGATATCAAGTTCAAAGCGTTAAAGATTTTCTTAAAAATCATCCGCAACCCTCCGTCATTTTAGGAAGTAGAGTACTTAGTATTCGTGCTACGTTTGTTGACTATAGTTAAGGCGTAGTGTACGGTAGCTAAGTGATGTCTTGCTACATTGCATATGATGCAGATTAATTAGGACATTCTTATGACTTTGTTGACCATAGTTAAGGGTCATATGAATGAGTCTAATTAATCAAGAAATGACGGGTAGAACTTGACCGGTGCTTATGATTTGTTGACCTTAGTTAAGGCCATAAGTACTTGGGGTAAAAACAACATCGGGAATTTCAATAGTTGAAATTTGCAATGAGATTGCATACCTTCCATGTGATGGTTGGATCCCGATCCCACTATGGGCAATAGTTGCTCCTAGGAGAGTTTTACAGTTTACAATTAGCTAACTCATTAGGTGTCTAGAAAGGTGTTAACGGGGCACCGCCTCTAGGAAAACGAGGTTTACTCTAATTAGGTCCGTGCGAAAGCACGGGGAACCTCCCTCAAATTCCGACACTGGCCTGGCTGAACGGTTAGCGAAGTTGTAGACTGTAATTAATCCTGGCTAGTTTTTCTTTCTAAGGTTTGAAAGAAAAACTCGATAAAAGCAGTGGGAAACATCGATTAGACAAGATAATAAACAATCTGATCTATGCAAGAGCTTTCGCTGAGTGTATTCTTTTCTCTCTCTTAATAGCAGATACCCATGACTGGACTCAAGCTTCTACTAGCTAAAAACAAACTGAATGGGACCAACTATAAAGACTGGCTGAGGAATCTGAAAATCGCCTTGACTTATGATAAAGTATCATATGTCCTCACGGCTTCAGCCCCGCCCGTCCCAGGTCCAAAATCCTCAGTTGCGGACATTGAAGTCCGCAAGACATGGGACGCTGACTGTGCCACGGCAAAATGCCTCGCGCTTGCATCGATGGATAGCACACATCAAAAGCAGCACGAGGATATGGACATTCACGGCATATTGCTCCATATAAAGGAGTTGTATGGAGAGCAATCCCGCGTATTACGATACGAAGTATCAAAGAAATTGTTTCAGATGCGAATGGCCCCTGGCACATCAGTAGGAGACCATGTTTTGAAGATGATAGCTCTTATAGAAGAGCTTGAGGACCTTGGATGGATGATGGACAATGAACAATATATAGATATTATTCTGAAGTCCCTTCCCTTCACCTTTGCTCAGTTCATAGTAAACTTCAACATTCATGGCATGGAGAAGGAACTCCCTGAACTCCTTAACATGTTATGGAGTGCAAAGAGCACTATGAAGTCAGCAAGAACTCCCGTTATGACTGTTGGACAATCTTCTTCTTCTCGCCCGAAAGCTAAGGCCAAGGGAAAGAAAAAGAAGAAGCCCACCAATCCTAAAGGTGGAGTTAAAAAGGTGAAAGGAAAGGAAATGTCCAAGGCTGGAGACTCGGGGAAGGGCGAATGTTTTCATTGCCACAAGACAGGACACTGGAAGCGCAACTGTACGGAGTACTTAAGTCTCAAGAAGAAGCATGGTGATGCTTCTGCTTCAGGTGCGTTTGTGACAGAAAACTGTTTTTCAATAAACTCGGCTTCCTAGGTATTGGATACCGGTTCAGGTTCTCACATTTGCAATTCTATGCAGTGGCTGAGAAATAGCAAGGTTTTGATGACAGGTGACCATACTCTCCGCGTTGGAAATGGTTCCAATGTACATACAGTCGCAGTGGGAGAGTATCACTTGGGGTTGCCATCTGGATGTATTTTGGTTTTGAATCCATGTTATTTTGTACCAAGTATGTTATGTAATATAATATCCGTTTCTTTGTTGGACAATGAAGGATATAATTTTGTATTGCAGAACAATGTTATGAACATTCACCTGAATCAAATGTTGGTTGGGTATGGTATGCTTAATAACGGAATATATGTCCTAAATCAACACACAGTTTTCAGTATACAACACACTAATAAAAGAAAACTTTCAGAATTAAATGAAGCTTTTCTTTGGCACTGTAGACTTGGTCATATTAACGAAACAAGACTAAACAAGTTACACAAAGATGGATATTTAAACTCTTTTGAATATTAATCTTATACGACTTGCCAGTCTTGTATCAAGGGTAAAATGACCAAAACTGCGTTTACCGGACACGGAGAAAGAGCTACTCAGCTCCTAGGCCTCATACATAGTGATGTATGTGGGCCAATGTCTACACAGGCTAGAGGCGGTTTTTCATACTTCATTACATTCATTGACGATTTCTCAAGATTCGGTCATGTATTTTTATTAAAGCACAAGTCCGAAGCTTTCGAAAAATTCATTGAATATAAACAAGAAGTAGAAAAACAAACCGGCTTGAGTATCAAGATGCTTCGATCAGATCGAGGTGGTGAGTATCTCAGTACAGAATTTGCAAACTTCCTAAAAAAGATTGGGATTCTCTCTCAGCTCACTCCTCCTTACACACCACAGCACAACGGTGTGTCAGAACGACGGAATAGGACCCTATTAGATATGGTCCGGTCCATGATGAGTGACGCTGAGTTACCAGTCTCGTTTTGGGGGCATGCATTGGAGACTGCAGCGTTTCTGCTAAACAGGGTTCCAACCAAAACCGTGTCTACCACGCAATATGAGATATGGCATGGGAAGAGACTATCTCTTAAGAGAATTAAGATTTGGGGTTGCCCCGCCTATGTTAAAAAGCAGAATCCGGACAAACTTGAGACACGGTCAGTCATGTGTAACTTTGTAGGATATCCAAAGAATTCTTATGGATATCTGTTCTACCACAAAGAGGAAGAAAAAGTGTTTGTTTCTCAGTATGCCACATTCTTGGAAAAAGAGTTTTTCACAGATAAAGATGATGGCAAGGTGGTGGATCTAGAAGAGGTTCTGGAGACACAAACTACAAATGACGATTTGGTTGAACCGGCTGTTACAACAGAAACTGAAGAACCTCGGCCACTCCGTAGGTCTGGTAGGACTTCTCGCCCACCGGAGAGGTACTACGGTTTCCTCATTGATGGTGACAGAGAAGACTGTATCATGGATGATGATGATCCTACCAGTTTTCAGCAAGCTATCACGAGTAGAGACTCTGTGAAGTGGCTGGATTCCATGAGATCCGAAATGGAGTCTATGTACACCAACAAAGTATGGACTTTGGACGTTGTACCCCTTGGGGTAAAACCTGTGGGGTGCAAATGGATCTTTAAAAGAAAGATTGGTGCAGATGGGCAGGTGGAGACCTATAAGGCAAGACTTGTGGCAAAGGGTTTTCGTCAAAGACCAGGTTTGGACTATGACGAGACCTTTTCTCCCGTAGCCATGCTTAAATCCATTCGGATCCTACTTGCTATTGCTGCTCACTACGACTATGAAATTTGGCAGATGGACGTTAAAACTGCATTTCTAAATGGAAATTTAGAAGAATGCGTTTATATGGATCAGCCAGAGGGCTTCATTGACAGTGGGAGCAGCGGGAAAGCATGTAAATTGCTTAAATCCATATATGGGTTAAAACAGGCATCACGGAGTTGGAACATCTGTTTCGATGATGTCATCAAAGAGTTTGATTTCATCAAAAATCCTGATGAACCTTGTGTTTATAAGAAGGCTGTAGGGAGAGCTGTCACATTCCTCGTATTGTACGTGGACGACATTCTTCTGATAGGAAATGATATTCCTATGCTACAGTCGGTCAAATCTTTCTTATCACTGAGGTTCTCCATGAAGGACCTGGGTGATGCCACATACATTCTGGGCATAAGGATCTATAGGGATAGATCCAAAAGGTTATTGGGATTGTCCCAAACCAGGTACATTGACACCATCCTAAAAAGGTTTAGTATGGAAGACTCCATGCGGGGTGCCTTACCCGCTTGCCATGGGGTCACTCTCTCCAAGGACTCTTGTCCAAAGACCGATGAAGAGAGAGCTCGCAAGAGTGTTATACCCTATGCTTCGGCAATAGGATCTATAATGTATGCGATGTTATGTACACGCCCAGATGTAGCTTATGCACTTAGTGTTGTAAGAAGGTATCAATCTAACCCAGGGGAGAATCACTGGACAGCTGTGAAGAACATTCTTAAGTACTTGCGAAGGACTAAAGATTTGTTCTTGGTGTATGGTAATGGAAATCTCCAAATGGAGGCCTTTACCAATTCGAGCTTCCATAGCGATAAGGACGACAGCAAATCTATCTCTGGGTTTGTATTTACCCTCAATGGAGGGGCGGTGAGTTGGAAGAGTTCCAAACAAGATACCGTTGCAGACTCTACGATGGAAGCTGAGTATATTGCTGCAAATGATGCTGCCAAGGAAGCCGTCTGGATGAAGAAGTTCGTCTCGGAGCTAGGAGTAGTTCCGACCATTATTGATCCAATACCTTTGTATTGTGATAATAATGGGGCTATGGCGTTAGCCAAGGAGCCCAGATCCCATCAGCGGTCCAGACACATCCTGAGGCGTTTTCATTTGATCCGGGAGATTGTTGATCGCCGCGAGATCGAGATTAGGAGAGTAGACACAAAGAATAACGCTGCGGATCCATTCATCAAGGCCCTCCCTCAGCCGCAGCATGAGCGACTTTTTGAGATGTTGGGTATGAGATACGCCAATAACTGGCCTTAGTGCAAGTGGGAGACTGTTGGATATATGTATGCCCTAGAGGCCATTATATGATATTGGATGTATCTATACATGTATATATATATTCAGTATGCATTCTTGCTCGACATGATAGTATGCTATCTGGTTCTTCTTTATCTGACATGTTGATTTGATCATGTTTTTATTCATTCATACATGCTGATGAAGCCCTGAGGATATCGGCTTGACTACTCTGATTATGATGGAGATCATACTAGTGGGACATCTGTAGTCTATAAGCATATCCTGAAAAGTCCCTAGTCGTAGGTATATCGAGACGGGGAATTGATATACCAGAGTAGACTAGCGTATATGATACTAGACCCATACGATGGGCGATGAATGTTCCCACATTCATCGATGTTTGAAATCAAGATCATATACGGGTGCTCAGTGGTGACTGGGTACACTGGACGGACTCACCGAGAACTCCTATATGGAATTATATCTATCGTCAGATAGCAGTTCTCAGGTGACACTGGTACAGGTTAGTCTGTAAACCCGAGATCGTCATAGAGTCTTGTGTGTTCTCCCACTGTACTTTGATTGCCACCCTACCATGGCTCTACTGAGTCGTGCAAACAGGTGGCCGTTGGGTACAGTCCTGAGACACACGAAGGCAATGAGCGATAGGAGGGGTTTCGTCTCTCCCGGTATTGGGAGTTGATGCTATGCTGTGCCCGACTGGTTATATCAGTAAGTCCCTGGCCAGGGCTGCTGAGATTTACTGATAACTGTTATCAGTAGTTTCTCGATCTGTTATAGACCATTCACCGGCATGACTTATTGAGTTATTAGGGTCGACGTGACCATCCCTAGGCTCGATATGCAGCATATCTGACGAAGAGACCGGACTGTACGGTAGTGTTGCCCGTTGGCTCGACGGGAGTTGTAGCAGGTTCGCTTGTTTTCTTCTGATCGCTCAATACCCGGGTCGCCGTTACGTTTAGCTGACCGCTTGCGGCTTGGGGGTGCTTGATATGATCATCACCCTCTGCCGGCGTATTGACGAGTCTTAGAGTCCCACAAAGGAGTTACCCAGTCCAGGCGAAACGTTGTGGTGCGCGTATGCGATATGCGCATGGACCCGATTAAAATGCGCGTATAGGATACCGAACATTGATCGGGCGGCTTGCTTTTCGTGGGGCCATATGTGATATGGCCGGATTGATAAATCAAGTGTTGATTTACCATTTAACCATTAGTTTTCTCACTTAAAACCTTTCTTGAATATGATGTATGCATGCATGCATGTATGTGTTTCTTTCTTTCTTTCTAGTTTCATGCACATATGGATGTGCATACATACATACATATATACACCCATCTATCATGGTTGTTTACACATGGAAATGGTGGCAATATAAGACTCACACCATGGATAAATATATGGATTATTATTTAATTTTATGTTTAAAACAAAATAGAAAAGGAAAGGATAATTCTTGAGTTGTTTCTACACTCTTCTTTAACCTAACCATTCTCACCTACCCTTAACCTTGGATTAAACTTTCGTTATATGTTTTAAACCCTAATTAAATAATAACTCAATGATTTAACCATGGTTTGTAGTGAGAAGAAATAAAATATATATATAGATATATTTCATTTCTTTTCAAGGGTGATCATTTTACTCTTGTTAAAAGAAAGCTACCATCTTCTTCCCCCTTCACCATTTGCTCTCTAGTTTCTTCTAGTGAGTAAAACACAAATAAAGAAAGGTTTTTGAAGTGAGAATCTTAACCACAACATCATTCTACACAAGTTTAGCCAACTTGTTTAGAGTGTTCTCTTCGTTTCTCATCTTGATAATCGAAGTTGCGAGCTTGGACGAGGAACTCCGGGTGGATCGTCGTGGACGCGAGAAGACTTCAAGAGGACCTTCTTCCAACACCCAAGAGGCCAAAGAGTCTAGCGAAAGGGAGCTACAAAGGTTGTAGTCTCGAAACCCTAGTTTTTATTAGCTTTAAATTCGAAACCCTAATTTTCTAGGATCGATTCCTTTGTATGCTTGTTTAGCACCATAAAAAATTAAACTTTGAGACATGTGATGCTTCAAAACTCTACATAGGGTGCTAGGCAAACCTAACACTTTTAGGCTAAATTGTTTTCTTAATTCCCTACCGTTCGGCACCTGCCTATGGTTTGGATGAAGACTTATCCAATTAGCGTAACAGGTGTACCGTCCTAATCCAAGGAGCACTCGCAACCTGAGAGAAGGTAAAAGGAAAAGACAACTGAATAGTCCTATTCATTTTCTCCAAAAATAGAAACCATCCTCAAATCTGGAACAAGTTTCTTCTAGTTCTTATATGACCATACGATGGTTTTATCTAATGGAAGTGGATGGTCGTAGTAATACAGGGAGTTCTGGAGAAAAGGGTAAAAGTAGGAGTGGCAATGAGGTATGCAACACTGACAATCTAAAAGCCAGTGTTTTAAGAAGGTTCGGTTAATCTTGGTCACTAAGTCATAGTCAAAGGTTGGGTCATGGTCGCTGCCAAAAATAGAGAGAAAAGAAACACTCTGCATGCACTCTAACGTAGATCAGAATGGTTATCAATTTATCTAATCAGGAAACCTCCCACTGTATCGTCGAATTCTCCTCCAAACCTGAAAGAAGAATTAGTCGGGATCACCCGAGGAGTAAACCAACTCATCAGGGGGAATCGGGATTCAACTATCATCGCAAGATAACGTGATAGAATCCACTCACGTTATTACACTCCAGAAGGTATGCGTATATCTGGCAAGTTTCAGTTTCTTTAGAAACTCCCGATGTGATTTTTACCCCATGCTCTTTTGACCTTGACGAAGGCCAACATATCATAAGTCACATGTCAAGTTCTACCCGTCATTATCCAGGTTAATTTGAACCCACCCATACATACCCTTGACGAAGGCCAAAATAGTAGTACGACTGTCCCAAACCAACGTATATATCTATGCAGCAGAAAAGTAACAAATAGCAACTATACACTATGCCTTGACGAAGGCCAACATACATAGCATGAATACTAAGTGCTACCCATCTGAAATGACGGAAGGCTACGAATTGTTTTTGGCGAAAAACCTTTAACGTAATGAACTTGATATCATTGAAGAAACCGGATAGCTTTTTATAAAAATATAGTGGCAAAAACCTTTGCTAAAGAGGTTACTCCCGGTGAAGGGATCTCGGCTCTTTACCCGTAGAATGAGGTGCAGGATATTCCAACTGAATACCACGATGCAAAGCAAAAAGGCAATCGGCTATAGTGAAGTTATTACCCTGACGCAAACTTCTGTCCAAGGGGTCACTCCCGGTGAAGGGATCTCGGCCCTTGCCTCGTCGACTGAGGTGCTGGATATTCATAACCGAATACCTCTGTGCAAAACAAAAGAGAACGTCCTTGCAATAACAGCTTTTTGAAAAATGTTTTAACAACATCAGAATAGGTTTGTTTAGCTTGTATTGATCCAAATCAACGCAGTCCCATCAATTAATCACACCACAAAAGAACGAAAATATGATGTACGTATATGCCATCTGCATTCACCACTGGGTCCCGTCATAACCCGTTAGGTTACTTAACTAACGACAGAGCGAGGACTGGACTAGCACGGGTGTAAAACATATACAACATCTACCAGTATATATATCAATATATAATAATCGCTCCAGGCATGATAAATGCAACATCATAGAGAGTAATAAGCATCATAGAACAATGCAGATAATCTGGGATCCACGGGTTTCATAGAGCCGCTACCGAAATCCGACGTTCCCCTGGTCGTGTGGATAGCCTGTGCAATAAAATACTAGACCCCTACGGGCGCGACAAGTTACCCGCCAAAACCTGAAGGGAGGCCACCCCCTTCAACAAAGTGAATGGACCACCCAGCACTTCACGGAATCCGGTAACTTGAGCACCCCTCCTTGGGTCAACCTGTACCCCCTACGAGTGCGGCGAATAGCCAGCCAATTCTAGAGTGAAGCCCCCTCCGTCTCAAAGCCAAGAGATGTGGGCCCGTTGCCCTCTAGAACCCGGCTACCCGTGGACCCCTCCGCGGGGTAATTCTAGTAAAGAAAGTAAAATATATATACAACGGGTACATCGACCTCAACCCGGTCGTCCCCCAAAAGAATAATATACAAACAGGCAGTGACGACAGTCCACATGTCGGACGCTCGCACCGCAATATCAAATGTACAAATTCAACCAAACTGTACTACCATTGCATCCAGGCTATCCACCACGACAAATCCGCAACATCACAGCACAACACAGAACATCAACGTGAATGCCACGTTCGCAAATCCATCTAAAAGGGCTATAGCAATTGTAGGGTTCCTAGGCTTCTTAATGAGGTCTCACAAGGCATCAACCATGCCAATTTCAAAAAATCTAGGTGCCGAAAAACCCGACTACGGATCGTTTGCTAGAAAACTAGGCGAAAAAGCTAACTAGTTAACACATAACTAAGGGATACGGATATACAACCTTTGTAGATCCGTTTGTCCACCTCCATAGCTCCATGAAGAAGTCATCTCCGCTGTACAAATCCGAAATCGGGGCTCTTGCGTCGGCTTCATCGGAGAAGAAGCGGGCTAGGTCATCGACGACGTGCCGAAGATGATCTACGTCGAAGCATCACTAGATCGAGCTCCACCTTCACTGAGCCTTGAAAACTTGTGAAGGAAACACACTCTACTACTTGGCAAGAGGTAGAGGATGAAGAAATAGGAAGTGGGTAGACTTTAGAATTGGATTTCTCACTCATCTTCATCAATCACCATTGATGAAGTGGAGGTTTCTTCATGGAAAAAGATGAAGAAGAAGAAGAAAAGTTATGATAAGTTAATTTAAAATAAAAAGTAATTGAATACTTATCATAATATAACCCTAGTTAAGTGTAGAGAATAGACCATGGTTTGTTTAAATGGTTAGGGTTAAGAATGAAGACAAGAAGGGTGACTAAGTCAAAGCTTCATGAATCTTTAACAAACAAACAAACAAAGCCACCATTCTTTCTTTATCTTTTCCAAAACAAATAAATAAATAAATAAACAAATGAATAAGATAATCAAAACCCTAATCATTAAGTAAACCATGGTTTAATCTTTATACTTAACCAAGTTAACATGTATCATCAAACATGATACAATCATGTGCACAAAAGTATATCACATATACAACCTGCACAATTCAAGTGAGAAAATCCATTTAAAGTGAACCAATACTAGTTAATGCAAAGTAATATATCAAATATATAATTATACATTAAATCATTAAATCAACACTTGATTTAACGATCCGGTCATATCGCATATAACCGACTAGTATCATTAGTAACAACTTATCGAATCAATACTTGATCCGATAACCCGGCTATATCGCATATAACCGATCAATGTCACATCGCGAGAATCGAATACAGTATCACATACTGGTATTATTCTCGGTCCCGCACATATCTCATATGCGCTCCTATTTCGTTTTGCTTGAGCCAGGAAACCTCTGTGTAGGACTCTAAAGACTCGTCAATACGCCGGCAGCAGATGATGATCATATCAAGCACCCACAAGCCGCAAGCGGTCTGCTAAACGTAACGGCCGCCCGGGTATTGAGCGATCTGAAGATCGACGAGCAAGCCCGCTCACACTCCAGTGAATCCAACCAGTAACACTACCGTACAGTCCGGTCTGATCGTCTGATATGTCGCATATCTCGCCTAGGGGTGGTAAGCGTCAGACCCCAATAGCTCGATAAGTCGTGTCGATATGAGGTCTATAACAATTCGAGAAACTACTGGTAACACTTACCAGTAAATCTCAGCAACCCTGGCCAGGGATTTCCTGTTATAGCCAATCGAACACAGCGCAACATCAACCCCCTATACCGGGAGAGACGAATCCCCTCCTATCGCTCATTGCCTCCATGTGACTCGGGACTTTACCCAAAAACCACCGTTTTGCACGCCCTCTTGGACGTGGTAAGATGGAAATCAAAGCACAGTGGGAACCACACAAGACTCTATGACGATCTCGGGTCAACAGACTACTCTGTACCAGTGTCACCAGAGAACTGCCATCTGACGTGAGGTATAATACCATCTGGGAGTTCTCGGCGAGTCCGTCCAGTGTACCCAGTCTCTACTGAGCACCCGTATATCATCTCTGATGTCAAACACCAATGGATATGGGATCATCCATCGCCCATCTGTATGGGTCGAGAAGGTACACGCTAGTCTACTCTGGTATATCGATGCCCCGTCTCGATACACCCACGACTAGGGACTTTGAAGGATGTACTTATGGACTACCATGTCCCCACTAGTATGATCTGCATCATAGTCCAGGTAGTCAAGCACACATCCTAAGGGCTTTACCAACATGTAACAGAGAGACAATCATTATACACGTTAAGGTAAAGTTCAACCAGATAGCATACTATCATGTCGAGCAAGAAAGTCCTCCCTATATATGTCCCAGCATCCACTACAATATACATCCTATGTATAGTAATGGTCTCTAGGGCATACATATAACTAACAATCTCCCACTTGCACTAGGGCCATCTGATAGCAGTGGTTGCAGTATCTCATACTCAACCATCCCATAAAAGTCTCTCTCTGGGAACAGGCCTTTGTGAGTGGATCCGCTGTGTTGTCCTCTGAGTCTACTCTCCTAACCTCGATCTCCCTGGAGATCAACTATCTCCATGATCAGGTGATACTGCCTTAGAATATGTCTGGATCACTGATGGGACCTGCGTTCCTTGGCATAAGCCACAACTCCATTGTCACACAATGGGTGGAACAAAGTTCATCTCATGAACCAATATACACCCAGACTGCCTCTTTGGTAGCATCTTAAGTAGCGATGTATCCTGCCTTCATCGTCTAGTATGTCACGGTATCTAGCTTGGAACTATTCCAACATACCGTCCCTGTACTGAGGGTAAAGACAATGCCTGCGACTGACATTCAGTCGTCTTTATCACCCTGGAACCCTTCCAGTGATTCTCCCCAGGATCAATTGATACTATCTCACTACAACTAGTGAGAATCCCAACATCCAATTAGATCTATCTCATAGATCCAAAACCCAGGATTTAGGAGGCATCACTTTGATCCTATATGGAGAATCATTGTGATAAGCGGAGATTGATCGAGCGTAGCATAGGAAACTCCTTCCCTATCAAGAGTATGTCATCCACGTACTCTACGAGGATCACCACCATACTCCCTACTACCTTTTTGTATATACAAGGTTCATCTACCATTTTGATGATGTCAAACTGTTTGACTAATCCATCAAAACAGATGTTCCAACTCCGCGATGCCTGCTTTATCCTATAAAGCATCTTGCACACGTTTGCGCTGCTCCCATTGTCTACGAAGCCCTCTGGCTGTGTACTTATAGACGCTCTCTTCCAAAATATCATTTAGAAAAGCAGTCATGACACCCAACCACCAGATATCGTAGTCATGGTATGTAGCCGTGGTAAGTAGGATCTGGATGGACTTAAGCATAGATACTTGAAAAGGTTTCATCATTATCCACGCCTGGTTGATGACGAAAACCTTTAACAAGTCTAGCTTTGAAAGTCTCAACTTTTCCATATACACCAAGTAATCTTCTCAAGATATACTTGCTCCTGATGGAGATTTAACCCTTCAGATATAGCAACCAAAGTCCATACTTTGTTGGTGTATAAGGATTCCATCTCAGATCACTAAGCATCCAGCCATTCTTACAGAGTCTTACTCCTGATGGCCAGCTCGAAACTAGTTGGGTCATCATCTCATAATGTAATCCTCGCTCCCACTGTCATAGAGAAACCGAAGTATCTTTCAGGTGGGTGAGGAACCCTACTAGATCGGCGGAGAGGCTGAGGTTCGTTGGAATCTACTGAATCCTTTGGTTCTTTCAAATCATCTGCTGTAGTTTGTATAGCTGGAACATTTCCAGTTCTACATAACAGATCTTGCCTCAAGCTTGTCCGGATTTTGCTTTTAGACATAGGCCGGACTACTCCAAATCTTAACTAACTTAAGACATGGGTTCTTCCCATTCCATATCACATATGAAGCGGTAGGCAACTGATTTGATTAGAACCCTATTCAATAGGTATGCAGCTTCTCAAGTGCATAACACCCAAAAGGAAATAGGTAGCTCAGTATTACTCATCATAGAGCACACCTTATCACATAGGGTGTAATTGCTCCACCCCGATATACCATCGTGCTATGGTGTATGTGGAGGAGTAATGCTGAGAGAGAATCTCATTCTCCTTTAGAAAAGTCCAGGATTTCCGTGCTCAAGTATTCTCCTCCTCGATCACATCAAAGGACATAATACTTATACCCTTATTGGTTCTCTACTTCTAACTTATATTCTATGAATATCTCAAAAGGTTCGGACTTGTGTTTCAACAGGAACATATGTCTGAATCTTGAGAGATTATCAGAGAATGTAATGAAGTACAAAGAACCGGTCTTGGCATGTGTAGACAGGAGACCTTACATACATCATCATGTATCAGTCCCAAGAGTTCACTAACTCTTTCTCTGTTTCCAATAAACAGAGCTAGTGTCATTATATCTTTGTGACATGACTGGCAAGTTTCACAAGATGTAGATTCAAACCGATTTAAATATGCATCTACATGTAACTTCAGCTAGTCGGGTCACATTGATCTGACCTAGTCTACAATACCTTAAGAAGGATCCGTTCATTTCTGAACTCTCCCTCTTTTGTGTGTTCCATATACTAAGAACTGTAGTTTGATTTAGAACATCAACGCTGTTAGATAACGTGCCTGATACGATCAACTTTTGATATAGGAAATGTTCAAAACATTATCCAACAATACAAAATTATATCATTTCTTTACTAATAAAGAGACTGATATGATTTTGTGTATCAGGTTCGGTATCTAATAACATTCGTTCAGAATCAATGTATTTGTAATACAGGGTGACAGTGACCAACAGACTTGGCTGCAACACTTGCCCCATTTTCTGCCTTATGAAACTTATCACCCGTTCTCAGTTCTCTACTTTTCTGTAGCCCTATGTAACATATTACATATCTGGGATCCTGATCTGGTATCATATACCCAGGACGTAAAGGATACTGAGAAACAGTTCTGTATAATGAACACACCCGAAGATGATGCATCAGCATGCATTCTTTTCGTTTGGGCGGCACGGGAAATCTGGTATTCCCCAATTTCCTGCTCTGTCTTATAACAATTATAAGTTGGAGCGGGACCAACGTTCCCCAGCTCAGTATAACAAGCGGGTTCGGTCAAATATCCGTATAATTATCATGATTAAGGCGTGATATGGTCGCTACCTGGAGAGAGAGAGAAGAAAACACTCAGCGTGCGCTCTTGCAAGAATAGATTGGTTATTATTTTATCTAATCAGGATGGCTCCCACTGCTTTTTATCAAATCTTCCTTCAAACCCTAAAAGGAAAGACTAGCCGGGATTAATTACACACTACAAGTTCGCCAATCTTTCAGCCAGGCCAGTGTCGGTACTTTGAGGGAGGTCCCCCGTGCTTTCGCACAAACCTAATTAATGTAAACCTCGTTTTCCCAGAGGCGTAACCCCGTTGACACCTTTCTAGAAACCTACTTGATCGGCTAATTGTAATGTGTAAAACTCTCCCAGGAGTAACACTTACTCGCAGCAGGTATCGGGATCCAACTATCTCATAGAAGGTATGCAATCTCATTGCAAATTTCAACACTTGAAATTCCCGATAATATTTTGCCCCATGCGATCTATGGCCTTGACTGAGTCAACAAACCATAGACCGCAAGTAAAGTTCAACCCGTCATTTCTCGATTGAATTAAACCCACCCGCACGACCCTTGACTGAGTCAACAAGGCCGCACGACTACCCTAATCCAATCGCATCATATGCTTTGCAGATAAGCAATAATCAGCTACCGCACACTACGCCTTGACTGAGTCAACAAACGCAGCACGAATACTAACTATTACCTATCTGAAATGACGGAGGGCTACGACAGGTTTTTAAGAAAACCTTTTGCGTAATGAACTTTATATCGTTGTAGGATCGAATGAATTTTGAAATGGAGTGCTTTTGAGGCTTTTCTAGTTTTGCTAAAGGAGTCACTCCCGGTGAAGGGATCATCGGTCCTTTCCTCGTCGAATGAGGTGCGGGATATATCATATATATCACTGTGCAAAGCAAAAACACTTAAAAGCAATCAAAAGACAAACCGAGTGTGTAGCATCTGCCAGTTATTGCTAAAGGAGTCACTCCCGGTGAAGGGATCTCGGTCCTTTCCTCATCGAATAAGGTGCAGGATATATCATATATACCGCTGTGCAAAGCAAGAACTGTAGCTACCTGTTTTATTTTGAAATTCGATTCTACAACATCTTAGGTTTCTTTTATTTTCATTAATCATATTAATGAAGTCCCATCATTTAAGTACCTAAACATCACAGATAAATACGACGTACACTTATGCCATCCGCATTCGCCTCGATGTCCCCTCATGCACCGTTAGGTTAGGTAACTAACGGCAGAGCGGGGCAGGGCTAGCACGGGTGTAAAACATAAGTAACGTCTATATACTATATACTGTATCTATCACAGAACATCACATGATCACATCACAGATATCGCAGCAGAAGAATCATATGAAATATTGGATATACTAGGACGTCCGTGTTTTCAACACGAGCCAGTATAAAACACGGATTCCACGGTCGCGATGAATAGCCAAACCCACACCCCTAGACCCCTACGAGAGCGGCAAGCAACCCTACCAATTCTGGAGTTAGGAGACCCGGACTCGACTCCTCGAGTTGGTCTCCTACTGGACTCCAGAACCCGGTTACTTGTGCCCTCCTCCTTGGGTCTATCCTAGTGCGGAAAAGTAAATAATATACAAAGGGTGACAGCTTCCGCAACCTAGAAGTGCCCCAAATAAAAGAATATTACATACAGATTTTTACATGAATGAAAATGAAAAACACTCATCTCACATAAAAACCCCCGGCTATTCAAACACGACGATCCAATATAACATATCCAGCAACACATAACATCACATGCCATCAACGTAAGTAAATATGTCTATCCCAATTGTTGTTGACATATAACAACGAAACCGGCGATATCACATATTACACTTACGGTCACAGAAAAGAAAGTGTAAAACTACAACAGTTGGAATCCGCAACCACCTCAGACATCGCATGCCTGACCAAATGAATTACTTAGACATCGCATGCCTAACATTTATAAACCCCGCATTTTAGTCTCAAAATCGAAAACACTTTTCAATATCAAGTCGGGCAATTCAACAAGATTCCCGACATCCTGATCGAATGCTCGTCGTAAACATTAGTAGGCGGCCGCACCCCCGATACCGTCGACAAAGTGCACCAAGGCGGAACACCGTTGCCGCGAGCACCCGTACGGATGCTTTCGGCGACGGGGTTCTCCTACAGTCACTTGGTCGGGGCTATGGAGTGAGGCTGTCTATCAACTTTACCCGGCGAGTATCCGCGTACGCTACGTGATTGCGACGGACTTTTGATCACATCAAAATTCCGTGGCAACCGATCAAGTGAGACTAAAGTGCTATGTTTATAACATTCATTCAATTATCTCATAACTTCTTGTGAATTCCAATTATTGTATCCCATTCCAGATAATTAGAAAATGTTAAACTTTCCGATCGAACAATCGAACACTCAAGTTTTCCCGATACAGATCAACACATGAAATAAGTCTAACAACATTCAGTTCGTGCCTCAGTACCGACGGTCCAGCCGTAGAAGGGTCAAGCCAACGCCTCACATGTGGCACGCCGTACTGCCCCAAACCCGAAGGTTCAAAGGGCAGTTCAAGACGGTCACATAATCGAGTTAAGGTTTGTTGTCTTCTAGAGGGTCCATCGCGTTACTTGCACTACTTAGAACGTCGTTAAACTACGGAAAAATCCAACACTTGGAAATTTCCCGACAGGGGAAAAATTGGGTATTTATATCCGGTCGAACTTTTTAACATATTCTAAAAATTATCCGGAAAGCCACACAGACAAAATTTGATACTCCGATCGAAACACCGAATCCCCAAAACAACTGCAGAAAATACAACTCTTGAATAAATATTAAAAATTCCCAGAAAAATCACCACTGGAAACTAAGAATTGCTGTGCCAAATAATATAAATACAGTGGCCGTACGGCCGCGGATCCGCCGCATGAGCCTTGCTCATGCCGCGGAACCGCGGTGGGAAAGTGGAATTAGGTCCACGAAATTTACAGTAATTCTTAGAAAACCCTGCTTGATTTTCTGCATATTTTTAATTTGTCAAAAGACCAGATTTTAAAAAATGGACAAAGAGCATGTTTGTGATCGGGTTTCGGGTTCGTTCGGGTTTCAAATTCCGTCTGGATTTCGCCTAAGGCTCTAGCTAGGCTCTGATACCACTGTAGGGTTCCTAGGCTTCCTAATGAGGTCTCACAAGGCATCAACCATGCCAATTTCAAAAAATCTAGGTGCCGAGAAACCCGACTACGGATCGTTTGCTAGAAAACTAGGCGAAAAAGCTAACTAGTTAACACATAACTAAGGGATACGGATATACAACCTTTGTAGATCCGTTTGTCCACCTCCATAGCTCCATGAAGAAGTCATCTCCGCTGTACAAATCCGAAATCGGGGCTCTTGCGTCGGCTTCATCGGAGAAGAAGCGGGCTAGGTCATCGACGACGTGCCGAAGATGATCTACGTCGAAGCATCACTAGATCGAGCTCCACCTTCACCGAGCCTTGAAAACTTGTGAAGGAAACACACTCTACTACTTGGCAAGAGGTAGAGGATGAAGAAATAGGAAGTGGGTAGACTTTAGAATTGGATTTCTCACTCATCTTCATCAATCACCATTGATGAAGTGGAGGTTTCTTCATGGAAGAAGATGAAGAAGAAGAAGAAAAGTTATGATAAGTTAATTTAAAATAAAAGGTAATTGAATACTTATCATAACATAACCCTAGTTAAGTGTAGAGAATAGACCATGGTTTGTTTAAATGGTTAGGGTTAAGAATGAAGACAAGAAGGGTGGCTAAGTCAAAGCTTCATGAATCTTTAACAAACAAACAAACAAAGCCACCATTCTTTCTTTATCTTTTCCAAAACAAATAAATAAATAAATAAACAAATGAATAAGATAATCAAAACCCTAATCATTAAGTAAACCATGGTTTAATCTTTATACTTAACCAAGTTAACATGTATCATCAAACATGATACAATCATGTGCACAAAAGTATATCACATATACAACTTGCACAATTCAAGTGAGAAAATCCATTTAAAGTGAACCAATACTAGTTAACGCAAAGTAATATATCAAATATATAATTATACATTAAATCATTAAATCAACACTTGATTTAACGATCCGGTCATATCGCATATAACCGACTAGTATCATTAGTAACAACTTATCGAATCAATACTTGATCCGATAACCCGGCTATATCGCATATAACCGATCAATGTCACATCGCGAGAATCGAATACAGTATCACATACTGGTATTATTCTCAGTCCCGCACATATCTCATATGCGCTCCTATTTCGTTTCGCTTGAGCCAGGAAACCTCTGTGTAGGACTCTAAAGACTCGTCAATACGCCGGCAGCAGATGATGATCATATCAAGCACCCACAAGCCGCAAGCGGTCTGCTAAACGTAACGGCCATCCGGGTATTGAGCGATCTGAAGATCGACGAGCAAGCCCGCTCACACTCCAGTGAATCCAACCAGTAACACTACCGTACAGTCCGGTCTGATCGTCTGATATGTCGCATATCTCGCCTAGGGGTGGTAAACGTCAGACCCCAATAGCTCGATAAGTCGTGTCGATATGAGGTCTATAACAATTCGAGAAACTACTGGTAACACTTACCAGTAAATCTCAGCAACCCTGGCCAGGGATTTCCTGTTATAGCCAATCGAACACAGCGCAACATCAACCCCCTATACCGGGAGAGACGAATCCCCTCCTATCGCTCATTGCCTCCATGTGACTCGGGACTGTACCCAAAAACCACCGTTTTGCACGCCCTCTTGGACGTGGTAAGATGGAAATCAAAGCACAGTGGGAACCACACAAGACTCTATGACGATCTCGGGTCAACAGACTACTCTGTACCAGTGTCACCAGAGAACTGCCATCTGACGTGAGGTATAATACCATCTGGGAGTTCTCGGCGAGTCCGTCCAGTGTACCCAGTCTCTACTGAGCACCCGTATATCATCTCTGATGTCAAACACCAGTGGATATGGGATCATCCATCGCCCATCTGTCTGGGTCGAGAAGGTACATGCTAGTCTACTCTGGTATATCGATGCCCCGTCTCGATACACCCACGACTAGGGACTTTGAAGGATGTACTTATGGACTACCATGTCCCCACTAGTATGATCCGCATCATAGTCCAGGTAGTCAAGCACACATCCTAAGGGCTTTACCAACATGTAACAGAGAGACAATCATTATACACGTTAAGGTAAAGTTCAACCAGATAGCATACTATCATGTCGAGCAAGAAAGTCCTCCCTATATATGTCCCAGCATCCACTACAATATACATCCTATGTATAGTAATGGCCTCTAGGGCATACATATAACTAACAGCAATTAGACAAAATTTACCGATCAAATGGCATTCACAGTCGCAGATATAATGTAAGTACTGTAAACTAACATATTTAAATTTTTCGATCGACAAAATTTCTCAAAGTGGGCCCCAAACACAAATCCAGCACTCAAAATAATCTGGGCCAAGACTAAAAATACCAGAAACCCCAATTCCAAGTCATAGACCACTGTAGAAAATTTGGTGCAGTGAAGCTACAAAATGGCGGCAGAACCGCGGCCAAAACATGGGTATAGCCGCTGTTCCGCGGCGCTACTGTAGCATCATGCTACCAAATTTTCTCACATTTCTTTAAAAAGCCTGCCTTTTTTTCTGCAACACTCAAAATAATTTTTCGACCACAAAAAAAATTCGACAGAAACATCTTGAAATGGAATCGCGGTTTCGAAATTTCGTTCGATCGATATTTTAAATACGTTAGAACAATCTAGTAAAGGTTAATGGCGTGACTCTGATACCATGTTAGTCTACGGTAGCGCCCCGGCCATCTGTCCGAGGCCAAAATGCGGAAACGAAAACTTTTTCTAAACTTGAAACCGGCACTATCGCAGATTTTAATCCCAGATCGAACCATTAACCTACAACTAGCTAACTAGAGAAGGGTTAGAAAGGCTATACCGATCGATCCGTGTCCATCGGTCTTTGGCCACCTTTCCAAGCTCCTCATGGCATCTCCGATCTCCGGTATCCTCATCGGAAAGGGAACCACATCAAGAAGTCTTTTTACGGGCTCCCGCCTCTGAACCGAGGGAACTCGGACACGAAGTTTGCTAGCCGACGTGTCCAAGATTGCTGTAGAATATACGTAGAACACTTTGCCTTAAGGGTTAATCGAAGTTGCCTCAAAGGGAGATGAAATGAAAACGAGCTCAAGAATTTTTCTTTGCAAAATGAATCAATCACTTTTTACCAAGATTGGGACTGTCCCAATTGTAGTCCTCGGCCATTATTTGAGAGGAGGGAAGTGAGGGAGAGGGTAAAGGCAAGAGAGAGATGGTGACCATAAGACAAAAGAAAACCTCAAATCTAATAGCCAAATCAATCCAATCTCAATCAATGCAAACCTTGAACCAAGCACACCTAGAACCCTTATGAAGCATCCATGTGCTGCTGGGGCCCCGGCAACGACAAAAAAAACCCCTCACTTTATAAATCCCCACTTTGCAAAAAGACCCCCTCAAAGGAAAATTCAGCCAAAGAATAAAAGAAAAGGAATTTGGCCAAATCAAGAAAGTAAATTGGAAACATCAAAAAGCGATCCCGTAATAAATTACAGGATAACCCCACGACTGTATATACATACCCGCATTTATATTTCGACCGAATACAAATGCAATGAGACAAAATCTACACAGTGTAATACTAGGATCCGGCTTAAACTAAAGCCCGCTAGTATTATCCGTCCGAACCAAGACACGTGCACAAGTGCACGCGTATGTTCGAACCTTGCCATAAATCCATACGGCCTTTACAATGTTTCGCCCGAAACTTGAGAAACTGTCCGTGGGGGACTCTAAAGACTCGTCAATACTTTGGTTGTGGATTTAACCACTAGCACGTCAGTGGTACTAGCTGTACATAACGGGCTACCAGGTATTGACCAAAAGAGAGGTCGATGAGCGAACTCATCCTGACACCCTACTGAGCCTGTCAGTGACAATATCCGTACAGTCCGGTCCGTTCGTCTATGAGCATCGCATGTCGGGCCTAGGGGGTTGGTAAAAGTCAGACCCCTAAAAGCGGTACAAGTCGTGTCGGAGTGTAGCCCAGAATACCCTGAGATATTACTGGAATACCTACCAGTAAATCTCCTGCCTTGGCCAAGGAATTCGTGTAATGGCTCTCCTAGACGCAGCACGATCTCACCCCCAATACCGGGAGAGATGAAACCCCTGCCGATCCGCTCACTGCCTCCATGTGGCTCGGGACAGTACCCAACTAAAACCTGTTTGCATGACTCCTTTGAGCCGTGGTAGGGTAGTAATAAAAGCACAGTGGGAACAAATGACGATCTCAGGTCGATGAACTAACCTGTACACATATTACCAGGGAACTGCTATCTGACGTCAGGTATAATACCAACTAGCATGTTCCCGGCGAGTCATGTCCGGTGTACTCATAACCCAATGAGCACCTGTATACATCTTAGGTGAACAAACTGACACCAATGGCTGGTGAGACCGGACACCGCCCCTCGTCGGGGTCTCAACTGTATAGACTAGTCTACTAATTGAGTATCGATGCCCAGTCTCGAAAATCTCACGACTAGGGACCACTTTAAGGATGTGGTTATAGACTACCCAACTCTCACGTATATGATCGCCATCATACTGCTGGTAGTCAAGCAAGAATCCTAACCACTCTATCAATGTGTAATAGTGACCTGTAATGTCACCTAAAGCTGTACACGATGATAAAGATAAACCAGATAGCATACTATCATCTCGAGTAAGACAGTCCTACCGGCATAGGTTCTCCCTCAATCATTGGAATCACGTGCCTGTGATCCAATAATTGACTCTGAGGGCACTATATCCAACAAGTACTGTTGCATGTTCTGTGTATTACTAAACAGTGCTCAAGTGTTGAGCTCACGGGGAATTGTGGGAATTTTATGAATCGATCGAAAAGTTTAACGTCGTCCGGATATCATGTGATGGGATACAATATTTGGAATCCACAAAAGTAGTTATGAGATAACTAATTTGAATTTTATAAATCTAGCAATTTAGTCTCAATTGATCGGTTGCCACGGGATTTTGATGTGATCAAAACTCCGTCGCAATCACGTAGCATACGCGGATACTCTCCGGGTAATAACCTTACTAAATTGCCACACCTCGTAGCCCCGACCAAGTGACTGTAGGAGAACCCCATCGCCAAAAGCATCCGTTAGGTTGCTCGCGGCAGCGGTGTTCCGCCTTAGTGCGCTTCGTCGACGATATCGGGGCATGCGGCCGTCTACTAAAGTTTCCGACGAGCATTCGATCAGGATTTCGGAAATCTTGTTGAATTGCCCGACTTGATATTGAAAAGTGTTTTCGAGATCGAGACTAAAATACGGGGTTTATAACTGTTAGGCATGCGATGTCTAAGGAATTCATTTGGTTAGGCATGTGATGTCTAAGGTGGTTGCTTATTCTAATTGTTGTAATTTTTCACTTTCTTTTCTGCGACTATAAATCTAATATGTGGTGTATCGCTGGTTTAGTTGCTATATGCCAATGACAATTGTGATATGCATATTTACTTACGTTGATGACATGTGTTGCTGTGATATGTTATATTTGATCGTTGTGTTTGAATAGCCGGGAGTTTTATGTGAGATGAGAGTTTTTCATTTTCATTCATGTAAAATTCATTGTATGTAATATGCTTTTATTGGGGCACTTCCGGGGGGAGGAAGATGTCACCATTGTATATTATTTACTTTTCCACATTAGGATAGACCTAAGGCGGGGAGCACAAGTAACCGGGTTCTAGGGTCCAGTGGAAGACCATCTCGAGGTGGCGAGACCGGGTCTCCTTACTCTAGAATTGGTAGGGTTGCTTTCCCCTCTCGTAGGGGTCTAGGGATGTGGGTTTGGCTATTCATCGCGACCGTGGAATCCGTGTTTTATACAGGCTTACAATAAAAACCGGAAATCCTAGTATATCCAATATTTCATATGTTGTTTTATACTGTGATATTCTGTGATGTGATCACTATGAAATGTTCAGATGAATGCCTATATTATTTATATGAGATATAATTAATATTTCTGCTTTCGTTTCATATGTGATGCTTGGGAAGCATAATAAATGGGACTTCATTAATGAGATTAATGAAATAAAAGAAACCTAAAGATGTTGTATAAACTTGTCTCGAAAACGGGTAGCTCTAGTTCATGCTTTGCATAGCGGTGTTCCTTGTAGAATATCCAGCACCTTATTCGATATGGAAAGAGTCGAGATCCCTTCATCGGGAGTGACCTCTTTAGCAAAACTAGCAGATGCTACAAACTCGATTTGTCTTTTGATTGCTTTTATAGTTTTTGCTTTGCAAAGTGGTATTTGTGAAATATCCTGCACCTTATTCGATAAGGAAAGAGCCGAGATCCCTTCACCGGGAGTGACCACTTTAGCAAAACTAGTAAAAGCCTTAAAAACACTCCTTTTCAAAATTCACCCGATTCTACAACGATATCAAGTTCATTACGCTCATGGTTTTCTTAAAAACCTGCATAGCCCTCCGTCATTTCAGATAAGTACTACTTAGTAATCGTGCTGCGGTAGTTTAGCCTTCGTCAAGGCGTAGTGTTCAGTAGCTAACTAGTGCTTATTTGCAGCATGAGATGCGATTGGATTAGTGTATTCGTACGGCGCAGTTTGGCCTTCGTCAAGGGTCGTGCGGGTGGGTTTAATTCAATCAAGAAATGAACGGGTTGAACTTGATTAGCGCACTATGTGTAGTTTGGCCTCCGTCAAGGTCATAGGATACTAGGGGCAAAAACTATTATCGGGAATTTCAAGTGTTGAAATTTGCAATGAAATTGCATACCTTCTATGAGATAGTTGGATCCCGATACCCACTGCGAGTAGGAGTTACTCATGGGAGAGTTTTATACATCACAATTAGCCGATCAAGTAGGTGTCTAGAAAGGTATTAACGGGGTTATGCCTCTAGGAAAACGAGTTTTATTTTAATAAGGTCCGTGCGAAAGCACAGGGAACCTCCCTGAAAGTACTAACACTGACCTGGCTGAAAGATTAGCGAATTTGTAAGGTGCAATTAATCCCGGCTAGTCTTTCCTTTTATGGCTTGAAGGAAGATTTGACTAAAAACAGTGGGAGCCATCCTGATTAGATAAAATAATAACCAATCTAATCTTGCAAAAGCATACGCTCAGTGTTTTCTTCTCTCTCTCTCCAGGTAGGGATCATGTCACGCCTTAATCAAGATAATAATACGGATGTATTGACCGAACCCGCTTGTTATACTGAGCTGGGAAACGTTGGTCCTGCTCCAACTTATAATTGTTATAAGACCAAGCAGGAAATAGGGGATTACCACGATTCCCGTACCGCCCAAATGAAGAAAAGTGCATGCCGATGCATCTTTTTCGGGTGTGTTCATTATAGAGAACTGTTTCTTAGTTTACTCTACGTCCTTGGTATGAGATACCGGATCAGGATCCCATTAATGTAATCTGTTACATGGGCTACAGATAGGTAGAGAACTGAGAATGGGTTATAAGTTTCAAGAGTTGGAAACTGTGCAAGTGTTGCAGCAAAGTATGTTGGCAGTTATCACCCTGTATTACCAAAAACATTGATTCTGAACGAGTGTTATTAGATACCGAACCTGATATACAACATCACATCAGTCTCTTTATTTAGTAAAGAAGGATATAATTTTGTATTGTTGGATAATGTTTTGAATATTTCCTGTTGGATATAGTGCCCACAAAGTCAATTATTGGATCGCATGCACATGATTGCAAAGATTGAGGGGGGACCTATGCCGGTAGGACAATCTCACTCGAGATCATACTATGCTATCCGGTTTGTCTTTATCATCGTGTACATGCTTTAAGTGATATTACAGATCACTATTACACGTTGATAGAGCCATTTGGATTCTTTCTTGACTACCAGCAGTATGATGGCGATCATATACGTGAGAGTTGGGTAGTCTATAAGCACATCCTTAAAGTGGTCCCTAGTCATGGGAGTTTCGAGACTGGGCATCGATACTCCATTAGTAGACTAGTGTTTACAGTCGAGACCCCGACAAGGGGCGGTGGCCAGTCTCATAAGCCATTGGTGTCAATTGGTTCACCTAAGATTTATACAGGTGCTCATTGGGTTATGAGTACACCGGACAGGACTCGCCGGGAACATGCTAGTTGGTATTATACATGACGTCAGATAGCAGTTCCCTGGTGACATGTGTACAGGTTAGTTCATCGCCCTGAGATCGTCATTAGTCTCGTGTGAGTTCCCACTGTGCTTTGATTACTACCCTACCACGGCTCAAAGGAGTCATGCAAACAGGTTTTTGTTGGGTACAGTCCCGAGCCACATGGAGGCAGTGAGCGGATCGGCAGGGGTTTCGTCTCTCCCGGTATTGGGGGTGAGATCGCGGTGTGTCTAGGAGAGCCATTACACAAAGTCCTTGGCCAAGGCAGGAGATTTACTGGTTGGTATTCCAGTAGTATCTCAGGGTGTTCTGGGCTACACTCCGACACGACTTGTACCGCTTTTGTGAAAGGTTCCTAGGCACTCTAGTAAGGTCTCACAAGGCATCGAACATGCCAATTTAAAATTTTTTGTGCCGAGAAACCCTAGACTACGGATCTTAAACTAGATGTTTAGGCGAAACGGAAAACTAGTTAACTATTTAACTAAAGTTGAGATGCTACAACCTTTGTAGATCCGGATTTCCGCCTCCTTAGCTCCACGTGGTCATGTCCTCGCTGTCCATCATGAATCCTCGACTCGATCATCGGCTTCATCGGGAAAACAAGCGGAATAGGTCGTCGGCTTTGTGTCAAAGACGATCTACGTCGAGGTTGCACAAACTCAAGCTCCGACTTCACAAACTTGTGAAACTTGTGAAGTAAACACCCAAAACAACTTGGCAAGAGGCAGAGGGTGAAGAAATAGGAGGTGGGTTCACTTTAGAATTGGATTTATCTCACTTTAACTCAAGTTGCCATTTTTGTAGCAAGCTTGAAGAAGAAGAAGAAGATGAGCTAGTTATGATAAGTTATCATCAAAAGAAAATAGAAAATCAAATACTTATCATAACTAAACTAGGGTTAAGTGTAGAGAATAAACCATGGTCACTTTAGAGGGTTAGGGTTAAGCATGAAGATAAGGATGGTTAGCAAAGT
Organism: Agapanthus africanus; assembly: GCA_030015575.1. Classification (NCBI taxonomy): domain Eukaryota; kingdom Viridiplantae; phylum Streptophyta; class Magnoliopsida; order Asparagales; family Amaryllidaceae; genus Agapanthus; species Agapanthus africanus. The sequence continues at coordinate 127,483,173 of CM057343.1, forward strand.
CAAAGCTTCTTGAAGCTTCAACATAAAACAAGAAATGCCACCATTCTCCTCTAAATCTTTATCCAAATAAATGAATAAACAATTAAATGAATAAAGGCATAAATAAAACCCTAATCTCAAGTTAACTATGGTTTAATTCCATACACTTAACAATATGGTCAAGTATCATCAAACATGATACATAAAAGTGCACAATAGTATATCACATATACAATGTGCAAATCAAGTGAGAAAAATCCGTTTAAAGTGAACCAAATACTAGTTAATGCAATGCAATATATCAAATATATAATTATGCATTAAATCATTAAATCAACATTTGATTCAATGATCCGGTCATGTCGCACATAACCGACTAGAATCCAATGTATCGATTTATCGAATCAATGATTCGATAACTAGGTCATATCGAATATAACCATTCGAAACATATATCGCGAGAATGAAATGCGGTATCACATACACGCATTATTCTCGGTCCTGTACATATCTCATATGCGCTCCTATTTCGTTTCGCTTGATCCAAGAAACCTCTGTGTAGGACTCTAAAGACTCGTCAATACGCCGGTAGCAGATGATGATCATATCAAGCACCCACAAGCCGCAAGCGGTCTGCTAAACGTAACGGCCACCCGGGTATTGAGCGATCAGAAGATCGACGAGCTAGCCCGCTCACACTCCTGCGAATCCGACCAGTAACACTTACCATACAGTCCGGTCTCTTCGTCTGATACGTCGCATATCAAGTCTAGGGGTGGTATACGTCAGACCCCAATAACCCGATAAGTCGTGCTGATGTGAGGCTCGTAACGGGTCGAGAAACTACTGGTAACACTTACCAGCAAATCTCTGATCAGCCCTGGCCAGGGACTTCCCTGTTACGGCCAATCGAGCACAGCGCAACATCAACCCCCAATACCGGGAGAGACGAAACCCCTCCTATCGCTCATTGCCTCCATGTGACTCGGGACTGTGCCCAAAGACCACCGTTTTGCACGCCCTCATGGACGTGGTAAGGTGGAGATCAAAGCACAGTGGGAATCACACAAGACTCTATGACGATCTCGGGTCTACAGACTAATCTGTACAAGTGTCACCTGAGAACTGCCATCTGACGTGAGGTATAATACCATCTGGGAGTTCTCGGCGAGTCCGTCCAGTGTACCCAGTCACCACTGAGCACCCGTACACCATCTCTGATGTCAAACACCAATGGATATGGGATCATCCATCGCCCGTCACATGGGTCGAGAAGCGTATACGCTAGTCTACTCTGGTATATCGATGCCCCGTCTCGATACACCCACGACTAGGGACCTTGAAGGATGTACTTATGGACTACCATGTCCCCACTAGTATGATCTGCATCATAGTCCAGGTAGTCAAGTACAAATCCTAAGGGCTTTACCAACATGTAACTATAAGACAGTATAAAGAGACTAGTGTACATGTTAAGATAAATGGCAACCAGATAGCATACTATCATGTCGAGCAAGAAAGTCATCTCTATATATGTCCAAGCATCCAATATAATATACATAATCTGTACAATACTGGCCTCTAGGGCATACATACAACTAAAAATCTCCCACTTGCACTAGGGCCAGCTGCTGTAGTATCTCATACCGAGCATCCCGAAGAGTCTCTCAAACTGTATCTGGGGAATGGCCTTCATGAGTGGATCCGCCGTGTTGTTCTTCGTGTCAACTCTCCTGACCTCGATCTCCCGGCGATCAACTATCTCCCGGATCAGGTGATACCGCCTCAGAATATGCCTGGATCGCTGATGGGACCTGGGTTCCTTGGCCAAAGCCACCGCTCCATTGTTATCGCAATACAAAGGTATTGGATGCTCAATGGATGGAACCACTCCAAGTTCTGTAATGAACTTCTTGATCCAGACAGCCTCTTTGGCAGCATCGTTGGCAGCGATGTATTCAGCCTCCATCGTCGAGTCTGCCACGGTTTCCTGCTTGGAACTCTTCCAGCTAACCGCCCCTCCGTAAAGGGTAAAGACAAAGCCCGACTGCGACTTAGAGTCGTCCTTATCACTCTGGAAGCTCGAATCGGTAAAGGACTCCACATGGAGTTCTCCGTTACCATACACCAAGAACATATCTCTAGTCCTTCGCAAGTACTTGAGAATGCTCTTCACAGCTGTCCAGTGACTCTCTCCAGGATCAGCTTGATACCTGCTCACTACACTTAGTGAGTATGTTACATCGGGTCTGGTACATAGCATCGCATACATGATAGAGCCTACTGCCGAAGCATAGGGTATCCCTTGCATGCGAGCTCTCTCCAAATCAGTCTTGGGAGACATCTCTTTGGAGAGAGTGATTCCAGAGATCGTGGGCATGTTCCCACGCTTGGACTCTTCCATACTAAACCTCTTTAGTATGGTGTCAATGTACCTGGATTGGGACAATCCCAAAATCCGTTTGGATCTATCTCTATAGATCCTGATTCCCAATATGCAGGAGGCATCACCAAGATCTTTCATTGAGAATCTTTGTGATAAGAAGAGCTTGACCGATTGCAGCATAGGAATGTCATTTCTTATCAAGAGTATGTCGTCCACGTACAATACGAGGAAGACAACCTTGCTCTCTGCCACCTTCTTGTAGATACAAGGTTCATCTGGATTTTTGACGAAATCAAACTCTTTGATAACGACGTCAAAGCAGATGTTCCAACTCCGCGATGCTTGCTTTAATCCATAAATAGATTTAAGCAGCTTGCACACCTTGCCGCTGCTCCCACTGTCTACAAAGCCCTCTGGCTGAGTCATGTACACGCACTCTTCTAAATCACCATTTAGAAAGGCGGTCTTAACATCCATTTGCCAGATTTCGTAGTCGTGATATGCAGCGATGGCAAGCATGATCCGGATGGATTTAAGCATAGCCACTGGAGAAAAGGTTTCGTCATAGTCCACACCTGGTCTTTGACGAAAACCCTTTGCTACAAGTCTAGCTTTGAAAGTCTCCACTTTCCCATCTACACCAAGTTTCTTCTTGAAGATCCACTTGCTCCCAATGGGTTTTACACCTTCAGGAGCAACTTCTAAAGTCCATACTTTGTTGGTGTACATGGATTCCATCTCGGACCGCATAGCATCCAGCCATTTCACTGAGTCCCCACTCGTGATGGCCTGCTCGAAGCTAGTTGGGTCATCATCCTCCATGATGCAATCCTCGCTCCCACCGTCCATGAGAAAACCGTAGTATCTCTCAGGTTGGTGAGGAACCCTACTAGATCGGCGGAGAGGCTGAGGTTCATTAGGAGCTACTGAATCCTCTGGTTCCACTAAATCTTCAGTTATAGTTTGTGTTTCTGGAACTTCTTCCAGTTCTACCTCAGAGCCACTAATCTCTTTTGCAAGAAATTCATTTTCTAAAAAGGTGGCATGTTGAGCAACAAAAACCTTTTGTTGTTCACTGTGGTAGAATAGATATCCATACGAATTGCTTGGATATCCTACAAACTTACAAAGAACTGATCGTGCCTCGAGTTTGTCCGGGTTTTGCTTTTTAACATAAGCCGGACAACCCCATGTCTTAACTCTTTTAAGAGATGGTCTCTTTCCATTCCATGTCTCATATGGAGTGGTAGGCACAGATTTAGTTGGAACTCTATTCAATATGTATATGGCTGTCTCCAGCGCATATCCCCAGAAGGAAATAGGTAACTCAGCTGTGCTCATCATAGAGCGCACCATAACTAATAGGGTGCGGTTCCTCCGCTCCGATACACCGTTGTGCTGTGGTGTATATGGAGGAGTTAGCTGAGAGAGAATCCCATTCTCTTTTAGGAAGTCCAGGAATTCATTGCTCAAGTATTCCCCTCCTCGATCAGATCGTAGGATTTTAATACTTTTTCCGGTTTGGTTCTCGACTTCTTGTTTATATTCTCTAAATTTCTCAAAAGCTTCTGATTTGTGTTTCATCAGGAACACATATCCGAATCTAGAGAGATCGTCAGTGAATGTAATGAAGTATGAAGAACCATCCCTGGAATGTGTAGACATGGGACCGCATACATCACTATGTATCAGTCCTAAGAGTTCGGTAACTCTTTCTCCGTGTCCCGTAAACGGAGTCTTGGTCATCTTGCCTTTGAGACATGACTGGCAAGTGTCATAGGATGAAAATTCAAACGGATTTAAATATCCATCCTTATGCAACTTAGCTAGTCGTGTCGCATTGATGTGACCCAGTCTACAATGCCACAAGAAGGATTCGTTGAGTTCAGAACTCTTCCTCTTGTGTGTGTTTGTTATGCTCAGAACTGTTGATTGATTTAGAACATAAATGCCATTGCACAACGTGCCTGATCCAACCAACTTTTGGTTATGGAAAATGTTCATAACATTGTCCTGTAATACAAAATTATATCCCTCGTTACTTAATAAAGAAACCGATATAATGTTGCATATCAGGTTCGGCATGTAATAGCATTCGTTCAGAACCAATGTATTACCAGTTGGTAATACAAGGTGATATTCCCCGACAGTCTTGGCTGCAACAATTGCACCATTTCCTACTCTTATGTCTTTATCACCTTCTCCAAGTTCTCTACCTTTCCTAAGCCCATGTAACTGATTACATATATGGGATCCTGACCCGGTATCCAATACCCAGGACGTAGAGCAAATGGAGAAACAGTTCTCTGTAACGAACACACCCGAAGAAAATGCATCATCATGTACTTTCTTTATTCGGGTGGCATGGGAATCCTGGTATTCCCCTATATCCTGTTCAGTCCTATAACTCTTATAGGAAAGAACGGAACCAACGTTCCCCAGCACAGTATAACATGCGGGTTCGGTCAATACATCCATATTATTATCTTTATTAGGGCATGAAATGGTCGCTACCTGGAGAGAGAGAGAAGAAAACACTTTAGCGTATGCTCGTGCAAGATCAGATTGGTTATTATCTTATCTAATCAGGATGGCTCCCACTGCTTTTTATCAAATCTTCCTCCAAACCCTAAAAGGAAAGACTAGCCGGGATTAATTACACACTACAAGTTCGCCAATCTTTCAGCCAGGCCAGTGTCGGTACTTTGAGGGAGGTCCCCCGTGCTTTCGCACGAACCTAATTACTGTAAACCTCGTTTTCCCAGAGGCGTAACCTCGTTAACACCTTTCTAGACACCTACTTGATCGGCTAATTGCAATGCGTAAAACTCTCCCAGGAGTAACTCTTACTCGCAGTGGGTATCGGGATCCAACTATCTCATAGAAGGTATGCAATCTCATTGCAAATTTCAAAACTTGAAATTCCCGATAATATTTTGCCCCTAGCAACTTATGACCTTGGCTAAGGTCAACAAATCATAAGTGCTAGTCAAGTTCAACCCGTCATTTCCTGATTGAATTAAACCCACCCGTACGACCCTTGGCTAAGGTCAACAAAGTCGCACGACTACCCTAACTCAATCACATCTCATGTTTTAGCAGATAAATACTAATTAGCTACCGTACACCACGCCTTGGCTAAGGTCAACAAACGCAGCACGAATACTAACTAGTCTTTATCTGAAATGACGGAGGGCTACGCAGGTTTTTCTGAAAACCATGAGCGTAATGAACTTGATATCGTTGTAGAATCAAATGAAGTTTTGAAATGGAGTGATTTGGAGGCTTTTCTAGTTTTGCTAAAGGAGTCACTCCCGGCGAAGGGATCTCGGTCCTTTCCTCGTCGAATGAGGTGCGGGATATATCATATATATCGCTGTGCAAAGCAAAAACGCAAAAGCAGTCAAAAGCAAACCGAGTGTGTAGCATTTGCCAGTTATTGCTAAAGGAGTCACTCCCGGTGAAGGGATCTCGGTCCTTTCCTCATCGAATAAGGTGCGGGGTATATCATATATACCGCTGTGCAAAGCAAGAACTGTAGCTACCTGTTTTATTTAAAATCTGATTCTACAACATCTTAGGTTTCTTATCTTTCATTAATCACATTAATGAAGTCCCATCATTTAAATACCTAAACATCACAGATAGATATGACGTACACTTATGCCATCCGCATTCGCCTCGATGTCCCCTCGTGCACCGTTAGGTTAGGTAACTAACGACAGAGCAGGGCAGGGCTAGCGCGGGTGTAAAACATAAGTAACGTCTATATAATATATCATATATACTATATACTATATCCATCACAGAGTCACAACACAGATATCGCAGCAGAATAAACATATGAAATATTGGATATACTAGGACGTCCGTGTTTTCAATACGAGCCAGTATAAAACACGGATTCCACGGTCGTGATGAATAGCCAATCCCACACCCCTAGACCCCTACGAGAGCGGCAAGCAACCCTGCCAATTCTAGGGTTAGCAGACCCGGACTCGACTCCTCGAGTTGGTCTCCCACTGGACCCCAGAACCCGGTTACTTATGCTCCCCTCCTTGGGTCTATCCTAGTGCAGAAAAATAAATAATATACAAACGGTGACTACTTCCGCTACCTGGAAGTGCCCCAAATAAATGAATATTACATACAAGTTTTTACATGAATGAAAATGAAAAACACTCATCTCACATAAAAACCCCCGGCTATTCGAACACGACGATCCAATATAACATATCCAGCAACACATAACATCACATGTCATCAACGTAAGTAAGTATGCATACCCCAATTGTCGTTGACGTATAGCAACGAAACCGGTGATATGAACATACTACACTTACGGTCATAGAAAAGAAAGTGTAAAACTACAACAATTGGAATCCGCAACTACTTTAGACATCGCATGCCTAACAGTTATAAACCCCGCATTTTAGTCTCATTATCGAAAACACTTTTCAATATAAAGTGAAACTAAACTGCTAGATTTATAACATTCATTCAGTTATCACATAACTGTTTGTGAATTCCAATTATTGTATCACATTCCAGATAAGCAGAAAATGTTAAACTTTCCGATCGAACAATCGAACACCCAAGTTTTCCCAATACAGATCAACACATGAAATAAGTCTAACAACATTCAGTTCGTACCTCAGTACCAACGGTCCAGCTGTAGAAGGGTCAAGCCAACGCCTCACATGTGGCACGCCGTACTGCCCCAAACCCGAAGGTTCAAAGGGCAGTTCAAGACGGTCACATAATCGAGTTAAGGTTTGTTGTCTTCTAGAGGGACCATCAAGTTACTTGCACTACTTAGAACGTCGTTAAACTACGGAAAAATCCAACACTTGGAAATTTCCCGACAGTGGAAAAGTTGGGTATTTATATCCGGTCGAACATTTTAACATATTCTGAAAATTATCCGGAAAAACACACAGACAAAATTTGATAATCCGATCGAGTCCATGAAATCCCAAAACAACCCAGAAAAATTCAACTCTGGAAAAAATATTAAAAATTTCCAGAAGACACAGCACTACAAAACATGAATTACTGTGCAAGCCACGTGATGTAAATGTACAGGATGGCCGCGGAAGCGCCGCTAGTGCTATGGAAGGGGCCGCGGATCCGCGCTTCAATAATGGATTTATCATCACGTGTTTCACAGTAACTCATTAAATTCCCTGCTGAATTTTTTGGCAATTTTTAATCTGGAAAAATCCACGTTTTTATAAAAAGTACAGAGAGCATGTTTGTAATGGGTTTTCGGGTTCGTTCGGACTTCAAACTCCGTCTGGACTTCGCCTAAGGTTCTAGCTAGGCTCTGATACCAGTGAAAGGTTCCTAGGCACTCTAGTAAGGTCTCACAAGGAATCGAACATGCCAATTTAAATTTTTTTGTGCCGAGAAACCCTAGACTACGGATCTTAAACTAGATGTTTAGGCGAAACGGAAAACTAGTTAACTATTTAACTAAAGTTGAGATGCTACAACCTTTGTAGATCCGGATTTCCGCCTCCTTAGCTCCACGTGGTCATGTCCTCGCTGTCCATCATGAATCCTCGACTCGATCATCGGCTTCATCGGGAAAACAAGCGGAATAGGTCGTCGGCTTTGTGTCAAAGACGATCTACGTCGAGGTTGCACAAACTCAAGCTCCGACTTCACAAACTTGTGAAACTTGTGAAGTAAACACCCAAAACAACTTGGCAAGAGGTAGAGGGTGAAGAAATAGGAGGTGGGTTCACTTTAGAATTGGATTTATCTCACTTTAACTCAAGTTGCCATTTTTGTAGCAAGCTTGAAGAAGAAGAAGAAGATGAGCTAGTTATGATAAGTTATCATCAAAAGAAAATAGAAAATCAAATACTTATCATAACTAAACTAGGGTTAAGTGTAGAGAATAAACCATGGTCACTTTAGAGGGTTAGGGTTAAGCATGAAGATAAGGATGGTTAGCAAAGTCAAAGCTTCTTGAAGCTTCAACATAAAACAAGAAATGCCACCATTCTCCTCTAAATCTTTATCCAAATAAATGAATAAACAATTATATGAATAAAGGCATAAATAAAACCCTAATCTCAAGTTAACTATGGTTTAATTCCATACACTTAACAATATGGTCAAGTATCATCAAAAATGATACATAAAAGTGCACAATAGTATATCACATATACAATGTGCAAATCAAGTGAGAAAAATCCGTTTAAAGTGAACCAAATACTAGTTAATGCAATGCAATATATCAAATATATAATTATGCATTAAATCATTAAATCAACATTTGATTCAATGATCCGGTCATGTCGCACATAACCAACTAGAATCCAATGTATCGATTTATCGAATCAATGATTCGATAACTAGGTCATATCGAATATAACCATTCGAAACATATATCGCGAGAATGAAATGCGGTATCACATACACGCATTATTCTCGGTCCTGCACATATCTCATATGCGCTCCTATTTCGTTTCGCTTGAGCCAGGAAACCTCTGTGTAGGACTCTAAAGACTCGTCAATACGCCGGTAGCAGATGATGATCATATCAAGCACCCACAAGCCGCAAGCGGTCTGCTAAACGTAACGGCCACCCGGGTATTGAGCGATCAGAAGATCGACGAGCTAGCCCGCTCACACTCCTGCGAATCCGACCAGTAACACTTACCATACAGTCCGGTCTCTTCGTCTGATACGTCGCATATCAAGTCTAGGGGTGGTATACGTCAGACCCCAATAACCCGATAAGTCGTGCTGATGTGAGGCTCGTAACGGATCGAGAAACTACTGGTAACACTTACCAGCAAATCTCTGATCAGCCCTGGCCAGGGACTTCCCTGTTACGGCCAATCGAGCACAGCGCAACATCAACCCCCAATACCGGGAGAGACGAAACCCCTCCTATCGCTCATTGCCTCCATGTGACTCGGGACTGTGCCCAAAGACCACCGTTTTGCACGCCCTCATGGACGTGGTAAGGTGGAGATCAAAGCACAGTGGGAATCACACAAGACTCTATGACGATCTCGGGTCTACAGACTAATCTGTACAAGTGTCACCTGAGAACTGCCATCTGACGTGAGGTATAATACCATCTGGGAGTTCTCGGCGAGTCCGTCCAGTGTACCCAGTCACCACTGAGCACCCGTACACCATCTCTGATGTCAAACACCAATGGATATGGGATCATCCATCGCCCATCACATGGGTCGAGAAGCGTATACGCTAGTCTACTCTGGTATATCGATGCCCCGTCTCGATACACCCACGACTAGAGACCTTGAAGGATGTACTTATGGACTACCATGTCCCCACTAGTATGATCTGCATCATAGTCCAGGTAGTCAAGTACAAATCCTAAGGGCTTTACCAACATGTAACTATAAGACAGTATAAAGAGACTAGTGTACATGTTAAGATAAATGGCAACCAGATAGCATACTATCATGTCGAGCAAGAAAGTCATCTCTATATATGTCCAAGCATCCAATATAATATACATAATCTGTACAATACTGGCCTCTAGGGCATACATACAACTAACATTTTGGGGGTCTGACTTTTACCAACCCCCTAAGCCCGACATGCGATGCTCATAGACGAGCGGACCGGACTGTACGGATATTGTCACTGACAGGCTCAGTAGGGTGTCAGAATGAGCTCGCTCATCGACATCCCTTTTGGTCAATATCTGGTAGCCCGTTACGTACAGCTAGTACCACAGACGTGCTAGTTGTTAAATCCACAGCCAGTGTATTAACGAGTCTTTAGAGTCCCCCACAAACAGTTTCTCAAGTTTCAGGCGAAACGTTGTAGAGGCCGTTTGATATTATGGTAGGGTTCGATCATATACGTACAGTAGTGCACGGATCATGATCGGACGGATCATACAAGTAGGCTTTGGTTTAAACCGGATCCTAGTCTTAGATTTGTTGGATTGCTTTCATCTCATTGCATTCGCATTCAGTCGGAATGCGGATGCAGGTATGTATTTACAGGTGAGGGGTATTCTTGTGATCCGTCACGAGTTTACTTTAGATGATGTCGTTCTTTTTATTGGACAAAACATTTAGGTTAAAGTTTACAAATGGTGGAAATTGTTAGTGGATTTCATCATGAGGTGCATTTATTGTGACACATGCAATCTAGTGACTCATGGTCTCTTTATTTTTGCATATGTCATATTTTGGATTGATTTAATGTGTTGAAATGATAAGAGGAGAAAGAGAGAGGGCAGCCATATGGCTTGAGATTTACTCTTGTGTTGATAATTTCTTGCTCACTCTCATTATCATTTTAACATATAAGAAAAAGAAAGAGTTCATCTTCTTCCTCTTTCTTCTTGAGCTCACTATCTCCATTAATGGCATCATCTTCTACCTCCACTCTAACCATCTCATGTGTTGAGAATTCTAGAGTGTCATGAGACAAAGTTATCACACACATTCTCTACTTCACCTTGGACACGTCGGCTAGCAAACTTCATGGCCGAGTTGCTTCGGTTCGAAGTGGGAGCCCGTAAAAGGATTCATAATCCATCGTATGGTTATATACGAACTCGAAGGAACTTGTTCCAGTTTGGGGATGGATTCTTGTTCAGGAGAAATAGGAATAAAGTTTATTCAGTTGTCTTTTATCTTTACCTTCTTTCGCGTTGCGAGTGCTATTAGGATTAGGAGAGTGCACCCATTATGCTTATTGGATAGTCTTCTTCCAAACCATAGGATGGTGCCGAACGGTAGGGAATGAAGAAAACCAATTGGCCTAAAGGTGGTGTACAGAAGGTAATGACTAAAGACATATAAAGGGATTTGGAGAGATGGAAAAGAAATATACGGCTACAGTTGTGAATCTGATAATGGAAGAGACATTACTAGGAATGTAAGTCCACGTTGCGACCCCCGGTTCTTACGGGGAGGCGGAAACGGTATAAAATCAAAATTTTAACGCAAGAGGCAACATGGACTAAGCCAGGTCGGGATCTTTACCTAAACTAAAACTAGCATACTAAGCTAAAGATATTTAGCTACTCGGATGAAGATGGTTATACCTAAACTTGAACTCCTTCTCTTCAAGCTCCGATGGTGGTTCGATGGCTCCTTCTCGTTGTCTCCGTACGCCGAAGATAGATCCACTTGAAAGCTCCAACCTTTAGCTCCTTCTTCGTTCTTTGAAGAAACTAGTTCACTTGGTTTGCTAAACCTAGTGAACTAGAATGAGTAGAGATGATTTAGAATGGGATTTTATCTATGGTTCTTGATTCTCAACTCATGAGACAAGAGAACCATAGATCAAGAGAGGGAGCAAGAGGTTGAGGGTGAGAGCAAGAGGAGAGCTCAAGAACAAGAGAGAGAATGAGCAAGAAAGAATGAGCAACTCTTTTGTCTTTCACCCTCTCATAATCCAAAGTGATCATAACTCATCATATCAAAAAAGTCTTATGTGATGGTTAGAAGCAACCATAACCTTATCATGTCATGCACTCATTTTACTCAAATGAGCAAGCAAGAAAAAGTCTTTGGCATGAAATGATAACCATGGTTATCATGATGGTCAACTAGTCAAGCCTAGTCAACCGGTCAACAAGTCAACAAAAGTCAACAAGTCAACAAAATCAACAAGTCAACAAAAGTCAACAAGTCAACAACCATATCACCATAATACTTAATTAATATAATAGTTAATCACATATCATATTCTCATTAGGGTTGAGCATAAAGTCAAATAGTCAACGGTCAACTGTCAACAACCCTAATGAGAATCCGCAGCCTCTGCCTCCCTGTCAACTGTGCATACACACCCGCATCCGCGTTCCGAGGAACATGAATGCAAACTGGATAAATCCAATCCCAAAAGGTACACTAGGATCTGGCTTAAACCAAAGCCCGCTAGTGTAAACTGTCCGGACACTGTACGTGCACAAGTGCACGGATGTGACCGAACCCTGTCGCAAAACCATGCGACCTGTCGCAATACCATGCGACCTCTACTCTTTTGCCTAAAGGCGAAAAGCTTTCTGTGTGGGACTCTAAAGACTCGACACTACGCTGGCAGTGGGTTTAACCACAGACCGCAAGCGGCACTAGCTGTGCGTAACGGTCCCCAGGTAATGTCGACAAGAAGACCGACGAGGCGAAACCCATCTGAACTCCTACTGAGCCTGAGTGTGACATTCTCCGTACAGTCCGGTCTGTTCGTCTGATACATCGCATGGCGGGCCTAGGGGGCGGTAAACGTCAGTCCCCCAATAGCGGTACAAGTCGTGCCGGAGTGAAGCCCAATACACCCTGAGATAACACTGGAAACCTACCAGTATATCTCGTTTGCCCTGGCCAGGGACTACTCGTGTAATGGCTCTCCTAGACACAGCGCGATGTCAACCCCCAATACCGGGAGAGACGAATCCTGTCTAACCATCACTGCTTCCAAGTGCTTCGGGACTGCACCCAACCACCACCTGTTTGCACGACTCCTTTGAGCCGTGGTAGGGTAGTGATCAAAGTACAGTGGGAACACACCCGAGGCGAAGTGACAGTGTCAAGTCAGCGGACTAAGCTGTACTCATGTCACCTGGGAACTGATAACTGACGATAGGTATAATACCAACTAGTCAGTTCCCGACGAGTCCTGTCCAGTGTACCCGTAACCTAACGAGCACCCGCATACTATCTCAAGTACGACGTACTGACGGCTGTGGGACAGACCGTCTCCCACACTGGGATGAGAAGCGTATGCGCTGGTCTACTCCGGAGTATCGATGCCCTGTCTCGATAGTCCTGCGACCAGGGACCTGCATAAGGATGTGCTTATAGATTACCCAGCCCCACTAGTGTGACGGCCATCACATCGCTGGTAATCAAGCAAAGATCCTAAGGGCTCTACTAATGTGTATAGGCGATATACAAAAATAAACACATGTACATATTGAAGTAGAAACAAACCAAGTAGCATACTACTATTTTGAGCAAGATTGTATATACAAGGTGAATATCCCAAGCATCCATTAAGTAATATACAAACTAGTATGATACAGTAATGGCCTCTAGGGCATATACACTAACAATCTCCCACTTGCACTAAGGCCATGTACTGGCGTATCGAAGACCTATCATCTCGATCAGCCGCTCGAACTGAGTCTGGGGCAAGGCCTTGGTGAATGGATCAGCAGTGTTGTCTTCTGAAGCGACTCTCCGAACCTCGATCTCCTGGCGATCCACGATCTCCCTGATCAGGTGATACCGCCTCAAGATGTGCCTGGATCTCTGATGGGACCTGGGTTCCTTCGCTAAAGCTATAGCCCCGTTGTTGTCGCAATACAGAGGTATTGGATCAACAATGGACGGAACCACCTGAAGTTCTTTCAAGAACTTCCTCATCCAGACAGCTTCTTTTGCGGCATCAGATGCAGCGATGTATTCCGCTTCCATCGTCGAGTCTGCAACGGTTTCCTGTTTGGAACTCTTCCAACACACCGCCCCTCCATTGAGGGTAAAGACAAAACCCGACATGGACTTGGAATCATCCTTGTCACTCTGGAAGCTGGAGTCAGCAAAGGCCTCGATCTGGAGGTCTTTTCCGCCATACACCAAGAACATCTCCTTAGTCCTTCTCAGGTACTTGAGAATGTTCTTTACCGCTATCCAGTGTTTCTCCCCAGGGTTAGACTGATACCGGCTTACCACACTCAGTGCATAAGCTACATCCGGTCTGGTACACAACATCGCATACATTATAGAGCCTACCGCAGAAGCGTAGGGTATAATAGACATGCGATCCCTCTCTAAATCAGTCTTGGGAGACATCTCTTTAGAGAGGGTGATCCCGTGACAAGCCGGTAGGTTACCGCGCTTGGAATCTTCCATACTGAACCTCTTCAGTATGGTGTCGATGTACCTGGACTGCGAAAGTCCTAATATCCTCTTGGATCTGTCACGGTAGATCCGGATACCCAGAATGTATGAGGCATCACCCAGGTCTTTAATGGAGAACCTGTGTGACAAGAACCCCTTGACAGATTGTAGCATAGGAATGTCATTTCCTATTAAGAGAATGTCATCCACGTATAAAACGAGGAATACTACAGTTCTCGCTACAAATCTACTATAGATGCATGGTTCATCTGGATTTTTGATAAAGCCAAATTCTTTGACCGTCTCATCAAAACAGATGTTCCAACTCCGCGATGCCTGCTTTAGTCCATAGATGGACTTAAGCAACTTGCACACCTTTCCGCTGCTCCCACTCTGAATGAAACCCTCTGGCTGGTCCATATAGACACACTCCTCTAAATTTCCATTTAGAAAAGCTGTCTTTACGTCCATTTGCCAGATCTCATAATCGTGGAAGGCAGCAATGGCAAGAAGGATTCGAATGGATTTCAGCATGGCTACTGGAGAAAAGGTTTCGTCGTAGTCCAAGCCAGGTCGTTGACGAAAACCCTTTGCTACCAGCCTAGCTTTATAGGTCTCAACCTGTCCATCTACACCAATCTTCCTTTTGAAGATCCACTTGCATCCTACGGGTTTTACCCCGTCTGGAGCAATGTCCAACGTCCATACCTTGTTGGTGTACATGGACTCCATTTCGGTCCGCATTGCATCCAGCCATTTCACTGAGTCAACGCTCTGAACGGCCTGCTGGAAGCTAGTAGGCTCATCATAATCTATGATGCAATCCTCTCTATCCCCGTCTATGAGAAAACCGTAGTATCTCTCGGGCGGATGAGACTGCCTACTACTTCTGCGGAGCGGCGTAGGAATGTCCTGTTCTTCCGAACCTTCTGGTTCCACTAAACTTTCAGTAACAGTCCGTGGTTCTGGAATTTCTTCCAGTTCTACTGTGCTCCCACTTATCTGGTTTTCCAAAAACTCAGTTTCCAAGAAGTAGGCATGACGAGAAACAAGAACTTTTTGTTCCTCTTCACAGTAGAAGAAATATTCTTTTGAGTTCTTTGGATACCCCACAAACTTGCACTGTACTGAGCGTGCCTCGAGCTTGTCCGCATGCTGCTTTTTGACAAAAGCCGGACATCCCCATGTCTTAATGTGCTTAAGATAGGGTCTCTTCCCACACCACATTTCATATGGTGTGGAAGGCACAGTCTTAGTCGGAACTCGGTTCAAAAGGTACGCTGCTGATTCTAGCGCATACCCCCAGAATGATCGCGGTAACTCAGCATTACCCATCATGGACCGCACCATATCCAATAGGGTGCGGTTCCGTCTCTCCGATACACCGTTATGTTGCGGGGTGTATGGAGGAGTAAGCTGAGAGAGAATTCCGTTCTCTTTTAAATAGTCCAGGAACTCGGCACTTAAGTATTCTCCACCTCGATCCGATCTTAGAATCTTAATACTTTTGCCGGTCTGTTTCTCTACTTCATTCTTATACTCCTGGAATTTTCCAATGGCCTCGGACTTATGTTTCATTAAGAAGACATAACCGTACCTTGAGAAGTCATCCGTAAAAGTAATGAAGTAAGAATGTCCGCTTCGGGCATGTGTAGACATTGGACCGCACACGTCACTGTGTACGAGTCCCAAGAGCTCGCTCGCTCTTACTCCATGTCCAGTAAACGGAGTCTTTGTCATCTTTCCCTTGAGACAGGATTGACAAGTGGCATACGACTGATATTCGAACGCATTCAAATACCCTTCTGTATGTAACTTCGTCAACCTTCTCTCATTGATGTGACCCAATCTACAATGCCATAAGAAAGTCTGATTTATTTCTGGAGACTTTCTTTTGTGTGTATTCTGGACATTAAAAATCTGTGGTTGGTTTAACACGTATATACCATTACTCAGAGTACCTGACCCAATCAATACTTGATTAAGGTGAATGTTTACAACATTACTTACAAACGCAAATTCATAACCTTCTTTAGAAACTAAAGATACAGAAATGATATTACAAGTTGCGTTGGGTACAAAAAAGCAATTACGCAAAACCAAAACATGTCCATCTGACATTCCCAGGTGATAGTCCCCCACGGCTTTAGCATCCATGCTAGCTCCGTTTGCAACTCTGAGGGTCATGTCACCTGCTTTCAAAACACTACGGTTTCTCAACGCCTGCAAAGAATTACAGATATGAGATCCTGATCCGGTATCCAATACCCAGGAAGTAGAGTTTATTGAAAGACAGTTTTCAATAACATACACACCTGAAGCTGAAGCTGCAACCTGCTTCAATTCCTGTGTTCTGGCCTTCCAGGCCCTGCAATCATTCTTCCAGTGTCCTTTCTTATGACAATAGAAGCATTCTTCCTTATCCACAAGCTTTCCCGCTAACTTTGTTACTTTGCCTTTTCCCTTCGTATCCACTTTACAAACACCGCCCCTTGGTTTGGCGGGGGCCTTCTTCTTCTTTCCCTTGGCTTTCGCCTTGGACCTAGAAGAAGATGATCCTCCTACAAACAAAGTGGATGTTTCCCTACCTTTCTGTAGGGTGCCCTCTGCGCTCCTCAGCATGTTGAGGAGCTCTGAAAGTTCAACCTCCTTTTCTTGTAGGTTGAAGTTCAGTATGAACTGGGCGTAAGTGGAAGGAAGGGACTGGAGGACTATATCCGTATAGAGTTCAGCCTCCAATGTGATCCCTAGGTCAGCGAGCTCCTCAATGTAGCCGATCATCTTTAGCACATGCTCGGCTACTGATGATCCGACGGCCATTCTTGTCGAAAATAACTTTTTCGACGCTTCGTATCTTGCGATACGTGATTGCTCTCCATACAGTTCTTTTGTATGGAGCAATATGGACTCCATGTCCATATTCTCATTCCTCCTCTGATGTTCGTTGTCCATCGAGGCAAGCAGGAGGCACTTGGCCTTCGCGCTATCAATCTCCCAAGTCTTGCGGATTTCCTTATCCGCGACACCGGAAGTTGGACCAGGGACAGGGGGAGCTTTGGTGGTAAGAAGATACCCCAGCTTGTCATAAGTGATTGCTATCGTGACATTCCTGAGCCAATCTTTGTAGTTTGGCCCTGTCAGTTTGTTTTTATCTAGGAGTAACTTAAGTCCAGTCATGTTGATTGGTCGCTGCAATTAGGAGAGAGAAGAAGAAACACTCAGCATGATGCTCTTGCAAGTTTAGAGTGGTTTTTAGTTTGTCTAAACAGGATGGCTCCCACTGTTTCTCGAATCCCTCCTCAAACCATAAAGGAAGAATTAGTCAGGATCAATCCCACCGTACAATACTTGCTTAACCGTTCAGCCAGGCCGGTGTCGGTACTTCGAGGGAGGTTTTCCAACGCTTTCGCGAAGTTCCTTAATTAAAGAACCTCTTTTCCCTGGGGGCGTAGCCCCGCTAACACCTTTCTAGGCACCTACTAGGTTTATAGCATTGATCGTTAAGTGAGAAATTTCCCGAGGAGTAGCATATACTCACAGTAGGATCGGGATCCAAATATCATCGCGTGACGAAACTGAAGGAATCCTACCAGAATCATCACACTCCAAATGGTATGCAAATCTAGCAAGTTTCAGTACTTATGAAACTCCCGATGTGGATTTTTGCCCCATGCTCTTATGACCTTGACTTTGGCCAACAAATCATAAGTCACATGTCAAGTTCTGCCCGTCGTTCTCCAGGTTAATTTGAATCCACCCGCACCTACCCTTGACTTTGGCCAACAAGGCAGTACGACTGTTCCAAACCAACGCATCTATCTATGCTGCACATGAATACCCAATAGCTACCAATCACTGTGCCTTGACTTTGGCCAACAAACACAGCTTGAATACTATTGACTATTCATGTGAAACGACGGAGGGCTACGGATGGTTTTGGCAAAACCGTGAACGTAGTGAACTTGATTTGGTCGATGGAACGAGATAGCTTTTAAAAGGAGTGGCTCAAGCTCCGCATTTAAAAGTTGTTTTTGAAAAGAACCGAGTGGTTTTTCGAAAGTGTTCCAACGACTTTAACTTGGTTTATTATCTTGCATTAGTTCTTTTAATGCGTGATATTCTTGCATTAGTTCTTTTAATGCGTCCCATCATTTAATCCTACCATTGCAGAAAACAACCAAAATATGACGTACGCTTATGCCATTCGCATTCGCCACGGGGCCCCGTCATTACCCGTTAGGTTACTTAACTAACGACAGAGCGGGGGCTGGGCTAGCGCGTCTGTAAAACATAAGCAACGCCTAAATAATATCATATATAGATATACTGCAATGATAAACATTTCAGATCACAGATAAATACATTGGATATACTAGGAATCTGTAATTTGTACGAGCCTGTAACAAAAACAGATTACACGGTCGCGGTGAATAGCCAAAACCCCACCCAAGACCCCTACGGGTGCGGCAAACTACCCGCCAAGTACCCGAAGCGTAGCAACCTCCCTCATCTCCATGAGTAGGCCACTCGACACTTCGGCATACCCGGTAGTTTGTGCACCCCTCCATGGGTCTATCCTAGGAGCAAAAACAGTAAAAAGAAATTATACAATGACGGCTACAACCCCGACCCGGTTGTGCGGCCATACAAATAATTATTACATCAATTTACAAATTTACATGAATTGCAAGAAAAGAAAACTCTCGTCTCACAACCCCCGGCTATTCACCCGCGACAATCCAACATATTTATATACACATTCCAGCACATTACAGATCATGTATAACCCCGACCAATCGATTTATAGCGATTAGCCGACGTTCAATACATGCAAACATCACAGATATAACCATCATAGTCAAAGTGCAGTGAAGTTTGGAAAAAATACGGAATTATAGGACCCCAAAAGGAAATTTCTTTTCTGGAAAATCTGGGCACATATAATATATTCCAAAAATCCCAAAACCAACACATACACACACTGCACGAAAAACGATGCACAGAAGACGACAAAGCGCGGCGGTTCCGCGGCGGATGCCTAGCTCGCGCGGTGGAAGGGCGGCGGTTTGGACGAATTACTGTATCGTTTTTCTTGGGTGTTCACACAAAACCCTGAGCCGAATTTACAAGTGTAAACTTTTTCATTTTGAGCCAAAAAAATTTCAACAGAAACTCAGTTTTCAGTTTCATTTTTAAAAGTTTGGTTTTTGGATTTTTCCGGTACCGAACTTCGTTACACTTCACTACCAAGCTAGTTTAAGTTTAGTTAGGCTCTGATACCACTGTAAGTCCACGTTGCGACCCCCGGTTCTTACGGGGAGGCGGAAACGGTATAAAATCAAAATTTTAACGCAAGAGGCAACATGGACTAAGCCAGGTCGGGATCTTTACCTAAACTAAAACTAGCATACTAAGCTAAAGATATTTAGCTACTCGGATGAAGATGGTTATACCTAAACTTGAACTCCTTCTCTTCAAGCTCCGATGGTGGTTCGATGGCTCCTTCTCGTTGTCTCCGTACGCCGAAGATAGATCCACTTGAAAGCTCCAACCTTTAGCTCCTTCTTCGTTCTTTGAAGAAACTAGTTCACTTAGTTTGCTAAACCTAGTGAACTAGAATGAGTAGAGATGATTTAGAATGGGATTTTATCTATGGTTCTTGATTCTCAACTCATGAGACAAGAGAACCATAGATTAAGAGAGGGAGCAAGAGGTTGAGGGTGAGAGCAAGAGGAGAGCTCAAGAACAAGAGAGAGAATGAGCAAGAAAGAATGAGCAACTCTTTTGTCTTTCACCCTCTCATAATCCAAAGTGATCATAACTCATCATATCAAAAAAGTCTTATGTGATGGTTAGAAGCAACCATAACCTTATCATGTCATGCACTCATTTTACTCAAATGAGCAAGCAAGAAAAAGTCTTTGGCATGAAATGATAACCATGGTTATCATGATGGTCAACTAGTCAAGCCTAGTCAACCGGTCAACAAGTCAACAAAAGTCAACAAGTCAACAAAATCAACAAGTCAACAAAAGTCAACAAGTCAACAACCATATCACCATAATACTTAATTAATATAATAGTTAATCACATATCATATTCTCATTAGGGTTGAGCATAAAGTCAAATAGTCAACGGTCAACTGTCAACAACCCTAATGAGAATCCGCAGCCTCTGCCTCCCTGTCAACTGTGCATACACACCCGCATCCGCGTTCCGAGGAACATGAATGCAAACTGGATAAATCCAATCCCAAAAGGTACACTAGGATCTGGCTTAAACCAAAGCCCGCTAGTGTAAACTGTCCGGACACTGTACGTGCACAAGTGCACGGATGTGACCGAACCCTGTCGCAAAACCATGCGACCTATCGCAATACCATGCGACCTCTACTCTTTTGCCTAAAGGCGAAAAGCTTTCTGTGTGGGACTCTAAAGACTCGACACTACGCTGGCAGTGGGTTTAACCACAGACCGCAAGCGGCACTAGCTGTGCGTAACGGTCCCCAGGTAATGCCGACAAGAAGACCGACGAGGCGAAACCCATCTGAACTCCTACTGAGCCTGAGTGTGACATTCTCCGTACAGTCCAGTCTGTTCGTCTGATACATCGCATGGCGGGCCTAGGGGGCGGTAAACGTCAGTCCCCCAATAGCGGTACAAGTCGTGCCGGAGTGAAGCCCAATACACCCTGAGATAACACTGGAAACTTACCAGTATATCTCGTTTGCCCTGGCCAGGGACTACTCGTGTAATGGCTCTCCTAGACACAGCGCGATGTCAACCCCCAATACCGGGAGAGACGAATCCTGTCTAACCGTCACTGCTTCCAAGTGCTTCGGGACTGCACCCAACCACCACCTGTTTGCACGACTCCTTTGAGCCGTGGTAGGGTAGTGATCAAAGTACAGTGGGAACACACCCGAGGCGAAGTGACAGTGTCAAGTCAGCGGACTAAGATGTACTCATGTCACCTGGGAACTGATAACTGACGATAGGTATAATACCAACTAGTCAGTTCCCGACGAGTCCTGTCCAGTGTACCCGTAACCTAACGAGCACCCGCATACTATCTCAAGTACGACGTACTGACGGCTGTGGGACAGACCGTCTCCCACACTGGGATGAGAAGCGCATGCGCTGGTCTACTCCGGAGTATCGATGCCCTGTCTCGATAGTCCTGCGACCAGGGACCTGCATAAGGATGTGCTTATAGATTACCCAGCCCCACTAGTGTGACGGCCATCACATCGCTGGTAATCAAGCAAAGATCCTAAGGGCTCTACTAATGTGTATAGGCGATATACAAAAATAAACACATGTACACATTGAAGTAGAAACAAACCAAGTAGCATACTACTATTTTGAGCAAGATTGTATATACAAGGTGAATATCCCAAGCATCCATTAAGTAATATACAAACTAGTATGATACAGTAATGGCCTCTAGGGCATATACACTAACAAGGAATACCCGGATACCCCTTCGAAACATTAACATGTTTCAGTTTCACTGTGTATTATTAAAAGAAAACTGATTTCCCAATTATCCCTTACTCCAAGGTATGTATTTACCAGATTTAATTCTCACATTTGTATGGTTTTTACAGATGATGAGTGGGAGTAAGTCGTTGGAAATTAGGTGATCATCCTCATTATATCGGGATTCGTTGTAATTGGTGATATTTAAGGAAATCGCCTGGGTTATTGCCGGACGGCAAATATTTGGTTTTGAATATCCGTTGTTATGCACCAATTTCAAACTGATATATCTGTACGTTTATTTTTATAAAGTGAGATATAACCTTTTGAAATTATGTCCATGACGGTCAGGTAAGGAGCATTCAACAGCGGTGTAATTCTTCATTAGAATAGTACAGTTTTCAACCTACGACACACAGGGAATGAGTTATTAGACTCAGGGGAGTTATACAGAGTATTGTATGTTGTCCAGTGTCCATTAGGACAGAGAGGTTGGTACTCGTACTATATTCTGTTTACTTGTGATTTCTATAGTTCTTAGACATGTGTTTCGTAGAAATACAAGATCCAAGTTTTGAGAAGTTATAGGTATATGAATAAAGTAAAGAACCAAGTAATGCAAGTATCAGGATTCTTCAAGGTGATCGAAAATGTAGATACTTGTGTATGGTATTCAGTTGATAGTAATGATTATGAGAACTTGCTTCTCTTTCAGGTTACTCATATCTGGATGTATTCCTAACTTGAGTAATGCTGATCGGCCTCTTTCCATTTAGTTGACATGCACTGGAGACAGCTGCATGATTTGAATCTGGTTCCAATTAAATCAGTGCCTCTGTTTCTATATAGATATAGAATGGCTCATATCTTAACGATGATAGGGTATATGGAGTTGTCCGGCTTATGCTTAAAAGCAAACTCTTGATAACTCAAGACACGTTTCTGTAATGGCTGTTTGTGGGCTGACACGGGCTATGACGAGGGTTGACTTTCTACCTTCTGGAAGATCAATAGTGATATTGTTCTTGACTCGCCACAGTTTTGATAAAAATGGATTTTTTCAGAAAACAGTAGTGGGAGTATGGTAGAACTTGAAGTGATTCCAAAACCATAAACAGTTACTGGAAATTTGATAAGAACCTAAACATTCAATCAGGTTTGACATCCCATTGGCCACTCCGCAAATATGTAGGGTAACCTCAAGCACCCGAGAGGTACTCTGGTATCCTTAAGGACGGTGACAGGGAGGTTCTTGTTTACCCAGACTTGACAACACTGTTGTTCCAGACTATGAGTGTTAGTTATATGTATGCCGTAGAGGCCATTAATGTACATATGTTGTATATTGTAGTGGATGCTTGGACATATATAGGGAGGACTTTCTTGCTCGACATGATAGTATGCTATCTGGTTACTCTTTATCTTAACATGTACTCTGATTGTCTCTATATAACATGTTGATAAAGCCCTTAGGATGAGTACTTGACTACCAGGACTACGATGCAGATCATACTAGTGGGGACAGTGTAGTCGCCAAGTACATCCTTCAAATGTTCCTAGTCGTGGGAGTACCGAGACAGGGCATCGATATTCCAGAGTAGACTAGCATATGCGTTTCTTGACCCATATGATGGGCGATGGATGATCTCATATCCATTGGTGTTTGAAATCAGAGAAGATATACGGTTGCTCAGTGGAGACTGGGTACACTGGACGGACTTGCCGAGAACTCCCAGATGGTATTATACCTCACGTCAGATGGCAGTTCTCTGGTGATACTCGTACAGGTTTGTCTGTAGACCCGAGATCGTCATAGAGTCTTGTGTGATTCCCACTGTGCTTTGATTTCCATTATACCACGTCCAAGTGGGCATGCAAAACAGTGGCTTTTGGGTACAGTCCCGAATTACATGGAGGCAATGAGCGATAAGAGGGGTTTCGTCTCTCTCGGTATAGGGAGTTGATGTTGCGCTGTGTTCGATTGGCTATAACTGGAAATCCCTGGCCAGGATTGCTGAGATTTACTGGTAAGTGTTATCGATAGTTTTTCGAACTGTTATGGACCTCATATGGAGACGACTTATCAAGCTACTGGGGTCTGACGTTTACTACCCCTAGGCGAGATATGTGACATATCAGACGAAGAGACCGGACTATACGGGAGTGTTACTGGTTGGATTCACGGGAGAATGTACTGGCTTGCTTGTTGATCTTTTGATTGCTCAATACCTGGGTGGCTGTTACGTTTAGCTGACCGCTTGCAGCTTGTGGGTGTTTGATATGATCATCACCTACTGCCGGCGTATTGACGATTCTTTAGAGTCCTACACAGAGGGTTTCCTGGCTCAGGCAAAACAGAGTAGGAGCACATATGTGATATGTGCCGGACCGAGAATAATACGTGTATGCGATACCGTATTAGATTCTCGTGATATGAAATATCCGCCGGGTATATGTGATATAGCCGGGTCATCGGATCAAGTGTTGATTCGATGAACTGATACAGATTATATTAGTCGGTTATTTATGAAATAGCCGGATTATCGGATCAAGTGTTGATTCGATAATTTAATGTATAATTATATATTTGATATATTAAATTACATTAACTAATATAAGCTCACTTAAAGATTCTTTTTCTCACTCGGGTAATACATTGATATATATGTGATATATGTTAATTGTATTATTTTATTTTGTTACAATAAATATTGTATATGTGATATAGAATATTGTAACAAGTTATGATTACTAATGCAACATGATTTGTGGAGATTTAACATGATTAGGGTTTGATTTGGGTTAGCACTTTCATGAAGCTTCTAGAAGCTTTATGTTTTGTTTTAAGCAAAGATATTTTGTTATGATATTTTGAAGATATTTTCTTAACCCAACCCAAACCCTTTACCATGGTATATTCTCTACAATGGTTAAGTCTTTTGTTTCTTAACCATGGGTTGATTTGTAACCATAATTAAGGATTTCATTATTCATCACAAAATAATTTCTTCTTCTTCTTCCTTTTGGAAAAAGCTTTCTAGATTTTTCATATGTGATGAAAATGAGTGAGAAATTGAAAACAAATGAGAGCTAAATTCCTACTTCATCATCCTCATCTATTCTTGCCACTTAGATTAGGGTGTTTGCTTTGCTAATACTTGATTAGCAAAGCAAAAGCTTGGGCTTGAGTTTCTTCAAGGTAGATCATCTTTGTTATTGAAGATCGGAAGGAAGCTTGCATCTTTCTCTTCATGGAGCCTCTCTTGAGTCCGGGTACTCGATGATCGTAGTGAAGGGACCTCAACACAGAGCTTTAGAAGTGAAGGAACGGACCACAAAGGTTGTAATCCCTAACTCTTAGAAGTAAAGTTGTTTACTTGCTTTGTTTCGCCTAATCTCTTGTCTAAGATCTTGGTTAGGGTTGTTCGGCACATGAAAAATTTAAATCGGGCATGGTTGATTCCTTATAGAACCTTGTGACAGTGCCTTGTAACCCTACAATAGTATCAGAGCCAAGCTAGAGCTTTAGGCGATGTATAGACGAAGTTTAAACTCAGATCGAACCCCGAAATGTCGCAATACACCCCCTCTCTGGAAATTTTTTAAAATGTTGATTTTATCTGTATTAAAAATACTCAGAAAATTAAGAAAGGAATTCTAAGGATAACTGTAAAATACAATCACCTAATTCCGTTAAAGCGCCGCGGAACCGCGGCAATACCATGCAATACGCGGTGGTTCCGCAGCCATATGTGGATATTAGGGACTCATTTTTCTACACTAACATCCCTAAGTATCTCTACATGCTTCTGGGAATTTTTAATATTACTCAAGTGTTGAGTTTTCTGGAGATCTTTTGTATTCGTTGATTCGATCGGAAAGTTTAACTTCCTTTAAGTTTTTCCGGGTAATTTAGAACGTGTTAAAAAGTTCGAACGGATATCAATAACTCACTTTTTTCCCTGCCGGAAAATTTCCAAGTGTGGGATTTTTTCCTTAATTAAATAACATTCATAATCGTGTAGGTAACGCGGTGGACCCTCTAGAAGAACACAAACCTTAACTCGATTATGTGACCGTCTGAACCACCTCTAAACCTTAGGGTTTGGGGCAGTACGACATTGCTACATGTGAGGTGTTTGTTTGACCCTTCTACGGCTGGACCATTGGTACTGTGGCATGTGATGGATACTTTTTGAACTCCGCTCAAGTGTTGAGCTATTTGGGAAATCTTGGGTGTTTGTTTATTCGATCAGAAAGTTTAACATTGTCTATTTATCTGGAATGTGATACAATATTTGGAATCCATAAGTAGTTATGAGATAACTAATTTGAATGTTATAAATCTAGCAGTTTAGTCTTATTTGATCGGTTGCCACGGGATTTTGACGTGATCAAAAGTCCGTCGCAATCACGTAGCGTACGCGGATACTCGCCGGGTAAACTTAATAGATAGCCATGCCCCATAACCCCGACCAAGTGACTGTAGGAGAACCCCGTCGCCAAAAGCATCCGTTCGGGTGCTCGCGGCAGCGTTGTTCCGCCTTAGTGCACTTCGTCGATGGCATCCGGGGGTGCGGCCGTCTACTAAAGTTTGCGACGAGCATTCGATCAGGATGTCGGGAATCTTGTTGAATTGCCTGACTTGATATTGAAAAGTGTTTTCGAGATCGAGTCTAAAATGCGGGGTTTATAATTGTTAGGCATGCGATATCTAAGGAATTCATTTGGTTAGGCATGAGATGTCTAAGGAGGTTGCGGATTCCAACTATTGTAGTTTTATACTTTCTTTTCTGTGACCGTAAGCGTAATATGTGGTGTATCGCCGGTTTCGTTGCTATACATCAACGACAATCGGGATACGCATACTTGCTTACGTTGATGATATGAGATATTATGTGTTGCTATGATATGTTGTATTGGATCGTCGCGTTTTGAATATCCGGGGGTTTTATGTGAGATGAGGGTTTTTATTTTCATTCATGTAAAATTGATTGTATGTAATATTCTTTTATTGGGGCACTTCCGGGCTGAGGATGATGTCACCATTGTATATTATTTATATTTCCGCATTAGGTAGACCCAAGGCGGGGATCACAAGTAACCGGGTTCTAGGGTCCAGTGGGAGACCATCTCGAGGAGTCGAGACCGGGTCTCCTAACCCTAGAATTGGCAGTGTTGCTTAACGCTCTCGTATGGGTCTAGGGATGTGGGTTTGGCTATTCATCATGACCGTCGAATCCGCGTTTCATACAGGCTCGCATAAAACACGGAAATCCTAGTATATCCAATATTTCATATGTTATCTTCTGCTGCCATGTTCTGTGATGAGATCATATTACTGCCTGAGATGAATGTTTATGTTATATATATGAGATATATATTGTATATTGTTGATTTCGTTTCAAATGTGATGTTTGTGATGTATAATAAAATGGGACTTCATTAATGAGATTAATGAAACTAAAACAAACCTAAAGTCGTTGTAGAAACTTATCTCGAAAACAGGTAGCTCTAGTTCTTGCTTTGCATAGCGGTGTTCCTTGTAGAACATCCAGCACCTTATTCGATAAGGAAAGAGCCGATATCCCTTCACCGGGAGTGACCTCTTTGTAAGTCCGTGTTGCCCACCCCGGTGCTTACGGGGAGGCGGAAAACATAATAAAAAACGGATTTTTTATGACTTAGGCAACATGGACTAAGCTTGTGAGGATCTTTGCTAAACTAAAACTAACTAAAGTAAACTAACAACTAACAAAGTTGTAGAAAGGTTATACCTTTGGTCTTTAGTCCTTCTCTCCTTGCTCCTAGGTATGGTAGAAAAGGATCACCTTGCTTGTCTTCTCCCGTCAAAGAAGGATCCACCCGAAAGCCACCACCTTTAGCTTCAACTCCAAGCTAGGAGTAACTAGAGTGCAAGAAATGCTAAGACTTGAACCCTAGAAGTGAGTAGAGAAGATCAAGAGAGGGTTTTTCTCAAGCTATTTATTTCTCAACACATGAGAGGGAGAGAGCTTGAGGGAGAGGATGAGCAAGAGAGAGAAAAGAAATGAGAGAATGAATTATTTGTGAGCCTTTCTCACTAATATGTGTGTATAATTTTTAATTGAATAATTAGCTAGATAATTATCATGGTAAATCATGACATGACCATTATCATTTCAAATTGCAAAGATCAAAAAGCATCTTCCAAAAGAAATTATGATGGTCAAAGTGTCAACCTTGGTCAACAAGTCAAAGAAGTCAAAAGGTCAACAAGTACAACCATGGATAATTATTAAACTAATTACTAATTAACAATAACACACACATAAATATTAGGGTTAATAAAATGACAAAGGCCATTAACCCTAAACAAGGTCCTCTCCCCCAATCTCAAGCAACTGTGCATACGCACCCGCATTCGTGATCCGAGGAACACGAACACAATGAGAAAAACCAATCTCAAATCATATACTAGGATCCGGCTTAAACCAAAGCCCGCTAGTATAGACTGTCCGGACAGCAAACGTGCACAAGTGCGCGGATGCGAACGAACCCTGTCGCAAAACCATGCGACCTCTACTCGTTTTGCCTAAAGGCGAATAGCTCTCTGTGTGGGACTCTAAAGACTCGACACTACGCTGGCAGTGGGTTTAACCACAGACCGCAAGCGGCACTAGCTGTACGTAACGGTCCCCAGGTAGATGTCGATAAGAAGACCGACGAGGTGAACCCCATCTGCACTCCTACTGAGCCTGTATGTGACAGTCTCCGTACAGTCCGGTCTGTTCGTCTGATACATCGCATGGCGGGCCTAGGGGGGCGGTGAACGTCAGTCCCCTAATAGCGGTACAAGTCGTGTCGGAGTGTAGCCCAGAACACCCTGAGATAACACTGGAAACCTACCAGTATATCTCGCTTGCCCTGGCCAAGGACTACTCGTGTAATGGCTCTCCTGGACACAGCGCGATGTCAACCCCCAATACCGGGAGAGACGAATCCTGTCTAACCGTCACTGCCTCCAAGTGCTTCGGGACTGCACCCAAAAACTACCTGTTTGCACAGCTCCTTTGAGCCGTGGTAGGGTAGTAATCAAAGTGCAGTGGGAACACACTCGAGGCGAAGTGACAGTGTCAAGTCAGCGGACTAAGCTGTACTCATGTCACCTGGGAACTGATAACTGACGATAGGTATATTACCAACCAACAGTTCCCGACGAGTCCTGTCCAGTGTACTCGTAACCTAACGAGCACCCGCATACTATCCCAAGTACGACGTACTAACGGCTGTGGGACAGACCGTCTCCCACACTGGGATGAGAAGCGCATACGCTAGTCTACTCCGGAGTATCGATGCCCTTTCTCGATAGTCCAACGACCAGGGACCTGTATAAGGATGTGCTTATAGATTACCCAGCTCCCACGAGTGCGAGCGCCATCACAACGCTGGTAATCAAGCAAAGATCCTAAGGGCTCTACTAATATGTATACCAGCAATATGCTAAAAGAAACACATGCACATATTAAAGCAGAGACAAACCAAGTAGCATACTACCATTTCGAGCAAGATTGTATATACAACTGTGAATATCCCAAGCTTCCATTAAGTAATATACAAACTAGTATGATACAGTAATGGCCTCTAGGGCATATACACTAACAATCTCCCACTTGCACTAAGGCCATGTACTGGCGTATCGAAGACCTATCATCTCGATCAGCCGCTCGAGCTGAGTCTGGGGTAGGGCCTTTGTGAGTGGATCTGCAGTGTTATCCTCTGATGCAACTCTCCGGACCTCGATCTCCTGGCGATCCACGATCTCCCTGATCAGGTGATACCGCCTTAAGATGTGTCTGGATTTCTGATGGGACCTGGGTTCCTTCGCTAAAGCTATAGCCCCGTTGTTGTCGCAATACAGAGGTATTGGGTCAACAATGGACGGAACCACCTGAAGTTCTTTCAAGAACTTCCTCATCCAGACAGCTTCTTTTGTGGCATCAGATGCAGCGATGTATTCCGCTTCCATAGTCGAGTCAGCAACGGTTTCCTGTTTGGAGCTCTTCCAACACACCGCCCCTCCATTGAGGGTAAAGACAAAACCCGACATGGACTTGGAATCATCCTTGTCACTCTGGAAGCTGGAGTCAGCAAAGGCCTCAACCTGCAGGTCTTTTCCGCCATACACCAAGAACATCTCCTTAGTCCTTCTCAGGTACTTGAGAATGTTCTTTACTGCTATCCAATGTTTCTCCCCAGGGTTTGACTGATACCTGCTTACCACACTCAGTGCATAAGCCACATCCGGTCTGGTACACAACATCGCATACATTATAGAGCCTACCGCAGAAGCGTAGGGTATAATAGACATGCGATCCCTCTCCAAATCAGTCTTGGGAGACATCTCTTTGGAGAGGGTGATCCCGTGACAAGCCGGTAGATTACCGCGCTTGGAATCTTCCATACTGAATCTCTTCAGTATGGTGTCGATGTACCTGGACTGCGAGAGTCCTAATATCCTCTTGGATCTGTCACGGTAGATCCGGATACCCAGAATGTAGGAGGCATCACCCAGGTCTTTCATGGAGAACTTGTGTGACAAGAACCCCTTGACAGATTGTAGCATAGGAATGTCATTTCCTATTAAGAGAATGTCATCCACGTATAAAACGAGGAATACTACAGTTCTCGCTACAAATCTACAATAGATGCATGGTTCATCTGGATTTTTGATAAAGCCAAATTCTTTGACCGTCTCATCAAAACAGATGTTCCAACTCCGCGATGCCTGCTTGAGTCCATAAATGGACTTGAGCAACTTGCACACCTTTCCGCTGCTCCCACCCTGAATGAAACCCTCTGGCTGGTCCATATAGACACACTCCTCTAAATGACCATTTAGAAAAGCTGTCTTTACGTCCATCTGCCAAATCTCATAATCGTGGAAAGCAGCGATGGCAAGAAGGATCCGAATGGATTTCAGCATAGCTACTGGAGAAAAGGTTTCGTCATAGTCCAAACCAGGTCGCTGACGAAAACCCTTTGCTACCAGTCTAGCTTTATAGGTCTCAACCTGTCCATCTACACCAATCTTCCTTTTGAAGATCCACTTGCATCCTACGGGTTTTACCCCGTCTGGAGCAATGTCCAACGTCCATACTTTGTTGGTGTACATGGACTCCATCTCGGTCCGCATTGCATCCAGCCATTTTACCGAGTCGACGCTCTGAATGGCTTGCTGGAAGCTAGTAGGCTCATCACAATCTAGGATGCAGTCTTCTCTATCCCCGTCAATGAGAAAACCGTAGTATCTCTCGGGCGGATGAGACTGCCTACTACTCCTGCGGAGTGGCATAGGAATGTCCTGTTCTTTTGAACCTTCTGGTTCCACTAAACTTTCAGTAATAGTTTGTGGTTCTGGAATTTCTTCCAGTTCTATTGCGCTCCCACTTATTTCTTTTTCTATGAACTGATGTTCTAGAAAGTGGGCATGGCGAGAAACAAGGACTTTTTGTTCCTCTTCGTAATAGAAGTAATATCCCTTGGAGTTCTTTGGATATCCCACAAACTTGCACTGTACTGAGCGTGCCTCGAGCTTGTCCGCATGCTGCTTTTTTACAAAAGCTGGACATCCCCATGTCTTAATGTGATTAAGATAGGGTTTCTTCCCACTCCATAACTCATATGGTGTGGTAGGCACAGTCTTAGTGGGAACACGGTTCAAAAGATATGCAGCTGTTTCTAGCGCATACCCCCAGAATGATCGCGGTAACTCAGCGTTACTCATCATGGACCGTACCATATCCAATAGGGTTCGGTTCCGTCTCTCCGATACACCGTTATGTTGCGGAGTGTATGGAGGAGTAAGCTGAGAGAGAATTCCATTCTCTTTTAAATAGTTCAGGAATTCGGCACTTAAGTATTCTCCTCCTCGATACGATCTTAGGATCTTGATACTTTTGCCTGTTTGTTTTTCTACTTCATTCTTATATTCCTGGAATTTTTCAAAAGCCTCGGATTTATGTTTCATTAAGAAGACATAACCGTACCTTGAAAAATCATCCGTAAAGGTAATGAAGTAAGAATAACCGCTTCGCGCATGTGTAGACATTGGACCACACACGTCGCTGTGTACGAGTCCCAAGAGCTCGCTCGCTCTTTCTCCGTGTCCAGAAAACGGAGCCTTTGTCATCTTTCCTTTGAGACAGGATTGACAAGTTGCATACGATTGATATTCGAACGAATCTAAGTATCCTTCAGTATGTAACTTAGTCAATCTTCTCTCATTGATGTGACCCAGTCTACAATGCCATAAGAAAGTTTTATTAATTTCTGGAGACTTTCTTTTGTGTGTATTCTGGATATTGAAAACCTGTGGTTGGTTTAAAACGTATATACCGTTGTTCAATGTACCTGACCCAATCAACACTTGATTAAGGTGAATGTTCACTACATTACTTACAAATGCAAATTCATAACCTTCTTTAGATAATAAAGATACAGAAATGATATTACAGGTTGCATTTGGTACATAATAACAACTACGCAAAACCAAAAAGTGTCCATCTGATAATCCCAGGTGATAGTCCCCCACGGCCTCAGCATCCATGCTAGCACCGTTCGCAACTCTGAGGGTCATGTCACCTGCCTTCAAAACTCTACGCTTTCTCAACGCCTGCAAAGAATTACAGATATGAGATCCTGATCCGGTATCCAATACCCAGGAATTAGAGTTTATTGATAGACAATTTTCAATAACATACACACCTGAAGCTGAAGCTGCAACTCGCTTCAAATCCTGTGTTCTGGCTTTCCAAGCCTTGCAATCTTGTTTCCAGTGGCCACTTTTGTGACAATAGAAGCATTCTTCCTTCCCCACCAGTTTCCCCGCTACCTTTGTTGCTTTACCCTTTCCCTTCGTATCCACTTTACCGACACCGCCTCTTGGTTTGGCGGGGGCTTTCTTCTTCTTGCCCTTGGCTTTCGCCCTGGACCTAGAAGAGGAAGATCCTCCTACAAACAAAGTGGATGTCTCCCTACCCTTCTGTAGGGTGCCCTCAGCAGTCCTCAACATGTTCAGAAGTTCGGCAAGTTCAACCTCCTTTCCTTGCATGTTGAAGTTAAGAATGAACTGGGCGTAAGTGGAAGGAAGGGACTGGAGAATCAGATCAGTATAGAGTTCATTCTCCAACGTGGTCCCAAGGTCCACGAGCTCCTCTATATAGCCGATCATCTTAAGCACGTGGTCCGCTACCGATGATCCGACGGCCAACCTTGCCGAAAAGAGCTTCTTCGACACTTCGTATCTTGCGATACGAGACTGCTCTCCATACAGTTCTTTTGTATGGAGAAATATGGACTCTAGGTCCATATTCTCGTGCCTCCTCTGATGGTCATTGTCCATCGAGGCTAGTACGAGGCATTTGGCCCTCGCGCAATCTATCTCCCATGTCTTACGGATTTCTACATCCGCGATGCTGGAGGTGGGACCTGGGACGGGGGGAGCTTTGGTGGTAAGTATATACCCCAGCTTGTCATAAGTGATAGCCATCTTGACATTCCTGAGCCAATCTTTGTAGTTTGGCCCTGTCAATATGTTTTTATCTAACAGTAACTTAAGTCCGGTCATCTTGAATGGTCGCTGCAATTAGGAGAGAGAAAAGAAACACTTTAGCATGATGCTCTTGCAAGTTTAGAGTGGTTTTTAGTTTGTCTAAACTGGATGGCTCCCACTGTCTCTCGAATCCCTTCTCAAACCATAAAGAAAAGGATTAGCCGGGATCATTCTCACCGTACAATACTTGCTTAACCGTTCAGCCAGGCCAGTGTCGGTACTTCGAGGGAGGTTTTCCAACGCTTTCGCGAAGTTCCTTAATTAAGTAACCTCTTTTCCCTGTGGGCGTAGCCCCGCTAACACCTTTCTAGGCACCTACTAGGTTTATAGCATTGATCGTTAAGTGAGAGTTTTCCCGAGGAGTAGCATATACTCACAGTAGGATCGGGATCCAAATATCATCGCGTGATAAAACCGAAGGAATCCTACCAGAATCATCACACTCCAAATGGTATGCAAATCTAGCAAGTTTCAGTACTTATGAAACTCCCGATGTGGATTTTTGCCCCATGCTCTTATGACCTTGACTTTGGCCAAAATATCATAAGTCACATGTCAAGTTCTACCCGTCATTCTCCTGGTTAATTTGGACCCACCCGTACCTACCCTTGGCTTTGGCCAAAATGGCAGCACGACTGTCCCAAACCAACGCATCTATCTATGCTGCACATGAATACCCAAACGCTACCAATCACTATGCCTTGACTTTGGCCAAAATACATAGCTTGAATACTTTTGACCATTCATGTGGAATGACGGAGGGCTACGAATGGTTTTGGCGAAACCGTGAACGTAGTGAACTTGATATAATCGATGGAACGAGATAGCTTTTAAAAGGAGTGGTTCAAGCTCCGCGTTTAAAAGTTTAGTTTTTGAAAAAGAACCGAGTGGTTTTCAAAGTGTTCCAATCGACTTTTACTTGGTTTATTTCTTGCATTAGTTCTTTTAATGCGTCCCATCATTTAATCCTACCATTGCAGAAAACAACCAAAATATGACGTACGCTTATGCCATTCGCATTCGCCACGGGGCCCCGTCATCACCCGTTAGGTTACTTAACTAACGACAGAGCGGGGGCTGGGCTAGCGCGGCTGTAAAACATAAGCAACGCCTAAATAGTTATTATATATAAATATATAGCAATGATAGACATTACAGATCACAGATGAATACATTGGATATACTAGGAATCCGCAATGCGTTCGAGCCTGCAACGCAAAGCGGATTACACGGTCGCGGTGAATAGCCAATACCCCACCCAAGACCCCTACGGGTGCGGCAAACTACCCGCCAAGCACCCGAAGCGAAGCAACCTCCCTCACCACCGTGAGTAGGCCACTCAGCACTTCGAGATACCCGGTAGTTTGTGCACCCCCTCCATGGGTCTATCCTAGGAGCAAAAACAGTAAAAAGAATTATACAATGACGGCTACAACCCCGACCCGGTTGTGCGGCCATACAAAGAATATTATTACATCAATTTACATGTTACAAATGAATGAAAGAAAATAACACTCATCTCACATCCAACCCGGCTATTCACCCGCGACAATCCAATCCATTCATATCCACAAACCAACAATCACTGATCACAGAGATGTATAACCCCGACTAATCGACTTATAGCGATTAGCCGACGTTCAATACATACAAGCATTACAGATATAACCGATATAGTTAAAGTGTAGTGAAGTTCCGAAAAATACGGATTTATAGGCCCCCAAAAGTAAATTTTAGTTCTGGAAAATCTGGGCACATATAACATATCCTAAAAATCCTAAAACCAACTCAGAAACAAACTGCAGCAAAAACGATACAGAGAGTTGACAAGACGGCCGCGCTTCCGCGGCAAGAGCTTCCTTATGCCGCGGAAGCGCGGTCCTCTTGGCTCCTCTCTGGTTCGTATTTGGTGGTGTTTCACACAAAACCCTGAGACAATTTTACAAGTATACAGTTTTTCATTTTAACCAGGAAAAAATTTAACAGAAAGTTGGATTTTGAAAAAGTTTGGTTTTAGGGTTTTTCGGTTTCGAAACTTCGTTACACTTAACTACTTAGCTAGTTTGAGTTTAGTTAGTCTCTGATACCACTGTAAGTCCGTGTTGCCCACCCCGGTGCTTACGGGGAGGCGGAAAACATAATAAAAAACGGATTTTTTATGACTTAGGCAACATGGACTAAGCTTGTGAGGATCTTTGCTAAACTAAAACTAACTAAAGTAAACTAACAACTAACAAAGTTGTAGAAAGGTTATACCTTTGGTCTTTAGTCCTTCTCTCCTTGCTCCTAGGTATGGTAGAAAAGGATCACCTTGCTTGTCTTCTCCCGTCAAAGAAGGATCCACCCGAAAGCCACCACCTTTAGCTTCAACTCCAAGCTAGGAGTAACTAGAGTGCAAGAAATGCTAAGACTTGAACCCTAGAAGTGAGTAGAGAAGATCAAGAGAGGGTTTTTCTCAAGCTATTTGTTTCTCAACACATGAGAGGGAGAGAGCTTGAGGGAGAGGATGAGCAAGAGAGAGAAAAGAAATGAGAGAATGAATTATTTGTGAGCCTTTCTCACTAATATGTGTGTATAATTTTTAATTGAATAATTAGCTAGATAATTATCATGGTAAATCATGACATGACCATTATCATTTCAAATTGCAAAGATCAAAAAGCATCTTCCAAAAGAAATTATGATGGTCAAAGTGTCAACCTTGGTCAACAAGTCAAAGAAGTCAAAAGGTCAACAAGTACAACCATGGATAATTATTAAACTAATTACTAATTAACAATAACACACACATAAATATTAGGGTTAATAAAATGACAAAGGCCATTAACCCTAAACAAGGTCCTCTCCCCCAATCTCAAGCAACTGTGCATACGCACCCGCATTCGTGATCCAAGGAACACGAACACAATGAGAAAAACCAATCTCAAATCATATACTAGGATCCGGCTTAAACCAAAGCCCGCTAGTATAGACTGTCCGGACAGCAAACGTGCACAAGTGCGCGGATGCGAACGAACCCTGTCGCAAAACCATGCGACCTCTACTCGTTTTGCCTAAAGGCGAATAGCTCTCTGTGTGGGACTCTAAAGACTCGACACTACGCTGGCAGTGGGTTTAACCACAGACCGCAAGCGGCACTAGCTGTACGTAACGGTCCCCAGGTAGATGTCGATAAGAAGACCGACGAGGTGAACCCCATCTGCACTCCTACTGAGCCTGTATGTGACAGTCTCCGTACAGTCCGGTCTGTTCGTCTGATACATCGCATGGCGGGCCTAGGGGGCGGTGAACGTCAGTCCCCTAATAGCGGTACAAGTCGTGTCGGAGTGTAGCCCAGAACACCCTGAGATAACACTGGAAACCTACCAGTATATCTCGCTTGCCCTGGCCAGGGACTACTCGTGTAATGGCTCTCCTGGACACAGCGCGATGTCAACCCCCAATACCGGGAGAGACGAATCCTGTCTAACCGTCACTGCCTCCAAGTGCTTCGGGACTGCACCCAAAAACTACCTGTTTGCACAGCTCCTTTGAGCCGTGGTAGGGTAGTAATCAAAGTGCAGTGGGAACACACTCGAGGCGAAGTGACAGTGTCAAGTCAGCGGACTAAGCTGTACTCATGTCACCTGGGAACTGATAACTGACGATAGGTATATTACCAACCAACAGTTCCCGACGAGTCCTGTCCAGTGTACTCGTAACCTAACGAGCACCCGCATACTATCCCAAGTACGACGTACTAACGGCTGTGGGACAGACCGTCTCCCACACTGGGATGAGAAGCGCATACGCTAGTCTACTCCGGAGTATCGATGCCCTGTCTCGATAGTCCAACGACCAGGGACCTGTATAAGGATGTGCTTATAGATTACCCAGCTCCCACGAGTGCGAGCGCCATCACAACGCTGGTAATCAAGCAAAGATCCTAAGGGCTCTACTAATATGTATACCAGCAATATGCTAAAAGAAACACATGCACATATTAAAGCAGAGACAAACCAAGTAGCATACTACCATTTCGAGCAAGATTGTATATACAACTGTGAATATCCCAAGCTTCCATTAAGTAATATACAAACTAGTATGATACAGTAATGGCCTCTAGGGCATATACACTAACACTCTTTAACGAAACTAGCAGATGCTACAAACTCGGTTTGTCTTTTGATTGTTTTTATAGATTTTGCTTTGCATAGTGTTATTTGTGAAAGATCCTCCACCTTATTCCATGAGGAAAGAGCCGAGATCCCTTCACCGGGAGTGACCTCTTTAGCAAAACTAGAAAAGGCCTAAAAAACATTCTATTTAAAATAACTCGATTCTACAACGATATTAAGTTCATTACGCAAAGGGTTTTCTTAAAGACCTGTCATAGCCCTCTGTCATTTCAGATAAGTAATAGTTAGTATTTGTGCTGCGTTTGTTGACCTCTGTCAAGGCGTAGTATGCGGTAGCTGATTAGTGCTTATCTGTATAAGCATATGATGTGATTGATTTAGGTTAGTCGTGCGACCTTGTTGACCTCTGTCAAGGGTCGTGCGGGTGGGTTTACTTCAATCAGGAAATTACGGGTTGAACTTGACTAGCAGCATATGGTTTGTTGACCTCTGTCAAGGTCATAGGATGCTAGGGGTAAAATATTATCGGGAATTTCAAGTGTTGAAATTTGCATTGAGATTGCATACCTTCTATGAGATAGTTGGATCCCGATACCCGCTGCGAGTAAGAGTTACACCTGGGAGAATTTTACACATTACAATTAGCCGATCGAGTAAGTGTCTAGAAACGTGTCAATGGGGTTAAGCCTCAGGGAAGATGAGGTTTATTTTAATTAGGTCCGTGCGAAAGCACGGGGAATCTCCTTCAAAGTACCGGCACTGGTCTGGCTGAAAGATTGGCGAACTTGTAGAGTGTAATTAATCCCGGCTAGTCTTTCCTTTTAGGGTTTGAAGGAAGATTTGACTAAAACAGTGGGAGACATCCTGATTAGATATATTAATAACCAATCTAATCTTGCAAGAGCATACGCTGAGTGTTTTCTTCTATCTCTCTCCAATTAGCGACCATGTCACGCCTTAATCAAGATAATAATACGGATGTATTGACCGAACCCGCTTGTTATACTGCGCTAAGGAACGTTGGTCCCACTCAAACTTATAATTGTTATAAGACAGAGCAGGAAATAGGGGATTACCAGAATTCTCGTGCCGACCAAATGAAGAAAGTGCATGTTGATGCATCATCTTCGGGTATGTTCATTACCGAGAACTGTTTCTCAGTATCCTTTACATCGTGGGTATGAGATACCGGATCAGGATCTCGCAAATGTAATTTTTTACATGGGCTACAGATAGGTAGAGAACTGAGAACGGGTGATAAGTTTCAAGAGTTGGAAATGATGCAAGTATTGCAGCCAAGTCTGGTTGCAGTTATCACCCTGTATTATCAGAATACATTGATTCTGAACGAATGTTATTAGATACCGAACCTGATATACAACATCATATCAATCTCTTTATTAGTAAAGAGGGATATAATTTTTTATTGTTGGATAATGTTTTGAACATTTCCTATATCAAAAGTTGATCGGTTCAGGCACGCTATCTAAAAGCATAGACGTTCTAAATCAAACCACAGTTCTTAAAGTACAGAACACACACAAGAGAAAGAGTTCAGAAATGAACAAATCCTTCTTGAGGCATTATAGACTAGGTCATATCAATGCGACCCGACTAGCTGAAGTTACATAGAGATGCATATTTAAATTAGTTTGGATTTACATCTTGTAAAACTAGCCAGTCATGTCACAAAGATAAGATGACCACAGATCTGTTTATTGGAAACAGAGAAAGAGTTAGGGAACTCTTGGGATTGATACATGCTGATATATGAAAGTCCCCTGTCTACATATGCCAGGACCGGTTCTTTGTATATCATTACATTCACTGATGATCTCTTAAGATTCAGACATATGTTCCTGTTGAAACACAAGTCCGAAACTTTTGAGATATTCACAGAATATAGGTTAGAAGTAAAGAACCAAAAACGGGTATAAGTATTAGGTCCTTTGATGAGATCAAGGAGGAGAATACTTGAGCACGGAATTCCTGGACTATTCTAAAGGAGAATGAGATTCTCTCTCAGCATTACTCCGAATACACCACAGCACGTCGGTGTATCGGGGCGGAGCAACTACACCCTATGTGATATGGTGTGCTCTATGATGAGTACTACAGAGTTGCCTATTTTCTTTTGGGGTTATGCACTTGAGAAGTTGCATACCTATTGAATAGGGTTCCAACCAAATCAGATGCCTACCACTCCATATGTAATATGGTATGGGAAGCGCCCATCTCTTAAGGAAGTTAAGATTTAGGGTTGTCCGGCCTATGTCAAAAGCAAATCCGGACAAGCTCGAGGCAAGGTCAGTTCTTTGGAAGTTTGTTGTGTTGGAGTTAGTGCCCTCAGAGTCAATTATTGGATCACAGGCACGTGATTGCAATGATTGAGGGAGGACCTATCCCGGTAGGACAGTCTTACTCGAGATGATAGTATGCTATCTGGTTTATCTTTATCATCGTGTACTATTTTAGGTGACCTGACATGTCGCTATTACACGTTGATAGAGCCCCTAGGATTCATGCTTGACGACCAGCAGTATGATGGCGATCATATAAGTGGGAGCTGGGGTCTATAAGCACATCCTTAAAAGGTCCCTAGTCGTGGGAGTTTCGAGACTGGGCATCGATACTCCATTAGTAGACTAGTGTATACAGTCGAGACCCCGACGAGGGGCGGTGGCCGGTCTCACAAGCCACTGGTGTCAGTTGGTTCACCTAAGATGTATACAGGTGCTCATTGGGTTATGAGTACACCGGACAGGACTCGCCGGGAACCTGCTAGTTGGTCTTATACCTGACGTCAGATAGCAGTTCCCAGGTGACATGTGTACAGGTTAGTTCATCGACCTGAGGATCGTCATTTGTCTCGTGTGAGTTCCCACTGTGCTTTGATTACTACCCTACCACGGCTCAAAGGAGTCGTGCAAACAGGTTTTAGTTGGGCACAGTCCCGAGCCACATGGAGGCAGTGAGCGGATCTTCAGGGGTTCGTCTCTCCCGGTATTGGGAGTGAGGTCGCGCTGTGTCTAGGAGAGCCATTACGCAAAGCCCTCGGCCGAGGCAGGAGATTTACTGGTAGGTATTCCAGTAGTATCTCAGGGCGTTCTGGGCTACACTCCGACACGACTTGTACCGCTTTTGGGGGTCTGACTTTCACCAACCCTCTAGGCCCGCCATGCGATACTCATAGACGAACGGACCGGACTGTACGGATATTGTCACTGACAGGCTCAGTTGGGTGTCGGGGTGAGCTTCCTCATCGACGTCCCTTTTAGTCAATAGCTGGTGGCCCGTCACGTATTGGCTAATACCTCTGACGTGCTAGTGGTTAAATCCACAGCCATAGTATTGACGAGTCTTTAGAGTCCACCACACTTTCTGTTACTCAGCTTTCGGGCGAAACGCTGTAGAGGCCGTTTGGAGATATGGCAGGGTCCGATCAGATACGTGCGGTATTGCACGGATCAGGATCGGACAGTTTTGTACTAGTGGCCGTATAGTTATATGGCAGGGTTTGATCTGATACGTGCGGTATTGCACG
The DNA here is from genome assembly GCA_030015575.1 of Agapanthus africanus. NCBI lineage: Eukaryota > Viridiplantae > Streptophyta > Magnoliopsida > Asparagales > Amaryllidaceae > Agapanthus > Agapanthus africanus. The sequence goes on from CM057343.1 coordinate 127,524,129, forward strand.
GATCAGGATCGAACGGATTTTACTAGCCGGCTTTGGCTTAAGCCGGTCCTAGTCTAGTACAGTGTAGATTTTGTCTCATTGCATTTGTATCCGGTCGGAATACAGATGCGGGTGTGTATGCACAGTATAGGGGTTTTCCTGTAATTTATTACGGGACCAGTTTTCTGGAGTTGCCAGTTTGCATTCCGTTCCGGCCGGTTTTCCTTTGTTCTTTCCCGGCCGGACTTTTCTGATGGAGGGGGTTATTTGCTGTTTTGCAAATAACACTTTGTGGAGGTTTTTCTTGCAAATGTTTTATTATGATAACCTTTTTAGATACCATTCATTTCATGCTTTATGGAGATTAGAAGTGATGAGATAGGATTTGATCTTTGATTAGAATTGTGATGATGAGGTTTGGATATGGTCACCTTTCTTTTGCTCCTACACTCACCTCCCTTTGCATTATGTTTTATTGCTCCACCATTCTCATTCTCACTTGATGAAATGGATGATAAGTTATTTCATGGTTGAGAGAAAAAAAGAGAGAAGAAGAAAAAGAAAGAGAGAAAGAAAAAGAATGAGAGAGTTCATCTTGATTATGTGAGGAATTCTTCATCTCCTTCTTCTTCTTGTTTTAGAAAAATGAAAGCACCATTTTTCTTAACCCCAATCCTCCATCATGGCAACTACAAACCCCAAATGAGACTAGCATCATCTACACTACATTCTACAGCACTTCTTGGGCATGTCGAGTTGCCGGCTTCATGCTCGAGTTGCCTCGGTATTGAGGCGGGAGCCCGTAAAAGACGAAGGCGATGTGGTGCCCTTTCCGGCAAGGAGGCGACGATGTGGAGCAAAGACTTTCCGCGGGAGATCGGGATGATGAAGAGAAGACCGGAGGACTCGGATCACTCGGTATACTTCTTTTCCCATCTCTTTTTTGCTAGTTAGATTAATGGTAAACGATCCGGGTTTTCTTTGTCCGCGGTAGCGCCGGTTTCCGAGTAAGGAAAAATTTTATTCCGCAATTTGGCCTCGAGTAAGACGGCCGGGGCGCTGCCGTGGCGCAACATGGTATCAGAGCCACGCCATTAACCTTACCTAGCTTCGTTTGATGTGTTTGCGTTTCCGATCGAACAAAAAATTGCAAAAACCGCATTTTTCTTCACATCAGTTTCTGTCGAATTTTTTTGAAGTCCAAAAATTTTTCAGGTTGTTTCAGAATGATGTGTAGGACATTATAAGAGATCTGCAAAAATTTGGAATCGTGAACAGTAAAAATCGCCGCGGAAGCGCGGCCAAAGCCATGCTTTGGCCGCTCTTCCGCCGCGGGTTCGACTGTTCAGTTACCCAAATTTTTGTAGTATGTTTCTGTGTTGAAAATGTGGTTTCTGGAATGTTAAGTTTGGGCCCAGAATTTCTGTGAGTGCTACAGTTTTGATTGGGGGCCCACTTGTTAATTTTTGGTCAATCGGAAAATTTTAAACACATTTTTCACAGTATTTACATTATATCTGCGACCGTGAATGTCACTCGATCGGTAAATCCGGTCTAACTGCTATAGCCCGGTTAGACGGATTTGCGAACGTGACTTTCACGTTGATGTTCTACGTTTATGCTGTGATGTTGCGGATCGGTCGTGGGGGATAGCCTGGATGCAATGCTAGTACAGTGCTGTTGTATTATGTACATTTGATATTGCGGGGCGAGCGTCCGACTTGTGGACTGCCGTCACTGCCTGTTTGTATTATTCTTTTGGGGCACGACCTGGTTGCGGTCGATGTACCCGGTGTATGTATATTTTACTTTCTGTACTAGGGTTGCCCCGCGGTGGGGTGCACGGATAGCCGGGTTCTGGAGGGCAACGGGCCCGCATCTCAGGGCATTGAGACGGAGGGGGCTTCAGTCCAGGATTGGCGGGCTATTCGCCGCACTCGTAGGGGGTACAGGTTGACCCAGGAGGGGTGCCCAAGTTACCGGATTCCGTGAAGTGCTGGGTGGTCCATTCACGGTACTGAAAGGGGCTGCCTCGCTTCAGGTTTTGGCGGGTGACTTGCCGCGCCTGTAGGGGTCTAGGATTTCATTGCACAGGCTATCCACACGACCAGGGGAACGTCGGGTTTCAGCAGCGGCTCTGTGAAACCCGGGGCTTCCAGATATCTGTATTGTTCTGTGATGCTGTACATTTCTGTGATGTTGCATTTTATTCACGCCTTGAGCGAAATACTATATATTGGTATATATATTAGTAGATGTTGTATATGTTTTTCATCCGCGCTAGTCCAGTCCCCGCTCTGTCGTTAGTAAGCTAACCTAACGAGTGATGACGGGACCCAGTGGCGAATGCGGATGGCATATACGTACGTCAGTATATTTTCGTTCTTTTTGGTGTGATCAATTGATGGGAATGCATTGATTCGGATCAATGCAAGATAAACAAACCTAATCTGATGTTGTTGGAACACTTTTCAAAAAGCTGTTATTGCAAGGACGTTCGCTTTTGTTTTGCATCGTGGTATTCATTTGGAATATCCTGCTCCTCAGTCGACGAGGCAAGGGCCGAGATCCCTTCACCGGGAGTGACCCCTTGGACAAAAGTTTGCGTCAGGGCATTAACTTCACTATAGCCGATTACTTTTGCTTTGCATCGTGGTATTCAGTTGGAATATCCTGCACCTCATTCTACGGGGAAAGAGCCGAGATCCCTTCACCGGGAGTGACCTCTTTAGTAAAGGTTTTCGTCACTATATTTTATAAAAGGCTATGCAGTTCCTTCAACGATATCAAGTTCATTACGTTAAAGGTTTTTCGCCAAAAACCATTCGTAGCCCTCCGTCATTTCTTATGGGTATTATTTAGTATTCGTGCTGCGTTTGTTGACTCCGTCAAGGCGTAGTGTACGGTAGCTAAGTGGTGCTTGTTTGTTGCATAAGTGGGATTGGTTAGGACAGTCGTGCGGCCTTGTTGACTCCGTCAAGGGCACGTACGGGTGGGTTTAATGCAATCCAGATAATGACGGGTTGAACTTGACTAGGACTCTTTGATTTGTTGACTCCGTCAAGGTCACTTGAGTCCTAGGGGTAAAAATCACATCGGGAGTTTCAAAAGAACTGAAACTTGCCAGGCATGCGCATACCTTCTGGAGTGTGGTGACTTGAGTGGATTCCGTCAAGTTATCATGCGATGATAATTGGATCCCGATTTCCACTGATGAGTTGGTTTACTCCTCGGGTGATCCCGACTAATTCTTCTTTCAGGTTTGGAGGAGAATTTGAGGTACAGTGGGAGGTTTCCAGATTAGTTAAAGTGATAACCATTCTGATCTAGGTTAGAGTGCACGCTGAGTGTTTCTTTTCTCTCTCTGGCAGCGACCATTGACCCGACCCTGGACTATGACTCAGTGACCAAGTTGACCGAACCTTCTTAACACTGACTTTTGGATTGTCAGAGTTGCAGACCTCATTGCCACTCCTACTTTTACCCTTTTCTCCAGGACACCCCGTATTACTACGAACGTCCACTTCCATTGGACAAAACCATCGTATGGTAATATACGAACTCGAAGGACTTCGAGGATGGTTTCTGGTTCTGGAGAAAACGAATAGGATTATTCAGTTGTCTTTTCTTTTCACCTTCTCTCGTTGCGAGTACTCCTTGGTTTAGGAGTAGTACACCTATTACGTAAATTGGCTAGTCTCCTTCCAAACCATAGGCTGGTGCCGACCGGTAGGGAATGAAGAAAAACTAGTTAACCTAAACGGTGTACAGAAGGTATTAAGTTCAGACAAAGAAAGGGATTAGTAGGAGGGCAAAGTAAAATGCGACTGATATTCACGACCAAACCAAGTATTTCTTCGCCAATCCTAAATTACCTTTGTATTTCTCCAGGACACTCCGTATCACTACGAAGATCCACAGTTTATTTGGATACTCCATCGTATGGTTATATACGAACTCGAAAGGAACTTGTTCCAGTTCGGGGATGGATTCTGGTTCAGGAGAAATAGGAATAAAGTACATTCAGGTGTCTTTTATCTTCACCTTCTCTCGCGTTGCGAGTGTTCCTAGCATTAGGACAGTACACCCTTTATGCCTTTTGGATAGTCTTCTTCCAAACCATAGGCTGGTGCCGAACGGTAGGGAAGGAAGAAAACCATTTGGCCTAAAGGGGTGTACAGAAGGTAATGACTAAAGACACAGAAAGGGATTTAGAAAGATGGCAAAGAATTATACGGTTACAGTTGTGAATCTGGATAATGGAAGAGGCATTACTATGAATACCAGGATACCCCGACGAAACATTTCAATGTTTCAGTTTCACTGTGTGCTGTTAATGGAAAACTGATTTCCCAGTTAGACACTTGCTCCAAGGTATGTATTTACCAGGTATGATTCTCACATCTGTATGGTTTTACAGATGCTGAGTGGGAGTAAGTTATTGGGAATTGGGTGATCATCCTCATTATATCGGGATTCGTTGTAATCGGTGATATTTGAGGAAGTCACCTGGGTTGTTTGCCGGTCGGCAATTATTTGGTTTTGAATATCCGCGGTTATGCACCAATTTCAAATTGATATATCTGTACGTCTATTTTCATAGAGTGAGATATACCTTTTGATATTATGTCGATGACATTTACCTATATCAGTGGAGGGTTAGGTAAGGAGCATTAAACAGCGGTGTAATTCTTCTTAACCATAAGTACAGTTTTCAACCTATGACACACAGTGAAAGAGTTGTTAGACTCAGCGGACTTATACAGAGTATTGTATGTTGTCCAGTGTCCATTAGGACAGAGGGGTTGGTCCTCATACTATATTCTGTTTACTTTTAACTTCTCTAGTTCTTAGACATATGTTTCGTGGAAACACAGGGTCTAAGTTTTGAGGAGTTATGGGTATTTGAATAGAGTAGAGAACCAGGTGTAGCAAGTATCGGGATTCTTCAAAGAGATCGAAGATGTAGATACATGTGTATGGTATTCAGTTGATAGTAATGATAAAGAGAAATTGCTTCTCTTTCAGGTTACTCATAATTGGAAGCATTCCTAAGTTGAGTAACGCTGATCGGGCTCCTTCCATTTAGTTGACATGCACTGGAGACAGCTGCATGATTTGAATCTGGTTCAATTAAATCAGTGCCTCTGGTTCTATATTGGATATAGAACAGTTCATATCTTAACGATGTTAAGGTACGGGGAGTTGTCCGGCTTATGCTTAAAACCAGACTCCGGATAACTCAAGGCACGTTTCTGTAATGGCTGTTTGTGGGTTGACCCAGGCTATGACGAGGGTTGATTTTCTACCATCTGGATGAACAATAGCAATATTGTTCTAGACTCGCCACGGTTTTTATTAAAAATGGATTTTTTCAGAAAAAGTAGTGGGAGTATGGTAGAACTGGAAGTGATTCCAGAACCACAAACGATTACTGAAGATTTGATAAGGAACCTAAAGATTCAATCTAATTTGACATTCCATTGGCCACTCCGCAAATAAGGTGGGTAACTTCAGGCACCCGAGAGGTACTCCGGTAGCCTCAAGGACGGTGACAGGGAAGTTCTTGTTTACCCACACTTGCCATTGTTGTTGTTCCAGGCTGCGAGACCCGGCAGGTGGATGAGTATAGCGTCGTTCTAAACTAGCTTTAGAAGTGCACGTCTATATGACTCTGGCAGAGGGTTGTCGTAGTCAGTGGGAGTAGCGGAAGCATTGGTGGACATCATGCTTATGTCTATTTTATAGACTAAAGCAGATATAGCGGAGTTAGATCATCTGTTTCTGATATGACAGTCATGGGTTTGACGTCGTCAGAATAGGGGATGGATCTGTTGAGAAGGTAGTAGGAAGTGATATCCCTATACTACGATCGGTTATACTTTGGTCGTCACACAGTGTTTTCTCCACATGGGACTTGGATATTATATCAGACATACTGGTTACTAGACCTATGGTTTTAGATCTAGATTTGGGTGGTTTCCCAATCAGGGTACCTTGACAGCATTCTATGAGTATTTAGAATGGACGACTCCTGGCATGGTAGTGTACCTGCAGGTAATGGAGTCACCCTCTCTAAAGGTGTCATACAGACTAAAGGGGAGAGGGATACGCATGATTGACAGATCACTTGCTTAGGCAATTGAGTCAATCATGAGATGTCAAGTACCACACCAGATGTTGTTCTTGCAGTAGGTGCAATAAGTTGATATTGATCCAATCCTGGAGGAACAGTCGGAAGCAGTTTTAGAACATAAGTGAATGTTCTAGGGATATGATAACGGCAGCCTCCTTTAGGAGACAGTTATCATTCCAGGCTTCCAAGGTGACATGGACGACAAGGAGGTTGTCAGAGTAATAGTTCTCCCTCTGACGAGGGGCAGTATTTTGGAAAGGTGGTCCAAGGCAATACTGAGGGAGGCATGGCGCAGGATACTGATTAAGTTCAGTTGTTGATACAGTCTAAGAAGTTTGGATTTGGAGTTCATTTATGAGCTAGGTCCCATCAGACATCCAGACATATTCTATGACAGGTATTGCTCATTTCGGGAGATGGCTTTCTCCGCGAACTTGAGATTTAGAGAGACATAGAAAGAAACTTCATAGCGGATCCACTCACTGAGGCTATTCCTCGAACGCAATAGTTTCGCAAACGGGTTTTTGTGAGACTGACTAGTAGAGGAGTTGGGTGTTCGGTATCACACGGGCTGTGAGTATGCGACATCGCAATAATTAGCCTTGAGTGCAAGTGGGAGATTGTTGGAGTTAGTGCCCTCAGAGTCAATTATTGGATCACAGGCACGTGATTGCAATGATTGAGGGAGGACCTATCCCGGTAGGACAGTCTTACTCGAGATGATAGTATGCTATCTGGTTTATCTTTATCATCGTGTACTGTTTTAGGTGACCTGACATGTCGCTATTACACGTTGATAGAGCCCCTAGGATTCTTGCTTGACGACCAGCAGTATGATGGCGATCATATAAGTGGGAGCTGGGGTCTATAAGCACATCCTTAAAAGGTCCCTAGTCGTGGGAGTTTCGAGACTGGGCATCGATACTCCATTAGTAGACTAGTGTATACAGTCGAGACCCCGACGAGGGGCGGTGGCCGGTCTCACAAGCCACTGGTGTCAGCTGGTTCACCTAAGATGTATACATGTGCTCATTGGGTTATGAGTACACCGGACAGGACTCGCCGGGAACCTGCTAGTTGGTCTTATACCTGACGTCAGATAGCAGTTCCCAGGTGACATGTGTACAGGTTAGTTCATCGACCTGAGGATCGTCATTTGTCTCGTGTGAGTTCCCACTGTGCTTTGATTACTACCCTACCATGGCTCAAAGGAGTCGTGCAAACAGGTTTTAGTTGGGCACAGTCCCGAGCCACATGGAGGCAGTGAGCGGATCTTCAGGGGTTCGTCTCTCCCGGTATTGGGAGTGAGGTCGCGCTGTGTCTAGGAGAGCCATTACGCAAAGCCCTCGGCCGAGGCAGGAGATTTACTGGTAGGTATTCCAGTAGTATCTCAGGGCGTTCTGGGCTACACTCCGACACGACTTGTACCGCTTTTGGGGGTCTGACTTTCACCAACCCCCTAGGCCCGCCATGCGATACTCATAGACGAACGGACCGGACTGTACGGATATTGTCACTGACAGGCTCAGTTGGGTGTCGGGGTGAGCTTCCTCATCGACGTCCCTTTTAGTCAATAGCTGGTGGCCCGTCACGTATTGGCTAATACCTCTGACGTGCTAGTGGTTAAATCCACAGCCATAGTATTGACGAGTCTTTAGAGTCCACCACACTTTCTGTTACTCAGCTTTCGGGCGAAACGCTGTAGAGGCCGTATGGAGATATGGCAGGGTCCGATCAGATACGTGCGGTATTGCACGGATCAGGATCGGACAGTTTTGTACTAGTGGCCGTATAGTTATATGGCAGGGTTTGATCTGATACGTGCGGTATTGCACGGATCAGGATCGAACGGATTTTACTAGCCGGCTTTGGCTTAAGCCGGTCCTAGTCTAGTACAGTGTAGATTTTGTCTCATTGCATTTGTATCCGGTCGGAATACAGATGCGGGTGTGTATGCACAGTATAGGGGTTTTCCTGTAATTTATTACGGGACCAGTTTTCTGGAGTTGCCAGTTTGCATTCCGTTCCGGCCGGTTTTCCTTTGTTCTTTCCCGGCCGGACTTTTCTGATGGAGGGGGTTATTTGCAGTTTTGCAAATAACACTTTGTGGAGGTTTTTCTTGCAAATGTTTTATTATGATAACCTTTTTAGATACCATTCATTTCATGCTTTATGGAGATTAGAAGTGATGAGATAGGATTTGATCTTTGATTAGAATTGTGATGATGAGGTTTGGATATGGTCACCTTTCTTTTGCTCCTACACTCACCTCCCTTTGCATTATGTTTTATTGCTCCACCATTCTCATTCTCACTTGATGAAATGGATGATAAGTTATTTCATGGTTGAGAGAAAAAAAGAGAGAAGAAGAAAAAGAAAGAGAGAAAGAAAAAGAATGAGAGAGTTCATCTTGATTATGTGAGGAATTCTTCATCTCCTTCTTCTTCTTGTTTTAGAAAAATGAAAGCACCATTTTTCTTAACCCCAATCCTCCATCATGGCAACTACAAACCCCAAATGAGACTAGCATCATCTACACTACATTCTACAGCACTTCTTGGGCATGTCGAGTTGCCGGCTTCATGCTCGAGTTGCCTCGGTATTGAGGCGGGAGCCCGTAAAAGACGAAGGCGATGTGGTGCCCTTTCCGACAAGGAGGCGACGATGTGGAGCAAAGACTTTCCGCGGGAGATCGGGATGATGAAGAGAAGACCGGAGGACTCGGATCACTCGGTATACTTCTTTTCCCATCTCTTGTTTGCTAGTTAGGTTAATGGTAAACGATCCGGGTTTTCTTTGTCCGCGGTAGCGCCGGTTTCCGAGTAAGGAAAAATTTTATTCCGCAATTTGGCCTCGAGTAAGACAGCCGGGGCGCTGCCGTGGCGCAACATGTTGGATATCCCAAGCATTCGCAAGGGAATTTTTTCTACCAAACCGAGGAATAAAAGATGTTTTATTTCTCGGCATACCACTTTTTGAGAAAAAAGTAATTTCTTATGAAGAAATTAGTGTTCATGAGGTAGAACTGGAAGGAGTTCCAGCTATACAAACTACAGCTGATGTTTTGGTAAACCCGGAGGATCCACAAAGTCTTTCCTAGAATTACGTAAGGTAAGACTTTATGCCTGTTCTCAATAGTTTCCAACGAATCTCAGCCTCTCCGCCGATCTGGTAGGGTTCCTCATCCACTGAGAGATACTTCAGTTTCTTTATGACAGTAGGAGAGAGGATTGCATCATGAGATGATGACCCAACTAGTTTCGAGCAGGCCATCAGGAGTGGTGAATCTGTGGTAATGGCTGGATGATTAGCGATCTGAGATGGAATCCTTATACACCAACAAAGTATGGACTTTGGTTGATTTATTTGAAGGGTTAAATCCCCATCAGGAGCAAGTATATCGTGAGAAGATTACTTGGTGTACATGGAAAAGTTGAGACTTTCAAAACTATGCTTAAGTCCATCCAGATCTTACTTTCCACTGCTACATACTATGACTACGATATCTGGCGGTTGGGTGTTATGACAGCTTTTCTAAATGATGATTTGGAAGAGAGCGTCTATTAGTACACAGCCAGAGGGCTTCGTAGACAGTGGGAGCAGCAGAAAGGTGTGCAAGATGTTTTATGTGATAAATCAGGCATCGCGGAGTTGGAACGTCTGTTTTGATGTGGTAGTCAAAGAGTTTGACTTCATCAAAATGGTAGATGAACCAAGTATATACAAAAAGATTGTAGGGAGTATGGTGGTGATCCTCGTATTGTATGTGGATGACATACTTACTATAGGAAAGGAGTTTCCAATGCTACGCTCGATCAATCTCCTTTTATCACAAGGATTCTCCAAAAAGGATCAAGTTGATACCTGCAAAATCCTAGGTTTTGGATCTATGAGATATATCTAATTGGATGTTAGGATTCTCATTAGTTGTAGTGAGATGGTATCAATCAATCCTGGGGAGAATCACTGGAAAGGTTCGAGGGTGATAAGGACGACTGAATGTCAGTTGCAGGCATTGTCTTTACCCTCAGTGGAGGGACGGTATGTTGGAAAAGTTCCAAGCTAGATACCGTGACTTAGTAGACGATTAAAGGCAAGATTCATCGTTACCAAGGATACTACCAAAGAGGCAGTCTGGATATATATAAGTTCATGAGATGAACTTTGTTCCTACCATTTTGTGACAATGGAGTTATGGCTTAGGCCTAGGAACCCCTATACCATCAGAGGTCCAGACATATTCTTAGGCAGTATCGCCTGATCATGGAGATGGTTGATCTCCAGGGAGATCGAGGTTAGGAGAGTAGACACAGAGGACAACAACGCGGATCCACTCACAAAGGCCTATTTCCCAGTAGAGACAAATTGAGATAGTGGTGAAAGCGATGCAAACTGATAGGGCCCCCGATCCCTTCCTTATGGGATGGTTGAGTATGAGATACTTCAACCACAGCTGATTGTTGGGTATGCGATACCACAACAGATGGCCTTAGTGCATGTGGGAAATTGTTAGTTATATGTATGACCTAGAGGCCATTACTGTACATACGTTGTATATTGTAGTGGATGCTTCGACATATATAGGGAGGACTTTCTTGCTCGACATGATAGTTGCTATCTGGTTACGCTTAATCTTAACATGTACTTTGATTGTCTCAATGTCATATGCTGATAAAGCCCTTAGGATGAGTACTTGACTACCAGGACTATGATGCAGATCATACTAGTGGGGACAGTGTAGTCGCCAAGTACATCCTTCTAATATTCCTAGTCGTGGGAGTACCGAGACAGGGCATCGATACTCAAGAGTAGACTAGCGTATGCACTTCTTGACCCATTTGATGGGCGATGGATAATCTCATATCCATTGGTGTTTGAAATCAGAGAAGGTATACGGGTGCTCAGTGGAGACTGGGTACACTGGACGGACTCGCCGAGAACGCCCAGATGGTATTATACCTCACGTCAGATGGCAGTTCTCTGGTGACACTGGTACAGGTTAGTCTGTAGACCCGAGATCATCATAGAGTCTTGTGTGATTCCCATTGTGCTTTGATTTCCATCATACCACGTCCAAGAGGGCGTGCAAAACGGTGGCTTTTAGGTACAGTCCTGAATCATATGGAGGCAATGAGCGATAGGAGGGGTTTCGTCTCTCCCGGTATAGGGAGTTGATGTTGCGCTGTGTTCGATTGGCTATAACTGTAATTCCCTGGCCAGAGTTGCTGAAATTTACTGGTAAGTGTCATCAGTAGTTTCTCGAACTGTTATGGACCTCATATCGACACGACTTATCAAGCTACCGGGGTCTTACGTTTACCACCCCTAGGTGAGATATGCGACATATCAGACGAAGAGACCGGAATGTACGGGAGTGTCACAGGAGAATGTACAGTCTTGCTTGTTAATCTTTTGATTGCTCAATACCTGGGTGGCGGTTACGTTTAGCTGACCGCTTGCAGCATGTGGGTGTTTGATATGATCATCACCTACTGCCGGCGTATTGACGATTCTTTAGAGTCCTACACAGAGGTTTCCTGGCTCAGGCAAAACAGAGTAGGAGCACATATGTGATATGTGCGGGACCGAGAATAATACGTGTATGCGTTACCATATTAGATTCTCGCGATATGAGATATCGACCGGGTATATGTGATATAGCCGGGTCAACGGATCAAGTGTTGATTCGATGAACTGATACAGATTATATTAGTCGGTTATTTGTGAAATAGCCGGATTATCGGATCAAGTGTTGATTCGATAATTTAATGTATAATTATATATTTGATATATTAAATTACATTAACTAATATAAGCTCACTTAAAGATTCTTTTTCTCACTCGGGTAATACATTGATATATATGTGATATATGTTAATTGTATTATTTTATTTTGTTACAATAAATATTGTATATGTGATATATAACATTGTAACAAGTTATGATTACTAATGCAACATGATTTGTGGAGATTAAACATGATTAGGGTTTGATTTGGGTTAGCACATTCATGAAGCTTCTAGAAGCTTTATGTTTTGTTTTAAGCAAAGATATTTTGAAGATATTTTCTTAACCCAACCCGAACCCTTTACCATTGTTTATTCTCTACAATGGTTAAGTTTTTTGTTACTTAACCAAGGGTTGATTTGTAACCATAACTAAGGATTTCATTATTCATCACAAAGTAATTTCTTCTTCTTCTTCCTTTTGGAAAAAGCTTTCTAGCTTTTTCATATGTGATGAAAATGAGTGACAAATTGAAAATAAATCAGAGCTAAATTCCTACTTCATCATCCTCATCTATTCTTGCCAATTAGATTAGGGTGTTTGCTTTGCTAATACTTGATTAGCAAAGCAAAAGCTTGGGCTTGAGTTTCTTCAAGATAGATCATCTTTGTTATTGTAGATCGGAAGCAACCTTGCATTTTTCTCTTCATGGAGCCTCTCTTGAGTCCGGGTACTCGATGATCGCAGCGAAGAGACCTCAACACGGAGCTTTAGAAGTGAAGGAACGGACTACAAAGGTTGTAATCCCTAACTCTTAGAAGTAAAGTTGTTTACTTGCTTTGTTTCGCCTAATCTCTAGTCTAAGATCTTGGTTAGGGTTGTTCGGCACATGAAAAATTTAAACCGGGCATGGTTGATGCCTTGTAGAACCTTATGACAGTGCCTAGTAACCCTATAATGAGACCTGATAGGAGGATGAATATAGCGTCGTTCTAAACTAGGTTTAGAAGTGCACGTGTATATGACACTGCCGGAGGGTTGTCATAGTCGGTGGGAGCAGCGGAAGCATAGTGGACAAGTAACTTATGTCTATTTATGGACTAAAGCAGATATAGCGGAGATAGATCATCTATTTCTGATGTGACAGTCATAGGTTTGACTTCATCAGAATAGGGGATGGATCTGTTAAGAAGGTAATAAGGTGTGATGTACTGGCATTTGGATGACATACACAGAGTAAGAAGTGAAATTCCTATACTACGATCGGTTATACTTTGGTTGTCACACAGTGGTTTCTCCATATAGGATATGAATATTATATCAGACATTCTGGGTACTAGATCTGTGGTTTTAGATCTAGATTTGGGTAGTGTCCCGATCTAGGTACTTAGACAGTATTCTAAAGGTATTTAGAATGGACGACTCCTGGCATGGTGGTGTACCTACAGGTGATGGAGTCACCCTCTCTAAAGGTGTCTTACAGACTAAAGAGGAGAGGGATGTGTATGATTGGTATATCATTTGCTTTGGCAATTGAGTCAATCATGAGATGTCAAGTACCACACCAGATGTTGTTTTTGCACTAGCTGCAATAAATTGATATTAATCCAATCCTGGAGATACATTCGGAAACAGTTTTAGAACATAAGTGAATGTTCTAGGGATATGATAACGACAGCCTTCTTCGGGAGACGGTTATCATTCCAGGCTTCCAAGGTGACCTGGATGACAGAGTGACTGTCAGACATATAGTTTTCGCTCTGACGAGGGGCAGTAGTTTGGACAGGAGATCCAAGCGGATACTTAGGGAGGCATGGCGCAGGATACTGATTATGTTCAGTTGACGATGCTGTCTAAGAAGTTTAGATTTGGAGTTCATTTATGAACTAAGTCCCATCAGATATTCAGACATATTCTAAGACAGGTATTGCTCATTTCGGGAGATGGCTTTCTCCGCGAACTTGAGATAAAGAGAGACATAGAAAGAAACATCTGGGCGGATCCACTCACTGAGGCTATTCCTCGAACGCAATAGTTTCGCAAACGGGCTTTGTGAGACTGATCAGTAGAGGAGTTGGGTGTTCGGTATCACACGGGCAGTGAATATGCTACATCGCAATAATTAGCCTTGAGTGCAAGTGGGAGATTATTGGATCGCAGGCACGTGATTGCAATGATTGTGGGAGGACCAATGCCGGTAGGACAATCTCACTCGAGATGATAGTATGCTATCTGGTTTGTCTTTATCATCGTGTACATGCTTTAGGTGATATTACAGATCACTATTACACATTGATAGAGCCCTTAGGATTCTTGCTTGACTACCAGCAGTATGATGGCGATCATATACGTAAGAGTTGGGTAGTCTATAGGCACATCCTTCAAGTGGTCTCTAGTCACAGGAGTTTCGAGGCTGGGCATCGATACTCCATTAGTAGACTAGTGTATACAGTCGAGACCCCGAAAAAGGGTGGTGGCCATCTCACAAGACATTGGTGTCAGTTGGTTCACCTAAGATGTATACAGGTGCTCATTGGGTTATAAGTACACCGGACAGGACTCGCCGGGAACATGCTAGTTGGTATTATACCTGGCATCAGATAGCAGTTTCCTGGTGACATGTGTACAGGTTAGTTCATCGACCTGAGATTGTCATTTGACTCGTGTGAGTTCCTACTGTGCTTTGATTACTACCCTACCACGGCCCAAAGGAGTCGTGCAAACAGGTTTTAGTTGGGTACAGTCCCGAGACACATGGAGGCAGTGAGCGGATCGGAAGGGGTTTCGTCTCTCCCGGTATTGGGGGTGAGATTGTGCTGTGTTTAGGAGAGCCATTACACGAAGTCCTTAGCCAAGGCAGGAGATTTACTAGTAGGTATTCTAGTAGTATCTCATGTTGTTCTAGGCTACACTCCGATATGACTTGTACCGCTTTTATGGGTCTGACTTTTACCAACCCCCTTGGCTCGACATATGATGCTCATAGACGAACTGACCGGACACTACGAATATTGTCACTGACAGGTTCAGTAGGGTGTCAGGATGAATTCGCTCATTGACCTCCCTTTTGGTCAATACCCGGTGGCCCGTTACGTACAGCTAGTACCACTGATGTGCTGGTGGTTAAATCCACAGCCAGTGTATTGACGAGTCTTTAGAGTCCCCCACCAACAGTTTCACAAGTTTCTAGCGAAACGTTGTAGAGGCCGTATGATATTATGGCAGGGTTCGATCATATACGTGCAGTAGTGCACGGATCATGATCGGACGGATCATACTAATAGGCTTTGGTTTAAGTCGGATCGTAGTATTAGATTTGTTCGATTGCTTTCGTCTCATTGCATTCGCATTCAGTCGAAATGCGAATGCAGGTATGTATATACAGGTGAGGGGTATTCTTGTGATCCGTCACGAATTTACTTTAGATGATGCCGTTCTTTTTATTGGACAAAACATTTAGGTTAATGTTTACAAAGGGTGTAAATTATTAGTGGATTTCATCACGAGGTGCATTTATTGTGACACATGCAATCTAGTGACTCATGGTCTCTTTATTTGTGCATATGTCACATTTTGGATTAATTTAATGTGTTGAAATGATAAGAGGAGAGAAAGAGGGCAGCCATATGGCTTGAGGTTTGCTCTTGTGTTGATAATTTCTAGCCTACTCTCATTATCATTTTAACACATAATAAAAAGAAAGAGTTCTTCTTCTTCCTCTTTCTTCTTGAGCTCACTATCTCCATTAATGGCATCATCTTCTACCTCCACTCTAACCATCTCATGTGTTGAGAATCCTAGAGTGTCAAGAGGCAAAGTTATCACACACATTCTCTACTTCACCTTGGACACGTCGGCTAGAAAACTTCGTGTCCGAGTTGCTTCGGTTCGAAGCGGGAGCCCGTAAAAGAATTCATAGATGTGGTGACCTTTCCGACAAGGAGATTGGAGATCGAGCGAGATCGGAGATGCCGCAAGGAGCTAGAGATGGTGGCTAAAGACCGAAGGACACGGAACAATCGGTATAGCCTTTCTAACCTTCTTGTAGATTGCTAGTTAAATGTTAATGGTTCGATCCGGGTTATAGTATACGTTAGCGCCTGTTTCAAGTTTATGAAAAGTTTTTGTTTCCGCATTTTGGCCTCGGATCGACGGCCGGGGTGCTACCGTAGACATACATTTCCTATAACAAGAGTTGATCGGTTCAGGCACGTTATCTAAAAGCATATACGTTCTAAATCAAACAACAGTTCTTAACGTACAAAACACACACAAGAAGAAGAGTTCAGAAATAAACAAATCCTTCTTGAGGCATTGTAGACTAGGTCATATCAATGCGACCCGACTAGCTGAAGTTACATAAAGATGCATATTTAAATCAGTTTAAATTTAGATCTTCTGAAACTTGCCAGTCATGTCACAAAGATAAGATGTCCATAGCTCCGTTTATTGGAAACAGAGAAAGAGTTAGTGAACTCTTAGGTTTAATACATGATGATGTATGTAGGTCCCCTGTCTACACATGCCAGAACTGGTTCTTTGTACTTCATTATATTCACTGATGATCTCTCAAGATTCGGACATATGTTCCTGTTGAAACACAAGTCTGAAGCTTTTGAGAAATTCAAAGAATATAAGTTAGAAGTAAAGAACCAAAACGGGTATAAGTATTATGTCTTATGATGTGATCAGGGAGGAGAATACTTGAGCACGGAATTCCTGGACTATTCTAAAGGAGAATGAGATTCTCTCTCAGCATTACTCCTCCGTATACACCACAGCACGTCGGTGTATTGGGGTGGAGCAATCGCACCCTATGTGATATGGTGTGCTCTATGATGAGTACTACTGAGTTGCCTATTTCCTTTTGCGGGTTATGCACATGAGAAGCTGCATACCTATTGAATTGGGTTCCAATCAAATCAGGTGCCTACCACTCCATATGTGATATGGTATGGGAAGAGCCCATCTCTTAAGTAAGTTAAGATTTGCGGTTGTCTAGCCTATGTCAAAAGCAAGATCCGGACAAGCTCGAGGCAAGGTCAGTTCTGTGGAAGTTTATTGGATATCACAAGCATTCGCAAGAGAATATCTTCTACCATACTGAGGAGCAAAAGGTGTTTTCTTTCTCAGCATACCAACTTTTGGAAAAAGGAATTTCTTATGAAAAAATTAGTGGTCATGAGGTAGAACTGGAAGGAGTTTCAGCTATACAAACTACAGCTGATGATTTGGTAGAACCGGAGGATTCAATAGCTCCCGACGAATCCCAGCCTCTCCGCCGATCTAGTAGGGTTCCTCATCCACTTGAGAGATACTTCGGTTTTCTCTATGACGGTAGGAGCGAGGATTGCTGTAACATTTCAGAAAAATAAAATATTATTTTTTGGAATTTTTATAATTAAATAATAAATATTATTAATATTTTATTAATGCGGTATAATTAAATTCCAATTGGGAAATATTTGGAAAATTATAGGAATTTCTGGAATGAGGGTGTTTTATATGATTTAAGCAAAATATAAATTCTTTATGATTAATTTTATTCCATTTTAATGCTAATCACGATTAAATATCACTAATCGTGCATTAAGCTTGTTTTGTGCACATGACATGCACCATGTCATTTTTCACACTTGCTACATTTTTCAACCATGACTTTTCTTTTTCCTCATGCATGGCTTTGTATTTTTTTTTAAAATGAGAAGAGAAAAGAAAACAAAAGAAAAGAAAATAAAAAGGAACAAACAAATAGGGATGGGCATGAGAAAGAGTGAGGTTAGGGGTTCTCTTAACTTGGTCTCATTTCCTCTTTCAATTTCCCTTCATCATTTCCCCTCCTCTTCTTTACCATTGCTGCCTCTTCTCCCACCTCCTTCACTTCCTCACAAACACCTACATTCCCACCTCAAAACTCTATCTCCCTTTCATTAAAATTGTGAACAAGCTCATCACAAGCACTTTGGACCAAGAATGTTTGGATTTTGGAGACTTGGGGCGACTCAAGAAAATTCTTGAGTTGCCAAATGAGGTAATTACTTCACACTTAGTATAGTATTTCAATTCCTTTAGCATCCATGTTAGTTTAGAATCGATATTGTGGAGTTTTGTGAACTTAGAAAATTCCTAGAAGAGGTTGATAGGAATTCTTGAGTTGTGAAGGTGTAATTGATGTTAGTAGAGGCCATACAACCCCTTTAGTGTTTAATTATAGACTAAAACCAGATAATATAACCCCAAACCCCAGACGTAGAAATCTCCGATATCGGATTTGTGTTGAATTGTGATGTTGTTTTGAGACCTGCTATCACCGGGGGCACCTGAAAATTTTATAGCGATTACAGTGAAGTGTGCAGGTGACATGGAGCTTACCCTAAAGACCTGAGGCCTCACCCATTCCTTCTGGCTGCCAATTTATTCCTTCTGTCCACAATTTGCGGCCTGGGTAGGGGCATTTTGGTTCGTATTGGTTCAATGGCTTTATCTTCAATAAACTAGACACTCCACATATGCAAAATTGACTAATTCAACCTAGGGTAAAATCTGGAGGTGTTTTCTTGAGTTGCTGCATTGTTTTGCGACTTTATTTTAATTTGGGATTTGGTATTTGATATTGTGTTTCGTCGTCTGATGTTTGTACGTCAGCGACGGGGGTTGTTTGGTGGTTTTGCTGGCGTAAGCTATAGGTTCTAACCTATAAGCGATTCACATGCCGTTTTGGTTTTCATGTTCAATTCTTGAAACTATATGACGCATTGGAAATTGTAGGTATCCCACGTGGACTTCGAGACGATGAGGATGAGCGTTGCGTCATCAACTACAGCAAGCGAGGATCGAAGTGAGCAGATATATATCTACGGGGGAAGTCGGATGGATGGCGTATAGCACCCCCGCGGTTCGTAGTGTAGTCTATGATAGTTTATATTATATATGAATATGTGTTATGTAAAACATGGATAGATAGTAAATAAGATCTTAGGAGATCATAGATTAAATTTTAGTATATTGGATGATAGTGTCGTTAATTAGTGTTAGTCGCGAACCCTAGAATAAGATTACACCCACACGCACGCACACACGCGCATACATTTTATTACTTGTGCGTATATGGGGATATATACATATATATATATATACATAAAGGTATGTGAGTATGTATATGTGTGTGTGTGTGTACATATACTTGGATATGAGGATAGTACATGGTACTTGGAGATGATTCGATGTGATTGGGCATGGTGCCACGAGATCGGTGATATGATTTGGTTCGTATTGTGAGATACGACATGATATTATAGCGAGTCTTTAGGCGATGTGTTTTCATACACACGCACATATACATATGTTGATGGTATCAGTATATACTAGACTTTAGATCAGTACCCTTATTTCGGATATGATGATGATGATGATACCGGATAACAAATGTGATATTTGAGCGGTACCCAGATTTGGGTTGCCGTATGATGGATTTACCATACGGTTTATAATTATGATGATAGATCCGCATTCTTGACTCGAGGATGTCATAGTATATATAGTGTATCGTATGTGATACTATTGAGGCGGGATCACCGACTACTATATATATATATATCAATATCGACTCAGACTTAGGTGGTTTTCCTTACCCTTTCGATTAGTCTGTTAGTTTAGTCTTGTAGCTTACTTGTAGATATTAGACTAGACTCGAGTCATATCTATTACAAAACTAACGAATCGTGAGTATTTTAAAGACAGGCCAAGGGATACTACGGATATTTCAAAGGACGTACATTTTCTTAAAAACACCATAGCCCCATTTTATAAGCACACGATTCGCGTTATTTCAAATGTCAAACTGTATGACTCCTATATATAATTGTATTTTCCTTGTTTTCGTGTTTACTATTCATATTCCGTTCATTCATGTTGTTATCATCGCATTGCATATTTAATGTGTACTTTAGTGATTATAAACCATGCTGTCAGGACACCAGCACCATTACCGATGATGCGTATGCTACACATACACCTGCTTGCCGGCTCACACACAACATCATCGGTAATTGTTATGTCACGTGCATATTAGAAATACTACTTCATTAGTATAAATTGCTAGCTGATAGTTTCGACAGAGTACTAGTGTGTATGCCTTTATATTCTAATTTAGATATTTCATTTATTACTGTCGCATTCCATGCATATTTATATATTCATTTACCATGCGATATTTTGGGCCAGTCCGGATTTTCCAGAGCCCAGTATTCACTGTCAATTACCCATCATTTTTGGATTTTGGATTTTTCCATGAGATTTCTGGATTTGGAGAAACCACAAGGATTTATAAATTGATTATCATTTCTAAAAACAGAAACTGCGGTTTTCTCATGATATGATTTGAGATATGTCCACCATGAGTTTTCTCGGCTCTTGAGCGATATCATACACCCAATTCGAGGAGGAGGAGGAATCGTCTGTAGGTGCATGGTGGACCCGATGCGGTACCCCAGGTAAAGATGGTCGCAGATGATGGCGTTGAGCCTGGCAGGAGAGCACTACCGACCGGTGATTGTTTTGCGACTCGATGGATATCCGAAGGATACCGATCGGAGTATGGGCCAGTTCGGATAGCCGGAGCCCTAAATATTGAGATTTGATGATATGGACCAGTCCGGATAGCGGGAGCCCTAAATATTGAGATTTGATTATATGGACCAATCCGGATAGCCGGAGCCCTAGATATTGAGATTCGAGGATACAGCCCAGTCCGGATAGCCGGAGCCTGAGATATTGATATATTGGGATTTATATATATTTTTTGTCGATGCTAGACACGGATTCCCTGCTGATTTCACTGATGATACCTCGTTTTATACATACAGAAATCTCACTAAACTAAGAAAACAGTTTTCTCATTCATGGTGTATTCTGTTTTCATTATATTGCATTCATACCTCATCTTTATGATATGTTGCTACCTGAGGTACTGACACGAGCACTTGGTATTACACTTATGTATAGATGTTTACCCTTACCAGCTTTTCATGCTTCAGGCTTTATCATTTTGAGGTTTTATATACTTTATCGTATTGGCCTAGGATTGAGTCATACATACGATTTCTGCTCGGTGATGTTTTCTACTCATGAGTTGGCAACTCACCCCCGCTGTGCCACAGTTTGCCGTACAGGTTTCGTTGCGGCTTTGCTGGCACACTGCTTCTTTCCGGGTGATTGCCTTTGTAAGTCCATGTCACGCACCCCACGAACTTGCGGGGAGGCGGAATATATGAAAAACGATTATCAAAGCTTCGTAACACGGACTTGAGCACATGAATCGTATCTAAACCGTTCCTAACTATCTACGAGAGGTTTAACTACTCAGATTCGAAGTTATACCTCACGTTACATGTCCTTCGGGTCTTCATCGCTGTCCTCCACTCCTCGTAGGCTCCTTGGAACATCGGCACCTCTACGGCCTCCTCGAGTCAAAGACGATCCACCTGAGAGCTTCTACGCCAAGCTTGATCTCTAACTTGAGATAACTAGATTGCTCAAAGTGCCAATCTAAGCTACCTAGAGGATATAGAGTGAGGTTATGGATGTATTAGTCTAGCTAACCCTTGATCTCAACACATGAGAGGTTAGGGTTAGGGTTTCAAGAACGAGAGAGCTTGAGGAGAGAGAAGGTGATGATAAGAATGAGAATGAAAAATGAGCTCATTTGAATATAACAACCATAACAATTTATCAAATAAATAATTTAAATGATTAATCATCATGGTTGATGCATTCACCTTGTGTGATTCATCACATGAGTCATAAGCTCAATAAACGAAGCATTAACTCTAAGGATGAATCACACAAATGAGTCATTAAGCATTAAATGCTTATGCCACCTTAACCCCCAAGTCACCATGCTTCTAGAAGCTTCCCGGAAAATTACGAGATCGCCCCTCTAATCCGTAAAAACACGAAAAAACATTAGATTGTATAAATCTAATAACCCGATACTAGAATCTGGGTTAAACCAAAGCCGGCTAGTAAAAACTGTCCGAAGGTCGTACGTGCGTTTAAACACGTATGCGTCCGAACCCTTGTCGTAAAAACCATACGACCTCTATATCGTTTTGGTTGGAGCAGGGAAACTCTCTGTGTGGGACTCTAAAGACTCGACACTACGCTGGCAGTGGGTTTAACCACAGACCGCAAGCGGCACTAGCTGTACGTAACGGTCCCCAGGTAGATGTCGATAAGAAGGCCGATGAGGAAATCCATCCGAACTCCTACTGAGCCTGATGTGACAATCTCCGTACAGTCCGGTCTGTTCGCCTAAAACTATCGCATATCGAGCCTAGGGGGCGGCAAGCGTCAGTCCCCTAATAGCGGTATAAGTCGTGTCGGAGCGTAGCCCATTACACCCTGAGAAACTACTGGAACGTACCAGTAAATCTCGTTTGCCCTGGCCAGGGACTTTGCGTAATGGCTCTCTTACACAGCGCGATACCAACTTCCAATACCGGGAGAGACGAATCCTGTCTAACCACCACTGCCTCCAAGTGCTCAGGACTGTACCCAACTGCTACCTGTTTGCACGACTCGTTTGAGCCGTGGTAGGGTAGCAATCTAAGAACAGTGGGACACACTCGAGGCGAAGTAGCAGTGTCAAGTCTGCGGACTACGCTGTACTCATGTCACCTGGGAACTGTTAACTGACGACGGGTATAATACCAACCAACAGTTCCCCTGCGAGTTATGTCTGGTGTACCCGTAACCTAACGAGCACCTGTATACTATCTCCAGTACGACGTACTGATGGATGTGGGACAAACCATCTCCCCAACTGGGATGAGAAGCGTACACACTAGTCTACTCTGGAGAATCGATGCCCTGTCTCGATAATCCTACGACTAAGGACATGTATAGGATGTTGCTTATAGACTACCCAGCCCCCACTAGTGTGACTGCTATCACAACGCTGGTAATCAAGCAAAGAACCTATGGGCTCTACTAATATGTATAAGTGATACGTTACAAGAAACATATGTACATATTAAAGTAGACACAAACTAAGTAGTATACTACCATTTTTAGCAAGACTGTATATACAACTGTGAATATCCCAAACTTCCATTAAGTAATATACAACCTAGTATGATACAATAATAGCCCTTAGGGCATATACACTAACAATCTCCCATTTGCACTAGGTCCATGAGCTGGCATATCGTAGACCTATCATCTCGAATAGCCTCTTGAACTGCGTCTGAGGAATGGCCTTTGTGAATGGATCAGCAATGTTATTCTCCGTCTCTACTCTTTTCACCTCGATCTCCCGGTGATCTACGATCTCCCTGATCAGGTGATACCGCCTTAAGATGTGTCTGGACTTCTGATGGGACCTGGGTTCCTTCGCTAAAGCTATAGCGCCGTTGTTGTCACAATACATAGGTATTGGATCAACACTGGTAGGAACCACCTGAAGTTCTGTGAGGAACTTCTTCATCCAGACAGCTTCTTTTGCGGCATCGCAAGCAGCTATGTACTCCGCTTCCATTGTTGAGACAGCAACGGTCTCCTGCTTGGAACTCTTCCAACAGACCGCCCCTCCATTGAGGGTAAAGACATAACCCGACATGGATTTGGAGTCATCTTTGTCACTCTGGAAGCCGGAGTCGGCAAAGGCCTCAATCTGGAGGTCTTTTCCGCCATACACCAAGAACATCTCCTTAGTCCTCCTCAGGTACTTTAGAATGTTCTTTACTGCTATCCAGTGATTCTCCCCTGGGTTTGCTTAATACCGGCTTACTACGCTCAATGCGTATGGTACATCTGGTCTGGTACATAACATCGCATATATTATAGAGCCTACCGCTGAAGCGTAGGGTATAATCGACATGCGATCCCTTTCCAAATCAGTCTTGGGAGACATATCTTTGGAGAGGGTGATTCCATGACAAGCCGGTAGGTTACCGCGCTTAGAATCTTCCATACTGAATCTTTTCAATATGGTGTCTATGTACCTGGACTGCGAAAGTCCCAACATCCTTTTTGATCTATCACGATATATCTGGATCCCCAAAATGTAGGTGGCATCACCCAGGTCTTTCTTGGAGAATTTCTGTGACAAGAATCTTTTGACTGACTGTAACATAGGAATATCATTTCCTATTAGGAGAATGCCATCCACGTATAATACGAGGAAAACTACAGCTCTCCCTACAATCTTTCTGTATATGCATGGTTCATCTGGATTTTTGATAAAGTTAAATTCTTTGACAGCATCATCAAAACAGATGTTCCAACTCCACGATGCTTGCTTTAGTCCATAAATGGACTTAAGCAACTTGCCTACTTTACCGCTGCTCCCACTCTGAATGAATCCTTCTGGCTGATCCATATAGACGCTCTCTTCCAAATTTCCATTTAGAAAGGCCGTCTTTACGTCCATCTGCCAGATCTCATAATCGTGGAAGGCAGCAATAGCAAGAAGGACCCTAATGGATTTTAGCATAGCTACTGGAGAAAAGGTTTCGTCATAGTCAAAACCAGGTCTTTGACAGAAACCCTTTGCAACAAGTCTAGCCTTATAGGTTTCAACCTGTCCATCTACACCAATCTTCTTTCTGAAGATCCATTTGCATCCTACTGGTTTTACCCCATCTGGAGCAAAGTCCAAAATCCATACTTTGTTAGTGTACATGGATTCCATTTCGGTCCGCATTGCATCCAGCCATTTTACTGAGTCACCGCTCTGAATGGCTTGCTGGAAACTAGTAGGCTCATCATAGTCAATAGTGCATTCCTCTCTATCCCCATTTATGAGAAAACCGTAGTATCTCTCAGGCGGATGAGACGACCTACTACTCCTGCGGAGGGGTGCGGGAATGTCCTGTTCTTCTTGAACTTCTGGTTCTACCAAACTTTCAGTAGTAGTTTGTGGTTCTGGTATTTCTTCCAGTTCTATTTCGCTCCCACTTGTTTCCTTTTCTAAAAACTGATATTCTAAAAAATGGGTATTACGAGAAACAAAAACCTTTTGTTCCTCTGCGTAATAGAATAGATACCCCCTGGAGTTCTTTGGATATCCCACAAACTTACATAGTACTGATCGTGCCTCGAGTTTGTCTGCATGCTGCTTTTTAACAAAAGCCGGACATCCCCAAATCATCAGATACTGAAGATAGGGTTTCTTCCCATTCCACATCTGATATGGTGTGGTAGGCACAGTCTTGGTGGGAACCTGGTTCAAAAGATATGCAGCTGATTCTAGTGCATATCCCCAGAATGATCGCGGTAACTCAGCGTTACTCATCATGGAACGAACCATATCCAATAGGGTTCAATTCCTCCTTTCCGATACACCGTTGTGTTGTGGTGTGTATGGAGGAGTAAGCTGAGAGAGAATTCCATTCTCTTTTAAGTAACCCAGGAACTCGGCACTTAAGTATTCACCACCTCGATCAGATCTCAGTGTCTTTATACTCTTGCCTGTTTGTTTTTCCACTTCATTCTTGTATTCTTGGAATTTCTCAAAGGCCTCGGATTTATATTTCATTAAGAAGACATATCCATACCTAGAGAAATCATCCTTAAAAGTATTGAAGTAGGAATAACCACCTCGCGCATGTGTAAACATTGGACCGCACACGTCACTGTGTACCAGTCCCAAGAGCTCGCTTGTTCTTACTGCGTGTCCAGTGAACGGAATCTTTGTTATCATTCCTTTGAGACAAGATTCACAAGTAGAATAAGATTGATATTCGATTGGATTCAAATATCCTGCTCTATGTAACTTAGTCAACCTTCTCTCATTGATGTGACCTAGTCTACAATGCCATAAGAAAGCCTGATTTATTTCTGGAGACTTTCTTTTAAGTGTGTTCTGGACATTGAAAACCTGAGCTTGACTCAATACGTATATACCGTTATCTAATGTACCGGACCCAATCAGAACTTGAGTTACGTGGATGTTAACTACATCGCTTACGAATGTAAAATCATATCCCTCTCTTGAAAGTGAGGACACTGATATGATATTACAAGTCATACTAGGTATATACAAACAGTTACGTAAAATCAATATATGCACACTTGTCAAACCTAGGCGATATTCTCCCACGGATTCAGCGTTCACTGTCGTTCCGTTTGCAACTCTGAGAGACCAATCACCTACCTTTATAACTCTACTGTTTCTCAAAGCATGTAATGAATTACAGATATGAGATCTGCTCCGGTATCTAGTACCCGGGAAGTAGAGTTAATTGACATACAGTTCTCAATTACAAACACACTTGAGGCCGAAACCACAACATGCTTCGTATACTGGCTACTGGCTTTGCTAGCTCTGCAATCCTTCTGCCAATGCCCAATCCCATAACAATAGGAATGTCCCTCTTTTACTACATCCAGTTCCGAAACTTTTGCCCTTCTCTTTCCTTCTTCTTCCCTGGTTTCCTTCAGGGTAGAAGGCAGAGACTGTAGAATTAAGTCAGTATCTGACCCGTTTCCCAATGTGGTCTTCAGGTTCTTGAGCTTATCAATATAGCTAGTCATTGTAAGGACGCTGTCCCCTACAGATGACCCGAAAGTCAACCTCTCTTGAATTAATTCGTTCGAGGTCTCATATCTTGCGATATGAGATTGCTCTCCATATAAATCTTTGTTATGGAGAAAGATGGAAACTGAGTCCATCTTCTCGTGCTGCTTCTGGTATACACCATCAACTGAAGCTAACACAAGGCACTTGGCTTTCGCTTTATCCTTTTCCCTTGTCTGACGGATATCCATATCCGCGACGGTGGAAATTGGACCTGGGACGGCGGGATCTTGAGTAGTAATAGGGTGGTCCAGCTTGTCATAGGCAATGGACATCTGGACAGACCTTTGCAAGTCATATAAGTCAGATTCAGTCAATTTGTTATCTAGATGTAACCTAGTCGTGGTCATAAGGTCGCTGCAATTAAGAGAGAGAGAAGAAAATACTTTAGCTTGATGCACTTGTAAGTTTAGAGTGGTTTTTAATTTATCTAAACAGGATGGCTCCCACTGTTTCTCGAATCCCTCCTCAAACCAAAATGGAAGAACTATCCAGGACTATTCTCACTGTTCAATACTTGCTTAACCATTCAGCCAGGCCAGTGTCGATACTTCGAGGGAGGTTTTCCAACGCTTTCGCGAAGTTCCTTAATTAAAGAACCTCTTTTCTCTGGGGGCGTAACCCCGCTGACACCTTTCTAGGCACCTACTTGGTTTATAGCATTGATCGTTAAGTGACGAATCTCCTGATAAGTAGTATATACTCACAGTAGGATCGGGATCCAAAATATCATCGTATGATAATGTTGAAAGAATCCTACCAACATTCATCAAACTCCAAAATGGTATGCAACACTAGCAAATTTCAGTTTCTTTAGAAACTCCCGATATGGATTTTTTCCCCATGCTCTTAGGACTTTGACTAAGGGCCAAAAATGTCATAAGTCACATGTCAAGTTTTACCCGTCATTATCCAGGTTAATTTGAACCCACCCGTATATACTCTTGACTAAGGGCCAAGAAAAGTAATACGACTGTCCCAAACCAACGCATCTATCTATGCAACAAATGAATACCCCAGCAGCTACAAAACACTATGTCTTGACTGAGGGCCAAAAATACATAGCTTGAATACTACTGAATACCCAAATGAAATGACGGAGGGCTAAGAATGGTTTTGGCAAAACCGTGAACGTAGTGAACTTGATATAATCGAAGGAACCTGATACTTTTTTAAAAGGAGTGGTTAAAGCTCCGCAATTAAAAGTTCTGCTCTTTTTAAAATAACCGAGTGGTTTCTTTTAAATTTGTTCCAACGATTTAACTTTGGTTTATTTTCTTTGCATTATAATAATGCGTCCCATCATTTATCCTATCATTGCAGAAAACAACGAAAATACCACGTCCTCTTATGCCATCTGTAGGGTTGCTAGGCACGCATACAAGGGTCTACTAGGCATCATCCATGCCCGATTAAAATTTTAGCCGTGCCGAACAACCCGAAGCCGGATCATTAAACTAGAGTTTAGGTGAAAACAAGCATGTTAAACTCTTTAACACTAAGTGAGAGGGATTACAGCCTTTGTAGATCCGGTCCTTCACTTCTTAAGCTCCGTGTTGAGGTTCCTTCGCTGAGGTCATCGTGTTCCGGACTTTCGAGAGGCTTCACGAAGAGAAAGATACAAGCTAGCTTCCAATCTTCGATAACATAGATGGTCTACTTGAAGTTTCATTAACACAATCTAACACTCACTAAATGAAGTGAACACTCTCATCTAAAGGGCAAGGATAGATGAGGATGATGAAATAGGATTTTTGCTCTCATTTGTTTTCTTATTCTCACTCAATTTTCATCACAAAATCAAATCAAGAAAGCTTTTTCATGAAAAGAGGAAGGAAGAAGAAGAAGAATCATTCATAGAATCCTTTTGTGATGAATAATGAAAAGATTAATATGATGAATAATGCAACCATGGTCAACTAAACCCATGTAGAGAATTAACTAGGGTTAGGGTATTGGTTTGGGTTAAAGCATGAGTCATAACAAAATATCTTTCACAAAACAAAACTAAACCTTCTAGAATCATCTAGAAAACATTAACCCAAATCAAACCTTAATCTTGTTTAATCTCTACTAAACATGTTGCATTAGTTATCATATCATGTTACAATATTATATATCACATATATAATATTTATTGTAACCAAATAAAATAATACAATTAACATATATCGCATATATATCAATGTATTACCCGAGTGAGAAAAAGAATCTTTTAGTGAGCTAATATTAGTTAATGTAATTTAATATATCATATATATTATTATATATTAAATTATCGAATCAACACTTGATCTGACAATCCGGCTATATCGCATATAACCGACTAAAACTATGACCCGGCTATATCACATATACCCGGCCGATATCTCATATCGCGAGAATCCAATACGGTATCACATATAACATTATCCTCGGTCCCACACATATCACATATGTGCTCCTACTCCGTTTTTCCTGAGTCAAGAAACCTCTGTGTAGGACTCCAATGAATCGTCAATACGCCGACAGTAGATGATGATCATATAAAACACCCACAAGCTGCAAGCGGTCAGCAAAACGTAACAGCCACCCAGGTATTGAACGCTCAGAATATCAACAAGCAAGACTGTACATTCTCCTGTGAATCCAATCAGTAACACTCCCGTACAGTTCGGTCTCGTCGTCTGATATGTCACATATCTCGCCTAGGGGTGGTAAACGTCAGACCCCAGTAGCTCGATATGTCGTGTCGATATGAGGTCTATAACAGTTCGAGAAACTACTGATAACACTTACCAGTAAATCTCAGCAACCCTGGCCAGGGATTTCCAGTTATAGCCAATCGAACACAGCGCAACATCAACTCCCTATACCGGGAGAGACGAATCCGCTCCTATCGCTCATTGTCTCCATGAGATTCGGGACTGTACCCAAAAGCCACCCTTTTGCATGCCCTCTTGGACGTGGTATGATGGAAATCAAAGCACAGTGGGAATCACACAAGACTCTATGACGATCTCGGGTCAACAGACTACTCTGTACCAGTGTCACCGGAGAACTGCCATCTGACGTGAGGTATAATACCATCTGGGAGTTCTCGGCGAGTCCGTCCAGTGTACCCAGTCTCCACTGAGCACCCGTACACCATCCTTGATGTCAAACACCGATGGATATGGGATCATCCATCGCCCATCATATGAGTCAAGATACGTATACGCTTGTCTACTCTGGTTTATCGATGCCCTGTCTCGATATACCCTCGACTAGGAACTGTTATAGGATGTACTCGTCGACAACCGTGGCCCCACTAGTATGATCTCATCATAGTCCCGGTAGTCGAGTACATATCCTAAGGGCTTTATCAACATGTAATATAGAGACAATCAGAGTACATGTTAAGATAAAGTACAACCAGATAGCATACTATCACGTCGAGCAAGAAAGTCCTCCCTATATATGTCCAAGCATCCATTACAATATACATCGTATGTACAGTAATGGCCTCTAAGGCATACATATAACTAACAATCTCCCACTTGCACTAGGGCCATCTGTTGTGGTATCACATACCCAACAATTAGCTGTGGTTGAAGTATCTCATACTCAACCATCCCATAAAAGTCTCTACTGGGAAAAAGGCCTTTGTGAGTGGATCCGCGCTGTTGTCCTTTGTGTCTACTCGGCTAACCTCGATCTCCCTGGAGATCAACCATCTCCATGATCAGGTGATACTGCCTAAGAATTATATCTGGTTTTCTGATGGGACGGGGGTTCCTTGGCATAAGCCACAACTCCATTTTCACACAATGGTAGGAACGAAGTTCATCTCATAAACTTATATATCCATATCGCCTCTTTGGTAGCATCCTTGGTAACGATGTATCTTGCCTTTAATCGTCTAGTAAGTCACGGTATCTAGCTTGGAACTCTTCCAACAAACCGTCCCTCCACTGAGGGTAAGGACAATGCCTGCAACTGATATTCAGTCGTCCTTATCACCCTGAAACCTTTCCAGTGATTCTCCCCTGGATCGATTGATACCATCTCACTACTCCTAGTGAGAATCCTAACATCCAAATAGACTATCTCATAGATCCATAACCTAGGATTTAGGAGGTATCACTTTGATCCTATATGGAGAATCCTTGTGATAAGCGGAGATTGACCGAGCATAGCATATGAAACTCCTTCTCTATCAAGAGTATGTCATCCACGTACTCTACGAGGATCACCACCATACTCCCTACTACCTTTTTGTATATACAAGGTTCATCTACTATTTTGATGAAGTCAAACTCTTTGACTACCACATCGAAACAGATGTTCCAACTCCGCGATGCCTAATTTATCACATAAAACATCTTGCTCACGTTTCTGCTGCTCCCAGTGTCTACGAAGCCCTCTGGCTGTGTACTTATAGACGCTCTCTTCTAAAACATCATTTAGAAAAGCAGTCATGACACCCAACCACCAGATATCGTAGTCATGGTATGTAGCCGTGGCAAGTAGGATCTGGATGGACTTAAGCATAGGTTTGAAAGTCTCAACTTTTCCATGTACACCAAGTAATCTTCTCAAGATATACTTGCTCCTGATGGGGATTTAACCCTTAAGATAAAGCAACCAAAGTCCATACTTTGTTGGTGTATAAGGATTCCATCTCAGATCGCTAAGCATCCAGCCATTCATACAGAGTCCCACTCTGGATGGCCAGCTCGAAACTAGTTGGGTCATCATCTCATGATGCAATCCTCGCTCCCACTGTCATAGAGAAACCGAAGTATCTCTCTAGTGGGTGAAGAACCCTACTAGATCGGCGGAGAGGCTGAGGTTCGTTGGAAACTACTGAATCCTTTGGTTCTACCAAATCATCAGCTGCAGTTTGTATAGCTGGAACTACTTCCAGTTTTACAGAGCTGACCTTGCCTCGAGCTTGTCCGGATTTTGCTTTTAGACATAGGCCGGACAACCCCAAATCATAACAAACTTAAGATATGGGCTCTTCCCTTTCCATATCATATATGAAGTGGTAGGCAACTGATTTGATTTGAACCCTATTCAATAGGTATGCAGCTTCTCAAGTGCATAGCTCCCAAAAGGAAATAGGAAACTCAGTAGTACTCATCATAGAGCACACCATATCACATAGGGTGTTATTGCTCCGCCCCGATATACCATCGTGCTATGGTGTATACGGAGGAGTAATGCTGAGAGAAAATCTCATTCCCCTTTAGAATAGTCCAGGATTTCCGTGCTCAAGTATTCTCCTCCTTGACCTCATTAAAGGACATAATACTTATACCCGTTTTTGGTTCTCTACTTCTAACTTATATTCTGTGAATATCTCAAAAGGTTCGGACTTGTGTTTCAACAGGAACATATGTCTGAATCTTGAGAGATCATCAGAGAATGTAATGAAGTACAAAGAGCCGGTCATATGTAGACAGGGGACTTTCATACATCATCATGTCTCAATCCCAAGAGTTCACTAACTCTTTCTCTGTTTCTTATAAACAGAGCTATGGTCATCTTATCTTTGTGACATGACCGGCAAGTTTCACAAGATGTAAATTCAAACAAATTTAAAAATACATCTTAATGTAGCTTCAGCCAGTCGAATCGCATTGATATGACCTAGTCTACAATACCTCAAGAATGATTCTTTCATTTCTGAACTATTCCTCTTGTGTATGTTCTATATACTAAGAACTGTAGTTTGATTTAGAACGTCAAAGCTTTTAGATAACGTGCCTGAATCGATCAACTCTTGATATAGGAAATGTTCAAAACATTATCCAACAATACAAAATTATATCCTTTCTTTACAAATAAAGAAACTGATATGATGTTGTATATCATGTTCGGTATCTAATAACATTCGTTCAGAATCAATGTATTCTGGTAATACAGGGTGATAGTGACCAACAGACTTGGCTGCAACACTTGCACCGTTTCTATCTCATGAAACTTATCACCTATTCTCAGTTCTCTACCTATCTGTAGCCCATGTAACAAATTACATATGTGGGATCCTGATCCGGTTGCTCATATCCAGAACGTAAAGGATACTGAGAAACAGTTCTATGTAATGACCACACCCGAAGAAGATGCATCAACATGCACTTTCTTCATTTGGACGGCACGGGAATTCTGGTAATCCCCAATTTCCTGCTCTGTCTTATAACAATTATAAGTTGGAGCGGGACCAACGTTCCCCAGCTCAGTATAACAAGCGGGTTCGGTCAATATATCCGTATTATTATCTTGATTAAGGCGTGATATGGTCGCTACCTGGAGAGAGAGAGAAGAAAACACTCAGCGCATACTCTTACAAGATTAGATTGGTTATCTAATATATCTAATCAGGATGTCTCCCACTGTTTTAGTCAAATCTACCTTCAAACCCTAAAAGGAAAAAACTAGCCGGGATTAATTACACGCTACAAGTTCGCCAATCTTTCAGCCAGGCCAGTGTCGTTACTTTGAGGGAGGTGCCCCGTGCTTTCGCACGGAGCTAATTAAAGTAAACCTCGTTTTCCCAAGGGCGTAACCCCGTTAATACCTTTCTAGACACCTACTTGATCGGCTAATTGTAATGTGTAAAACTCTCCCAGGAGTAACTCTTACTCGCAGCGGGTATCGGGATGCAACTATCTCATAGAAGGTATGCAATCTCATGTCAAATTTCAACACTTGAAATTCCCAATAATATTTTACTCCTAGCGTCCTATGACCTTGACGGAGTCAACAAACCATAGGCTGCTAGTCAAGTTCTACCCGTCATTTCTTGATTGAATTAATCCCACCCGCACGACCCTTGACGGAGGTCAACAAGACCGCACGACTACCCTAATCCAATCTGCATCATATGCATAAGCAGATAAATACTAGTCAGCTACCGCACACTACGCCTTGACGGAGGTCAACAAACGTAGCACGAATACTAAGAAGGACTTATCTGAAATGACGGAGGGCTGCGACAGGTTTTTAAGAAAACCTTTTGCGTAATGAACTTGATATCGTTGTAGAATCGAGAGATTTTAAATGGAGTGTTTTTTAGGCTTTTCTAGTTTTGCTAAAGGGGTCACTCTCGGTGAAGGGATCGTCGGCCCTTTCCTCATCGAATAAGGTGTAGGGTATATCATATATACCACTATGCAAAGCAAGAACTATTGAAGCAATCAAAAGACAAACTGAGTTTGTAGGATCTGCTAGTTTCACTAAAGAGGTCACTCCCGGTGAAGGGATCTCGGCTCTTTCCTTATCGAATAAGGTGCTGGATGTTCTACAAGGAACACCGCTATGCAAAGCAAGAACTAGAGCTACCATTTTTTAAACAAGTTTCTATAACAACTTTAGGTTTTTTTTATTTCATTAATCTCATTAATGAAGTCCCATTTTATTATGCTTCACAAGCATCACATTTGAAACGAAATCTGCAATATAACATATATCTCATATATATAATATAAACATTCGTCTCAGGCAGTAATATGATCTCATCACAAAACATTGAAGCAGAAGAACATATATGAAATATTGGATATACTAGGACGTCCGTGTTTTCAATACGAGCCTGTATAAAATACGGATTCCACGGTCGCGATGAATAGCCAAACCCACATCCCTAGAACCCTACGAGAGCGGCAAGCAACACTGCCAATTCTAAGGTTAGGAGACCCGGTCTCGACTCCTCGAGATGGTCTCCCACTGGATCCCAGAACCCGGTTACTTGTGCTCCCCGCCTTGGGTCTACCTAATGCGGAAAAGTAAATAATATACGATGGTGACATCATCCTCAACCCGGAAGTGCCCAAATAAAAGAATATTACATGAATGAAAAAGAAAAAACTCTCATCTCACATAAAAACCCCGGCTCTTCAAACGCGACGATCCAATACAACATATCACAGCAACACATAATATCTCATATCATCAACGTAAGCAAGTATGCGTATCCCGATTGTCGTTGATGTATAGCAACGAAGCCGGCGATACACCACATACTACGCTTACGGTCACAGAAAAGAAAGTGTAAAACTACAACAGTTGGAATCCTCAACCTCCTTAGACATCGTATGCCTAACCAAATGAATTCCTTAGACATCGCATGGCTAACAATTATAAAACCTGCATTTTAGTCTCTTTATCGAAAACTCTTTTCAATATCAAGTCGGCAATTCAACAAGATTCCCGACATCCTGATCGAATGCTCGCCGCAAACTTTACTAGACGGCCGCACCCCCGGATGCCGTCGACGATGTGCACTAAGGTGGAACACCACTGCCGCGAGCACCCGAACGGATTCTTTTGGCGACGGGGTTCTCCTACAGTCACTTAGTCGGGGCTATAGGGCGTGGCTTTCTATTAAGTTTACCCGGCGAGTATCCGCGTACGCTACGTGATTGCGACGAACTTTTGATCACATCAAAATTCTGTGGCAACCGATCATCTGAGACTAAACTGCTAGATTTATAACATTCAAATTAGTTATCTCATAACTACATGTGGATTCCAAATATTGTATCACATTCCAGATAAATAGACAGTGTTAAACATTCCGATCGAATAATCAAACACCCAAGTTTTTCCAAATAGTTCTCAACACTTGAAATTAGTTTAAAAACATCCATCGCATGCATCAGTACCATTGGTCCAGCCGTGGAAGGGTCAAGCCAACGCCTCACATGTGGCACGCCGTACTGCCACAAACCCTAAGGTTCAGAGGCAGTTCAAGACGGTCACATAATCGAGTTAAGGTTTGTTGTCTTCTAGAGGGTCCACTGTGTTACTTGCACGACTTAGAACGTTCTTAAACAACGAAAAAATCCAACGCTTCGAAATTTTCCGGCAGGGGAAAAAGTGAGTTATGATATCCGTTCGAACTTTTTAACAGTTTCTAAAAATTATCCGGACAAACTAAACGAAGTTAAATTATCCGATCGAATCAACGAGTCCCGAATACAACCTTAGAAAACTCAACACATGAGTGGAATTAAAAAAATTCCCAGAAAAAAATGACTAGAAAGGACCTAAGAATAAATATATGAAGTTCCAGGGACTAAGTCATAATTTTGGCCGCGGAACCGCCGCCAAACCCTTGGTTTGGCCGCGGTTCCGCGGTCATATAAGAGCATTAGTGGTCCGTACTTCACAGTAATTCTTAGTTTTTCCTGCTCTATTTTCTGAGCATTTTTAATTCATAAAAAATCACATTTTCAGAAAATGTCTAGAGAAGGGTTCAAATTAGGGTTTCGGGGTTCGATCGGAGTTTAAACTTCGTCTAGATTTCGTCTAAAGCTTTAGCTTGACTCTGATACCACTGTAGGGTTGCTAGGCATGCATACAAGGGTCTACAAGGCATCAACCATGCCCGATTAAAATTTTAGCCGTGCCGAACAACCCGATGCCGGATCTTTAAACTAGAGTTTAGGTGAAAACAAGCATATTAAACTCTTTAACACTAAGTGAGAGGGATTACAACCTTTGTAGATCCGGTCCTTCACTTCTTGAGCTCCGTGTTGAGGTCCCTTTGCTGCGATCATCGTGTTCCGGACTCTCGAGAGGCTTCACGAAGAGAAAGATACAAGCTAGCTTCCGATCTTCGATAACATAGATGATCTACCTTGAAATTTCATTAACACAAGCTAACACGCACTAAATGAAGTGAACACTCTCATTTAAAGGGCAAGGATAGATGAGGATGATGAAGTAGGATTTTTGCTCTCATTTGTTTTCTTATTCTCACTCAATTTTCATCACAAAATCAAATTAAGAAAGCTTTTTCATCGAAAGAGAAAGGAAGAAGAAGAAGAATCATTCATAGAATCCTTTTGTGATGAATAATGAAAAGATTAATATGATGAATAATGCAACCAAGGTCAACTAAACCCATGTAGAGAATTAACTAGGGTTAGGGTTTTGGTTTGGGTTAAAGCATGAGTCATAACAAAATATCTTTCACAAAACAAAACTAAACCTTCTAGAATCATCTAGAAAGCATTAACCCAAATCAAACCCTAATCTTGTTTAATCTCTACTAAACATATTGCATTAGTTATCATATCTTGTTACAATATTATATATCACATATATAATACTTATTGTAACCAAATAAAATAATACAAGTAACATATATCGCATATATATCAATGTATTACCCGAGTGAGAAAAAGAATCTTTTAGTGAGCTAATATTAGTTAATGTAATTTAATATATCATATATATTATTATACATTAAATTATCGAATCAACACTTGATCCGACAATCCGGCTATATCGCATATAACCGACTAATACTATGACCCGGCTATATCACATATACCCGGCCGATATCTCATATCGTGAGAATCTAATACGGTATCATATATCGCATTATCCTCGGTCCCGCACATATCACATATGTGCTCCTACTCCGTTTTTCCTGAGTCAAGAAACCTATGTGTAGGACTCCAAAGAATCGTCAATACGCCGGCAGTTGGTGATGATCATATCAAACACCCACAAGCTGCAAGCGGTCAGCTAAACGTAACAGCCACCCAGGTATTGAGCGCTCAGAAGATCAACAAGCGAGCCTGTACATTCTCCTATGAATCCAATCAGTAACACTCCCGTACAGTCCGGTCTCGTCGTCTGATATGTCACATATCTCGCCTAGGGGTGGTAAACGTCAGACCCAGTAGCTCGATAAGTCGTGTCGATATGAGGTCTATAACAGTTCGAGAAACTACTGATAACACTTACTTGTAAATCTCAGCAACCCTGGCCAGGGATTTCTAGTTATAGCCAATCGAACACAGCGCAACATCAACTCCCTATACCGGGAGAGAAGAATCCGCTCCTATCGCTCATTGTCTCCATGTGATTCGGGACTGTACCCAAAAGCCACCCTTTTGCACGCCCTCTTGGATGTGGTATGATGGAAATCAAAGCATAGTGGGAATCACACAAGACTCTATGACGATCTCGGGTCAACAGACTACTCTGTACCAGTGTCACCGGAGAACTGCCATCTGATGTGAGGTATAATACCATCTGGAAGTTCTCGGGGAGTCCATCCAGTGTATCCAGTCTCCACTGAGCACCCGTACACCATCCTTGATGTCAAACACTGATGGATATGGGATCATCCATCGCCCATCATATGAGTCAAGATGCGTATACGCTAGTCTACTCTGGTGTATCGATGACCTGTCTCGATACACCCTTGATTAGGAACAGTTATAGGGTGTACTCGTCGACTACCGTGGCCCCACTAGTATGATCTCATCATAGTCCCAGTAGTTGAGTACATATCTTAAGAGCTTTATCAACATGTAATATAGAGACAATCAGAGTACATGTTAAGATAAAGTACAACCAGATAGCATACTATCATGTCGAGCAAGAAAGTCCTCCCTATATATGTCCAAGCATCCATTACAATATACATCGTATGTACAGTAATGGCCTCTAGGGCATACATATAACTAACACCATCCGCATTCGCCACTGGCTCCCGTCATCACCCGTTATGTTACTTAACTAACGACAGAGCGGGGGCTGGGCTAGCGCGGGTGTAAAACATAAGTGACGTCTAATAGCTATCATATATAGATATTGTACATTCGTCAGACGCAATAACAAGCATTCCAGATCACTAATGAACTTTATTGGATATGCAAGCAATCCGCGTTTGCTTTGAGCCTGCAACAAAAGACGGATTACACAGTTGTGATGAATAGACATTACCCCACCCTAGACCCCTACGGGTACGGCAAACTACCCGCCAAGTAACCGAAGTGAAGCGGTCTCCCTCAACAACGTGAGTAGGCCACTAAACACTTCGACATACCCCGTAGTTTGTGTACCCCACCTTGGGTCTATCCTAGGAGCAAAAACAGTAAAATGAAATAATACAACGATGGCTACAACCGCAACCTGGATGTGCCCCGCAAAATAATATTACAACATATTACAATTACATCGAATGAATTAATATAATAACCCATCTCAAAACCCCGGCTAATCATCACAACAGTCCAATACAGTTCATATACACAAACAGTAAACATTACAGAAATGTGCAACCCCCTGCCAACCGACATACTAGCAGTTAGGGGAGGTTTACGAACACATTAAACATTACAGATAAAAACCCAATTAGCAAATATCTTAGAATATCGATCGATTACCATATTCCGTGTCTACCCCAAAAGCAAACCAACACTGAAGTAACCTGGGCAGAAACAGACTATACTGGAAAACAAAACACCAAAAAACATGAATTACAGAGCAAATCCGAGTCAACTCGGAGTTGGCTTGGCGGCAGATCCGCGGCCGAAAGCACTATCTTGCCGCGGATCCGCAGCCATCTAACCGAGTTGAAGTCTCGTATTTCCCCAGAATTCTTATATTTCCCTGCTGTGAATTTTAAGGCATATCAAATATTTTTTTCGACAAGTTTAAAATTAACAGAAACTGTTAGGGAATCCGGGGTTTCGTTTTCGTGTTTTCCGTCGATCGAACTTCTAATTAGTTGATAACAAGCTAGTAATGGTTTAATTGGCTCGGATACCACAGTAAGTCTATATCACGCACCCCACGAACTTGCGGGGAGGCGGAATATACGAAAAACGATTATCAAAGCTTCGTAACACGAACTTGAGCGCATGAATCGTATCTAAACCGTTACTAACTATCCACGAGAGGTTTAACTACTCGGATTCGAAGTTATACCTCACGTTACATGTCCTTCGGGTCTTCATCGCTGTCCTCCACTCCTCGTAGGCTCCTTGGAACATCGGCACCTCTATGGCCTCCTCGAGTCATAGACGATCCACCCGAGAGCTTCTACGCCAAGCTTGATCTCTAACTTGAGATAAATAGGTTGCTCAAAGTGCTAATCTAAGCTACCTAGGGGATATAGAGTGAGCTTATAGATGTATTAGTCTAGCTAACCCTTGATCTCAACACATGAGAGGTTAGGGTTAGGGTTTCAAGAATGAGAGAGCTTCAGGAGAGAGAAGGTGATGATAAGAATGAGAATGAAAAATGAGCTCATTTGAATATAACAACCATAACAATTTATCAAATAAATAATTTAAATGATTAATCATCATGGTTGATGCATTCACCTTGTGTGATTCATCACATGAGTCAGAAGCTCAATAAATGAAGCATTAACTCTAAGGATGAATCACACAAATGAGTCATTAAGCATTAAATGCTTATGCCACCTTAACCCCTAAGTCACCATGCTGCTAGAAGCTTCCCAGAAAAATACGAGAACGCCCCTCCAATCCGTGAAAACACGGAAAAACTTTAGACTGTATAAATCCAATAACCCGATACTAGAATCTGGCTTAAACCAAAGCCGGCTAGTAAAAACTGTCCGAACGTCGTACGTGCGTTTAAACACGTATGCGTCCGAACCCTTGTCGTAAAAACCATACGACCTCTATATCGTTTCTCCTGGAGCAGGGAAACTCTCTGTGTGGGACTCTAAAGACTCGACACTACGCTGGAAGTGGGTTTAACCACAGACCGCAAGCGGCACTAGATGTACGTAACGGTCCCCAGGTAGATGTCGATAAGAAGGCCGATGAGGAAACCTATCCGAACTCCTACTGAGCCTGATGTGACAATCTCTGTACAGTCCGGTTTGTTCGTCTAAGACTATCGCATATCGAGCCTAGGGGGCGGCAAGCGTCAGTCCCCTAATAGAGGTATAAGTCGTGTCGGAGCGTAGCCCATTACACCCTAAGAAACAACTGGAACCTACCAGTAAATCTCGTTTGCCCTGGCCAGGGACTTTGCGTAATGGATCTCTGACACAGCGCGATACCAACTCCCAATACCGGGAGAGACG
Source organism: Agapanthus africanus (assembly GCA_030015575.1). Taxonomy (NCBI): domain Eukaryota; kingdom Viridiplantae; phylum Streptophyta; class Magnoliopsida; order Asparagales; family Amaryllidaceae; genus Agapanthus; species Agapanthus africanus. Next base: position 127,564,380 of record CM057343.1, read on the forward strand.
AATCCTGTCTAACCTCCACTGCCTCCATGTGCTCGGGACTGCACCCAACTGCTACCTGTTTGCACGACTCTTTTGAGCCGTGGTAGGGTAGCAATCTAAGAACAGTGAGACACACTCGAGGCGAAGTAGCAGTGTCAAGTCTGCGGACTATGCTGTACTCATGTCACCTGGGAACTGTTAACTGACGACGGGTATAATACCAACCAACAGTTCCCCTGCGAGTCATGTCCGGTGTACCAGTAACCTAATGAGCACCTGTATACTATCTCCAGTACGACGTACCGATGGCTGTGGGACAGACCATCTCCCCAACTGGGATGAGAAGCGTACACACTAGTCTACTCTGGAGTATCGATGCCCTGTCTTGATAATCCTACGACTAGGGACATGTATAGGATGTTGCTTATAGACTACCCAGCCCCCACTAGTGTGACTGCCATCACAACGCTGGTAATCAAGCAAAGAACCTATGGGCTCTACTAATATGTATAAGTGATACGTTACAAGAAACATATGTACATATTAAAGTAAACACAAACCAAGTAGTATACTACCATTTTTAGCAAGACTGTATATACAACTGTGAATATCCCAAGCTTCCATTAAGTAATATACAACCTAGTATGATACAATAATGGCCCCTAGGGCATATACACTAACAGCCTTGGTAGGTGGGTTTACTTGCATCGTGACCACCATTGTATTTCATTTATATTCAGTTGTATCTAGTAACTCAATCAACCAGAATTGTATTATTTATTAGACTTAGAAGGCCAGTGTATATTATTTCGACCTTAGAGTCGCGCGTTGTATTATTGCGGTTTTTCTTGATATTATTGGTTTCCTTTGAGTTTTGATCATCGCCCTTCGGCGTTATATATTATCTTGCTTGCATGGTTGTGACCGCTAATTGGCGAAAAGCTAGCTCCCGCTTGGGGATGCCTTTATATATATTATGCCTGTTGTACCCCTTTTGGGGCCAGTATTTACAAAAGAAACTCTGCCGAAATTATCAGAAAAGACTTGAGATTTTTAAAAATGCATACTTCGGTTTATTCTATTAAAACCACTTGCTTTAGAAACAAGTTTTCTTCACTTCTATTTAAAATGGTTTAGATTTCTGGGATTTTTGGCTTACTTGAATTAGATGGGATCCTATAGATTTCATATGATTCAAGTACCAGTCGTGTGCCATTTCGGGTCGTGACAATTGCATCATGAGATGATGACCCAACAGGTTTCGAGCAGGCCATCAGGAATGGGGACTCTATGGGAATGGCTGTATGCTAAGCGATCTGAGATGGAATCCTTATACATCAACAAAGTATGGACTTTGGTTGATTTATCTGAAGGGTTACATCCACATCAGGAGCAAGTATATCTTGAGAAGATTACATGGTGTACATGGGAAAGTTGAGACTTTCAACGCTAAGACTTGTTACAAAAGGTTCTCGTCATCGACCAGGTATGGATAATGATGAAACCTTTTCTAGTGCCTATGCTTAAGTCCATCCAGATCCTACTTATAATTGCTACGTACCATGACTAAGATATCTGGCGGTTGGGTGTCATGACTGCATTTCTAAATAGTGATTTAGAAGAGAGAGTCTATAAGAACACAGCCAGAGGGCTTCGTAGACAGTGGGAGCAGCGGAAACGTGTGCAAGTTGCTTTATGGGTTAAAGCAGGCACCGCGGAGTTGGAACAACTGTTTTGATGTGGTAGTCAAAGTGTTTGACTTCATCAAAATAGTAGATGAACCTTGTATATACAAGAAGGTAGTTGGGAGTATGGTGGTGCTCCTCGTATTGTACGTGGATGACATACTCTTGATAGGAATGGAGTTTCCTATACTACACTCGGTCAATCTCCTCTTATCACAAGGATTCTCCATATAGGATCAAGGTGATACCTCCTAAATCCTGGGTTTTGGATCTATGAGATAGATCTAAATGGATGTTAGGATTCTCACTAGGTATGTTGATATGGTATCAATCGATCCTGGGGAAAATCACTGGATAGCTTCCAAGGTGGTAAGGTTGACTGAATGTCAGTCACAGGCATTGTCTTTACCCTCAGTGAAGGGACGGTATGTTGGAAGAGTTCCGAGTAAGATACCGTGGCAAACTAGACGATAAAGGCTGGATACATTGCTACCAAGGATGCTACCAAAGAGGTAGTCTGGATGTACACTAGTTCATGATATGAACATCGTTCCTACAATTGTGTGACAGTGGAGCTGTGGCTTATCCCTAGGAACCCCCGTCCTATCAGTAATCCAGACATATTCTTAGGCAGTATCACCTGATCATAGAGATGGATGATCTCCAAGGAGATCGAGGATAGGAGAGTAGAAACAAAGGACAACACGGCAGATCCACTCACAAAGGCCATTACCCAATAGATACTTTTATTGGATGGTTGAGTATGTGATACTTCAACCACTGCTGATTGTTGGGTATGGGATACTACAGCAGATGGCCCTAGTGCAAGTAGGAGATTGTTTGTTATATGTATGCCCTAGAGGCCATTACTGTACATACGATGTATATTGTAGTGGATGCTTGGACATATATATGGAGGACTTTCTTGCTCAACATGATATTATGCTATCTAATTGCTCTTTATCTTAACATGTACACTGATTGTCTCTATGTTATATGTTGATAAAGCCCTTAGGATGATTACTTGACTACCAGGATTATGATGCAGATCATACTAGTGGGGACAGTGTAGTCGCTAAGTACATCGTTCAAATGTTCATAGTCGTGGGTGTATCGAGACACGGCATTGATATACCAGAGTAGACTAGTGTATAGCTTCTCGACCCATGTAGATGGGCGATGGATGATCCCATATCCATTGGTGTTTGACATCAGAGAAAGTATACGGGTGCTCAGTGGAGACTGGGTACACTGAACAGACTCGCCGAGAACTCCTAGATGGTATTATACCTCACGTCAGAGGGCAGTTCTCTGGTGATACTGGAACAGGTTAGTCTGTAGACCTGAGATCGTCACAGAGTCTTGTGTGGTTCCTAATGTGCTTTCATTTCCACCTTACCACGTTCAAGAGAACGTGCAAAACGGTGGCTTTTGGGTACAATCCTGAATCACATGGAGGCAATGAGCGATAGGAGGGGTTTCGTCTCTCCCGGTATTGGGAGTTGATGTTGCGCTGTGCTCGATTGGTTATAACAGGAAGTCCTTGGCCAGGGCTGCTTCAGAGATATACTGGTAAGTGTTATCAGTAGTTTCTCAACCCGTTATGAGCCTCACATCGGCATAACTTATCGAGTTACTGGGGTCTGACGTTTACCACCCCTATACGAGATATGCGACATATCAGATGAAGAGACCGGATTGTACGGTAGTGTTACTGATTGGATTCGCAGAAGTGTGAGCAGGCTTTCTTGTTAATCTTCTGATTTCTCAATACCCGGGTGGCCGTTACGTTTAGCAGACCGCTTACGGCTTGTGGGTGTTTGATATGATCATCACCTACTGCCGGTATATTGATGAGTCTTTAGAGTCCTACATAGAGATTTCCTGGCTCAAGAGAAATGTAGTAGTAGCGCATATGTGATAGGTGCGGGACCGAGATTAATACGATATGTGATATCGTATTCTATTCTCGCGACATGTGACATAGGTCGGTTATATGTGATATAGCCGGGTTATCGAATCATGTGTTGATTCGATAAGTTGTTGCATTTGATATTAGTCGGATATATGTAATATAGCCGGATTATTAAATCAATTGTTGATTTATTGATTTAATGTATAATTATATATTTGATATATTAAATTACATTAACTAATATCAATTCACTTAAGATTTCTTTTCTCACTTGGTATGTGCATATTGTATATATGTGATATATGCAAGTGTACATTATTTTGTGTCATGTTTGATGATACATGCAACTTGGGTGTGTGTATGAATTACACCATGCTTGGTTTAATCCTAGGGTTTTTAATGGATTAAGTAATTCTAAAACTAAATGATTTTGTCATGGCGCATAAGCTTGCAGAAGCTTGTAGATCTTTCACTAAGTCTTCAAGTTTTGTTTTACCTAAGATATTTGTTTACCCTACCAATTAACCTATCCTTGGTTAAGTCTCTACAAAGGTTAAGTATATGATACTTAACTCACCCATGGTTGCTTCACTCTCTCATGAGTTCAGTCTTCTTCTTCCTCCTCAAAGCTTTCTAGATTCAATGGAGATGTGAAAAAAATGTGAGAAAATCCATTCTAAAGTGAGCCCACTTCCTACTTCATCATCCTCTACTACTGTATCACCTTAGAAATGTGGTTAGTGTTAATTAAGCGTTAATATTGGTTTTTGAGGAAAAGTTTACCAAATCGGTTTGCTCACATTTTATAACAATTAATTAATATTTTATTATTATTTGTTATGCCTTGCACACACTTGTGCATATTAATGTGAGGGTTAGTTAGTGTTAATCTTGTTTAGCAAGCATGGCACCTTAAGCAATCCGTACCTTAATCTAACCTTGCCTTAGATATTTGTGTGAGAAATATCTTGTTTGGATTGAGAGAGAGAGGTGGCTAGGTGAATCATGGGAGCATTTATGTGAGCATTAATGAGGAGAGGGAGATAGTGAGTATAAGGCTAAGACTCACCCTACACTCACCTCTTATAACATTTCAGAAAAATAAAATATTACTTTTGGGAATTTTTATAATTTAATATTAATTTTAATGAATATTTTAATATTTCGGTATAATTAAATACCGATAAATGGGGAAAAATTTAGAAAATTATGGAAATTACTGAAAAGATTGTGCTTTATGTGGTTCATGCAAATTATGAAAGTTTATAATTTATTTGACACTATTTTAGTGCTAATCGCGATTGAAAATCGCTAATCGGGCTTTAAGCATGTTTTGTGCAAAACATGCACCATATCATTTACACTTGTGTTACATTTTCCTACATGGCTTTCTCTTCATTTTTCATTCTTGGTTTTGGGTTTTAAGTGAGAAGAGAAAAGAGAAGGAAAACAAAACAAAACAAAACGAAATGGATTAAAGAATAGAATAGTGTGAGTTATGGGCATGAGAGAGAGAGGGTGAGAAGTCAACCATTGTTCATGGCTCTCATTTCTTCCTTCATTTCCTCTCCTCCCTCAACCATGGCAGCACCCATTTTTCCGTCCTCTTTAAACCCCCACTTCATCACTAAAAACTCACAAAAACCTCATCCCCACTTCACAAAATTTGTGCACAAGCTCTCAAGCTACACCTTGGACAAAGAAAAATCATATTTTGGTGCTGTAGGGGATTCATGAGTGCCAAATGAGGTAATTCTTCCATCCTTAGGGTAGTTTTTCCACTTCTTTATCACATGTGCAAGTTTAGAGGTGTTTTATATTGGTTTAGTGGACATTGAAATTTCTATTTGAGGGTTTTGAGGAAATTTTGAGTTGTGGTTGTGAAATTGAGTCCTAGTTGTGACCATAGAACCCCTGATATGATGCAAACCCAGACCAAACCCAAAATAGAACCTGGAACTGAAAACAAAAACTATCCATTTCGGTTTTGTGAGTGGTTAGGGCGTGCAGGTAAATCTGGGATGACTTGGTTAAATTACGAGATGAGCAAACAACCTCTGTAGACTAGAATTAACCCTAGGAACCCCCTGTAGCAATACGAACCACAGAGGATCCCCCAGGGCCGGCGAGCTTGGAATTTTATGGGAGGGGCTTGGCCACTTGGTGATGGTTAGGGCACAGGTTGCTTCAGTAGGTCACGTACACTATATATATCACCCTAGTATTGTTTTGGAACATTGTTTTAACCTTAATCAAAATCTGGAAGCACTTTAGTATGCTTTTTGGACATGTTTTCCGTATTCTAAATGATAAGTTTCGATATTTGGATTTGCGTTTAGTTGTTGGATGTTTGTACATCAACGACTAGGAAGGATGGGTTGTGTTTTGCATGCGAGGCGATAGGTTTTGACCTATGTGAGTTCCGCGTGTCGTTTTGGTTTTGATTTGGATTTTAATCCGACACGATACGTTACTATATGTAGGTACCCTCGCGAAGACTTCAAGACGAAAAGCGAGCGCGTGGTGACATCGGCATCGGCAAGCGAAGGTCAAGGTGAGTAATATATATCTACGGGGGAAGTCGAGTGGATGGCGTATAGCACCCCCGCAATTCGATGTACAGTATGATATATATATACTATATATATATATATATGATATATTTTATGTGAGACATGGATATTCAGGATATGGTTATGTGTTCATGGATTAGTAGTGTTACTTGCGAAACCCTAGAGTTGTTGTTGCACACACACACGCGCACACACTTGCATGCATTCATTCTTTTACCTGTGCGTATATGGGGATATGTGTATATATATATACACACACACACACACACACTTGGGTATGGAACTATGTATATATATGTGTATACATATATACGGATTATGAGGATAGTACTTGGGGTTGGAGATGAGTCGATGAGATTGGGCTTGAGGCCGTGAGATCGGTGATGTGACATGGTTCGTATTTGAGATACGACATAATGGTTTAGCTGGTCCTTTTGACGTGGTGTTTTCATACACACGCATGCATATACATATGTGGTATCAGTATTGTACTAGACGTAGATCAGTACCCCGGATCATGATATTTGATAAAGAAGACACCAGATGAATAATGTGATAGATGTGACATTTGACCCGTACCCAGATTTGGGAGGCCGTACGATGGATTTACCGTACGAGCTATATATTGATGATAGATTCGCACTCTTGACTTGAAAATGTCATATTATAGATATTGTATCGTATGGGATACTTTTGAGGCGGGATCACCGACTGTTATATATATATATATATCGACTCAGATGTTAGGCGGTTTTCTTACCTTTCGATTAGCCTGTTTAGTTTTGTCCGGTAGTTTACTTGTAAATGATAAATTAGATTCGAGTCATACCTATTTCAAAACTAACGAATCATGAGTATTTTTAAAGACAGGCCAAGGGATTCTATAGATATTTCAAAGGACGTACATTTTCTTAAAAACACCGTGGTCCCTATTTTCTAAACACACGATTCGTATTATTTCAAATGGCAAAACAGTACAATTCATACTTAGACATATGTAGATTCATTATCATTGTATTTGATATTCAGCTCCCGTATATTCTTGCTGCTCGCATCGCATTGCATGCTTATATTGTGTTTTCATATGTTAATATTGAAATCATGCGGTCAGGACACCAGCACCATTACCGATGATTCGTATGTTCCACATACACTTACTTGCCAGCTCACACACATCATCATCGGTAATTGCCATGTCATGTATACTTTAGAGAATATTATTTCATTGACATAGCATGTTAGCTGATAGTTTTGACATGATATTAGTGTACTTGCTTATATGCCAGTTTAGACATTGCATTTATTACTTGCGAATTCATGCATATTATTATTCACTGTTATGGCTGTTTGTGGGTTGACCCTAGCTTTGACGAGGGTTGATTTTCTACCATCTGGAAGATCGATAGTGATATTGTTCTTGACTCGCCACAGTTTTAGTAAAATGGATTTTTTTAGAAAACAGTAGTAGGAGTATGGTAGAACGGGAAGAGATTCCAGAACCGCAAACGATTACGAAAAATTTAATAGGACCTAAAGATTCAATCAAGCATGACATTCCATTAGCCACTCGGCAGATATGGTGGGTAACCTGAAATACCCGAGAGGTACTCCGGTAGCCTCAAGGATGGTGACAAGGAGGTTCTTGTTTACCCAGACTTGCCATTACTGCTGTTACAGTGTTGGAGATAGTGCCCTCAGAGTCAATTATTGGATCACAGGTACGTGATTGCAATGATTGAGGGAGGACCTATCCCGGTAGGACAGTCTTACTCGAGATGATAGTATGCTATCTGGTTTACCTTTATCATCGTGTACTGTTTTAGGTGACCTGACACGTCGCTATTACACGTTGATAGAGCCCCTAGGATTCTTGCTTGACCACCAGCAGTATGAGGGCGATCATATAAGTGGGAGCTGGGGGGTCTATAAGCTTATCCTTAAAAGGTCCCTGGTCGTGGGAGTTTCGAGACTGGGCATCGATACTCCATTAGTAGACTAGTGTATACAGTCGAGACCCCGACGAGGGGCGGTGGCCGGTCTCACAAGCCACTGGTGTCAGTTGGATCACCTAAGATGTATACAGGTGCTCATTGGGTTATGAGTACACCGGACAGGACTCGCCGGGAACATGCTAGTTGGTCATATACCAGACGTCAGATGGCAGTTCCCTGGTGACATGTGTGCAGGTTAGTTCATCGACCTGGGGATCGTCATTTGTCTCGTGTGAGTTCCCACTGTACTTTGATTACTACCCTACCACGGCTCAAAGGAGTCGTGCAAACAGGTTTTAGTTGGGTACAGTCCCGAGCCACATGGAGGCAGTGAGCGTATCTTCAGGGGTTCGTCTCTCCCGGTATTGGGGGTGAGGTCGTGCTGTGTCTAGGAGAGCCATTACACAAAGTCCTTGGCCAAGGCAAGGAGATTTACTGGTAGGTATTCCAGTAGTATCTCAGGGTATTCTGGGCTACACTCCGACACGACTTGTACCGCTTTTGGGGGTCTGACTTTTACCAACCCCCTAGGCCCGCCATGCGATACTCATAGACGAACGGACCGGACTGCACGGATATTGTCACTGACAGGCTCAGTAGGGTGTCAGGATGAGTTCGCTCATCGACGTCCCTTTTGGTCAATACCTGGTAGCCCGTTACGTATTGGCTTATACCTCTGACGTGCTAGTGGTTAAATCCACAACCATGGTGTTGACGAGTCTTTAGAGTCCCCCACATTCAGTTACTCAGCTTTCGGGCGAAAGGTTGTAGAGGCCGTATGGAGATATGGCAAGGTCCGATCAGATACGTGCGGTATTGCACGGATCAGGATCGGACAGTTTGTACTATAGGCCGTATGGTTATATGGCAGGGTTTGATCAGATACGTGCGGTATTGCACGGATCAGGATCGAACAGATATTTCTAGCCGGTTTTGGTATAAGCCGGACCTAGTATAGTACAGTGTAGACTTTGTCTCATTGCATTTGTATTTCGGTCGAAATACAGATGCGGGTGTGTATGCACAGTATCGGGGTTTTCCCGTAATTTATTACGGGACCAGTTTTCTGGAGTTGCCAGTTTGCTTTCCGTTTCGGCCAATTTCCATTGTTCCGTTCATTGGCCGAAGATTGGTGGAGGAGGGCTTATTTGCATTGTTGCAAATAGGCATTTGTGGAGGGGGTCTTTGCATATATTTGTATCATGATAGTCTCTCATTGACCTTGACTTCTAGCTATCATGATGGCTTGACTTTTAGTGGGCATGATGGTTGATGATGATGAGGGGTGAGGTTGGTTGAGTGTGGGTTTATTGTTGTGATCATATTCTTTCATGATGCCCTCTTGCATTATTGTTCCACCCACCCCTTGTCTTTTCTCTCTCCAATCTCACTTGGTAAGGGGGGGGCCGGCCATTCAAAAGGGAATGGGATTCATTTTCTTGTGGTGGGGGAAAAATTGGGATTCTTATTCTCTTTGTATGCTACATTTTTCCCCACCTCTCTCCAAGCTCTCTTCTCCTCCACAAATGGCAACTCCATAACCCCAATAGAGACAATAGTTTCTACACGAATTCTACAACGAATCTTGGGCACGTCGAGTAGCCGGCTTCGTGCCCGAGTTGCCTCGGCATTGAGGTGGGAGCCCGTAAACGAAGAAGGCGATGTGGTGCACTTCCGGCGACGAGGAGGAGACGGACGGAGATCCCGCGAGGAGATCGGAGTGGAGATGAAGACCGGAGGACTTGGATCGTCGGTATATCTCTAACCCATCTTGTTTAGTAGCTTAGACTAGTTAATGGTAACGATCCGGGTGTTTAGTGCGCGGTGGTGCCGGTTTGCAAAGTCCGCAAAATTTAAGTTATTCACCGCTTCTGCTTTCCGGCGTCGGATTGACGGCCGGGGCGCCGCCGTGCACTTACAGTGGTATCAGAGCCTCCCCATTAACTTAGTCTAGCTTTGTGAAATGTGTTTTTCAGTTCCGATCGATCGAAATGTCCGAAAACCCAAATACACCCATGACAGTTTCTGTTGAATTTTTTCAGTCTCCAAAAATTTTTCAGGTTGCATAAAAGTACTGTGCTAGATGAACTAAGAGCACTGTTCAAATTCGAGGCAATGATATTCCAACCAGAGCGCGGAAGCGCGGCCAAAACCCACTTCTGGCCGCTCTTCCGCCGCAGTATGGAATAATCATTGGGCCGGATTTTTTCAGTGGGCTTCTGGGGATAAATTTGGGTTTCTGGAACATTTAAATTGGGCCCATATTTTCTGTAAATGCTGCAGTTTTGTTTTGGGGCCCACTTGTTATATTTTAATCGATCGGATATTTTAAACACATTTTTCACAGTATTTACATTATATCTGCGACCGTGAATGTCACTTGATCGGTAAATCCGGTCTAACTGCTATAGCCCGGTTAGACGGATTTGCGAACGTGACTTTCACGTTGATGTTTTGTTTTTGCTGTGATGTTGCGGATCGGTCGTGGGGGATAGCCTGGATGCAATGCTAGTACAATTTTGTTGTATTATGTACATTTGATATTGCGGGGCGAGCGTCCGACATGTGGACTGCCGTCACTGCCTGACTGTATTATTATTTTGGGGCACGACCTGGTTGCGGTCGATGTACCCGGTGTATGTATATTTTACTTTCTGTACTAGGATTGCCCCGCGGAGGGGTGCACGGATAGCCGGGTTCTGGAGGGCAACAAGCCCGCATCTCATGGCATTGAGACGGAGGGGGCTTCACTCTAGGATTGGCGGGCTATTCGCCGCACTCGTAGGGGGTACAGGTTTGACCCAGGAGGGGTGCCCAAGTTGCCGGATTCCGTGAAGTGCTGGGTGGTCCATTCACGGCGCTGAAGGGGGCTGCCTCGCTTCAGGTTTTGGCGGGTGACTTTCCGCGCCCGTAGGGGTCTAGGTTTTCATTGCACAGGCTATCCACACGACCAAGGGAACGTCGGGTTTCAGCGGCTCTGTGAAACCCGGGGTTCCCAGATATCTGTATTGTTTCTGTGATGCTGTTCATTCTCGGTGATGTTGCATTTTATTCACGCCTTGAGCGAAATATAATATATTGGTATATATATTAGTAGATGTTGTATATGTTTTGCATCCGCGCTAGTCCAGTCCCCGCTCTGTCGTTAGTTAGCTAACCTAACGGGTAATGACGGGACCCAGTGGCGAATGCGGATGGCATATACGTACATCAGTATATTTTCGTTCTTTTTGGTGTGATCAATTGATGGGACTGCATTGATTCGGATCAATGCAAAGTTAAAAAACAAACCTAATCTGATGTTGTTGGAACACTTTTTCAAAAAGCTGTTATTGCAAGGACGTTTACTTTTGTTTTGCATCGTGGTATTCATTAGAATATCCTGCTCCTCAGTCGACGAGGCAAGGGCCGAGATCCCTTCACCGGGAGTGACCCCTTGGACAATAAGTTTGCGTCAGGGCATTAACTTCACTATAGCCGATTACTTTTGCTTTGCACCGTGGTATTCAGATGGAATATCCTGCACCTCATTCTACGGGGAAAGAGCCGAGATCCCTTCACCGGGAGTGACCTCTTTAGCAACGGTTTTCGTCACTATATTTTCAAAAAGCTATCCGTTCCTTCAACGATATCAAGTTCTTTACGTTAAAGGTTTTCGCCAGAAACCATTCGTAGCCCTCCGTCGTTTCAGACGGGTAGCACGTAGTATTCATGCTATGTTTGTTGGCCTTCGTCAAGGCATAGTGTATGGTAGCTGCTTGTTGCCTTTCTGCAGCATAGATAGATGCGTTGGTTTGGGACAGTCGTATAGCCTTGTTGGCCTTCGTCAAGGGCTTGTGCGGGTGGATTCAAATCAACCTGGATAATGACGGGTAGAACTTGACATGTGACTTATGATTTGTTGGCCTTCGTCAAGGTCATAAGAGCATGGGGCAGAAATCACATCGGGAGTTTCAAAAGAACTGAAACTTGCCAGATATGCGCATACCTTCTGGAGTGTGACACCGTGAGCGGATTCCGTCACGTTGTCATGCGATGAGAGTTGGATCCCGATTCCCACTGATGAGTTAGTTTACTCCTCGGGTAACCCCGACTAATTCTTCTTTCAGGTTTGGAGGAGAATTTGAGGTACAGTGGGAGGTTTCCAGATTAGATAAATTGGTAACCATTCTGATCTAGGTTAGAGTGCACGCTGAGTGTTTCTTTTCTCTCTCTCTTTGGCAGCGACCATTGACCCGACCCTAAGACTTTGACTCAGTGACCAAGTTGACCGAACCTTCTTAACACCGGCTTTTGGATTGTCAGAGTTGCAGACCTCATTGCCACTCCTACTTTTACCCTTTTCTCCAGGACACCCCGTATTGCTACGAACGTCCACTTCCATTGGACAAAACCGTCGTATGGTTAGATACGAACTCGAAGGAATTTATTCGAGGATGGTTTCAGGTTCTGGAGAAAACGGATAGGATTATTCAGTTGTCTTTTCCTTTTACCCTCTCTCAGGTTACGAGTACTCCTTGGTTTAGGAGTAGTACACCTATTACGCAAATTGGTTTGTCTTCTTCCAAACCTTAGGCTGGTGCCGACCGGTAGGGAATGAAGAAAACCAATTAGCATAACGATGGTGTGCAGAAGGTATTAAGTTCAGACAAAACAAGGGATTAGTAAGAGGGCAAAGTAAATTGCAACAGATATTCACGACTAAACCAAATATTTCGTTACCACTCCCACATCACCTTTGTATTTCTCCAGGACACTCCGTATCACTACGAAGATCCACAGTTTATTTGGATATTCCATCGTATGGTTATATACGAACTCGAAAGGAACTTGTTCCAGTTCGGGGATGGATCCTGGTTCAGGAGAAATAGGAATAAAGTACATTCAGGTGTCTTTTATCTTCACCTTCTCTCGTGTTGCGAGTGTTCCTAGGATTGGGACAGTACACCCATTATGCTTATTGGATAGTCTTCTTCCAAACCATAGGCTGGTGCCGAACGGTAGGGAAGGAAGAAAACCATTTGGGCTAAAGGGGTGTGCAGAAGGTAAAGACTAAAGACATATGAAGGGATTTGGAGAGGTGGCAAAGAACTATACGGTTACAGTCGTGAATCTGGAAGAGGCATTACTAGGAATACCAGGATACCCCATCGAAACATTTCAATGTTTCAGTTCCACTGTGTACTGTTAATGGAAAACTGATTTCCCGATTAGATACTTGCTCCAGGGTATGTATTTACCAGGTTTGATTCTCACATCTGTATGGTTTTACAGATGATGAGTGGGAGTAGGTTATTGGGAATTGGGTGATCATCCTCATTATATCGGGATTCGTTGTAATCGGTGATATTTGAGGAGATCACCTGGGCTGTTTGCCGGTCGGCAAATATTTGGTTTTGAATATCCGCTGTTATGCACCAATTTCAAATTGATATATCTGTACGTCTATTTTCATAGAGTGAGATATACCTTTCTGAAATTATGTCTACGACATTTACCTATATCAGTGGATGGTTAGGTAAGGAGCATTAAACAGCGGTGTAATTCTTCTTAACCATAAGTACAGTTTTCAACCTACGACACACAGTGAATGAGTTATTAGACTCAAGGGACTTATACAGAGTATTGTATGTTGTCCAGGGTCCATCAGGACAGAGGGGTTGGTCCTCGTACTATATTCGGTTTACTTATGACTTCTCTAGTTTTTAGACAGGTGTTTCGTGGAAACACAGGGTCTAAGTTTTGAGGAGTTATAGGTATTTGAATAGAGTAGAGAACCAGGTGTAGCAAGTATCGGGATTCTTCAAAGAGATCGAAGATGTAGATACTTGTGTATGGTATTCAGTTGATAGTAATGACAAAGAGATCTTGCTTCTCTTTCAGGTTACTCATAATTGGAAGTATTCCTATGTTGAGTAACGCTGATCGGCCTCCTTCCATTTAGTTGACATGCGCTGGGGACAGCTGCATGATTTGAATCTGGTTCAATTAAATCAGTGCCTCTGTTTATATATTGGATATAGAACAGTTCATATCTTAACGATGTTAAGGTACGGGGAGTTGTCCGGTTTATGATTAAAACCAGACACTGGACAACTCAAGGCACGTTTCTGTAATGGCTGTTTGTGGGTTGACCCAGGCTATGACGCGGGTTGACTTTCTACCATCTGGAAGATCAATAGCAATATTGTTCTTGACTCGCCACAGTTTTAAGTTAAAAATGGATATTTTCAGGAAAACAGTAGTGGGAGTATGGTAGAACTGGAAGTGATTCCAGAACCACAAACGATTACTGAAGATTTGATAAGGAACCTTAAGATTCAATCTGAATTGACATTCCATTGGCCACTCCGCATATAAGGTGGGTAACTTCAGGCACCCGAGAGGTACTACGGTAGCCTCAAGGACGGTGACAGGGAAGTTCTTGTTTACCCACAATTACCATTGCTGTTGTTCCAGGCTGCGAGACCCGGCGGGAGGATGAGTATAGCGTCGTTCTAAACTAGTTTTAGAAGTGCACGTCTATATGACTCTGCCAGAGGGTTGTCGTAGTCAGTGGGAGCAGCGGAAGCATTGGTGGACAGGTTGCTTATGTCTATTTATAGACTAGAGCAGATGTAGCGGAGAAAGATCATCTATTTCTGACGTGACAGTCATGGGTTTGACTTCATCAGAATAGGGGATGGATCTGTTGAGAAGGTAGTAGGGTGTGATATCCTGGTATTTAGATGATATACACAGAGTAGGAAAAGAAACTCCTACACTACGATCGGTTATACTTTGGTCGTCACACAGTTGTTTCTCCACAAAGGAAATGGATTTTATATCAGACATACTGGTTACTAGATCTATGGTCTTAGATCTAGATTTGGGTGGTTTCCCAATCAGGGTACTTGACAGCATTCTAAGAGTATTTAGAATGGACGACTCCTGGCACGGTAGTATACCTGCAGGTAATGGAGTCACCCTCTCCAGAGGTGTCTTACAGACTAAAGGGGAGAGGGACGTGCATGATTGGCAGATCACTTGCTCAGGCAATTGAGTCAATCGTGAGATGTCAAGTACCACACCAGATGTTGTTCTTGCACTAGATGCAATAAGTTGACATTAATCCAATCGTGGAGAAACGGTCGGAAGCAGTTCTAGAACATAAGTAGATGTTCTAGGGATATGATAACGACAGCCTCATTCGGGAGACAGTTATCATTCCAGGCTTCCAAGGTGACATGGACGACAAGGAGGTTGTCAGAGTTATAGTTTTTCCTTCCGATGAGGGGCAGTATTTTGGACAGGTGGTCCAAGGCAATACTGAGGGAGGCATGGCGCGCAGGATACTGATTAAGTTCAGTTGACGATACAGTCTAAGAAGTTTGGATTTGGAGTTCATTTATGAGCTATGTCCCATCAGACATCCAGACACATTCTAAGACAGGTATTGCTCTTTTCGGGAGATGGGTTTCTCCGCGAACTTGAGATATAGAGAGACATAGAAAGAAACAACTAAGCGGATCCACTCACTGAGGCTATTCCTCGAACGCAATAGTTCCGCAAACGAGCTTTGTGAGACTGACTAGTAGAGGAGTTGGATGTTCGGTATCACACGGGCTGTGAGTATGCGACATCGCAATAATTAGCCTTGAGTGCAAGTGGGAGATTGTTGGAGATAGTGCCCTCAGAGTCAATTATTGGATCACAGGTACGTGATTGCAATGATTGAGGGAGGACCTATCCCGGTAGGACAGTCTTACTCGAGATGATAGTATGCTATCTGGTTTACCTTTATCATCGTGTACTGTTTTAGGTGACCTGACACGTCGCTATTACACGTTGATAGAGCCCCTAGGATTCTTGCTTGACCACCAGCAGTATGAGGGCGATCATATAAGTGGGAGCTGGGGGGTCTATAAGCTTATCCTTAAAAGGTCCCTGGTCGTGGGAGTTTCGAGACTGGGCATCGATACTCCATTAGTAGACTAGTGTATACAGTCGAGACCCCGACGAGGGGCGGTGGCCGGTCTCACAAGCCACTGGTGTCAGTTGGATCACCTAAGATGTATACAGGTGCTCATTGGGTTATGAGTACACCGGACAGGACTCGCCGGGAACATGCTAGTTGGTCATATACCAGACGTCAGATGGCAGTTCCCTGGTGACATGTGTGCAGGTTAGTTCATCGACCTGGGGATCGTCATTTGTCTCGTGTGAGTTCCCACTGTACTTTGATTACTACCCTACCACGGCTCAAAGGAGTCGTGCAAACAGGTTTTAGTTGGGTACAGTCCCGAGCCACATGGAGGCAGTGAGCGTATCTTCAGGGGTTCGTCTCTCCCGGTATTGGGGGTGAGGTCGTGCTGTGTCTAGGAGAGCCATTACACAAAGTCCTTGGCCAAGGCAAGGAGATTTACTGGTAGGTATTCCAGTAGTATCTCAGGGTGTTCTGGGCTACACTCCGACACGACTTGTACCGCTTTTGGGGGTCTGACTTTTACCAACCCCCTAGGCCCGCCATGCGATACTCATAGACGAACGGACCGGACTGCACGGATATTGTCACTGACAGGCTCAGTAGGGTGTCAGGATGAGTTCGCTCATCGACGTCCCTTTTGGTCAATACCTGGTAGCCCGTTACGTATTGGCTTATACCTCTGACGTGCTAGTGGTTAAATCCACAACCATGGTGTTGACGAGTCTTTAGAGTCCCCCACATTCAGTTACTCAGCTTTCGGGCGAAAGGTTGTAGAGGCCGTATGGAGATATGGCAAGGTCCGATCAGATACGTGCGGTATTGCACGGATCAGGATCGGACAGTTTGTACTATAGGCCGTATGGTTATATGGCAGGGTTTGATCAGATACGTGCGGTATTGCACGGATCAGGATCGAACAGATATTTCTAGCCGGTTTTGGTATAAGCCGGACCTAGTATAGTACAGTGTAGACTTTGTCTCATTGCATTTGTATTTCGGTCGAAATACAGATGCGGGTGTGTATGCACAGTATCGGGGTTTTCCCGTAATTTATTACGGGACCAGTTTTCTGGAGTTGCCAGTTTGCTTTCCGTTTCGGCCAATTTCCATTGTTCCGTTCATTGGCCGAAGATTGGTGGAGGAGGGCTTATTTGCATTGTTGCAAATAGGCATTTGTGGAGGGGGTCTTTGCATATATTTGTATCATGATAGTCTCTCATTGACCTTGACTTCTAGCTATCATGATGGCTTGACTTTTAGTGGGCATGATGGTTGATGATGATGAGGGGTGAGGTTGGTTGAGTGTGGGTTTATTGTTGTGATCATATTCTTTCATGATGCCCTCTTGCATTATTGTTCCACCCACCCCTTGTCTTTTCTCTCTCCAATCTCACTTGGTAAGGGGGGGGCGGCCATTCAAAAGGGAATGGGATTCATTTTCTTGTGGTGGGGGAAAAATTGGGATTCTTATTCTCTTTGTATGCTACATTTTTCCCCACCTCTCTCCAAGCTCTCTTCTCCTCCACAAATGGCAACTCCACAACCCTAATAGAGACAATAGTTTCTACACGAATTCTACAACGAATCTTGGGCACGTCGAGTAGCCGGCTTCGTGCCCGAGTTGCCTCGGCATTGAGGTGGGAGCCCGTAAACGAAGAAGGCGATGTGGTGCACTTCCGGCGACGAGGAGGAGACGGACGGAGATCCCGCGAGGAGATCGGAGTGGAGATGAAGACCGGAGGACTTGGATCGTCGGTATATCTCTAACCCATCTTGTTTAGTAGCTTAGACTAGTTAATGGTAACGATCCGGGTGTTTAGTGCGCGGTGGTGCCGGTTTGCAAAGTCCGCAAAATTTAAGTTATTCACCGCTTCTGCTTTCCGGCGTCGGATTGACGGCCGGGGCGCCGCCGTGCACTTACATACAGACTATGAGACCCAGCAGGAGGATAAGTATAGCGTCGTTCTAAACTAGTTTAGAAGTGCACGTGTATATTATTCTTCCAGAGGATTGTCGTAGTCAGTGGAGCAGCGGAAGCATAGTGGACAAGAAGCTTATGTCTATTTATAGACTAAAGAAAATATAGCGAAGATAGATCATCTATTTTTGATGTGACAGTCATGGACTTTGACTTCATCAGAATAGAGGATGGATCTGTTAAGAAAGTAGTAGGGTGTGATGTCCTAGTATTTGGATGACATACACAGAGTAGGAAATAAAATTCCTATACTACGATCGGTTATACTGTGGTTGTCACACAGTGTTTTCTCAACATAGGATATGGATATTATATCAGACATTCTGGTTACTAGATCTATGGTTTTAGATCTAGATTTGGGTAGCTTCCCAATCTGGGTACTTAGACTGCATTCTAAAGATATTTAGAATGGACGACTCCTAGCATGGTGGTGTACCAGCAGGTGATGGAGTCACCCTCTCTAAAGGTGTCTTACAGACTATAAGGGAGAGGGATGTGCATGATTGGCAGATCACTTGCTTAGGCAGTTGAGTTGATCATGAGATGTCAAGTACCACACCAGGTGTTGTTTTTGCATTAGATGCAATAAGCTGATATTGGTCCAATCCTGGAGAAACGTTCGGAGGTAGTTTTAGAACATAAGTGGATGTTCTAGGGATTTGATAACGGTAGCCGCCTTCGGGAGACAGTTATCATTGCAGTCTTCCAAGGTGACCTGGATGACAGAGTGATTGTCAGAGTTATTGTTTTCCCTCTGACGAGGGGCAGTAGTTTGGACAGGTGGTCTAAGTGGATACTGAGGGAGGTATGGTGCAGGATACTGATCAAGTTCAGTTGACGATACAGTCTAAGAAGTTTGGATTTGGAGTTCATACGTGAACTAGGTCCCATCAGATATCCAGACATATTCTAAGACAGGTATTACTCATTTCGGGAGATGGTTTTCTCCGCGAACTTGAGATATAGAGAGACATAGAAAGAAACATCAGAGCGGATCCACTCACTGAGGCAATTTCTCGAACACAATAGTTTTACAAACGAGCTTTGTGATACAGATTAGTAGAGGAGTTGGGTGTTTGGTATCACACGGGCTGTGAGTATGCGACATCGCAATAATTAGCCTTAAGTGCAAGTGGGAGATTGTTGGATATAGTGCCCTCAAAGTAAATTATTGGATCACAGGTACGTGATTGCAATGATTGAGGGAGGACCTATACCAGTAGGACAGTCTTACTCGAGATGATAGTATGCTATCTGGTTTATTTTATCATACGTGTACTGCTTTAGGTGACATGATATATCACAATTGCACGTTGATAGAGCCCATAGGATTCTTGCTTGACTACCAACAGTATGATGGCGATCATATACGTGAGAGTTGGGTAGGCTATAAGCACATCCTTAAAAATGGTCCCTAGTCACGGGAGTTTCGAGATAGGGCATCGATACTCCGGAGTAGACTAGTGTATACAATCGAGACCCCGACGAGGGGCGGTGGCCTGTCTCACAAGCCATTGGTGTCAGTTGGTTCACCTAATATGTATACAGGTGCTCATTGGGTTATGAGTACACCGGACAGGACTCGCCGGGAATATGCTAGCTGGTTATTAAAACCTGTCGTCAGATAGCAATTCCTAGGTGACATGTGTACAGGTTTGTCTATCGACCTGAGATCGTCATTTGTCTCGTGTGAGTTCCCACTGTGCTGTAGGGTTACTATGCACGTGCACAAGGGTCTATGAGGCATCAACCATGCCCGATTAAAATTTTAGCCGTGCTGAACAACCCGAAGCCGGATCTTTAAACTAGGGTTTTGGCGAAAACGAACATGTTAAACGCTTTAACACTAAGTGAGAGAGATTACAACGTTTGTAGATCCGGTCCTTCACTTCTTAAGCTCCGTGTTGAGGTCCCTTCGCTGCGATCATCGTGTTGTGGACTCTCGAGAGCCTTCACGAAGAGAATGATGCAACCTTTGCTTCCGATCTTCGATACCAAGATGATCTACCTTGAAGTTTCGATAACACAAGCTAACACTCATAATATGGAGTGAACACCCTCATCTAAATGGCAAGGATAGATGAGGATGATGAAGTAGGATTTTTGCTCTCATTTATTATCTTTTTCTCACTCACTTTCATCACAAAAGAAAGCTTTTTCATGAAGGAACTCAAGCATGAAGAAGAAGAATGAAGAAGATAACCTTAATCCTTTTGTGATGAACAATGAATTATTGTAGTGGTTACAAATCTAACCAAGGGTTAAGCATGAAAGAGTTAACCCTTGTAGAGAGTTAACTAGGGTTAATGGTTTGGATTGGGTTAACATAATATCTCACAAAAATATCAAGCAACCACAAAGTCAAAGCTTCATGAAGCTTCATGGAAGCTTCATGCAAAAGCTAACCCTAATACAAACCCTAACCAAGTTTAAACCCTAATCCAATGTTAAATTTGTAACCCTAACATGTTACAATATTATATATCACATATACAATATATTTTGTAACAATAGAAAATAATACAATTAACATATATCGCATATATATCAATGTATTATCCCGTGAGAAAATGAATCTTTTAGTGAGCTAATATTAGTTAATGTAATTTAATATATCATATATATTATTATACATTAAATTATCGAATCAACACTTGATTCGACAATCCGGCTATTTCACAAATAACCGACTAATACGATAACCCGGCTATATCACATATACCCGGCCGATATCTCATATAGCGAGAATCCAATACGGTAACATATACCTCATTATCCTCGGTCCCGCACATATCACATATGTGCTCCTACTCCGTTTTTCCTGAGTCAATAAACCTCTGTGTAGGACTATAAAGAATCGTCAATACGCCGGCAGTAGGTGATGATCATATCAAACACCCACAAGCTGCAAGCGGTCAGCTAAACGTAACAGCTACCGAGGTATTGAGCGCTCAGAAGATCAACAAGCAAGCCTGTACACTCTCCTGTGAATCCAAACAGTAACACTCCCGTACAGTCCGATCTCGTCGTCTGATATGTTGCATATCTCGCCTAGGGGTGGTAAACGTCAGACCCCAGTAGCTCGATAAGTCGTGTCGATATGAGGTCTATAACAGTTCGAGAAACTACTGATAACACTTACAAGTAAATCTCAGCAACCCTGGCCAGGGATTTCTGGTTATAGCCAATCGAACACAGCACAACATCAACTCCCTATACCGGGAGAGACGAATCCCCTCCTATCGCTCATTGCCTCCATGTGATTCAGGACTGTACCCAAAAGCCACCTTTTTGCACGCCCTCTTGGACGTGGTATGATGGAAATCAAAGTACAGTGGGAATCACACAAGACTCTATGACGATCTCGGGTCAACAGACTACTCTGTACCAGTGTCACCGGAGAACTGCCATCTGACATGATGTATAATACCATCTGGGAGTTCTCGGCGAGTCCGTCCAGTGTACCCAATCTCCACTGAGCACCCGTACACCATCCTTGATGTCAAACACCGATGTATATGGGATCATCCATCGCGCATCATATGGGTCAATATGCGTATATCACAACAGATGGCCCTAACCGCAACATACCCAACAATTAGCTGCGGTTGAAGTATCTCATACTCAACCATCCCATAAATGTCTCTACTAGGAAAAAGGCCTTTGTAAGTGGATCCGCGCTGTCGTCCTCTGTGTCTACTCTCCTAACCTCGATCTCCCTTGAGATCAACCATCTCCATGATCAGGTGATACTGCCTAAGAATTATATCTGGATTTCTGATGGGACGGTAGTTCCTTGGCTAAAGCCACAACTCCATTGTCACACAATGGTAGGAACGAAGTTCATCTCATGAACTTATATATATCCAGACTGCCTCTTTGGTAGCATCTTTGGTAACGATGTATCTTGCCATTAATCGTCTAGTATGTCACGGTATCTAGCTTGGAACTCTTCCAACATACCGTCCCTCCACTGAGGGTATAGACAATGCCAGCGACTGACATTCAGTCGTCCTTATCTCTGGAACCTTTCCAGTGATTCTCCCCAGGATCGATTGACACCATCTCACTACAACTAGTGAGTATCCTAACATCCAATTAGATCTATCTCATAGATCCAAAAGCCAGGATTTAGGAGGTATCACTTTGATCCAATATGGAGAATCCTTGGGATAAGCGGAGATTGACTGAGCGTAGCATAGGAAACTCCTTCCCTATCAAGAGTATGTTATCCACGTACTCTACGAGGATCACCACCATACTCCCTACTACCTTTTTGTATATACAAGGTTCATCTACCATTTCGATGAAGTCAAACTCTTTGACTACCACATCAAAACAGATGTTCCAATTCCGCGATGCCTGTTTTATCACATAAAATATCTTGCACACGTTTCCGCTGCTCCCACTGTCTACGAAGCCCTCTAGCTGTGTACTTATAGACGCTATCTTCTAAAACATCATTCAGAAAAGCAGTCGTGACACCCAACCGCTAGATATCGTAGTCATGGTATGTAGCCGCGGTAAGTAGGATCTGAATGGACTTAAGCATAGCTTTGAAAGTCTCAACTTTTCCATGTACACCAAGTAATCTTCTTAAGATATACTTGCTCCTGATGGGGATTTAACCCTTCAGATAAAGCAGCCAAAGTCCATACTTTGTTGGTGTATATGTAACACTTTGATTTTTCCGTTAGAATGTTTTTGTGATAATTAGTATTTGTGCATGTTATTATATTAGTGTTCATAGGATTATTAGTTATTTAGTCGTGATTAGCAAATTGAAAGATTTTCCTTTGTAGTGTACACTTGCACACTTAGCCATTTTTGTGACTTAGGGTTTTGGTGACTTGTTAACCATTCTTTTGTGCATGGTTCATTTTAATTCCCCCACCATTTTAATCAAACAAAACCCTTTTTCATAATTCAAAATCCTAATAAACAATGAGACATGGTGGGTTGGTGAAGTTTGACCTTTAGACCATTTTCTTTCTCTCTCTCTCTTTTCTTCTCCCCACTTCAGAATTCTGCAGCCATCCAGCAGAGAAACCCCCTCTTCCTCCATCTTTTCTTCTCCTTTTTCATTTCCCTTTGATCCTTACACAAAACCCTATACATATCAACTCATTTTCTTCACAAAATCATGGAAAAGTGAGGTTTTTGAGGTGTTCAAAGGCAAATCTGCACACTTGAGGGAAAAGATGAGACTTTTGGTGTTTTACAAGGTTCTTAGAAGGTATAAACTCATGTCTTAACCTCTTTTTCCATAACTTGTAGTATTCTTTAGCAAAGATCTGATTTTTGTGCATTTTTAGTGATATTAAAGGATATTTGTGAAGTATATGTTAGATTGGTGTTCTCATAGTTTAGTTAACTCCTTTAAGTGTTATTAGAGCTATTTTAACCAGGTTGTACTTCAGGTTTGCACAAAATACCATAAAGTTCCATTTTAGTGCAAAAATGTGGATTTTAGCTTGATTTAAGGCTCTGTAGGATCTGCTACTACCCGAGATGTCCCAGAACAAAACTAGATGTTACTGTAGCATTTATGGGGGGTGTAGAGTGCACACACAAAACCTGGGAGCCCAATTCCCTACCCAGGCCGCCGAAATAAGCATTCTGGCCGCAATTTGCGGCCAGATGGGGGTGATTTGGGTTGGGGTTTGGGGTGTGGGTGTCTGCTGCTATGTGGGTTATTTTGGTATATAAAGTTTTACAATATCTATTCTGTATCAAAATCTGGAGTAGAATACCTATTTTCCCGTATTTTAATCTTCGCGACATGCGTGATACGTGTGTATGGGTTTTGGGTTTCTGCGTATCGCGACGCGTCGGAGTGACTTCAGGCGCGTAATCACACGTTTTAGCGTATCGCGCACACGCGCGCTTGGTTCACGACACGAGTTACTAGTTCGGCCTTAATGTCGTGTTTGTGTGACTGCAAGCTTATGTATGATATATTATGAAATTCTAGGTTCGCAGGCGAGTACGGCGGACGCCGCGCAGAAGGGGAAACAAGTTGTTGGCTATACCTAGCGAGAGACTACGGTGAGTAGATTTTGAAAGGTTCCTAGGCACTCTAGTAAGGTCTCACAAGGCATCGAACATGCCAATTTAAAATTTTTTGTGCCGAGAAACCCTAGACTACGGATCTTAAACTAGATGTTTAGGCGAAACGGAAAACTAGTTAACTATTTAACTAAAGTTGAGATGCTACTGTTAGTTATATGTATGCCCTAGAGGCCATTACTATACATAGGATGTATATTGTAGTGGATGCTGGGACGTATATAGGGAGGACTTTCTTGCTCGACATGATAGTATGCTATCTGGTTGATCTTTACCTTAACGTGTATACTGTTTGTCTCTCTGTTACATGTTGGTAAAGCCCTTAGGATCTGTACTTGACTACCTGGACTATGATGCAGATCATACTAGTGGGGACATGGTAGTCCATAAGTACATCCTTCAAAGTCCCTAGTCGTGGGTGTATCGAGACGGGGCATCGATATGCCAGAGTAGACTAGCGTGTACCTTCTCGACCCATACAGATGGGCGATGGATGATCCCATATCCACCGGTGTTTGACATCAGAGGAGATATACGGGTGCTCAGTAGAGACTGGGTACACTGGACGGACTCGCCGAGAACTCCCAGATGGTATTATACCTCACGTCAGATGGCAGTTCTCTGGTGACACTGGTACAGAGTAGTCCGTTGACCCGAGATCGTCATAGAGTCTTGTGTGGTTCCCACTGTGCTTTGATTTCCATCTTACCACGTCCAAGAGGGCGTGCAAAACGGTGGTTTTTGGGTACAGTCCCGAGTCACATGGAGGCAATGAGCGATAGGAGGGGATTCGTCTCTCCCGGTATATGGGGGTTGATGTTGCGCTGTGTTCGATTGGCTATAACAGGAAATCCCTGGCCAGGGTTGCTGAGATTTACTGGTAAGTGTTACCAGTAGTTTCTCAAACAGTTATAGACCTCATATCGACACGACTTATTGAGCTATTGGGGTCTGACGTTTACCACCCCTAGGCGAGATATGCGACATATCAGACGATCAGACCGGACTGTACGGTAGTGTTACTGGTCGGATTCACTGGAGTGTGAGCGGGCTTGCTCGTCGATCTTCAGATCGCTCAATACCCGGGTGGCCGTTACGTTTAGCAGACCGCTTGCGGCTTGTGGATGTTTGATATGATCATCATCCGCTGCCGGCGTATTGACGAGTCTTTAGAGTCCTACACAGAGGTTTCCTGGCTCAAGCGAAACGAAATAGGAGCGCATATGAGATATGTGCGGGACCGAGAATAATACGAGTATGTGATACTGTATTCGATTCTCGCGATGTGACATTGATCGGTTATATCCGATATAGCCGGGTTATCGGATCAAGTATTGATTCGATAAGATGTTACTATTGATACCAGTCGGTTATGTGCGCATGACCGGATCATTGAATCAAGTGTTGATTTAATGATTTAATTTATAATTATATATTTGATATATTACTTTGCATTAACTAGTATCGGGTCACTTTAAGATGGATTTTCTCACTCTTTTGTGCGCATTACATATACGATATGATTTTGTGCACTTCCTTGTGTCATGTTTGATGATGCATGCCCTTTTTTGGTTAAGTGTAAAGAATGAACCATGGTTGTGAATGGTTAGGGTTTTGTATTAATCATTCATTTATTTATATATATTTGTTTTGAATTTAAATTGTGAGAAGAAAACAAAATGGTTGCATTTTTCTTCATGAAGTTTCTAAGTGCTTCATGCACTTTGACCATTTTGTCTTCTTCTCCTTTACCTAACCATTCACTAACTATGATTCACTCTCTACACCTAACTATGATTAAGTCATGATAAGTATTCTTTTTATTGATAATTTAAACAAGACTTATCATAACTTTTCATGAGCTTCTTCTTCTTCTTCATAAAACACATGAAGAAAAAGCTTGTAGTCATCAATGGTAGATTGATGATATGAGTGAGAAATCCAATTCTAAAGTCTACCCACTTCCTATTTCTTCATCCTCTACCTCTTGCCAAGTAGTAGAGTGTGTTTCCTTCACAACTTTTTACGGTTTGGTGAAGGTGGAGCTTGATTCATCGATGCCTCGACGTAGATCATCTTCGGCATGGACATCGACGACCTGGCTTGCCCATTCTCCGACGAAGCCGACTCTAGAGCCCGGATTTGATTTGGACAGCGGAGACGACATCGTTGCGGAGCCGTGGAGGTGGATAACCGGATCTACAAAGGTTGTATTTCCGTATTCTCATTAGTTAACTGTTAACTAGTTCTTGTTCGCCTAGACTTCTAGTATACGATCCGTTGTTTAGGGTTTGTAGGCACCATAATTTTTAAATTGCCATGGTTGATGGCTTGAGAGACCTCACTAGAGTGCCTAGGAACCCTGCAGTGGTATCAGAGCCTAGCTAGAGCCTTAGGCGAAGTCCAGACGGAAATTGAAGTCCGAACGAACCCGAAACCCCGCATCGATATTGCTCTCTGTACAAATTTTAAAAACAGGGATTTTTCAACATTAAAAATATTCAGAAAAACATGCAGGAAAATATAAGAGTAACTGTACAACCCGTAGCCCTAATTCCCTTAGAGCGCCGCGCTTCCGCGGCACGAGCCTGCCTCGTGCGGCGTAAGGGCGGCCGTTTTGTCGTTTTATGTGGGGTTGTTTGCACAGTAACTCCTATTTAACTGTGCTGAGTTCTCTGGATATTTTTAAAATTTTATTCAAGTGTTGAATAATCTGAGTTGATTTGGGGATTCGGTATTTCGATCGGGTATCAAATTTTGTCTGTGTGGCTTTCCGGATAAATTTTAGGATATGTTAAAAAGTTCGACCGGATATAAATACCCAACTTTTCCCCTGTCGGGAAATTTCCAAGTGTTGGATTTTTCCGTAGTTTGACGACGTTCTAAGTAGTGCAAGTAACGCGATGGTCCCTCTAGAAGACACAAACCTTAACTCGATTATGTGACCGTCTTGAACTGCCCTTTGAACCTTCGGGTTTGGGGTAGTACGGCGTGCCACATGTGAGGCGTTGGCTTGACCCTTCTACGGCTGGATCGTTGGTACTGAGGCACGAACGGAATGTTGTTAGACTTATTTCATGTGTTGATCTGAATCGGGAAAACTTGGGTGTTCGATTGTTCGATCGGAAAGTTTAACATTTTCTGTTTATCTGGAATGGGATACAATAATTGGAATTCACAATGAGTTATATGATAACTAAATGAATGTTATAAACATAGCAGTTTAGTCTCACTTGATCGGTTGCCACGGAATTTTGATGTGATCAAAAGTCCGTTGCAATCACGTAGCGTACGCGGATACTCGCCGGGTAAACTTAATAGACAGCCTCACTCCATAGCCCCGACCAAGTGACTGTAGGAGAACCCCGTCGCCGAAAGCATCCCTCCGGGTGCTCGCGGTAGCGTTGTTCCGCCTTGGTGCACTTCGTCGCCGGTATCGGGGGTGCGGCCGCCTACTTAAGTTTGCGACGAGCATTCGATCAGGCTGTCGGGAATCTTGTTGAATTGCCCGACTTGATATTGAAAAGTGTTTTCGATTTTGAGACTAAAATGCGGGGTTTATAATTGTTAGGCATGCGATGTCTAAGTAATTCATTTGGTCAGGCATGCGATGTCTGAGGTGGTTGCGGATTCCAACTGTTGTAGTTTTACACTTTCTTTTCTGTGACCGTAAGTGTAATATGTGATATCGCTGGTTTCGTTGCTATATGTCAACGACAATTGGGATGGACATATTTACTTACGTTGATGACATGTGATGTTATGTGTTGCTGGATATGTTATATTGGATCGTCGTGTTTGAATAGCCGGGGGTTTTTATGTGAGATAAGTGTTTTTCATTTTCATTCATGTAAAAACTTGTATGTAATATTCTTTTATTGGGGCGCTTCCAGGTTGCGGGAGTGTCACCGTTTGTATATTATTTACTTTTCCGCACTAGGATAGACCCAAGGAGGGGAGCACAAGTAACCGGGTTCTGGAGTCCAGTGGGAGACCAACTCGAGGAGTCGAGTCCGGGTCTCCTAACTCCAGAATTGGTAGGGTTGCTTGCCGCTCTCGTAGGGGTCTAGGGGTGTGGGTTTGGATATTCATCACGACCGTGGAATCCGTGTTTTATACTGGCTCGTATTGAAAACACGGACGTCCTAGTATATCCAATATTTCATATGTTTATTCTGCTGCGATATCTGTGATGAGATCATGTGATGTTTCTGTGATGGATATAGTATATAGTATATATGATATATTATATAGACGTTACTTATGTTTTACACCCGTGCTAGCCCTGCCCTGCTCTGTCGTTAGTTACCTAACCTAACGGTGCACGAGGGGACATCGAGGCGAATGCGGATGGCATAAGTGTACGTTATATCTATCTGTGATGTTTAGGTACTTAAATGATGGGACTTCATTAATGTGATTAATGAAATAAAAGAAACCTAAGATGTTGTAGAATCGAATTTCAAAATAAAACAGGTAGCTACAGTTCTTGCTTTGCACAGCGGTATATGTGATATATCCTGCACCTTATTCGATGAGGAAAGAACCGAGATCCCTTCACCGGGAGTGACTCCTTTAGCAATAACTGGCAGATGCTACACACTCGGTTTGTCTTTTGATAGCTTTTAAGTGTTTTTGCTTTGCACAGTGATATATATGATATATCCCGCACCTCATTCGACGAGGAAAGGACCGACGATCCCTTCACCGGGAGTGACTCCTTTAGCAAAACTAGAAAAGCCTCAAAAGCACTCCATTTTAAAATCATTTGATTCTACAACGATATCAAGTTCATTACGCAATAGGTTTTCAGAAAAACCTGTCGTAGCCCTCCGTCATTTCAGATAAATCCTGTTTAGTATTCGTGCTGCGTTTGTTGACCTTGTCAAGGCGCAGTGTGCGGTAGCTAACCAGTATTTATCTGCTTATGCATATGATGCAGATTGGGTTAGGGTAGTCGTGCGGCCTTGTTGACCTTGTCAAGGGTCGTGCGGGTGGGTTTGATTCAATCAAGAAATGACGGGCTGAACTTGACTTGCGGTCTATGGTTTGTTGACCTTGTCAAGGTCATAGATCGTTCGGGGCAAAATAGTATCGGGAATTTCAAGTGTTGAAATTTGCAATGAGATTGCATACCTTCTATGAGATAGTTGGATCCCGATACCCGCTGCGAGTAAGTGTTACTCCTGGGAGAGTTTTATACATTACAATTAGCCGATCAAGTAGGTGTCTAGAAAGGTGTCAACGGGGTTACGCCTCTGGGAAAATGAGGTTTACTGTAATTAGGTTCGTGCGAAAGCACGGGGGACCTCCCTCAAAGTACCGACACTGGCCTGGCTGAAAGATTGGCGAACTTGTAGTGTGTAATTAATCCCGGCTAGTCTTTCCTTTTAGGGTTTGAAGGAAGATTTGATAAAAAGCAGTGGGAGCCATCCTGATTAGATAAAATAATAACCAATCTATTCTTGACAGAGCGCACGCTGAGTGTTTTCTTCTCTCTCTCTCCTGGTAGCGACAATATCACGCCTTAATCAAGATAATAATACGGAATATTGACCGAACCCGCTTGTTATACTGAGCTGGGGAACGTTGGTCCCGCTCCAACTTATAAATGTTATAAGACAGAGCAGGAAATTGGGGATTACCAGAATTCCCGTGCCGCCCAAACGAAGAGAGTGCATGCTGATGCATCATCTTCGGGTGTGTTCATTATAAAGAACTGTTTCTCTGTATCCTCTACGTCCTGGGTATGTGATACCAGATCAGGATCCCAGATATGTAATCTGTTACATAGGGCTACAGATAGGTAGAGAACTGAGAACGGGTGATAAGTTTCATGAGGCAGAAAACGGGGCAAGAGTTGCAGCCAAGTCTGTCGGTCACTGTCACCCTGTATTACAATACATTAATTCTGAACGAATGTTATTAGATACCGAACCTGATATACAAAATCGTATCTATCTCTTTATTAGTAAAGAAATGATAAAATTTTGTATTGTTGGATAATGTTTTGAACATTTCCTATATCAAAAGTTGATCGGTTCAGGCACGTTATCTAAAAGCATTGATGTTCTAAATCAAACTACAGTTCTTGGTATACAGAACACACACAAGAGGAAGAGTTCAGAAATGAACGAATTCTTCTTGAGGCATTGTAGACTAGGTCAGATCAATGTGACCCGACTAGCTAGAGTTACATATAGATGTATATTTAAATCAGTTTGAATTTATATCTTGTGAAACTCGCCAGTCATGTCACAAAGATAAGATGACCACAGCTCTGTTTATTGGAAACAGAGAAAGAGTTAGTAAACTCTTGGGATTGATACATGTTGATGTATGTAAGGTCCCCTGTCTACACATGCCAGGACTGGTTCTTTATACTTCGTTATATTCTCTGATAATCTCTCAAGATTCAGTCATATGTTCCTGTTGAAACATGAGTCCGAACCTTTTGAGATATTCACAGAATATAAGTTAGAAGTAGAGAACCATAATACGGGTATAAGTATTATGTCCTTTGATGAGATCAAGGAAGAGAATACTTGAGCACGGAAATCCTGGACTATTTTAAAGGAGAATGAGATTCTCTCTCAGCATTACTCCTCCGTATACACCATAGCACGATGGTATATCGGGGCGGAGCAATCACACCCTATATGATAAGGTGTGCTCTATGATGAGTACTATTGAGTTACCTATTTCCTTTTGGGAGTTATGCACTTAAGAAGCTGCATACCTATTGAATAGGGTTCGAATCAAATCAGTTACCTACCATTTCATGTATGATATGGAAAGGGAAGAGCCCATGTCTTAAGTTAGTTAAGATTTGGGGTTGTCCGGCCTATGTCTAAAAGCAAAATCCGGAAAAGCTCGAGGTAAGGTCAGTTATGTAGAACTGGAAATGTTCCAGCTATACAAACTACAGCTGATGATTTGATAGAACCAAAGGATTCAGTAGATTCCAACGAACCTCAGCCTCTCCGCCGATCTAGCAGGGTTCCTCACCCACCTGAGAGATACGTTGGTTTCTCTATGACAGTGGGAGCGAGGATTGCATCATAAGATGATGACCCAACTAGTTTCGAGCAGGCCATCGAGAGTAAGACTCTGTAAGAATGGCTGGATGCTTAGCGATCTGAGATGGAATCCTTATACACCAACAAAGTATGGACTTTAGTTGCTATATCTGAAGGGTTAAATCCCCATCAGGAGCAAGTATATCTTGAGAAGATTACTTGGTGTAGATGGAAAAGTTGAGACTTTCAAAGCTAGACTTGATAAAAGTTTGCATCATTGACCAGGCGTGGATCATGATGAAACCTTTTCAAGTGACTATGCTTAAGTCCATCCAGATCCTACTTGCCACGGCTACATACCATGACTGCGATATCTGGTTGGGTGTCTTGACTGCTTTTCTAAATGATGATTTAGAGAGCGTCTATAAGTACACAGCCAGAGGGCTTCGTAGACAGTGGAAGCAGCGGAAACGTGTGCAAGATGCTTTATAGGATAAAGCAGGCATCGCGGAGTTGGAACATCTGTTTTGATGAAGCAGTCAAAGAAGTTGACATCATCAAAATGGTAGATGTACCTTGTATGAACAAAAAGGTAGTAGGGAGTATGGTGATGATCCTCGTAGAGTACGTGGATGACATACTCTTGATAAGAAAGGAGTTTCTTATGCTATGCTCGATCAATCTCCGTTTATCACAATGATTCTCCATATAGGATCATAATGATACTTACTAACTCCTGGATTTTGGATCTATGAGATAGATCTAAATGGATGTTAGGATTCTCACTTGTCGAAGTGAGATGGTATCACATGATCCTGGGGAGAATCACTGGAAGAGTTCCAGGGTGATAAGGACGACTGAATGTCAGTCGCAGGCATTGTCTTTTCCCTCGGTAAAGGGACGGTATGTTGGAAGAGTTCCAAGCTAGATACCGTGACATACTAGACGATAAAGGCAGGATACATCGCTACTTAAGATGCTACCAAAGAGGCTGTTTGGGTGTATATTGGTTCATGAGATGAACTACGTTCCTACCATTGTGAGACAATGGAGTTGTGGCTCATGCCGAGGAACACCGGTCCCATCAGTGATCCAGACTTATTCTAAGGCAGCATCGCCTGATCATGGAGATGGTTGATCTCCAGGGTGATCGAGGTTTGGAGAGTAGACTCAGAGAACAACACAGCGAATCCACTCACAAAGGCCTGTTCCCAGAGAGAGACTTTTATGGGATGGTTGAGTATGAGATACTGCAACCACTGCTACAGATAGCCCTAGTGCAAGTGGGAGATTGTTAGTTATATGTATGCCCTAGAGGCCATTACTATACATAGGATGTATATTGTAGTGGATGCTGGGACGTATATAGGGAGGACTTTCTTGCTCGACATGATAGTATGCTATCTGGTTGATCTTTACCTTAACGTGTATACTGTTTGTCTCTCTGTTACATGTTGGTAAAGCCCTTAGGATCTGTACTTGACTACCTGGACTATGATGCAGATCATACTAGTGGGGACATGGTAGTCCATAAGTACATCCTTCAAAGTCCCTAGTCGTGGGTGTATCGAGACGGGGCATCGATATGCCAGAGTAGACTAGCGTGTACCTTCTCGACCCATACAGATGGGCGATGGATGATCCCATATCCATCGGTGTTTGACATCAGAGGAGATATACGGGTGCTCAGTAGAGACTGGGTACACTGGACGGACTCGCCGAGAACTCCCAGATGGTATTATACCTCACGTCAGATGGCAGTTCTCTGGTGACACTGGTACAGAGTAGTCCGTTGACCCGAGATCGTCATAGAGTCTTGTGTGGTTCCCACTGTGCTTTGATTTCCATCTTACCACATCCAAGAGGGCGTGCAAAACGGTGGTTTTTGGGTACAGTCCCGAGTCACATGGAGGCAATGAGCGATAGGAGGGGATTCGTCTCTCCCGGTATATGGGGGTTGATGTTGCGCTGTGTTCGATTGGCTATAACAGGAAATCCCTGGCCAGGGTTGCTGAGATTTACTGGTAAGTGTTACCAGTAGTTTCTCGAACAGTTATAGACCTCATATCGACACGACTTATTGAGCTATTGGGGTCTGACGTTTACCACCCCTAGGCGAGATATGCGACATATCAGACGATCAGACCGGACTGTACGGTAGTGTTACTGGTCGGATTCACTGGAGTGTGAGCGTGCTTGCTCGTCGATCTTCAGATCGCTCAATACCCGGGTGGCCGTTACGTTTAGCAGACCGCTTGCGGCTTGTGGATGTTTGATATGATCATCATCCGCTGCCGGCGTATTGACGAGTCTTTAGAGTCCTACACAGAGGTTTCCTGGCTCAAGCGAAACGAAATAGGAGCGCATATGAGATATGTGCGGGACCGAGAATAATAC
Organism: Agapanthus africanus; assembly: GCA_030015575.1. Taxonomy (NCBI): domain Eukaryota; kingdom Viridiplantae; phylum Streptophyta; class Magnoliopsida; order Asparagales; family Amaryllidaceae; genus Agapanthus; species Agapanthus africanus. The sequence goes on from CM057343.1 coordinate 127,597,952, forward strand.
GAGTATGTGATACTGTATTCGATTCTCGCGATGTGACATTGATCGGTTATATCCGATATAGCCGGGTTATCGGATCAAGTATTGATTCGATAAGATGTTACTATTGATACCAGTCGGTTATGTGCGCATGACCGGATCATTGAATCAAGTGTTGATTTAATGATTTAATGTATAATTATATATTTGATATATTACTTTGCATTAACTAGTATCGGGTCACTTTAAGATGGATTTTCTCACTCTTTTGTGCGCATTACATATACGATATGATTTTGTGCACTTCCTTGTGTCATGTTTGATGATGCATGCCCTTTTTTGGTTAAGTGTAAAGAATGAACCATGGTTGTGAATGGTTAGGGTTTTGTATTAATCATTCATTTATTTATATATATTTGTTTTGAATTTAAATTGTGAGAAGAAAACAAAATGGTTGCATTTTTCTTCATGAAGTTTCTAAGTGCTTCATGCACTTTGACCATTTTGTCTTCTTCTCCTTTACCTAACCATTCACTAACTATGATTCACTCTCTACACCTAACTATGATTAAGTCATGATAAGTATTCTTTTTATTGATAATTTAAACAAGACTTATCATAACTTTTCATGAGCTTCTTCTTCTTCTTCATAAAACACATGAAGAAAAAGCTTGTAGTCATCAATGGTAGATTGATGATATGAGTGAGAAATCCAATTCTAAAGTCTACCCACTTCCTATTTCTTCATCCTCTACCTCTTGCCAAGTAGTAGAGTGTGTTTCCTTCACAACTTTTTACGGTTTGGTGAAGGTGGAGCTTGATTCATCGATGCCTCGACGTAGATCATCTTCGGCATGGACATCGACGACCTGGCTTGCCCATTCTCCGACGAAGCCGACTCTAGAGCCCGGATTTGATTTGGACAGCGGAGACGACATCGTTGCGGAGCCGTGGAGGTGGATAACCGGATCTACAAAGGTTGTATTTCCGTATTCTCATTAGTTAACTGTTAACTAGTTCTTGTTCGCCTAGACTTCTAGTATACGATCCGTTGTTTAGGGTTTGTAGGCACCATAATTTTTAAATTGCCATGGTTGATGGCTTGAGAGACCTCACTAGAGTGCCTAGGAACCCTGCAGCTACAACCTTTGTAGATCCGGATTTCCGCCTCCTTAGCTCCACGTGGTCATGTCCTCGCTGTCCATCATGAATCCTCGACTCGATCATCGGCTTCATCGGAAAAACAAGCGGAATAGGTCGTCGGCTTTGTGTCAAAGACGATCTACGTCGAGGTTGCACAAACTCAAGCTCCGACTTCACAAACTTGTGAAACTTGTGAAGTAAACACCCAAAACAACTTGGCAAGAGGTAGAGGGTGAAGAAATAGGAGGTGGGTTTACTTTAGAATTGGATTTATCTCACTTTAACTCAAGTTGCCATTTTTGTAGCAAGCTTGAAGAAGAAGAAGAAGATGAGCTAGTTATGATAAGTTATCATCAAAAGAAAATAGAAAATCAAATACTTATCATAACTAAACTAGGGTTAAGTGTAGAGAATAAACCATGGTCACTTTAGAGGGTTAGGGTTAAGCATGAAGATAAGGATGGTTAGCAAAGTCAAAGCTTCTTGAAGCTTCAACATAAAACAAGAAATGCCACCATTCTCCTCTAAATCTTTATCCAAATAAATGAATAAACAATTAAATGAATAAAGGCATAAATAAAACCCTAATCTCAAGTTAAATATGGTTTAATTCCATACACTTAACAATATGGTCAAGTATCATCAAACATGATACATAAAAGTGCACAATAGTATATCACATATACAATGTGCAAATCAAGTGAGAAAAATCCGTTTAAAGTGAACCAAATACTAGTTAATGCAATGCAATATATCAAATATATAATTATGCATTAAATCATTAAATCAACATTTTATTCAATGATCCGGTCATGTCGCACATAACCGACTAGAATCCAATGTATCGATTTATCGAATCAATGATTCGATAACTAGGTCATATCGAATATAACCATTCGAAACATATATCGCGAGAATGAAATGCGGTATCACATAAACGCATTATTCTCGGTCCTGCACATATCTCATATGCGCTCCTATTTCGTTTCGCTTGAGCCAGGAAACCTCTGTGTAGGACTCTAAAGACTCGTCAATACGCCGGTAGCAGATGATGATCATATCAAGCACCCACAAGCCGCAAGCGGTCTGCTAAACGTAACGGCCACCCGGGTATTGAGCGATCAGAAGATCGATGAGCTAGCCCGCTCACACTCCTGCGAATCCGACCAGTAACACTTACCATACAGTCCGGTCTCTTCGTCTGATACGTCGCATATCAAGTCTAGGGGTGGTATACGTCAGACCCCAATAACCCGATAAGTCGTGCTGATGTGAGGCTCGTAACGGGTCGAGAAACTACTGGTAACACTTACCAGCAAATCTCTGATCAGCCATGGCCAGGGACTTCCCTGTTACGGCCAATCGAGCACAGCGCAACATCAACCCCCAATACCGGGAGAGACGAAACCCCTCCTATCGCTCATTGCCTCCATGTGACTCGGGACTGTGCCCAAAGACCACCGTTTTGCATGCCCTCATGGACGTGGTAAGGTGGAGATCAAAGCACAGTGGGAATCACACAAGACTCTATGACGATCTCGGGTCTACAGACTAATCTGTACAAGTGTCACCTGAGAACTGCCATCTGACGTGAGGTATAATACCATCTGGGAGTTCTCGGCGAGTCCGTCCAGTGTACCCAGTCACCACTGAGCACCCGTACACCATCTCTGATGTCAAACACCAATGGATATGGGATCATCCATCGCCCATCACATGGGTCGAGAAGCGTATACGCTAGTCTACTCTGGTATATCGATGCCCCGTCTCGATACACCCACGACTAGGGACCTTGAAGGATGTACTTATGGACTACCATGTCCCCACTAGTATGATCTGCATCATAGTCCAGGTAGTCAAGTACAAATCCTAAGGGGTTTACCAACATGTAACTATAAGACAGTATAAAGAGACTAGTGTACATGTTAAGATAAATGGCAACCAGATAGCATACTATCATGTCGAGCAAGAAAGTCATCTCTATATATGTCCAAGCATCCAATATAATATACATAATCTGTACAATACTGGCCTCTAGGGCATACATACAACTAACAATCTCCCACTTGCACTAGGGCCAGCTGCTGTAGTATCTCATACCGAGCATCCCGAAGAGTCTCTCAAACTGTATCTGGGGAATGGCCTTCGTGAGTGGATCCGCCGGGTTTTTCTTCGTGTCAACTCTCCTGACCTCGATCTCCCGGCGATCAACTATCTCCCGGATCAGGTGATACCGCCTCAGAATATGCCTGGATCGCTGATGGGACCTGGGTTCCTTGGCCAAAGCCACCGCTCCATTGTTATCGCAATACAAAGGTATTGGATGCTCAATGGATGGAACCACTCCAAGTTCTGTAATGAACTTCTTGATCCAGACAGCCTCTTTGGCAGCATCGTTGGCAGCGATGTATTCAGCCTCCATCGTCGAGTCTGCCACGGTTTCCTGCTTGGAACTCTTCCAGCTAACCGCCCCTCCGTAAAGGGTAAAGACAAAGCCCGACTGCGACTTAGAGTCGTCCTTATCACTCTGGAAGCTCGAATCGGTAAAGGACTCCTCATGAAGTTCTCCGTTACCATACACCAAGAACATATCTCTAGTCCTTCGCAAGTACTTGAGAATGCTCTTCACAGCTGTCCAGTGACTCTCTCCAGGATCAGCTTGATACCTGCTCACTACACTTAGTGAGTATGCTACATCGGGTCTGGTACGTAGCATCGCATACATGATAGAGCCTACTGCCGAAGCATAGGGTATCCCTTGCATGCGAGCTCTCTCCAAATCAGTCTAGGGAGACATCTCTTTGGAGAGAGTGATTCCAGAGATCGTGGGCATGTTCCCACGCTTGGACTCTTCCATACTAAACTTCTTTAGTATGGTGTCAATGTACCTGGATTGGGACAATCCCAAAATCCGTTTGGATCTATCTCTATAGATCCTGATTCCCAATATGCAGGAGGCATCACCAAGATCTTTCATTGAGAATCTTTGTGATAAGAAGAGCTTGACCGATTGCAGCATAGGAATGTCATTTCCTATCAAGAGTATGTCGTCGACGTACAATACGAGGAAGACAACCTTGCTCTCTGCCACCTTCTTGTAGATACAAGGTTCATCTGGATTTTTGACAAAATCAAACTCTTTGATAACGACGTCAAAGCAGATGTTCCAACTCCGCGATGCTTGCTTTAATCCATAAATGGATTTAAGCAGCTTGCACACCTTGCCGCTACTCCCACTGTCTACAAAGCCCTCTGGCTGAGTCATGTACACGCACTCTTCTAAATCACCATTTAGAAAGGCGGTCTTAACATCCATTTGCCAGATTTCGTAGTCGTGATATGCAGCGATGGCAAGCATGATCCGGATGGATTTAAGCATAGCCACTGGAGAAAAGGTTTCGTCATAGTCCACACCTGGTCTTTGACGAAAACCCTTTGCTACAAGTCTAGCTTTGAAAGTCTCCACTTTCCCATCTACACCAAGTTTCTTCTTGAAGATCCACTTGCTCCCAATGGGTTTTACACCTTCAGGAGCAACTTCCAAAGTCCATACTTTGTTGGTGTACATGGATTCCATCTCGGACCGCATAGCATCCAGCCATTTCACTGAGTCCCCACTCGTGATGGCCTGCTCGAAGCTAGTTGGGTCATCATCCTCCATGATGCAATCCTCGCTCCCACCGTCCATGAGAAAACCGTAGTATCTCTCAGGTTGGCGAGGAACCCTACTAGATCGGCGGAGAGGCTGAGGTTCATTGGGAGCTACTGAATCCTCTGGTTCCACTAAATCTTCTGTTATAGTTTGTGTTTCTGGAACTTCTTCCAGTTCTACCTCAGAGCCACTAATCTCTTTTGCAAGAAATTCCTTTTCTAAAAAGGTGGCATGTTGAGCAACAAACACCTTTTGTTGTTCACTGTGGTAGAATAGATATCCATACGAATTGCTTGGATATCCTACAAACTTACAAAGAACTGATCGTGCCTCGAGTTTGTCCGGGTTTTGCTTTTTAACATAAGCCGGACAACCCCATGTCTTAACTCTTTTAATAGATGGTCTCTTTCCATTCCATATCTCATATGGAGTGGTAGGCACAGATTTAGTTGGAACTCTATTCAATAGGTATATGGCTATCTCCAGCGCATATCCCCAAAAGGAAATAGGTAACTCAGCTGTGCTCATCATAGAGCGCACCATATCTAATAGGGTGCGGTTCCTCCGCTCCGATACACCGTTGTGCTGTGGTGTATATGGAGGAGTTAGCTGAGAGAGAATCCCATTCTCTTTTAGGAAGTCCAGGAATTCATTGCTCAAGTATTCCCCTCCTCGATCAGATCGTAGGATTTTAATACTTTTTCCGGTTTGGTTCTCGACTTCTTGTTTATATTCTCTAAATTTCTCAAAAGCTTCTGATTTGTGTTTCATCAGGAACACATATCCGAATCTAGAGAGATCGTCAGTGAATGTAATGAAGTATGAAGAACCATCCCTGGCATGTGTAGACATGGGACCGCATACATCACTATGTATCAGTCCTAAGAGTTCGGTAACTCTTTCTCCGTGTCCCGTAAACGGAGTCTTGGTCATCTTGCCTTTGAGACATGACTGGCAAGTGTCATAGGATGAAAATTCAAACGGATTTAAATATCCATCCTTATGCAACTTAGCTAGTCGTGTCGCATTGATGTGACCCAGTCTACAATGCCACAAGAAGGATTCGTTGAGTTCAGAACTCTTCCTCTTGTGTGTGTTTGTTATGCTCAGAACTGTTGATTGATTTAGAACATAAATGCCATTGCACAACGTGCCTGATCCAACCAACTTTTGGTTATGGAAAATGTTCAAAACATTGTCCTGTAATACAAAATTATATCCCTCTTTACTTAATAAAGAAACCGATATAATGTTGCATATCAGGTTCGGCATATAATAGCATTCGTTCAGAACCAATGTATTACCAGTTGGTAATACAAGGTGATATTCCCCGACAGTCTTGGCTGCAACAATTACACCATTTCCTACTCTTATGTCTTTATCACCTTCTCCAAGTTCTCTACCTTTCCTAAGCCCATGTAACTGATTACATATATGGGATCCTGACCCGGTATCCAATACCCAGGACGTAGAGCAAATGGAGAAACAGTTCTCTGTAACGAACACACCCGAAGAAAATGCATCATCATGTACTTTCTTTATTCGGGTGGCATGGGAATCCTGGTATTCCCATATATCCTGTTCAGTCCTATAACTCTTATAGGAAAGAACGGAACCAACGTTCCCCAGCACAGTATAACATGCGGGTTCGGTCAATACATCCATATTATTATCTTTATTAGGGCATGAAATGGTCGCTACCTGGAGAGAGAGAGAAGAAAACACTTTAGCGTATGCTCGTGCAAGATCAGATTGGTTATTATCTTATCTAATCAGGATGGCTCCCACTGCTTTTTATCAAATCTTCCTCCAAACCCTAAAAGGAAAGACTAGCCGGGATTAATTATACACTACAAGTTCGCCAATCTTTCAGCCAGGCCAGTGTCGGTACTTTGAGGGAGGTCCCCCGTGCTTTCACACGAACCTAATTACTGTAAACCTCGTTTTCCCAGAGGCGTAACCTCGTTAACACCTTTCTAGACACCTACTTGATCGGCTAATTGCAATGTGTAAAACTCTCCCAGGAGTAACTCTTACTCGCAGTGGGTATCGGGATCCAACTATCTCATAGAAGGTATGCAATCTCATTGCAAATTTCAAAACTTGAAATTCCCGATAATATTTTGCCCCTAGCAACTTATGACCTTGGCTAAGGTCAACAAATCATAAGTGCTAGTCAAGTTCAACCCGTCATTTCCTGATTGAATTAAACCCACCCGTACGACCCTTGGCTAAGGTCAACAAAGTCGCACGACTACCCTAACTCAATCACATCTCATGTTTTAGCAGATAAATACTAATTAGCTACCGTACACCACGCCTTGGCTAAGGTCAACAAACGCAGCACGAATACTAACTAGTCTTTATCTGAAATGACGGAGGGCTACGCAGGTTTTTCTGAAAACCATGAGCGTAATGAACTTGATATCGTTGTAGAATCAAATGAAGTTTTGAAATGGAGTGATTTTGAGGCTTTTCTAGTTTTGCTAAAGGAGTCACTCCCAGCGAAGGGATCTCGGTCCTTTCCTCGTCGAATGAGGTGCGGGATATATCATATATATCGCTGTGCAAAGCAAAAACGCAAAAGCAGTCAAAAGCAAACCGAGTGTGTAGCATTTGCCAGTTATTGCTAAAGGAGTCACTCCCGGTGAAGGGATCTCGGTCCTTTCCTCATCGAATAAGGTGCGGGGTATATCATATATACCGCTGTGCAAAGCAAGAACTGTAGCTACCTGTTTTATTTAAAATCTGATTCTACAACATCTTAGGTTTCTTATCTTTCATTAATCACATTAATGAAGTCCCATCATTTAAATACCTAAACATTACAGATAGATATGACGTACACTTATGCCATCCGCATTCGCCTCGATGTCCCCTCGTTCACCGTTAGGTTAGGTAACTAACGACAGAGCAGGGCAGGGCTAGCGCGGGTGTAAAACATAAGTAACGTCTATATAATATATCATATATACTATATACTATATCCATCACAGAGTCACAACACAGATATCGCAGCAGAATAAACATATGAAATATTGGATATACTAGGACGTCCGTGTTTTCAATACGAGCCAGTATAAAACACGGATTCCACGGTCGTGATGAATAGCCAATCCCACACCCCTAGTGTAACATTTTAAAAATAATTAAATAAATAATTAAATGAATAAAAGTGTTTAAGTGAATTTTAGGATTTTCGGTAAAGTAAAATGTATTTTTCGTAAAACCAAACCGTGATTGTTTTTCACTATAAATTTAAAAATATCTATTTTAATTATGAAATTACTAGTAAATAGTGTTTATTTATCCACTTATAAATTTTTAGTTTAATAAAATATTTTTCCTAAATTAATTATTTTAAATATTAACATAAGCTTTATTTTTACACTAAATTAGTGTAAATTACAAATTTAAATGGTTTTAATTTGTAAAAATGAACCATGGCATATTATAAATTAGTTTGTATCATGCAAAATTTATTTGCAAATTTTTCCTAATTTCTAGAGCTTTCTTGAGTTGCTATAGTAAATAAATAAATAAATAAATACATGAAAAGACTTTTAATGATGTTTCTCTTCTTGAAACTTCCACACACTTGGCACACTCTCTTCTTTCTCTCACTCTCCTCACTTAGGCCGGCCACAACCCCACCATGGCTGCCCCCCCCATTTTCCACCTCTTTTTTTATTCAAAAATGATCAAAAATACATCAAAAATTCCATTAAAATTCCACAAAATCCTATTTATTTCATACCCTTTATTCCTTACTCATTTTTACATGGATTTTGGAGATGGAAAGCATGCATTTTGGAGGCTCATTTCTAGTTTGGATTTCATATTTTGGGAGGTATAATTTCTTTCTTTTGATTTATTGTTTTAGATGTTCATTTAAGCTTAATTAGATTTAATGAATTAGTTCTATGTTCAATTTTAAAAATTCAAGTTAGGGTTTCTAAATTCAAGTTATGATTTTTTTTAATTATTTAGGGTTATAATAGTTAGTTTAACACTTTTGGATTTGGAAAATCTTGCATGATTGTTGAATTGTAAATTTTTCATTGAAAATGGTTTAAATTAGGAAATTTTGCTAACTAGGTTTCTATAAAACCTAATTTTTGGTGAAATAAATCTCAATTAATATTGGTAATACTAGATTTTGGTCTTAATAAGAGTATTAACTTGTTGGTGGAAAGAAAAACCTAGTTTGATTGCTAGTTTCTATGGATAATTGATAATTGTGATAAAAATTGCTAATTTTGTAAACTAGATTTTAGAAATTTCTATATAAATGAGATTAAAAATATAATTATGGTTTTATTATATCACTATCATCATGAATTGTAGTTTAAGACATTAATTCATGCGAAATCATGTTTCGTGGTGGAATTGTGGTATTTTGCTTTAAAATGTTGAAAATTGTTAAAGGATGCAAACTAGAAATTGCAAATAAATGCAAAATTGTGTAATAAAAATATAGTAATGGTTTGTATAGTCTAGTAATGCTATTTAATGAGTTTTATGACCATTGGTTTCATTTAAATGTTAAGTTTTGATGAAAAACGGTAAACTGGCATTTTCGGGTTTTGCGAAATTGGACGGTTTGATAGATTTTCGGGTTTCGATGGATTTAATCATGTTTTATAGTATAAGTAATGTGTTTTAAAACTACAAGTTGTTTGATGATGTTATCTCGATCCATCGGAGTTTGTACGCCGATATCGAGCGGTATTTGGTTCTTTTATATGGACGGGACATAGGTTTTAACCTATGCTTGTTCCTTGTCTCTTTTGACTTTTGTATGTGATTCGGTTTACGATACTATTTATATGTTTGCGTTTAGGTACCCTTCAAGTGGACTGCGGGCGATGAAGAGGAGGATGGCGACACCGTCTTGGGCAGACATGGACCAGGTGAGTAGATGTATATCTACGGGGGGAAGTCGGGTGGATGGCGTTTAGCACCCCCGCAACATAGAATAGGAATAGTACTTATTGACATTAGGAAACCAGATGTGACCCTAGATTCTTAATGAGTAGGACCCTAGTAATAACCCTAGGCTGGACTAGACCGATTTAGGAAAAGCATACCAGAGGATGAATACCTTGGAGGAGGTTCGTAGGTTTCAGATAGAAACACACACGCACACACTGGAACACGTCATGGTGTATACGTGCATGTGTATATATATATAGAACTAGGTATAGGTATATACATATATATATATATATATATATATATATATATACAACACGTACATGGGATTCATTGATGCGATATGATATCTGAGGTATGATGAAACAGTATAACTGGGCTTGATGCCGTGATTCTTGACTATACAGTCGTATTAAGTGCTAGCGGATCATTAGAGAATGAGATGATGAACAGGTATATAAAAATTATAATGGGTAGTGATGATATTGAGATACATGGGACTCTAAAATAGTACTCGGACTGCAACTTGTGACTGATCACGATATGATATATGTACAACCTGATTACGACATTATATAAGTGTGACCTGATGCCGATATTATATAGGTGTGACCTGATGCCAATATCATATAGGTGTGACTTGATGATGACATTATACGAATGATGAGGCACCTAGGAGATACTTGACCCGTACCCCGATATTGGGATGCCGTGCGATGGATTTTACCGTACGAGGCATGGATATGATGATTGATCCGCACTCTTGATTCGAGGAAGCCGTACTACGTATGTGACGCTATTGAGGCTGGATCGCCGACTATTAGGGATATTGATTCAGACCTTAGGTAGACTCTTATTTCTATTGACTAGTTCTTAGGTTTAGTTTTCCTTAGGAGGTTAGATGGACACTAGGTTAGGTTCGAGTCATATAGTGGTAGTAGTATTAGTGTATTAAATGAGTAGGTAATATACATTCGTCTTTACTTTCGCATTGTATCATAATGTTGCATGTTCATACATATGTTGCTATAAACAGTATAAACCTTACCTGTTAGGACACCAGCACCATTACCGATGATGCGCATATTCCACGTACACTTATTTGCCGGCTCACACACATCATCATCGGTAATTGCTATGTCACGTACACTTTAGATCAGATTATCTTTTATTGATAGAATCAGTTAACAACTAAACCGATATAATATTGTGATTACTCGCTGATGTTAACATAGACATGATATTTATTACTTAGACATTCATGCATTCATATTTTCATGTTATCACGCAGTATTATGGGCATATGCCGACACTTATCATATATTTACTCATGATTTTGAGATTTGGATTTCTGTGAGATTTCTGGATTTTTGGGGAAAACCGCAAAAATATATAAAAACTTCTCTCTCTCTCCTCCTCTCTTTTTAAACAAAGTTGCGGTTTTCTCGTGATGTATGTGTCGTCCACCATGAGATTTTATGTTTTCTGTTGGATTTCGAGACCCGATTCGAGGAGTGGATGAACCGTCTCGGGTACATGGTGGGCCCGGTATGGTACCCCGGGGCAAGAAGATCGAGTTGTAGACGATGAGCCTGGCAGGGGAAGGCTACCTACCGGTGATGTCTGGCGCGGCGGATATCCGGAGGATACCGACCGTTGTCGTGAGATTTGATTATGGGCCGATCCGGACTGACGGAGCCCGATGTATTGAGACTATGAGACTTGAGATTTACATGTTTGTGTCGATGCTTGACACGGATTCTCATGGATTTCATTGTTGAGATTTCAGATTCTTATACACATTTTACTATGATAACAGCCAAAGATTTCTTATACAGATATACCTGGATTTCAGGATTGCTTATTTTACATTCATGGTGCATGCATATCCATTCATATAACATAGTACTATATGAGGCACTGACACGAGCACGGAGTATCTGCACTTACACGTAGTATTACCCTGCTATTACTAGAGGATTGAGATTTAGTAGTGTATTATTATGACCTAGGATAGCGTTGTGCATTCGATTTCTTTTTGTAGATGTCTTCTACTCACGAGTTGGCAACTCACCCCCGTTGTGCCAAATTCTTTACAGGTTCGATGTACAGGTTTCCCGTGGCAGCTTGTTGGCACATCTTTTCTTCAGGGTGATTTGCACGGTAGGTTGGTTCACTTGTATCCGAACCACCATTGTACTTTTATTCATTCATTTGTATCTAGTAAGCTCCATCAACCATATTTGTATTACTTGATAAGTTATTGGACCAGTCTTTTACTTCGACCTTAGAGTCGCGCCTGTATTATTCTGATCTGGTGGTTTTGTTTTCTTTTGAGATTGAGCCTCGCCTTCTGGCGTTGTATATTATTGTGCTTGTTGTGGTTGTTTCCGCCTGTTGGCGTTGAGCTAGCTCCCGTTTGGGGATGCTTTTTATTGTTTATGCATATTATACCTGTTGTAGCCCGTTTGGGGGCCAGTTTTTACAGAGGAGACTCTGCCGAAATTTTTGGGAAAATTTGATATTGCTTTTAAACTTGTATTCTACATGTTTTCTTCTTCTTCTTCTTCTTTTATGGTTTAGATTTCTGGGCTTCGGCTTACTTAGGTTACGTTGCGCCTCTAGACGTTTCGTAATCTAAGTCCCGGTCACGTTCCGTACTTTCGGGTCGTGACAAAGTTGGTATCAGAGCGCTAGGTTTAACCTTGTATAAGTCTAGGTGACCCTTGGTTGATGGAGTAGGCGATTTAGGTAGAGTAACGTACCGTGGGTATGGTCCGCGGCATACTTACGATACGCTACTATGCTTAAGGAGCCTTAGGATGTACATTTGTTTGCACCGTATTTCATTCGTTCCTTTGATCTATCTTCGTCGATGTCGGATGGTGGTTTCTGTTACCACGGGCAGAGGGAGATGCGGAATGCAGTAACCATTAGAGTATTGGTTATTCTTGAGGATTGAAGCATTGCTTAGCGTGGGACGAAGGGTATTCACATGTCGCCCGGATGAAGTTAAAGGGTTCGAACAATTATAAGAAAACCATTTCCTAAGTTTAAAGTATTCGGAAGAACATGCAGGTATTTCGATGGACCCTCTAGAAGAATGAAACCCTAACTCGACATAATGACCACGAGAACGCCCTTGAACCTTAGGGTTTACGGCAGTTCCGCGGTGCCATTAGTGAGGCTTGGGTTTGCCCTTCTATGGCTGGATCATCGATGCTGGGGTATGTACCGGATATTTTTAAGCTGTACTTGAGCGTTGAGCTCTCGGGGAATTATGGGATTTTGATGGATCGATCGAAAAGTTTAATGTAGTCCGGATATCAGGTGAAGGGATCGATTACATGGGAGACTCTAGATATGAGTGTTGCCGTTGGTAGCGCAGTCTGCATAGCTACGAAGAGACGAGTTCGAAGCAATCGACATCAGAGGAAAGGGGCGCGTATTGACGATAGTGTTTACGATTGTGATTTAGTGATTTGAATTTCATATTTTCATTTATTGGATTTTAGTATTTTGAGGATTTTGTGCTACGATTGGTATTTCATGTGTGTACCTTCATTCTATTTGTGTTTCATATATCAGTTGTATTGATGTTGTTGAGTACACACCCAGTACACTTGATTTGGTTTTACATATTTTGAGATTTTGAGTTGATTTCGTGTATAGGGGTTACACATGATTTTGACATATGTTTCGACCTAATTTTCATGCATTTTTGTGCTGTGATTTCGATTTTGATATTCAATGTATGTTTTCGTGCTCCATGTGCACCTGATTAGGATTCTTGCGCATACTTGGCGCACTTGATGCAATTTTGTGCACACCAGATGCACTAAATCGGGGTTTTGTGCAGATTAGATGCACCTGATAGTGAGTCGTGCACGCCCGTTGCACTTGACAGATGTTTTTGGTGCACACCTGTTGCACTTAGTTTTGTTTTGTGGGTATTCATGGTTTCTGCATTTGGTTTCGATTTCAGTGCGCACCGGACGCACATGACATTTTATTGATGTGATTGGGATTGATTTTAGTTTGAGCAGTATGTTTTCATGATCATTATTATTTGAGTTAGTAACCAGGCGGGACGTGTATGTTAAATAAAAGATATATATATAGCTATATTTTTAAAAATTTAAACGTCCGCTACTTAGACCGTGACACGTGCATCACACGGCGATTTTCAAAAAGGGGTTTTTGCATATTTCCTTATTCAGTTATTTGAACGGCTTTACTATGATGCGCACTATATATAAGTTATAGATTGAGGTATATTAAGATGGTTTTCATATTGGGTTTTGATATTTTATTCTCGCCATAACTCCGATGATTGCATTATGCTTGACGGAGTTGATTTTTGTTATGTATTGATAATTTCGGAGCCCCGACGATTTGAGTGTTTGCTAAACGTTTTAGTGTTTGAAGGGGGAGTTTTAATTTAAATTCGGGGACCGAATTTCCTAAAGGGGGGAAGATTGTAACATTTTAAAAATAATTAAATAAATAATTAAATGAATAAAAGTGTTTAAGTGAATTTTAGGATTTTCGGTAAAGTAAAATGTATTTTTCGTAAAACCAAACCGTGATTGTTTTTCACTATAAATTTAAAAATATCTATTTTAATTATGAAATTACTAGTAAATAGTGTTTATTTATCCACTTATAAATTTTTAGTTTAATAAAATATTTTTCCTAAATTAATTATTTTAAATATTAACATAAGCTTTATTTTTACACTAAATTAGTGTAAATTACAAATTTAAATGGTTTTAATTTGTAAAAATGAACCATGGCATATTATAAATTAGTTTGTATCATGCAAAATTTATTTGCAAATTTTTCCTAATTTCTAGAGCTTTCTTGAGTTGCTATAGTAAATAAATAAATAAATAAATACATGAAAAGACTTTTAATGATGTTTCTCTTCTTGAAACTTCCACACACTTGGCACACTCTCTTCTTTCTCTCACTCTCCTCACTTAGGCCGGCCACAACCCCACCATGGCTGCCCCCCCCATTTTCCACCTCTTTTTTTATTCAAAAATGATCAAAAATACATCAAAAATTCCATTAAAATTCCACAAAATCCTATTTATTTCATACCCTTTATTCCTTACTCATTTTTACATGGATTTTGGAGATGGAAAGCATGCATTTTGGAGGCTCATTTCTAGTTTGGATTTCATATTTTGGGAGGTATAATTTCTTTCTTTTGATTTATTGTTTTAGATGTTCATTTAAGCTTAATTAGATTTAATGAATTAGTTCTATGTTCAATTTTAAAAATTCAAGTTAGGGTTTCTAAATTCAAGTTATGATTTTTTTTAATTATTTAGGGTTATAATAGTTAGTTTAACACTTTTGGATTTGGAAAATCTTGCATGATTGTTGAATTGTAAATTTTTCATTGAAAATGGTTTAAATTAGGAAATTTTGCTAACTAGGTTTCTATAAAACCTAATTTTTGGTGAAATAAATCTCAATTAATATTGGTAATACTAGATTTTGGTCTTAATAAGAGTATTAACTTGTTGGTGGAAAGAAAAACCTAGTTTGATTGCTAGTTTCTATGGATAATTGATAATTGTGATAAAAATTGCTAATTTTGTAAACTAGATTTTAGAAATTTCTATATAAATGAGATTAAAAATATAATTATGGTTTTATTATATCACTATCATCATGAATTGTAGTTTAAGACATTAATTCATGCGAAATCATGTTTCGTGGTGGAATTGTGGTATTTTGCTTTAAAATGTTGAAAATTGTTAAAGGATGCAAACTAGAAATTGCAAATAAATGCAAAATTGTGTAATAAAAATATAGTAATGGTTTGTATAGTCTAGTAATGCTATTTAATGAGTTTTATGACCATTGGTTTCATTTAAATGTTAAGTTTTGATGAAAAACGGTAAACTGGCATTTTCGGGTTTTGCGAAATTGGACGGTTTGATAGATTTTCGGGTTTCGATGGATTTAATCATGTTTTATAGTATAAGTAATGTGTTTTAAAACTACAAGTTGTTTGATGATGTTATCTCGATCCATCGGAGTTTGTACGCCGATATCGAGCGGTATTTGGTTCTTTTATATGGACGGGACATAGGTTTTAACCTATGCTTGTTCCTTGTCTCTTTTGACTTTTGTATGTGATTCGGTTTACGATACTATTTATATGTTTGCGTTTAGGTACCCTTCAAGTGGACTGCGGGCGATGAAGAGGAGGATGGCGACACCGTCTTGGGCAGACATGGACCAGGTGAGTAGATGTATATCTACGGGGGGAAGTCGGGTGGATGGCGTTTAGCACCCCCGCAACATAGAATAGGAATAGTACTTATTGACATTAGGAAACCAGATGTGACCCTAGATTCTTAATGAGTAGGACCCTAGTAATAACCCTAGGCTGGACTAGACCGATTTAGGAAAAGCATACCAGAGGATGAATACCTTGGAGGAGGTTCGTAGGTTTCAGATAGAAACACACACGCACACACTGGAACACGTCATGGTGTATACGTGCATGTGTATATATATATAGAACTAGGTATAGGTATATACATATATATATATATATATATATATATATATATACAACACGTACATGGGATTCATTGATGCGATATGATATCTGAGGTATGATGAAACAGTATAACTGGGCTTGATGCCGTGATTCTTGACTATACAGTCGTATTAAGTGCTAGCGGATCATTAGAGAATGAGATGATGAACAGGTATATAAAAATTATAATGGGTAGTGATGATATTGAGATACATGGGACTCTAAAATAGTACTCGGACTGCAACTTGTGACTGATCACGATATGATATATGTACAACCTGATTACGACATTATATAAGTGTGACCTGATGCCGATATTATATAGGTGTGACCTGATGCCAATATCATATAGGTGTGACTTGATGATGACATTATACGAATGATGAGGCACCTAGGAGATACTTGACCCGTACCCCGATATTGGGATGCCGTGCGATGGATTTTACCGTACGAGGCATGGATATGATGATTGATCCGCACTCTTGATTCGAGGAAGCCGTACTACGTATGTGACGCTATTGAGGCTGGATCGCCGACTATTAGGGATATTGATTCAGACCTTAGGTAGACTCTTATTTCTATTGACTAGTTCTTAGGTTTAGTTTTCCTTAGGAGGTTAGATGGACACTAGGTTAGGTTCGAGTCATATAGTGGTAGTAGTATTAGTGTATTAAATGAGTAGGTAATATACATTCGTCTTTACTTTCGCATTGTATCATAATGTTGCATGTTCATACATATGTTGCTATAAACAGTATAAACCTTACCTGTTAGGACACCAGCACCATTACCGATGATGCGCATATTCCACGCACACTTATTTGCCGGCTCACACACATCATCATCGGTAATTGCTATGTCACGTACACTTTAGATCAGATTATCTTTTATTGATAGAATCAGTTAACAACTAAACCGATATAATATTGTGATTACTCGCTGATGTTAACATAGACATGATATTTATTACTTAGACATTCATGCATTCATATTTTCATGTTATCACGCAGTATTATGGGCATATGCCGACACTTATCATATATTTACTCATGATTTTGAGATTTGGATTTCTGTGAGATTTCTGGATTTTTGGGGAAAACCGCAAAAATATATAAAAACTTCTCTCTCTCTCCTCCTCTCTTTTTAAACAAAGTTGCGGTTTTCTCGTGATGTATGTGTCGTCCACCATGAGATTTTATGTTTTCTGTTGGATTTCGAGACCCGATTCGAGGAGTGGATGAACCGTCTCGGGTACATGGTGGGCCCGGTATGGTACCCCGGGGCAAGAAGATCGAGTTGTAGACGATGAGCCTGGCAGGGGA
Source organism: Agapanthus africanus (assembly GCA_030015575.1). Classification (NCBI taxonomy): domain Eukaryota; kingdom Viridiplantae; phylum Streptophyta; class Magnoliopsida; order Asparagales; family Amaryllidaceae; genus Agapanthus; species Agapanthus africanus. Next base: position 127,615,545 of record CM057343.1, read on the forward strand.
AGGCTACCTACCGGTGATGTCTGGCGCGGCGGATATCCGGAGGATACCGACCGTTGTCGTGAGATTTGATTATGGGCCGATCCGGACTGACGGAGCCCGATGTATTGAGACTATGAGACTTGAGATTTACATGTTTGTGTCGATGCTTGACACGGATTCTCATGGATTTCATTGTTGAGATTTCAGATTCTTATACACATTTTACTATGATAACAGCCAAAGATTTCTTATACAGATATACCTGGATTTCAGGATTGCTTATTTTACATTCATGGTGCATGCATATCCATTCATATAACATAGTACTATATGAGGCACTGACACGAGCACGGAGTATCTGCACTTACACGTAGTATTACCCTGCTATTACTAGAGGATTGAGATTTAGTAGTGTATTATTATGACCTAGGATAGCGTTGTGCATTCGATTTCTTTTTGTAGATGTCTTCTACTCACGAGTTGGCAACTCACCCCCGTTGTGCCAAATTCTTTACAGGTTCGATGTACAGGTTTCCCGTGGCAGCTTGTTGGCACATCTTTTCTTCAGGGTGATTTGCACGGTAGGTTGGTTCACTTGTATCCGAACCACCATTGTACTTTTATTCATTCATTTGTATCTAGTAAGCTCCATCAACCATATTTGTATTACTTGATAAGTTATTGGACCAGTCTTTTACTTCGACCTTAGAGTCGCGCCTGTATTATTCTGATCTGGTGGTTTTGTTTTCTTTTGAGATTGAGCCTCGCCTTCTGGCGTTGTATATTATTGTGCTTGTTGTGGTTGTTTCCGCCTGTTGGCGTTGAGCTAGCTCCCGTTTGGGGATGCTTTTTATTGTTTATGCATATTATACCTGTTGTAGCCCGTTTGGGGGCCAGTTTTTACAGAGGAGACTCTGCCGAAATTTTTGGGAAAATTTGATATTGCTTTTAAACTTGTATTCTACATGTTTTCTTCTTCTTCTTCTTCTTTTATGGTTTAGATTTCTGGGCTTCGGCTTACTTAGGTTACGTTGCGCCTCTAGACGTTTCGTAATCTAAGTCCCGGTCACGTTCCGTACTTTCGGGTCGTGACACCTAGACCCCTACGAGAGCGGCAAGCAACCCTGCCAATTCTAGGGTTAGCAGACCCGGACTCGACTCCTCGAGTTGGTCTCCCACTGGACCCCAGAACCCGGTTACTTGTGCTCCCCTCCTTGGGTCTATCCTAGTGCAGAAAAATAAATAATATACAAACGGTGACTACTTCCGCTACCTGGAAGTGCCCCAAATAAAAGAATATTACATACAAGTTTTTACATGAATGAAAATGAAAAACACTCATCTCACATAAAAACCCCCGGCTATTCGAACACGACGATCCAATATAACATATCCAGCAACACATAACATCACATGTCATCAACGTAAGTAAGTATGCATACCCCAATTGTCGTTGACGTATAGCAACGAAACCGGCGATATGAACATACTACACTTACGGTCACAGAAAAGAAAGTGTAAAACTACAACAATTGGAATCCGCAACTACTTTAGACATCACATGCCTAACAGTTATAAACCCCGCATTTTAGTCTCATTATCGAAAACACTTTTCAATATAAAGTGAAACTAAACTGCTAGATTTATAACATTCATTCAGTTATCACATAACTGTTTGTGAATTCCAATTATTGTATCACATTCCAGATAAGCAGAAAATGTTAAACTTTCCGATCGAACAATCGAACACCCAAGTTTTCCCAATACAGATCAACACATGAAATAAGTCTAACAACATTCAGTTCGTACCTCAGTACCAACGGTCCAGCCGTAGAAGGGTCAAGCCAACGCCTCACATGTGGCACGCCGTACTGCCCCAAACCCGAAGGTTCAAAGGGCAGTTCAAGACGGTCACATAATCGAGTTAAGGTTTGTTGTCTTCTAGAGGGACCATCGAGTTACTTGCACTACTTAGAACGTCGTTAAACTACGGAAAAATCCAACACTTGGAAATTTCCCGACAGGGGAAAAGTTGGGTATTTATATCCGGTCGAACTTTTTAACATATTCTGAAAATTATCCGGAAAAACACACAGACAAAATTTGATAATCCGATCGAGTCCATGAAATCCCAAAACAACCCAGAAAAATTCAACTCTGGAAAAAATATTAAAAATTTCCAGAAGACTCAGCACTACAAAACATGAATTACTGTGCAAGCCACGTGATGTAAATGTACAGGATGGCCGCGGAAGCGCCGCTAGTGCTATAGAAGGGGCCGCGGATCCGCGCTTCAATAATGGATTTATCATCACGTGTTTCACAGTAACTCATTAAATTCCCTGCTGAATTTTTTGGCAATTTTTAATCTGGAAAAATCCACGTTTTTATAAAAAGTACAGAGAGCATGTTTGTAATGGGTTTTCGGGTTCGTTCGGACTTCAAACTCCGTCTGGACTTCGCCTAAGGTTCTAGCTAGGCTCTGATACCAGTGAAAGGTTCCTAGGCACTCTAGTAAGGTCTCACAAGGCATCGAACATGCCAATTTAAAATTTTTTGTGCCGAGAAACCCTAGACTACGGATCTTAAACTAGATGTTTAGGCGAAACGGAAAACTAGTTAACTATTTAACTAAAGTTGAGATGCTACAACCTTTGTAGATCCGGATTTCCGCCTTCTTAGCTCCACGTGGTCATGTCCTCGCTGTCCATCATGAATCCTCGACTCGATCATCGGCTTCATCGGGAAAACAAGCGGAATAGGTCGTCGGCTTTGTGTCAAAGACGATCTACGTCGAGGTTGCACAAACTCAAGCTCCGACTTCACAAACTTGTGAAACTTGTGAAGTAAACACCCAAAACAACTTGGCAAGAGGTAGAGGGTGAAGAAATAGGAGGTGGGTTCACTTTAGAATTGGATTTATCTCACTTTAACTCAAGTTGCCATTTTTGTAGCAAGCTTGAAGAAGAAGAAGAAGATGAGCTAGTTATGATAAGTTATCATCAAAAGAAAATAGAAAATCAAATACTTATCATAACTAAACTAGGGTTAAGTGTAGAGAATAAACCATGGTCACTTTAGAGGGTTAGGGTTAAGCATGAAGATAAGGATGGTTAGCAAAGTCAAAGCTTCTTGAAGCTTCAACATAAAACAAGAAATGCCACCATTCTCCTCTAAATCTTTATCCAAATAAATGAATAAACAATTAAATGAATAAAGGCATAAATAAAACCCTAATCTCAAGTTAACTATGGTTTAATTCCATACACTTAACAATATGGTCAAGTATCATCAAACATGATACATAAAAGTGCACAATAGTATATCACATATACAATGTGCAAATCAAGTGAGAAAAATCCGTTTAAAGTGAACCAAATACTAGTTAATGCAATGCAATATATCAAATATATAATTATGCATTAAATCATTAAATCAACATTTTATTCAATGATCCGGTCATGTCGCACATAACCGACTAGAATCCAATGTATCGATTTATCGAATCAATGATTCGATAACTAGGTCATATCGAATATAACCATTCGAAACATATATCGTGAGAATGAAATGCGGTATCACATACACGCATTATTCTCGGTCCTGCACATATCTCATATGCGCTCCTATTTCGTTTCGCTTGAGCCAGGAAACCTCTGTGTAGGACTCTAAAGACTCGTCAATACGCCGGTAGCAGATGATGATCATATCAAGCACCCACAAGCCACAAGCGGTCTGCTAAACGTAACGGCCACCCGGGTATTGAGCGATCAGAAGATCGACGAGCTAGCCCGCTCACACTCCTGCGAATCCGACCAGTAACACTTACCATACAGTCCGGTCTCTTCGTCTGATACGTCGCATATCAAGTCTAGGGGTGGTATACGTCAGACCCCAATAACCCGATAAGTCGTGCTGATGTGAGGCTCGTAACGGGTCGAGAAACTACTGGTAACACTTACCAGCAAATCTATGATCAGCCCTGGCCAGGGACTTCCCTGTTACGGCTAATCGAGCACAGCGCAACATCAACCCCCAATACCGGGAGAGACGAAACCCCTCCTATCGCTCATTGCCTCCATGTGACTCGGGACTGTGCCCAAAGACCACCGTTTTGCACGCCCTCATGGACGTGGTAAGGTGGAGATCAAAGCACAGTGGGAATCACACAAGACTCTATGACGATCTCGGGTCTACAGACTAATCTGTACAAGTGTCACCTGAGAACTGCCATCTGACGTGAGGTATAATACCATCTGGGAGTTCTCGGCGAGTCCGTCCAGTGTACCCAGTCACCACTGAGCACCCGTACACCATCTCTGATGTCAAACACCAATGGATATGGGGTCATCCATCGCCTATCACATAGGTCGAGAAGCGTATACGCTAGTCTACTCTGGTATATCGATGTCCCGTCTCGATACACCCACGACTAGGGACCTTGAAGGATGTACTTATGGACTACCATGTCCCCACTAGTATGATCTGCATCATAGTCCAGGTAGTCAAGTACAAATCCTAAGGGCTTTACCAATATGTAACTATAAGACAGTATAAAGAGACTAGTGTACATGTTAAGATAAATGGCAACCAGATAGCATACTATCATGTCGAGCAAGAAAGTCATATCTATATATGTCCAAGCATCCAATATAATATACATAATCTATACAATACTGGCCTCTAGGGCATACATACAACTAACAATCTCCCACTTGCACTAGGGCCAGCTGCTGTAGTATCTCATACCGAGCATCCCGAAGAGTTTCTCAAACTGTATCTGGGGAATGGCCTTCGTGAGTGGATCCGCCGTGTTGTTCTTCGTGTCAACTCTCCTGACCTCGATCTCCCGGCGATCAACTATCTCCCGGATCAGGTGATACCGCCTCAGAATATGCCTGGATTGCTGATGGGACCTGGGTTCCTTGGCCAAAGCCACCGCTCCATTGTTATCGCAATACAAAGGTATTGGATGCTCAATGGATGGAACCACTCCAAGTTCTGTAATGAACTTCTTGATCCAGACAGCCTCTTTGGCAGCATCGTTGGCAGCGATGTATTCAGCCTCCATCGTCGAGTCTGCCACGGTTTCCTGCTTGGAACTCTTCCAGCTAACCGCCCCTCCGTAAAGGGTAAAGACAAAGCCCGACTGCGACTTAGAGTCATCCTTATCACTCTGGAAGCTCGAATCGGTAAAGGACTCCACATGGAGTTCTCCATTACCATACACCAAGAACATATCTCTAGTCCTTCGCAAGTACTTGAGAATGCTCTTCACAGCTGTCCAGTGACTCTCTCCAGGATCAGCTTGATACCTGCTCACTACACTTAGTGAGTATGCTACATCGGGTCTGGTACATAGCATCGCATACATGATAGAGCCTACTGCCGAAGCATAGGGTATCCCTTGCATGCGAGCTCTCTCCAAATCAGTCTTGGGAGACATCTCTTTGGAGAGAGTGATTCCAGAGATCGTGGGCATGTTCCCACGCTTGGACTCTTCCATACTAAACCTCTTTAGTATGGTGTCAATGTACCTGGATTGGGACAATCCCAAAATCCGTTTGGATCTATCTCTATAGATCCTGATTCCCAATATGCAGGAGGCATCACCAAGATCTTTCATTGAGAATCTTTGTGATAAGAAGAGCTTGACCGATTGCAGCATAGGAATGTCATTTCCTATCAAGAGTATGTCGTCCACGTACAATACGAGGAAGACAACCTTGCTCTCTGCCACCTTCTTGTAGATACAAGGTTCATCTGGATTTTTGACGAAATCAAACTCTTTGATAACGACGTCAAAGCAGATGTTCCAACTCCGCGATGCTTGCTTTAATCCATAAATGGATTTAAGCAGCTTGCACACCTTGCCGCTGCTCCCACTGTCTACAAAGCCCTCTGGCTGAGTCATGTACACGCACTCTTCTAAATACCATTTAGAAAGGCGGTCTTAACATCCATTTGCCAGATTTCGTAGTCGTGATATGCAGCGATGGCAAGCATGATCCGGATGGATTTAAGCATAGCCACTGGAGAAAAGGTTTCGTCATAGTCCACACCTGGTCTTTGACGAAAACCCTTTGCTACAAGTCTAGCTTTGAAAGTCTCCACTTTCCCATCTACACCAAGTTTCTTCTTGAAGATCCACTTGCTCCCAATGGGTTTTACACCTTCAGGAGCAACTTCCAAAGTCCATACTTTGTTGGTGTACATGGATTCCATCTCGGACCGCATAGCATCCAGCCATTTCACTGAGTCCCCACTCGTGATGGCCTGCTCGAAGCTAGTTGGGTCATCATCCTCCATGATGCAATCCTCGCTCCCACCGTCCATGAGAAAACCGTAGTATCTCTCAGGTTGGCGAGGAACCCTACTAGATCGGCGGAGAGGCTGAGGTTCATTGGGAGCTACTGATTCCTCTGGTTGCCCTTCGGAGTAGTCGCGACAGGCTGCGTTTTGCATCTTTTGACACAGATACCCCCCCACAGTTGGTGTACTAGCTCTTTTGCTGATAGGTGGGTTTTGTGCGGTATCTGTTTATCTTTCAGTTATGTACATTGTTGTATCTAGTATTCTCCATCTACCATGTATGTATTTGACTTAGAGACAGTGTGAGGACGATGATGTATATTATTTATTTTCTGGTGTCGAGCTCGTTGTGAGCCGACTGTACGTGCAGTTTATTTTATCTGTGTTGTTCCCACTTGTGGTTCGTGATCTTCGCTACGGCGTCGTATATTGCTATCTTGGTGATTGGTTACTTAGATTTCTTAACATGTTAGTAAGTGCTTTCATTTTTAACTTATAACACTCTATACTTTTACTGGTTTGATTTATGGGTTTTCGGTTCACTTAGTCGCGTTACGCCTGTAGACATTAGGTGGTTAAGTGCCGGTCACTGGCCAAACTTAGGGTCGTGACAAAGTTGGTATCAGAGCGTAGGTTTTACCTTTCGGAGTGTAGGATGACCCTGGTATGATGGAGTAGGTAGCTGCGGCAGGGTAGCGTAGCGTGTGTATGTTCCGCGGCATACTCACGACACGGTACTCCGCCTAGGCGACCTTAGGACTTGTTGATTTAAATTCTTTCTTGGGTATATACATTCTTGCGATTCGACTTCTGTATCCTTATCGAATCCTATTGTTCCTTTCAGCCATTATGCCGCCAAAGACTACGAGGGCGCAGAGAGCGGCCGCGAGGGCCGAGATTCGAGTTGATTCGTACGAGACGAGGACTGATCCGGGTAGTACACCGGTTGTGCCCGAGAAGGCTGTTCCTACCGTGACAGATCAGATTGCTATGTTAGGAGCTGGTGTGCAGGAGATACGCCAGACGATGGGATCCAGTATGCAGGAGATGCGCCAGATGATGGGATCTCTAGTTGAGACACTTCGAGCGCAGCGACCAGAGGTAGTTCCACCCGTTGTAGAGACCGCGGTGGTACCCACAGTTCAGGCAGTTGCACCTGCGACTACAGAGGTTATTACAGTATCGCTGTCAGAGTTTATGAGGCTGAAGCCTCCGGTCTTCACAGGCACCGATGTGGCCGAGGATCCACAGTATTTCATTGATAGGATGGCGCGGATATGTCGTTCACTTAGATGCGCAGATGCGAGATGGGTTGAGTTCGCGAGCTTTCGCCTGGAAGGTCTTGCGCAGAAATGGTGCGAATCAGTCGAGAAGGGTAGAGCAGTAGGTCTTCCTCCTATGACCTGGACCGAGTTTGTGGCGCTATTCCTTGCCCGTTTTCTTCCCCTGAGTGTCAGAGATGCTAGAGCTCGCAGGTTCGAGTCCTTACGCCAGACGCCAGAGATGTCAGTGGCAGAGTACGATGTGCTGTTCACCGAGCTATCAGTTTATGCTCCGTACCTAGTGGCTACCGAGGAGTTACGAGTTAAGAGATTTGTCCGAGGCTTGCTTACACCACTATTCCTTGCTATCAGCGCGCAGCATTACGAGACATACGCAGCAGCAGTAGATGCGACATTATTAGTTGAGGAGCGCCTTGCTGAGACTTCGGCAGTTTCAGAGCCGAAGAGAGTTCGTGCAGATACGTCAGTACAGAGACGGTCTTTTTGGCGTCGTGACAGGCACCTTGCAGGTGGCAGAGATTCGAGGCGATGCCGATTATTTAGCTCCTATTCCCAGGAAGGTCAATGACCATCATCGGGATGTTACCGTTGCAGGAGTTCTTATCATCGTGTGCGAGATTGTCCTAAGGTACCCCGGAGTGGGGCGGCGGCACCACATGTTACATTACCACCTTCACCACCCCAGACGGCGTTGCCGATAGTACCTGCTGTTACTCCGCGTCAGACGCATGCACAGAGAGGTCGTGGTCGCGGAGGATTTGTTCATAGAGGACGAGGTGACCGAGGCAGAGGGCAGCCAGCGGCCGGCAGGGGACAGTCAGTCGCAGGTGGAGGACAGGCGCGAGTTTTTGCTTTGACGCATCAGGACGCGCAGGCGTCCAATGCGGTGGTCTCAGGTATCCTTCCTGTATGTTCGGTTGATGCACACGTGTTATTCGATCCCGGATCCACGCATTCGTACGTATCCACACACTTTGTACCGAGTTTGGGTAGAGAGTCCGGTTTGTTTGACCAGCCGCTTGTTGTGACTACTCCTGTGGGAGAGTCGTTTGTTGCTAGGCACGTGTTCCGATCCTGTACCGTCCGTATTGGCGAGAGAGAGTTGCCGGTCGATTTGATCCTTCTTGAGATGTTGGACTTCGACGTTCTTTTAGGCATGGGTTGGTTAGCCACGTGCTATACTTCTGTTGACTGCCGCGAGAAGACAGTTCGATTTTGTTTTCCCGGCGAGTCGGTTGTTGTTGTGTTGGGGGACCGTGGTGTTACCCCTCACAGTGTGATTTCTTCTTTTCGCGCTGGACAGCTTTTGCGGAAGGGATGTCAGGGATTTCTCGCCTATGTTTGCGATACTAGAGCTACAGAGGTTCCGATGGATCAGGTTCCGGTTGTTAGCGAGTTCCCTGATGTGTTCCCTGACGAGCTTCCTGGGCTACCGCCCGAGCGTGATATTTCCTTTTGTATTGATTTGGTTCCTGGCGCGGGGCCTATTTCTGTACCGCCTTATCGGATGGCCCCGGCGGAACTTCGAGAATTGAAGGGTCAGTTGCAAGATTTGCTGGATAAGGGACTTATTCAACCCAGTGTTTCTCCTTGGGGTGCTCCAGTCCTGTTCGTCAAGAAGAAGGACGGCAGTTTGCGTCTGTGTATTGACTACCGCCAGTTGAACAGGGTGACAGTGCGAAACAGGTATCCTTTGCCACGCATCGACGATTTGTTCGACCAGCTTTATGGGGCAGGATACTTTTCGAGGATCGATTTGCGATCAGGCTACCATCAGCTGCGGGTTCGACAGGAGGACATTTCTAGGACAGCTTTCCGCACGCGTTACGGCCATTATGAGTTTTTGGTGATGTCGTTCGGACTCACCAACGCGCCAGCAGCATTTATGGATTTGATGAACCGCATTTTCCGGCCGTATCTTGATCTGTTCATCATAGTGTTCATTGACGATATCTTGGTGTATTCTCGGAGTAGAGAGGAGCACGAGCAGCACCTGCGGATTACACTACAGACCTTGAGGGAGCATCAGCTTTTCGCCAAATTTTCGAAGTGTGCTTTCTGGCTAGACAGCGTAGACTTCTTGGGGCACGTGATTACACGAGATGGTATATGTGTAGACCCGAGGAAGATCGAGGCAGTTCGGAGTTGGCCTAGACCCACGTCAGTGACGGAGGTTCGCAGCATTCGAGGGCTGGCAGGCTATTACAGGCGATTTGTGCAGGACTTCTCTCGCATTGCCACACCTTTGACCGGGTTGACCCGGAAGGGAATTCACTTCGATTGGACGGAGGAGTGTGAGCACAGTTTCCAGCAGCTACGGGATCTACTGACTACGACACCAGTGCTATCGTTGCCTTTATGATCAGGCGGATTTGTGGTCTACTGTGATGCTTCACGAGTGGGGCTGGGGTGCGTTTTGATGCAGCATGACAGGGTGATCGCGTATGCTTCACGGCAATTAAAGAAACATGAACAGAATTACCCCACTCATGATCTGGAGATGGCTGCAGTGGTCTCTGCACTCAATATCTGGCGACATTATTTGTATGGAGAGTCGTGCCAGATATTCACTGACCACAAGAGCTTAAAGTATATATTTCAGCAGCGAGACCTGAACCTTAGACAGCGCCGATGGATGGAGTTAGTGAAGGACTACGATTGTGAGATCTTGTATCACCCGGGCAGGGCGAATGTAGTGGAGGATGCTTTGAGCAGGAGGCCCGGGGGTAGTCTATCTTGTTTGAGCGCAGTGCAGAGGCAGTCGTCGGCAGATTGGCAGATCTTATGCGACAGCCGGGTACAGTTCGAGTTTACGCCGATCGGAGGACAGATTGCGCATGTTCGTGCACGCCCACAGTTGCTTGACCGTATACATGAGGCACAGCACAGTGATGACCGCTGTTCAGAGAGCAGGACGCAGATGGGACAGGGCAGATTTTCCGAGTTCGTGATCGATGATCAGGGGATACTACGATTTGGAGCTAGACTGTGCGTACCAGATGCTGAGGGATTGCGGCGCGAGATTCTTGAGGAGGCACATCGATCGGTATATAGTGTTCATCCCGGTTCCACCAAGATGTACCATGACTTGAGAGATGTTTACTGGTGGGATGGAATGAAGAGAGACATTGCAGATTTGGTGTCGAGATGCCTGACTTGTCAGCAAGTCAAGGCTGAGCTCCAGAGGCCCGCGGGAGAGCTACAGCCGTTACCCATTCCGGAGTGGAAATGGGAACAGATCTCTATGGATTTCATTGTGGGTCTACCCAGGACTAGTCGAGGGTATGACTCCATCTGGGTGATCGTGGATCGTTTGACGAAGGCGGCTCACTTCCTACCGGTGAAGACGACTTTCGGATTTGCTCAGTATGCCCAGATTTACATTGATGAGATTGTACGACTGCACGGAGTTCCGACATGTATCGTGTCCGATAGAGGCACCCAGTTTACCATCCGGTTATGGCAGAGGCTTCAGGAGGCTCTGGGCACTCGCTTGAGTTTCAGTACAGCATTCCATCCGCAGACCGATGGACAGTCAGAGCGGACTATTCAGACTCTCGAGGACATGCTCAGAGCATGCGTATTAGACTTCGGAGGTAGCTGGGATCATCATTTGCCCCTAGTAGAGTTCTCCTACAACAACAGCTACCAGGAGACCATTCAGATGGCACCGTTTGAGGCTCTTTATGGGAGGAGATGCAGATCGCCCACCTGTTGGACGGAGCTCAGTGAGAGCAGTATCTTAGGGCCGCAGATTGTGGAGGAGACGACCGCGAAGATCCAGTTGAATCGCGATAGGATGAGAGCGGCCCAGAGTAGGCAGAGGTCTTATGCGGACCGTCGTCGGCGCAGACTTGAGTTTTCTGTTGGTGATCATGTTTTCTTGAGGGTCTCCCCAATGAAAGGCGTGATGAGGTTTGGGAAGAAGGGGAAGCTTAGTCCCAGATATGTGGGCCCCTTCGAGATCCTCGAGCGTGTTGGTGCGGTTGCATATCGATTAGCCCTTCCGCCCAGTTTTCCAGACGTGCACCCCGTATTTCACGTTTCGATGCTCCGCAAATATCTTCATGATCCTTCGGATGCGATTCAGCACCCAACGATCCAGCTTGAGCGTGACCTTTCCTATGCAGAGCAGCCGGTGATGATCTTGGATCGACAAGTGAAGAAATTGAGGTCGAAGGAGATACCGTCCGTCAAGGTACTTTGGCGTGGCCAGAGCGGCGAGGAGGTCACTTGGGAGACCGAGAGCGAGATGAGGAAGAGGTATCCCCATCTTTTTGAATGTGCGTATAGTTAGATTTTTAAATTCGGGGACCGAATTTCTTTAAGGGGGGTAGATTGTAACACTTTGATTTTTCCGTTAGAATGTTTTTGTGATAATTAGTATTTGTGCATGTTATTATATTAGTGTTCATAGGATTATTAGTTATTTAGTCATGATTAGCAAATTGAAAGATTTTCCTTTGTAGTGTACACTTGCACACTTAGCCATTTTTGTGACTTAGGGTTTTGGTGACTTGTTAACCATTCTTTTGTGCATGGTTCATTTTAATTCCCCCACCATTTGAATCAAACAAAACCCTTTTTCATAATTCAAAATCCTAATAAACAATGAGGCATGGTGGGTAGGTGAAGTTTGACCTTTAGACCATATTCTTTCTCTCTCTCTCTTTTCTTCTCCCCACTTCAGAATTCTGCAGCCATCCAGCAGAGAAACCCCCTCTTCCTCCATCTTTTCTTCTCCTTTTTCATTTCCCTTTGATCCTTACACAAAACCCTATACATATCAACTCATTTTCTTCACAAAACTATGGAAAAGTGAGGTTTTTGAGGTGTTCAAAGGCAAATCTGCACACTTGAGGGAAAAGCTGAGACTTTTGGTGTTTTACAAGGTTCTTAGAAGGTATAAACTCATGTCTTAACCTCTTTTTCCACAACTTGTAGTATTCTTTAGCAAAGATCTCATTTTTGTGCATTTTTAGTGATATTAAAGGATATTTGTGAAGTATATGTTAGATTGGTGTTCTCATAGTTTAGTTAACTCCTTTAAGTGTTATTAGAGCTATTTTAACCAGGTTGTATTTCAGGTTTGCACAAAATACCATAAAGTTCCATTTTAGTGCAAAAGTGTGGATTTTAGCTTGATTTAAGGCTCTGTAGGATCTGCTACTACCCGAGATGTCCCAGAACAAAACTAGATGTTACTGTAGCATTTATGGGGGATGTAGAGTGCACACACAAAACCTGGGAGCCCAATTCCCTACCCAGGCCGCCGAAATAAGCATTCTGGCCGCAATTTGCGGCCAGATGGGGGTGATTTGGGTTGGGGTTTGGGGTGTGGGTGTCTGCTGCTATGTGGGTTATTTTGGTATATATAGTTTTACAATATCTATTCTGTATCAAAATCTGGAGTAGAATACCTATTTTCCCGTATTTTAATCTTCGCGACACGCGTGATACGTGTGTATGGGTTTTGGGTTTCTGCGTATCGCGACGCGTCGGAGTGACTTCAGGCGCGTAATCACACGTTTTAGCGTATCGCGCACATGCGCGCTTGGTTCACGACACGAGTTACTAGTTCGGCCTTAATGTCGTATTTGTGTGACTGCAAGCTTATGTATGATATATTATGAAATTCTAGGTTCGCAGGCGAGTACGGCGGACGCCGCGCAGAAGGGGAAACAAGTTGTTGGCTATACCTAGCGAGATACTACGGTGAGTAGATTTAACATCTATGGGGATATCGCCCGCATGGCGTTCTACGTCAGGGCTGATAGGACCTTATAGCTATATTCACATACATTGACTGTTCATGGCTACTATTTAGTGCATACTGCATTCCCTGCTATATGGCTATAAACTAGAATTGATAGAACACCGCACCATTACTAACGGTCCATGTTGCATGAGCACTATCCTGCATGTTACACACACCGTTTGTAATTGCCATGACACTCACACTGCAGAATTTACATCGGATCATTATATTGTAGCCCATCTATATGTGACATGACTTGATATTCATACTTGATGCATATATCACATCGGATCATTATATTGTAGCTCATCTATATGTGACATGACTTGATATTCATACTTGATGCATATATCACATCGGATCATTATATTGTAGCTCATCTATATGTGACTTGACATGATATTCATATTTGATGCACATATCATATCGGATAATTGACTTGCATATTGATTTGGATTACATGTGATTTCTGGATTCGGGAACCGTGGCTATTTCAAATATGTAATCATTTAAAAACCCGGTTCCCTTGATATGATATTTCGGTGCGTCCACCATGTGTTTCCTCGGTGCTAGAGTGATATATGTGAACCCGAATCGAGGAGCTGGTTGAGGCCGATTACGGATACATGGTGGACCCGGTATGGTACCCCGGGGCGAGAACAGTATCGCTGTGTAATAGACGGTGAGCCTGGCAGAGGGACTACTACCTACCGGTGATTGGTTGGACCTGACAGTTATCCGGAGGATACTGATCAGAGTCGATAGATGGATGCGGGGTGATCCGTACTGCCGGGGCCGAGGGCCGATACCGCAGACGGAGCCCGTGGGCTGACCCGGACTGACGGGGCCCGATGGATGAGGATTTGCGTGTCGATGCTGGACACGAGTATTTATGATATTTGGGTGCCGATGTTGGGCACTCGGGAGACTCAGAGATTTACAGGATTTGAGGGCCGATGAGGGTGCCGGCGCCTGAGCTATTTGGGGGATCTGGGTGCATTGATGGACACCGATTATATATTCCACGTTGACATTCCGTATAGATGTTGTATTGCCCATGCTCAGCATTTATTATTGTACCTCATCCTGTAGTTATATTACCTGATAGAGCACTTGCATGATTATTGCACATACTGCTTATCACATATTGATATCATCGGTTGGCATATGATAGAGTAGCGCAGTACGTGCATGCTCGCGATTACCTTTATATGTTATCTCTATTCACGAGTTGGCAACTCACCCCCGTTGTGCCACAGTGTTTGCAGGTTGCCTTTCGGAGTAGTCGCGACAGGCCGCGTTTTGCATCTTTTGACACAGATACCCCTCCACAGTTGGTGTACTAGCTCTTTTGCTGATAGGTGGGTTTTGTGCGGTATCTGTTTATCTTTCAGTTATGTACATTGTTGTATCTAGTATTCTCCATCTACCATGTATGTATTTGACTTAGAGACAGTGTGAGGACGATGATGTATATTATTTGTTTTCTGGTGTCGAGCTCGTTGTAAGCCGACTGTACTTGCAGTTTATTTTATCTGTGTTGTTCCCACTTGTGGATCGTGATCTTCGCTACGGCGTCGTATATTGCTATCTTGGTGATTGATTACTTAGATTTCTTAACATGTTAGTAAGTGCTTTCATTTTTAACTTATAACACTCTATATTTTTACTTGTTTGATTTCTGGGTTTTCGGTTCACTTAGTCGCGTTACGCCCTTAGACGTTACGTGGTTAAGTGCCGGTCACTGGCCAAACTTTGGGTCGTGACAGTATAAGGATTCCATCTCAAATCGATAAGCATCAAGCCATTCTTACAAAGTCCCACTCCTGATGGCCAGCTTAAAATTATTTGGGTCATCATCTCATGATGTAATCCTCGCTCCCACTGTCATAGAGAAACCGAAGTAACTCTCAGGTGGGTGAGG
Organism: Agapanthus africanus; assembly: GCA_030015575.1. Classification (NCBI taxonomy): domain Eukaryota; kingdom Viridiplantae; phylum Streptophyta; class Magnoliopsida; order Asparagales; family Amaryllidaceae; genus Agapanthus; species Agapanthus africanus. The sequence goes on from CM057343.1 coordinate 127,630,801, forward strand.
AACCCTACTAGATCGGCGGAGAGGCTGAGGTTCGTTGGTTAATATTGAATCCTTTGGTTCTACCAAATCATCTGCTGTAGTTTGTATAGCTGGAACTCCTTCCAGTTTTACCTCATGACCACTAATTTCTTCACAAGAAATTCCCTTTCACAAAGGTGGCATGTTGAGAAATAAAACACTTTTGTTTCTCGGTTTGGTAGAAGATATTCCCTTGCGAATGCTTGGGATATCCAACAAACTTCCACAGATCTAATTTTGCCTCGAGCTTGTCCGGATTTTTCTTTTAGATATAGACCGGACAACCCTAAATCTTAAGAAACTTAAGATATGGGCTCTTCCCTTTCCATATCACATATGAAGTGGTAAGCAACTGATTTGATTTGAACCCTATCCAATAGGTATGCAGCTTCACAAGTGCATAACTCCCAAAAGGAAATAGGAAACTCAGTAGTACTCATCATAGAGCACACCATATCACATAGGGTGCTATTGCTCCGCCCCGATACACCGACGTGCTGTGGTGTATGCGGAGGAGTAATGCTGAGAGAGAATCTCATTCTCCTTTAGAATAGTCCAGGAATTCCGTGCTCAAGTATTCTCCTCCTTGATCTCATCAAAGGATATAATACTTATACCCGTATTTTGGTTCTTTATTTCTAACTTATATTCTGTGAATATCTCAAAAGCTTCGGACTTGTGTTTCAACAGGAACATATGTCTGAATCTTGAGAGATCATCAGAGAATGTAATGAAGTACAAAGAACCGATCTTGGCATATGTAGACAGGGGACTTTACATACATCATCATGTATCAATCCCAAGAGTTCACTAACTCTTTCTCCGTTTCCAATAAACAGAGCTATGGTCATCTTATCTCTGTGACATGACCGGCAAGTTTCACAAGATGTAAATTCAAACAAATTTAAATATGCATCAAAATGTAACTTAGCTAGTCGGGTCGCATTGATATGACCTAGTCTATAATGCCTCAAGAAGGATTCGTTCATTTCTGAACTCTTCTTCTTGTGTGTGTTCTGTATACTAAGAACTGTAGTTTGATTTTGTAACATTGTGAAAATCGTTTTGGTGAAATTTCGGAAAATCGGCAAAATAAGGGGGTTTTCTGTAAAAAGTCAAAATACAAATATCTTTATTTTAAAATTAAAAATAAATATTCTAATTATGTAATTGCTAGTATTTGGTGTTTATTGAGCCACTGGTGAGATTTCAAAATTTCTGAAAATTTTTCCGAAATTAATTATTTTAATATTATTTTAAGCCGTCACTAATACATTTAATTCAGGAAAATTACAAACTGGAATGAGTTCAAACAAATTTTGTGCATCATTATACATTAAACAAAATTTTATCATGTGGTTTTTGAATTGAAATAGGGTTGTTATCCGGTGATAGAAAATATCGAAGAAAAAGGCTTTTTTTTCGGTGAAATTAGTGCAAACGGAGTGCGGTATAACTTTTATCTTTTCCCAAACAAAACCACACTATATTTTACTCCCTCACACTATTTTTGGCTGATCTTGGCAGCCCCTCTCACTTCATTCTTCAAGTGCCTTCTAGAAATTGTCTTTTTGAAAAGAAAAGAAAAGGAAAATGCATAAAGGTTGAAAAGACATAAAGATGATGATAATTGGAGGAAGTTTCTACATGATTCATGACTCATTTTTTCTCTTCCTCTTCCTCTTGTGGCCGGCCATGATGCCCATGGCAGCCCCCCCCAATTTCCCACCTCATTTTATTACACAAAATCATTAAAAAATCCACAAAAATTCAATAAAAAGTGCACAAAATCCTATTTATTCTCTACCCTTTATTCCTTTCTCATTTTTACATGGATTTTGGAGATGGGAAGCATGCATTTTTGAGGCTCATTTTCATGTTTGGATTTCTTGTGTGAAGGTATAAATCTTGTTCTTTTGAATTATTATTATTTAATGTTTCATTCTAGCATAAATTGATTTAATGAATTAATTCTATTTCTAAGTTTTAAAAATTCAAGTTAGGGTTGTAAAATAAAGTTATGATTTTTATTAATTAATTAGGGTTATTATAACTAGTTTAACATTTTTTTGAAGTGGAGATTCTTGTATGGAGGATAGATTGTACATTGTTTATCCAAAATGGTTCAATTAAACCATTTTTTTAGCAAACTAGATTTCTATATATTTTATATATTGGTGAGATAAATTCTAATGAATGTTTGTAACAATAGATTGTTGTTTAAAGAGGATATTAACATGTTAGTGGAATGCAAAACCTAATCTAGTTATTAGTTTCAATTGTTAGTTAATAAAGTGTGATAAATATGCTAATTATGCTAGTTTTTGCAAACTAGATTTTGGAAATTCTTAAGTAAATGGGATTAAAAATATAATTATGGTTTCATTATGTCATTACCATCATGAATTGTAGTTTAGTACATTACTTAATGAAAAATCATGTTTTGTAGTGGAATGGTGAATTTTTCTTGAAAGGTGTTGAAAATTTCTAATGGTTGCAAACTTGAAATTTCAAACTAATGCAAAATTGTGCAATAAAAATATAGTAAGGGGTTGTATAGTCTAGTTATGCTATTTAATGAGTTTTATGACCATTGGTTTCATTTAAATGTCAAGTTTTCATGAAAAACGGTAAATTGGCATTTTCGGGTTTTTCGGAAACGGACGATTTGATCGATTTTAGTGTTTCGATGAAATTGATCATGTTTTGCAATATAAGTAATGTGTTTTAAAACTATGAGTTATCTGTTGATACTTATCTCGATCCATCGGAGTTTGTACGCCGATATCGAGGGGTATTGGTTCTTTTGCTTGGACGGGACATAGGTTTTAACCTATGATTGTTCTTTGTATCGTTTGAGTTTTGTACGTGATTCTAGTTACGATGATCTTTATATGTTTGCGTCTAGGTACCCCCACGTGGACTGCGGGCGATGAAGAGGAGGATGGCGACACCGTCTTCGGCTGACATGGACCAGGTGAGTAGATGCATATCTACGGGGGGAAGTCGGGTGGATGGCGTTTAGCACCCCCGCGACGTAGAATAGGTGTAGTACTTATTGACATTAGGAGACCAGACGCGACCCTAGTAGGACCCTAGTATTGACCCTAGGCTGGACTAGACAGATTTAGGAAGACCATATCGGAGAATGAATACCTTGGAAGAGGTTCGTAGGTTTCAGATAGAACACACCGACGCACACACTGCAACTCGACATGGGGTACGTGTATGGGTATATATATAGAACTAGGTATAGGTATATACACATATATATACAACACGTATAGGTGATTCATTGAGGTGATATGATATCTGAGGTATGATGAAACAGTATAACTGGGCTTGATGCCGTGATTCTTGACTATACAGTCGAAATAAAGTGTTAGCGGATCATTAGAGAATGAGATAGTGAACATGAATATATAAGTTATAAGGAGTGGTGGTGATAGTGATGTACATGGGACGCTAGAACCCGGACTTTAACTCGTGACTGATTGTGATATGGGATATGTATGACTTGATTACGACATCACATAGGTGCGACCTGATGTCGATACTATGGAGGTGTGACTTGAGGACGATATGATATCCGTATGACTTAATCACAACATGATACATAGGACATGACATTCCTGAGGATGACATTATATGAATGATGAGACACCTAGGAGATACTTGACCGTACCCTGATATTGGGATGCCGTACGATGGATGTTACCGTACGAGGCTTAGATTTGATGATTGATCCGCACTCTTGACTCGAGGAAGCCGTACTACGTACGTGACGCTATTGAGGCGGGATCGCCGACTATTAGAGATATTGATTCAGACCTTAGGTAGACTTTCGTTTCTTATTGACTAGTTCTTAGGAGGTTAGATGGACACTAGGTTAGGGTTGAGTCATATAGTGGTAGTAGTATTAGTATATTAAATGAGGGGATAACGCACATTCGTCTTTACTTTCACACTGTAATCATAATGTTGCATGTTCATACATATGTTGCTATAACAGTATAAACCTTACCTGTTAGGACACCAGCACCATTACCGATGATGCGCATATTCCACGTACACTTATTTGCCGGCTCACACACATCATCATCGGTAATTGCTATGTCACGTACACTTTAGATCATATTATATTTTGTTGATAAAATCAGTTAACAACTAAACCGATATAACATTGTGATTACTCTCTGATGTTAGTGTAGACATGATATTCATAACTTAGACATTCCTGCGTTCATATTTTCATGTTATCGCACAGTATTATGAGCATATGCCGACATTTATCATATACTACTCATGATTTTGAGATTTCTGGATTTTTGGGGGGGAAAACCGCAAAAAGATATAACAACTTCTCTCTCTCCTCTTCTTTGTTTAAAATAAGGTGCGGTTTTCTCGTGATGTATGTGTCGTCCACCATGAGTTTTTTTTCATGTTTTCTGTTGGATTTCGAGACCCGATTCGAGGAGTGGATGAACCGTCTCGGGTACATGGTGGGCCCGGTATGGTACCCCGGGGCAAGAAGATCGAGTTGTAGACGATGAGCCTGGCAGGGGAAGGCTACCTACCGGTGATGTCTGGCGCGGCGGATATCCGGAGGATACCGACCGTTGTCGTGAGATTTGATGATATGGGCCGATCCGGACTGACGGAGCCCGAGATATTGAGGCTTGAGATTACATGTTTTGTGTCGATGCTTGACACGGATTTTCATGGATTTCATTATTGAGATTTCAGATTCTTATACATATTCTACTATGATAACAGCTAAAGATTCATATACATATATATCTGGATTTCAGCATTTGTTACTTTACATTCATGGTGCATGCATTTCATTCATATGACATAGTACTATATGAGGCACTGACACGAACACGTAGTATTTGCACCTACACGTAGTATTACCCTGCTATTACTAGTTGTTTGGGATATAGTAGTGTATTATTATGACCTAGGTTAGCGTCGTACATTCGATTTCTTTTCGTAGATGTCTTCTACTCACGAGTTGGCAACTCACCCCCGTTGTGCCAAATTCTTTTCAGGTGCGATGTACAGGTTTCCCTTGGCAGTTGCTGGCACATCATTTTCATTTCGGGTGATTTGCACGGTAGGTTGGTTCATTTGTATCTGAACCGCCGTTGTATTTTTAGTATTTCATTTGTATCTAGAAAGCTCCATCAACCATATTTGTATTACTTGATAAGTTTATTGGACCAGTTGTTTATTTCGACCTTAGAGTCGCGCATGTGTTATTCTGATCTGGTGGTTTTTGTTTTCTTTTGAGATTTGAGCCTCGCCTTTTGGCGTTGTATATTATTGTGATTGTTGTGGTTGTCTCCGCCTGTTGGCGTTGAGCTAGCACCCGTTTGGGGATGCTTTTTATTGTTTATATATTTTATACTTGTTGTACCCGTTTGGGGGCCAGTTTTACAGAGGAGACTCTGCCGAAATTTTTGGTAAAATTTGCTGATGTTTTATACTTGTTTTATTTTATTTTCTTCTTTTTCTTCTTTTATGGTTTAGATTTCTGGGCTTCGGCTTACTTAGGTCACGTGGCGCCTCTAGACGCTTCGTAATCTAAGTGCCGGTCACGTTCCGTACTTTCGGGTCGTGACAAAGTTGGTATCAGAGCGCTAGGTTTAACCCTGTATAAGACTAGGTGACCCTTGGTTGATGGAGTAGGCGATTTAGGTAGAGTAACGTACCGTGGGTATGGTCCGCGGCATACTTACGATACGCTACTCTGCTTAAGGAGCCTTAGGATGTACATTTGCTTGCACCGTATTTCATTCGTCCCTTGATCTATCTTCGTCAATGTCGGAGGGTGGTTCTGTTACCACGAGCGCACGGGCAGAGGAAGCTGCGGCTCGAATGCGATAACCATTAGAGTATTGGTTATTCTTGAGGATTGAAGCATTGCTTAGCGTGCGGATGAAGGGTATTCACATGCCGTCCGGATGAAGTTAAAGGGGTTCGAACGATTATCAGAAAACCATTTTCCTAAGTTTAAAGTATTCGGAAGAACATGCAGGTATTTCGATGGACCCTCTAGAAGAATGAAACCCTAACTCGACATAATGACCACGAGAACGCCCTTGAACCTTAGGGTTTACGGCTGTTCCGCTGTGCCATTAGTGAGGCTTGGGTCTGCCCTTCTACAGCTGGATCATCGATGCTGGGGTATGTACCGGATATTTTTAAACTGTACTTGAGTGTTGAGCTCTCGGGGAATTATGGGATTTTGATGGATCGATCGAAAAGTTTAATGTAGTCCGGATATCAAGTGAAGGGATCGACTATGTGGGAGGCTCTAGACACGAGTATGGCCGTTGGTAGCGCAGTCAGCACACCTATGAAAGAACGAGTTTGAAGCGGTCGGCATCAGAGGAAAGAGGCGCACATTAACGATAGTGGCTACGATTGTGATTTAGTGATTTGAATTTTCTATTTTCGTTGATTGGATTTTTGTATTTTGAGGACTTTGTTCTACGATTGGTATTTCCTGTGTGTACCTTCATTCTATTTGTGTTTCATATATCAGTTGTATTGATGTTGTTGAGTACACACCCAGTACACTTGATTTGGTTTTACATATTTTGAGATTTTGAGTTGACACACATGATTTTAACATATGTTTCGACCTAGTTTTCATGCATTTTTGTGCTGTGATTTCGATTTTGATATTCGATGTATGTTTTCGTGTACCATGTACACCTGATTAGGATTCTTGCGCAGACTTGGCGCACTTAATGCGATTTTGTGCACACCAGATGCACTAAATCGGGGTTTTGTGCAGATTAGATGCACCTGATGTTGAGTCGTGCACACCCGTTGCACTTGACAGATGTTTTTGGTGCACACCTGTTGCACTTAGTTTTGTTTTGTGGGTATTCATGGTTTCTGCATTTGGTTTCGATTTCAGTGCGCACCGGACGCACATGACATTTTATTGATGTGATTGGAATTGATTTCAGTTTGAGCAGTATATTTTCATAATGATTATTATTTGATTTAGTAACCAGGCGGGACGTGTATGTTAAATAAAAGATATATATATATATATAGTTATTTTTTTAAAATAAACGTCCGCTACTTATGCCGTGACACGTGCATCACACGGCAATTTTCAAAAAGGGGTTTGCATATTCCCTTATCCGGATATTTGAACGGTTTTACTGTGATGCACACTATAAATAAGTTATAGATTGAGATATATTAGGATGGTTTTCATATTGGGTTTTGATATTTTATTCTCGCCATAACTCCGATGATTGCATTATGCTTGATGGAGTTGATTTTTGTTATGTATTGATAATTTCGGAGCCCCGACGATTTGAGTGTTTGCTAAATGTTTTAGTGTTTGGAGGGGGAGTTTTAATTTAAATTCGGGGACCGAATTTCTTTAAGGGGGGAAGATTGTAACATTGTGAAAATCGTTTTGGTGAAATTTCGGAAAATCGGCAAAATAAGGGGGTTTTCTGTAAAAAGTCAAAATACAAATATCTTTATTTTAAAATTAAAAATAAATATTCTAATTATGTAATTGCTAGTATTTGGTGTTTATTGAGCCACTGGTGAGATTTCAAAATTTCTGAAAATTTTTCCGAAATTAATTATTTTAATATTATTTTAAGCCGTCACTAATACATTTAATTCAGGAAAATTACAAACTGGAATGAGTTCAAACAAATTTTGTGCATCATTATACATTAAACAAAATTTTATCATGTGGTTTTTGAATTGAAATAGGGTTGTTATCCGGTGATAGAAAATATCGAAGAAAAAGGCTTTTTTTTCGGTGAAATTAGTGCAAACGGAGTGCGGTATAACTTTTATCTTTTCCCAAACAAAACCACACTATATTTTACTCCCTCACACTATTTTGAGCTGATCTTGGCAGCCCCTCTCACTTCATTCTTCAAGTGCCTTCTAGAAATTGTCTTTTTGAAAAGAAAAGAAAAGGAAAATGCATAAAGGTTGAAAAGACATAAAGATGATGATAATTGGAGGAAGTTTCTACATGATTCATGACTCATTTTTTCTCTTCCTCTTCCTCTTGTGGCCGGCCATGATGCCCATGGCAGCCCCCCCAATTTCCCACCTCATTTTATTACACAAAATCATTAAAAAATCCACAAAAATTCAATAAAAAGTGCACAAAATCCTATTTATTCTCTACCCTTTATTCCTTTCTCATTTTTACATGGATTTTGGAGATGGGAAGCATGCATTTTTGAGGCTCATTTTCATGTTTGGATTTCTTGTGTGAAGGTATAAATCTTGTTCTTTTGAATTATTATTATTTAATGTTTCATTCTAGCATAAATTGATTTAATGAATTAATTCTATTTCTAAGTTTTAAAAATTCAAGTTAGGGTTGTAAAATAAAGTTATGATTTTTATTAATTAATTAGGGTTATTATAACTAGTTTAACATTTTTTTGAAGTGGAGATTCTTGTATGGAGGATAGATTGTACATTGTTTATCCAAAATGGTTCAATTAAACCATTTTTTTAGCAAACTAGATTTCTATATATTTTATATATTGGTGAGATAAATTCTAATGAATGTTTGTAACAATAGATTGTTGTTTAAAGAGGATATTAACATGTTAGTGGAATGCAAAACCTAATCTAGTTATTAGTTTCAATTGTTAGTTAATAAAGTGTGATAAATATGCTAATTATGCTAGTTTTTGCAAACTAGATTTTGGAAATTCTTAAGTAAATGGGATTAAAAATATAATTATGGTTTCATTATGTCATTACCATCATGAATTGTAGTTTAGTACATTACTTAATGAAAAATCATGTTTTGTAGTGGAATGGTGAATTTTTCTTGAAAGGTGTTGAAAATTTCTAATGGTTGCAAACTTGAAATTTCAAACTAATGCAAAATTGTGCAATAAAAATATAGTAAGGGGTTGTATAGTCTAGTTATGCTATTTAATGAGTTTTATGACCATTGGTTTCATTTAAATGTCAAGTTTTCATGAAAAACGGTAAATTGGCATTTTCGGGTTTTTCGGAAACGGACGATTTGATCGATTTTAGTGTTTCGATGAAATTGATCATGTTTTGCAATATAAGTAATGTGTTTTAAAACTATGAGTTATCTGTTGATACTTATCTCGATCCATCGGAGTTTGTACGCCGATATCGAGGGGTATTGGTTCTTTTGCTTGGACGGGACATAGGTTTTAACCTATGATTGTTCTTTGTATCGTTTGAGTTTTGTACGTGATTCTAGTTACGATGATCTTTATATGTTTGCGTCTAGGTACCCCCACGTGGACTGCGGGCGATGAAGAGGAGGATGGCGACACCGTCTTCGGCTGACATGGACCAGGTGAGTAGATGCATATCTACGGGGGGAAGTCGGGTGGATGGCGTTTAGCACCCCCGCGACGTAGAATAGGTGTAGTACTTATTGACATTAGGAGACCAGACGCGACCCTAGTAGGACCCTAGTATTGACCCTAGGCTGGACTAGACAGATTTAGGAAGACCATATCGGAGAATGAATACCTTGGAAGAGGTTCGTAGGTTTCAGATAGAACACACCGACGCACACACTGCAACTCGACATGGGGTACGTGTATGGGTATATATATAGAACTAGGTATAGGTATATACACATATATATACAACACGTATAGGTGATTCATTGAGGTGATATGATATCTGAGGTATGATGAAACAGTATAACTGGGCTTGATGCCGTGATTCTTGACTATACAGTCGAAATAAAGTGTTAGCGGATCATTAGAGAATGAGATAGTGAACATGAATATATAAGTTATAAGGAGTGGTGGTGATAGTGATGTACATGGGACGCTAGAACCCGGACTTTAACTCGTGACTGATTGTGATATGGGATATGTATGACTTGATTACGACATCACATAGGTGCGACCTGATGTCGATACTATGGAGGTGTGACTTGAGGACGATATGATATCCGTATGACTTAATCACAACATGATACATAGGACATGACATTCCTGAGGATGACATTATATGAATGATGAGACACCTAGGAGATACTTGACCGTACCCTGATATTGGGATGCCGTACGATGGATGTTACCGTACGAGGCTTAGATTTGATGATTGATCCGCACTCTTGACTCGAGGAAGCCGTACTACGTACGTGACGCTATTGAGGCGGGATCGCCGACTATTAGAGATATTGATTCAGACCTTAGGTAGACTTTCGTTTCTTATTGACTAGTTCTTAGGAGGTTAGATGGACACTAGGTTAGGGTTGAGTCATATAGTGGTAGTAGTATTAGTATATTAAATGAGGGGATAACGCACATTCGTCTTTACTTTCACACTGTAATCATAATGTTGCATGTTCATACATATGTTGCTATAACAGTATAAACCTTACCTGTTAGGACACCAGCACCATTACCGATGATGCGCATATTCCACGTACACTTATTTGCCGGCTCACACACATCATCATCGGTAATTGCTATGTCACGTACACTTTAGATCATATTATATTTTGTTGATAAAATCAGTTAACAACTAAACCGATATAACATTGTGATTACTCTCTGATGTTAGTGTAGACATGATATTCATAACTTAGACATTCCTGCGTTCATATTTTCATGTTATCGCACAGTATTATGAGCATATGCCGACATTTATCATATACTACTCATGATTTTGAGATTTCTGGATTTTTGGGGGGGAAAACCGCAAAAAGATATAACAACTTCTCTCTCTCCTCTTCTTTGTTTAAAATAAGGTGCGGTTTTCTCGTGATGTATGTGTCGTCCACCATGAGTTTTTTTTCATGTTTTCTGTTGGATTTCGAGACCCGATTCGAGGAGTGGATGAACCGTCTCGGGTACATGGTGGGCCCGGTATGGTACCCCGGGGCAAGAAGATCGAGTTGTAGACGATGAGCCTGGCAGGGGAAGGCTACCTACCGGTGATGTCTGGCGCGGCGGATATCCGGAGGATACCGACCGTTGTCGTGAGATTTGATGATATGGGCCGATCCGGACTGACGGAGCCCGAGATATTGAGGCTTGAGATTACATGTTTTGTGTCGATGCTTGACACGGATTTTCATGGATTTCATTATTGAGATTTCAGATTCTTATACATATTCTACTATGATAACAGCTAAAGATTCATATACATATATATCTGGATTTCAGCATTTGTTACTTTACATTCATGGTGCATGCATTTCATTCATATGACATAGTACTATATGAGGCACTGACACGAACACGTAGTATTTGCACCTACACGTAGTATTACCCTGCTATTACTAGTTGTTTGGGATATAGTAGTGTATTATTATGACCTAGGTTAGCGTCGTACATTCGATTTCTTTTCGTAGATGTCTTCTACTCACGAGTTGGCAACTCACCCCCGTTGTGCCAAATTCTTTTCAGGTGCGATGTACAGGTTTCCCTTGGCAGTTGCTGGCACATCATTTTCATTTCGGGTGATTTGCACGGTAGGTTGGTTCATTTGTATCTGAACCGCCGTTGTATTTTTAGTATTTCATTTGTATCTAGAAAGCTCCATCAACCATATTTGTATTACTTGATAAGTTTATTGGACCAGTTGTTTATTTCGACCTTAGAGTCGCGCATGTGTTATTCTGATCTGGTGGTTTTTGTTTTCTTTTGAGATTTGAGCCTCGCCTTTTGGCGTTGTATATTATTGTGATTGTTGTGGTTGTCTCCGCCTGTTGGCGTTGAGCTAGCACCCGTTTGGGGATGCTTTTTATTGTTTATATATTTTATACTTGTTGTACCCGTTTGGGGGCCAGTTTTACAGAGGAGACTCTGCCGAAATTTTTGGTAAAATTTGCTGATGTTTTATACTTGTTTTATTTTATTTTCTTCTTTTTCTTCTTTTATGGTTTAGATTTCTGGGCTTCGGCTTACTTAGGTCACGTGGCGCCTCTAGACGCTTCGTAATCTAAGTGCCGGTCACGTTCCGTACTTTCGGGTCGTGACAGATTTAGAACGTCAATGCTTTTAGATAACGTGCCTGAACCGATCAACTCTTGATATAGGAAATTTTCAAAACATTATCCAACAATACAAAATTATATCCTTCTTTACTAATAAAGAGACAGATATGATGTTGTATATCAGGTTCGGTATCTAATAACATTCGTTCAGAATCAATGTATTCTGGTAATACAGGGTGATAGTGACCAACAGACTTGGTTGCAACACTTGCACCGTTTTCTATCTCATGAAACTTATCACCCGTTCTCAGTTCTCAACCTATCTATAGCCCATGTAACAGATTACATATGCGGGATCCTGATCCGGTATCATATACCCAAGACGTAAAGGATACTGAGAAATAGTTCTCTGTAATGAACACACCCGAAGATGATGCATCAGCATGCACTTTCTTCGTTTGGGCGGCACGGGAAATCTGGTATTCCCCAATTTCCTGCTCTGTCTTATAACAATTATAAGTTGGAGCGGGACCAACGTTCCCCAGCTCAGTATAACAAGCGGGTTCGGTCAATATATCCGTATTATTATCTTGATTAAGGCGTGATATGGTCGCTACCTGGAGAGAGAGAGAAGAAAACACTCAGCGTATGCTCTTGCAAGATTAGATTGGTTATCTAGTATATCTAATCAGGATGTCTCCCACTGTTTTAATCAAATTTTCCTTCAAACCCTAAAAGGAAAGACTAGCCGGGATTAATTACACGCTACAAGTTCACCAATCTTTCAGCCAGTCCAGTGTCGGTACTTTGAGGGAGGTCCCCCGTGCTTTCGCACGAACCTAATTAAAGTATATCTCGTTTTCCCAGTGGCGTAACCCCGTTAACACCTTTCTAGACACCAACTTGATCGGCTAATTGTAATGTGTAAAAATTTCCCAGGAGTAACTCTTACTCGCAGCGGGTATCGGGATCCAACTATCTCATAGAAGGTATGCAATCTCATTGCAAATTTCAACACTTGAAATTCCCAATAATATTTTGCCCCAAGCGATCTATGACCTTGACTGAGTCAACAAACCATAGACCGCAAGTAAAGTTCAACCCGTCATTTCCCAATTGAATTAATCCCACCCGCACGACCCTTGACTGAGTCAACAAGGCCGCACGACTACCCTAATCCAATCGCATCATATGCTTTGCAGATAAGCACTAATCAGCTACCGCACACTACGCCTTGACTGAGTCAACAAACGCAGCACGAATACTAACTATTACTTATCTGAAATGACGGAGGGCTACGACAGGATTTTAAGAAAACCTTTTGCGTAATGAACTTTATATCGTTGTAGAATCGAGTGATTTTAAATGGAGTGTTTTTGAGGCTTTTCTAGTTTTGCTAAAGGGGTCACTCCCGGTGAAGGGATCGTCGGCCCATTCCTCATCGAATAAGGTGCAGGATATATCATATATATCACTATGCAAAGCAAAAACTATAGAAGCAATCAAAACCAAACCGAGGGGTGTAGCATCTGCCAGTCATTGCTAAAGGGGTCACTCACGGTGAAGGGATCTCGGCCCTTTCCTTATCGAATAAGGTGCTGGATGTTCTGCAAGGAACACCACTATGCAAAGCAAGAACTAGAGCTACCAGTTTTTAAACAAGTTTCTACAACATCATAGGTTTCTTTTATTTCATTAATCTCATTAATGAAGTCCCATTTTTAATTATTCTTCACAAGCATTGCATTTGAAACGAAATCTGCAATATAACATATATCTCATATATATAATATAAACATTCGTCTCAGGCAGCAATATGATCTCATCACAGAACATTGCAACAGAAGAACATATATGAAATATTGGATATACTAGGACGTCCGTGTTTTCAATACGAGCCTGTATAAAACACGGATTCCACGGTCGCGATAAATAGCCAAACCCACATCCCTAGATCCCTACGAGAGCGGCAAGCAACACTGCCAATTCTAGGGTTAGGAGACCCGGTCTCGACTCCTCGAGATAGTCTCCCACTGGACCCTAGAACCCGGTTACTTGTGCTCCCCGCCTTGGGTCTACCTAATGCGGAAAAGTAAATAATACACAACGGTGACATCATCCGCTACCTGGAAGTGCCCCAATAAAAAAATATTACATACAAATGAATTTTACATGAATGAAAAAGAAAAACTCTCATCTCACATAAAAACCCCGGCTATTCAAATGCGACGATCCAATATAACATATCACAGCAACACATAATATCTCAACGTAAGCAAGTATGCGTATCCGGATTGTCGTTGATGTATAGCAACGAAACCGGCGATACACCACATACTACGCGTACGGTCACAGAAAAGAAAGTGTAAAACTACAACAGTTGGAATCCGCAACCTCTTTAGACATCGCATGCCTAACCAAATGAATTCCTTAGACATCGCATGCCTAACAATTATAAACCCCGCATTTTAGTCTCATTATCGAAAACTCTTTACGATATCAAGTCGAGCAATTCAACAAGATTCCCGACATCCTGATCGAATGCTCGTCGCAAACTTTAGTAGACGGCCGCACCCCTGGATGCCGTCGACGACGTGCACTAAGGCGGAACACCGCTGCCGCGAGCACCCGAACGGATGCTTTTGGTGACGGGGTTCTTCTACAGTCACTTGGTTGGGGCTATGGGGTATGGCTGTCTATTAAGTTTACCCGACGAGTATCCGCGTACGCTACATGATTGCGATGGACTTTTGATCACATCAAAATTCCGTGGCAACCGATCATCGAGACTAAACTGCTATGTTTATAACATTCAAATTAGTTATCTCATAACTACTTGTGGATTCCAAATATTGTATCACATTCCAGATAAATAGACAATGTCAAACTTTCCGATCGAATAATCAAACACCCAAGTTTTCCCAAATAGCTCAACACTTGAGCGGAGTTCAAAAATATCCATTACATGCCACAGTACCAATGGTCCAGCCGTAGAAGGGTCAAGCCAACGCCTCACATATGGCACGCCGTACTGCCCTAAACCCTAAGGTTCAAAAGGCAGTTCAAGACGGACACATAATCGAGTTAAGGTTTATTGTCTTCTAGAGGGTCCATCGCGTTACTTGCACGACTTAGAACGTTCTTAAACTCGAGGAAAAATCCAACTTTTGAAAAAATTTCCGACTGGGGAAAAAGTGAGTTATTGATATCCGCCCGGACTTTTTAACAGTTTCTAAAATTATCCGGACAAAACTAAACAATGTTAAATTATCTGATCGAATCAACGTGTCCCCAATACAACCCTAGAAAACTCAACACTTGAGTGGATTTAAAATATTCCCAGAAAAAATTGCCAAGAAAGGACCTAAGAATAATTAAGTGAAATTCCACGGACTAAGTCCAAATTTTGGCCGCGGAACCGCCGCAATAACCATGGTTTCGCCGCGATTCCGCGGTCAAATTGTTGACTCAGAGATCAGTACTTCACAGTAATTCTTAGTTTTTCCTGCTTGTTTTTCTGAGAATTTTTAATTCAGAAAAAGTCAACTTTTTGAAAATAGTCCAGAGAGGGTTCCGTATCGGGGTTTCGGCATTCGATCGGACTTTAAACTTCGTCTAGACTTCGCCTAAAGCTCTAGCTTGGCTCTGATACCACTGTAGGGTTGCTATGCACGCGCACAGGGGTCTATGAGGCATCAACCATGCCCGATTCAAATTTTAGCCGTGCCGAACAACCCGATGCCGGATCTTTAAACTAGGGTTTAGGCGAAAACGAACATGTTAAACGCTTTAACACTAAGTAAGAGGGATTACAACCTTTGTAGATCCGGTCCTTCACTTCTTAAGCTCCGTGTTGAGTTCCCTTCTCTACGATCATCGTGTTGTGGACTCTCGAGAGGCTTCACGAAGAGAATGATGCAACCTTTGCTTCCGATCTTCGATAACAAGATGATCTACCTTGAAGTTTCGATAACACAAGCTAACACTCATAATATGAAGTGAACACCCTCATCTAAGTGGCAAGGATAGATGAGGATGATGAAGCAGGATTTTTGCCCTCATTTATTATCTTTTTCTCACTCACTTTCATCACAAAAGAAAGCTTTTTCATAAAGGAACTCAAGCATGAAGAAGAAGAATGAAGAAGATAACCTTAATCCTTTTGTGATGAACAATGAATTATTGTAGTGGTTACAAATCTAACTAAGGGTTAAGCATGAGAGTTAACCCTTGTAGAGAGTTAACTAGGGTTAATGGTTTGGATTGGGTTAACATAATATCTCACAAAAATATCAAGCAACCACAAAGTCAAAGCTTCATTCAAAAGCTAACCCTAATCCAAACCCTAACCAAGTTTAAACCCTAATCCAATGTTAAATTTGTAACCCTAACTTGTTACAATATTATATATCACATATACAATATATTTTGTAACAATAAAAAATAATACAATTAACATATATCGCATATATATCAATGTATTATCCCATGAGAAAATGAATCTTTTAGTGAGCTAATATTAGTTAACGTAATTTAATATATCATATATATTATTATACATTAAATTATCGAATCAACACTTGATTCGACAATCCGGCTATTTCACAAATAGCCGACTAATACGATGACCTGGCTATATCACATATACCCGGCCGATATCTCATATCGCGAGAATCCAATACGGTATCATATACCTCATTATCCTCGGTCCCGCACATATCACATATGTGCTCCTACTCCGTTTTGCCTGAGTCAAGAAACCTCTGTGTAGGACTCTAAAGAATCGTCAATACGCCGGCAGTAGGTGATGATCATATCAAACACCCACAAGCTGCAAGTGGTCGGCTAAACGTAACAGCTACCCAGGTATTGAGCGCTCAGAACATCAACAAGCAAGCCTGTACATTCTCCTGTGAATCCAAACAGTAACACTCCCGTACAGTCCGGTCTCGTCGTCTGATATGTCGCATATCTCGCCTAGGGGTGGTAAACGTCAGACCCAGTAGCTCGATAAGTCATGTCGATATGAGGTCTATAACAGTTCGAGAAACTACTGATAACACTTACCAGTAAATCTCAGCAACCCTGGCCAGGGATTTCTGGTTATAGCCAATCGAACACAGCACAACATCAACTCCCTATACCGGGAGAGACGAATCCCCTCCTATCGCTCATTGCCTCCATGAGATTCGGGACTTTACCCAAAAGCCACCTTTTTGCACGCCCTCTTGGACGTGGTATGATGGAAATCAAAGCACAGTGGGAATCACACAAGACTCTATGACGATCTCGGGTCAACAGACTACTCTGTACCAGTGTCACCGGAGAACTGCCATCTGACGTGATGTATAATACCATCTGGGAGTTCTCGGCGAGTCCGTCCAGTGTACCCAATCTCCACTGAGCACCCGTACACCATCCTTGATGTCAAACACCGATGGATATGGGATCATCCATCGCCCATCATATGGGTCAAGATGCGTATACGCTAGTCTACTCTGGTGTATCGATGCCCTGTCTCGATACACCCTAGACTAGGAACAGTTATAGGATGTACTCATCGACTACCGTGGCCCCACTAGTATGATCTCATCATAGTCCCAGTAGTCGAGTACATATCCTAAGGGCTTTATCAACATGTAACATAGAGACAATCAGAGTACATGTTAAGATAAAGTACGACCAGATACCATACTATCATGTCGAGCAAGAAAGTCCTCCCTATATATGTCCAAGCATCCACTACAATATACATCGTATGTACAGTAATGGCCTCTAGGGCATACATATAACTAACATATGCTTTGACTATTATCCTACCACGGCTCAAAGGAGTCGTGCAAACAGGTTTTAGTTGGGTACAGTCCCGAGCCACAAGAAGGCAGTGAGCAGATCGGCAGGGGATTCGTCTCTCCCAACGTTGGGGGTGAGATCGCGCTGTGTTTAGGAGAGCCATTACATGAAGTCCATGGCCATGGAAAGCGAGATTTACTGGTAGGTATTCCAGTAGTATCTCAAGTGTTTTGGGCTACACTCTGACACGACTTATACCGCTTTTGGGGGTCTGACGTTTAATAGCTCCCTAGGCCCGATATACGATACTCATAGACGAACGGACCGGACTGTACAGATATTGTCACACATAGGCTCAGTAGGGTTCCAGGATGAGTTCGCTCATCGGACTCCCTTTCACTCAGTACATGGGCAGTCGTTACGTACAGCTAGTACCACTGACGGCTTGTGGATAAACCTACTGCCAAAGTATTGACGAGTCTTTACAGTCCCCCACAGAAAATTTTCCAGTTCGGGAGAAACGTTTAGAGGTCATATGGTTTTATGGAAGGGTTCGAACATACGCGTGCACTTGTGCACGTGTCATGGTTCGGACGGATAATACTAGCGGGCTTTGGTTTAAGCCGGATCCTACTATTATACTGTGTAGATTTTTTCTCATTGCATTTGTATTTGGTCGGAATACAAATGCGGGTATGTATATACAGTTGCGGGATTATCCTGTAATTTATTACGGGACCGCTTTTTGAAGTTGCCAGTTTGTATCTTCCTTTTTTGCCAAATCACCATTCCATTTCTTCATGGCTGATTTCTTTATTCACCGGCTATAATTTGTGTTATGAAGGGTCTTATTTGCAAAGTGGATATTAGCAAATGAGGGGGTTTTCTGTGACTGGGTTTTCTCCACCAGCCTATGGATGCTTCTAGGATGTGCATGAATCATCCATTGTATTATTGCTCTTTTGGACTTGCTTTAGATATTAGTGTATGATATTTTCCTTACCATCACCTCTTGCTTGTGCTCACCACCTCCCCTCCAAAAAGTGGCCGAGCACTTCTCTGGCGACAGCCCCAATTCTTTTTGAGTGAGAATGAGATTCATTTCCTTTTGCAACACAAATAATTCTCAAGCTCATTTTCAAAGTTTATTTTTCCTTCACAACTTGATTTGGCAACTTCGATTACCCGTTCAACCAATCGCTTGGGGACTCGAGACAAAGTATTCTACACTTACTCTACATCAACCTGGGACATGTCGGCTAGCAAACTTCATGTCCGAGTTGCCTCGGTTCAGAGGCCGGAGCCCGTATAAAGATTCGTTGATGTGGCGCAGTTTTCGGCGAGGCGGAGATCGAAGATCGAGTGAGATCGGAGAGCGAGCTTCGTTGGTGCATCCGCAACATGCTAGGGACAGAGTCCGCAACATGCTAGGGGCAGAGCTTAAAGACCGAAGGACACGGATCGATCGGTATAATCTCTAAACCCGCTATTACAGTATGCTAGTTTACGGTTAATAGAACGATCCGGGTTTTAAGTTTGCGTTAGCGCCAGTTTCGTAAAAAGTTTTTTGTTCCGCATTTGACCTCGGAAAGACGGCCGGGGCGCTACCGTAGACTTACACTGGTATCAAATACAAACTATTAACCGCATACTAGTTGTTTAGACGATATTAAAATATCGAAACCGAAACAACCCAAAACAATACCAATGATATTTTTGTTGATGAGGGAAATTTGTGGCAAAATTAAGTGGCTTCCATTTTTTTTTGGACAAGGGATAAATTTGTGGCTGGGTGTTTTTTAATGTGCTGAAAAAAAATTTCATGAGATTCCTTTAGCATAAATTCCTCACTGCAAGTTCATATACATCAGCCACTTCATTCATCTAATTCCTCAGAGCCACTTCAAAGAAAAACCGGCAGCCACATCCTTTTTCATTTTCAAGTCTTGTCCAAAAACTAATTGCTTCACATTTTCATCATCCCAATAATATTAGTTCAGTGGTATTGTTAGTTTAGCCCGGTTTGGATATGATTTTATCTAGTCGTTTGGGGCTATTCGGGGGTTATTTCGAAGTCGATATTTTCTAATATTGTTTAAAGTTTGCAGTACTAACATTACTATCTATGACCGTGAATGTCATTTGATCTGTAAATCTTGTCTAATTGCTATAGCTCTTTTAGACGGGTTTGCGAACGTGACATTCACGTTGATGTTCTGTATTGTGCTGTGATGTTGCGGATTTGTCGTGGTGGATAGCTTGCATGCAATGGTAGTGCAGTTTGGATATATTTGTACATTTGATATTGCGGAGCGAGCGTCCGACATGTGGACTGCCGTCACTGCCTGTTTGTATATTATTCTTTGGGGCACGACCAGGCTGAGGTCGATGTACCCGTTGTATATATTTTCTTTTCTCTATTAGGATTACTCCGCGGTGGAGTGTACGGATAGCCAGGTTCTAGAGGGCAACGGGCCCGCATCTCATGGCTTTGAGACGGAAGAGGCTTCACTCTAAAATTGGCGGGCTATTCACCGCACTCGTAGGGGGTATAGGTTGACCCAAGGAGGGATGCTCAAGTTACCGGATTCCATGAAGTGTTGGGTGGTCCATTCACGATGCTGAAGGGGGATGCCTCAATTCTGGTTTTGGCTAGTAACTTGCCGCACTCGTAAGGGACTAGGTTTTCATTGCACAGGCTATCCACACGACCAGGGGAACGTCGGGTTTCATTTGTGGCTCTATGAAACCCGGGGATCCCAGATTATCTGTATTGTTCTGTGATACTTATTACTTTTCTGTGATGTTGCATTTATCACGCCTTAAGCGATTATTGTATATTATTATATATATATTAGTAGATGTTGTATATGTTTTACACCCGCGCTAGTCCTGTCGCCGCTCTGTCGTTAGTTAAGTAACCTAACAGGTGATGACGGGACCCAGAGACGAATGCGGATGGCATATACGTACATTTTATTTTCGTTCTTTATTGGTGTGATTAATTGATGGGACTGCATTGATTCAGATCAATGCAAAGAAAACAGACCTATACAGATGTTGTTGGAACATTTTTCAAAAAGCTGTTATTGTAAGGACGCTTTCATTTGTTTTGCACAGTGGTATTCGATTGTGAATATCCAGCACCTTATTCGATGAGGCAAGGGCCGAGATCCCTTCATCGGAAGTGACCCCTTGGACAGAGGTTTGCGTCAGGGTAATAACTTCACTATAGCCGATTACTTTTGCTTTGCATCATGGTATTCAGTTGGAATATCCTGCACCTCATTCTACGGGGAAAGAGCCGAGATCCCTTCACCGGGAGTGACCTCTTTAGCAAGGTTTTTGCCACTATATATTTGTAAAAGGTATCTGGTTACTTCAACGATATCAAGTTCATTACGCTAAAGGTTTTTTGCCAAAAACCATTCGTAGCCCTTTGTCATTTCAGACGGGTAGCACTTAGTATTCATGCTATGTATGTTGGCCTTCGTCAAGGCATAGTGTATGGTAGCTATTTGTTACTTTTCTGTTGCATAGATAGATGCGTTGGTTTGGGACAGTCGTACTACCATTTTGGCCTTCGTCAAGGGTATGTACGGGTGGGTTCAAATTAACCTGGATAATGACAGGTAGAACTTGACATGTGACTTATGATATGTTGGCCTTCGTCAAGATCATAAAAGCATGGTGTAAAAATCACATCGGGGGTTTCTAAAGAAACTGAAACTTGCCAGGCATGCGCTTACCTTCTGGAGTGTAAGTGGATTCCATCACGTTATCATGTGATGATAGTTCGATCCCGATTCCTACTGATGAGTTGGTTTACTCCTCTGGTGATCCCGATTAATTCTTCTTTCAGGTTTGGAGGAGAATTTGAGGATACAGTAGGAGGTTTCCTGATTAGATAAAGTAATAACCATTCTGATCTAGGTTAGAGTGCACGCATAGTGTTTCTTTTCTCTCTCTCTTTGGCAGCGACTATGACCCGACCCTAGACTATGAATCAGTAACCAAGTTAACCGAACTTTTTTAAAACACTGGCTTTTGAATTGTCTGAGTTGCATATATCATTGCCATTCCTTCTTTTACCCTTTGCGTTTCTCTAGAACATCTCGTATTACTATGAACATCCACTTCCATTGGATAAATCCATCGTATGGTTATATACGAACTCGAAAGAACATATTCCAGATTGGAGGATGGATTCTGGTTCTGGAGAGATTGAATAGGACTATTCAGTTATCTTTTCCTTTTACCTTCTCGCAGGTTGTGAGGCCTCCTAGGATTAGAAGAGGGTACACCTATTACGCTTATTGGATAGTCTTCTTCCAAACCATAGGCAGGTACCGAAAGGTAGGGAATGAAGAAAACCAATTAGCCTAATGGTGGTGTACAGAAGGTAATAAGTAAAGACAAATAAAGGGATTAAAAAGATGACAAAGTAAATTGCGACTGCTAATCACGACCAAACCAAGTATTTCATCGCCACTCCTATTTCACCTTTGTATTTCTCCAGAACACTCCGTATCACTACGAAGATCCACAGTTATTTTGATAATCCATCGTATGGTTATATACAAACTCGATGGAACTTGTTCCATTTCGGGGATGGATTCTGGTTCGGGAGAAATAGAATAAGGTTTATTCAGTTGTCTTTTATCATCACCTTCTCTTAAGTTGCGAGTACTCCTAGGATTAGGAGAGTACACCTATTACGCTTATTGGATAGTTTTCTTCCAAAACATAGGCCGGTGCCGAACGGTATGGAAGGAAGAAAACCATTAAGCCTAACGATGATGTACAGAAGGTAATGACTAAAGACAAATAAAGGGATTTGAAGAGATGGCAAAGAAATATACGGTTACCGTCATGAATCTGGATAATGGAAGAGGCATTACTAGAAAAACCCGGATACCCCTTCGAAACATATTCATTTTTCAGTTTCACTGTGTATTGTTAATAGAAAACTGATTTCCCAATTAGTCCATGCTCCAGGGTATGTATTTATCAGGTATGATTCTCACATATGTATGGTTTTACAGATGATGAGTGGGAGTAAGTTATTGGGAATTAAGTGATCATCCTCATTATATCGGAATTCGTTGCTATTGGTGATATTTGAGGAAATCGCCTGGTTACAGTTTTCAACCTACGACGCACAGGGTTTGAGTTATTAAACTCAGGGGACTTATACAAAGTATTGTCTGTTGTTCAGTGTCCATTAGGACAAAGAGGTAGGTCCTCGTACTATATTCTTTTTACTTATGACTTCTCTAGTTTTAGACATGTGTTTCGTAGAAATACAAGGTCTAAGTTTAGAGAAGTTATAGGTACAAGAATAAAGTAGAGAACCAGGTGATGCAAGTATCGGGATTCTTCAAGGTGATCGAAGATGTAGATACTTGTGTATGGTATTCAGTTGATAGTAATATTTTAGAGAACTTGCTTCTCTTTCACGTTACTCATAATTGTATGCACTCCTAAGTTGAGTAATGCTGATCTGCCTCTCTCCATTTAGTTGACATGCACTGGAGACAGCTGCATGATTTGAATCTGGTTCCAATTAAATCAGTGCCTTTGTTTCTATATTGTATATAGAATGGATCATATCTCAAAAATGTTAAGGTATATGGAGTTGTCCGGCTTATGCTTAAAACCAGACTCTGGATAACTCAAGGCACGTTTCTGTAATGGCTGTTTGTGGGTTGACCCTAGCTTTGACGAGGGTTGATTTTCTACCATCTGGAAAATCGATAGTGATATTGTTCTTGACTCGCCACAGTTTTAGTAAAATGGATTTTTTCAGAAAACAGTCGTAGGAGTATGGTAGAACTGAAAGAGATTCCAGAACCGCAAACGATTATGGAAAATTTAATAGGACCTAAAGATTTAATCAGGCTTGACATTCCATTAGCCACTCCGCAGATATGGTGGGTAACCTCAGACACCCGAGTGGTACTCCGGTAGTCTCAAGGACGGTGACAGGGAGGTTCTTGTTTACCCAGACTTGCCATTACTGCTGTTCCGGACTATGAGACCCGGCAGGAGGATAAGTATAGCGTTGTTCTAAACTAGTTTAGAAGTGCACGTGTATATTATTCTGCCAGAGGGTTGTCGTAGTCAGTGGAGCAGTGGAAGCATAGTGGACAAGAAGCTTGTGTCTATTTATAGACTAAAGCAGATATAGCGAAGATAGATCATCTATTTTTGATGTGACAGTCATGGACTTTGACTTCATCAGAATAGAGGATGGATCTATTAAGAAAGTAGTAGGGTGTGATGTCCTGGTATTTGGTTGACATACACAGAGTAGGAAGTAAAATTCCTATACTACGATCGGTTATACTGTGGTTGTCACACAGTGTTTTCTCGACGTAGGATATGGATATTATATCAGACATTCTGGTTACTAGATCTATGGTTTTAGATGTAGATTTAGGTAGCTTCCCAATCTGGGTACTTAGACTGCATTCTAAAGGTATTTAGAATGGACGACTCCTAGCATGTTGGTGTACTAGCAGGTGATGGAGTCACCCTCTCTAAAGGTGTTTTACAGACTATAGGGGAGAGGGATGTGCATGATTGGCAGATCTCTTGGTTAGGCAACTGAGTTGATCATGAGATGTCAAGTACCGCACCAGGTGTTGTTCTTGCATTAGATGCAATAAGCTGATATTGGTCCAATCCTAGAGAAACGTTCGGAGGCGGTTTTAGAACATAGGTGGATGTTCTAGGGATTTGATAACGGTAGCCTCCTTCGGGAGACAGTTATCATTCCAGGCTTCCAAAGTGACCTGGATGACAGAGTGATTGTCAGAGTTATAGTTTTCCCTCCGACGAAGAGCAGTAGTTTGGAAAGGTGGTCCAAGCGGATACTGAGGGAGGCATGGCGCAGGATACTGATTAAGTTCAGTTGACGATACAGTGTAAGAAGTTTGGATTTGGAGTACATTTGTGTACTAGGTCCCATCAGATATCCAGACATATTCTAAGACAGGTATTACTCATTTCGGGAGATGGTTTTCTCCGCGAACTTGAGATATAGAGAGACATAGAAAGAAACATCAGAGCGGATCCACTCACTGAGGCTATTTCTCGAACACAATAGTTTTACAAACGAGCTTTGTGACACTGATTAGTAAAGGAGTTGGGTGTTCGGTATCACACGAGCTGTGAGTATGCGACATCACAATAATTAGCCTTAAGTGAAGGTGGGAGATTGTTGGATATAGTGCCCTCAAAGTCAATTATTGGATCGCAGGCACGTGATTGCAATGATTGAGGGAGGACCTATACAGGTAGGACAGTCTTACTCGAGATGATAGTATGCTATCTGGTTTATCATTATCATACGTGTACTGCTTTAGGTGACATGATATATCACTATTGCACGTTGATAGAGCCCATACGATTCTTGCTTGACTACCAATAGTATGATGGCGATCATATACGTGAGAGTTGGGTAGTCTATAAGCACATCCTTAAAAGTGGTCCCTAGTCGCGTGAGTTTCGAGATATGGCATCCATACTCCGGAGTAGACTAGTATATAAAGTCGAGACCCCAGCGAGGGGCGATGGCCGATCTCACAAGCCATTGGTGTCAGTTGGTTCACCTAAGATGTATACAGGTGCTAATTGGGTTATGAGTACACCGGACAGGACTCGCCGGGAATATGCTAGCTGGTTATTAAAACCTGTCGTCAGATAGCAATTCCCAGGTGACATGTGTACAGGTTAGTCTATCGACCTGAGATCGTCATTTGTCTCGTGTGAGTTCCAACTGTGCTTTGATTATTGCCCTACCACGGCTCAAAGGAGTCGTGCAAACACGTTTCAGTTGGGTACAGTCTCGAGCCACATGGAGGCCGTGAGCAGATCGGCAGGGGATTCGTCTCTCCCAACGTTGGGGGTGAGATCGCGCTGTGTTTAGAAAAGCCATTACACGAAGTTCATGGACATGGAAAGAGGGATTTAGTGGTAGGTATTCCAGTAGTATCTCAGGTGTTTTGGGCTACACTCCGACACGACTTATACCGCTTTTGGGGGTCTGACATATACCAGCTCCCTAGGCCCGATATGCGATACTCATAGACGAATAGACCGGACTGTATAGATATTTTCACACATAGGCTCAGTAATGTTCCAGGATGAGTTCGCTCATCGGACTCCATTTCACTCAGTACATGAGCAATCGTTACATACATCTAGTACCACTAACGGCTTGTGGTTAAACCCACTGCCAGAGTATTGACGAGTCTTTTGAGTCCCCCACAGAAAGTGTCCCAGTTCGGGCGAAACGTTGTAGAGGCCGTATGGTTTTATGGCAGAGTTCGAACATACGCATGCACTTGTGCACGTGTCATGGTTCGGACGGATAATACTAGCGGACTTTGGTTTAAGCCGGATCCTAGTATTATACTGTGTAGATTTTGTTTCATTGCATTTGTATTCAGTCGGAATACAAATGCAGGTATGTATATACAGTTGCGGGGTTATCCTGTAATTTATTACGGGTCCGCTTTTTGAAGTTGCCAGTTTGTATCTTCCTTTTTGGCCAAATCACCATTCCATTTCTTCATGGCTGATTTCTTTATTCATCGGCTGAAATTTATGTTGTGAAGGGGCTTATTTGCAAAGTGGCTATTAGCAAATGAGGGGGTTTTCTGTGGCTGGGTTTTCTCCAGCAGCCTATGGATGCTTCTAGGATGTGCATGAATCCTCCATTGCATTATTGCTCTTTTGGACTTGCTTTAGATATCAGTGTATGCTATTTTCCTTACCATCACCTCTTGCTTGTGCTCACCCCTCCACTCCAAAAAGTGGCCGAGCACTTCTCCGAGGATAGCCCCAATTCTTTTTGAGTGAGAATGAGATTCATTTCCTTTTGCAACACAAATAATTCTCAAGCTCATTTTCAAAGTTGATTTTTCCTTCACAACTTGATTTGGCAACTTCGATTAGCCGTTCACCTAATCGCTTGGGGACTCGAGACAAAGTATTCTACACTTACTCTACATCAACCTTGGACATGTCGACTAGCAAACTTCATGTCCGAGTTGCCTCAGTTCAGAGGCGGGAACCCGTATAAAGATTCGTTGATGTGGCGCAATTTTCGGCGAGGAGGAGATCGAAGTTCGAGTGAGATCGGAGAGCGAGCTTCGTCGGTGCATCCGCAACATGCTAGGGACAGAGCTTAAAGACCGAAGGACACGGATCGATCGGTATAATCTCTAAACCCGCTATTACAGTATACTAGTTTACGGTTAATAGAACGATCTGGGTTTTAAGTTTGCGTTAGCGCCAGTTTCGTAAAAAGTTTTTTGTTCCGCATTTGGCCTCGGAAAGACGGCCGGGGCGCTACCGTAGACTTACATTTTGGACATGTTTTCCGTATTCTAAATGATTAGTTTTGATATTTGGATTTGCGTTTAGTTGTTGGATGTTTGTACATCAACGACTAGGGAGGATGGGTTGTCTTTTGCATGCGAGGCGATAGGTTTTGACCTATGTGAGTTCCGCGTGTCGTTTTGGTTTTGATTTGGATTTTAATCTGATACAATACGTTACTATATGTAGGTAGCTCGCGAAGACTTCAAGACGAAAAGCGAGCGTGTGTCGACATCGGCATCGGAAAGCGAAGGTCAAGGTGAGTAGATATATATCTACGGGGAAAGTCGGGTGGATGGCGTATAACACCCCCGCACTTCGATGTACAGTATGCTATATATATACTATATATATATATGATATCTTTTATATGAGACATGGATATTCACGATATGGTTATGTGTTCATGGATTAGTAGTGTTACTTGCGAAACCCTAGAGTAGTTGTTGCACCCACACACGCACAGACACTTGCATGCATTCATTCTTTTACCTGTGCGTATATGGGGATATGTATATATATATATATACACACACTTGGGTATGGGACTGTGTGTGTGTGTGTGTGTCTATATAAATATATATATATATATATATATATACATATACACGGATTATGAGGATAGTACTTAGGATTGGAGGTGAGTCGATGTGATTTGCCTTGAGGCCGTGAGATCGGTGATGTGACATGATTCGTATTTGAGATACGACATGATGGTTTAGCGGGTCCTTTTGGCGTGGTGTTTTAATACACACGCATGCATATACATATGTGATATCAGTATTGTACAAGACGTAGATCAGTACCCCGGATCATGATATTTGATAAAGAGGATACCCGATGAATAATGCGATAGATGTGACATTTGACCCGTACCCAGTTTTGAGAGGCCGTACGACGGATTTACCGTACGAGCTATATATTGATGATAGATCCGTACTCTTGACTTGAGGATGTCATATTATAGATATTGTATCGTATGGGATACTTTTGAGGTGGGATCACCGACTGTTATATTTATACACACACACACACACATAAATATATGTGTGTGTGTGTGTATCGACTCAGATGTTAGGCGGTTTTCTTAACTTTCGATCAGCCTATTTAGTTTAGTCCGGTAGTTTACTTGTAAATGATAAATTAGATTTGAGTCATACCTATTTCAAAACTAACGAATCGTGAGTATTTTTAAAGACAGGCCAAGGGATTCTACGGATATTTCAAAGGACGTATATTTTCTTAAAAACACCGTAGTCCTTATTTTCTAAACACACGATTCTTATTATTTCAAATGGCAAAACTGTACGACTCATACTTAGACATATGTAGATTCGTTATCATTGCATTTGATATTCAGCTCCTGCATATTCTTGCTGCTCGCATTGTATTGCATGCTTATATTGTGTTTTCATATGTTAATATTGAAATCATGCGGTCAGGACACCAGCACCATTACCGATGATGCGTATGTTCCACATACACTTACTTGCCGGCTCACACCCATCATCATCGTTAATTGGCATGTCACGTATACTTTAGAGAATATTATTTCATTGACATAGTTTGTTAGCTGATAGTTTCGACATGATATTAGTGTACTTACTTATATGCCAGTTGGGACATTGCATTTATTACTTGCGAATTCATACATATTATTATTCACTGTTATGCAGTATTATGGAGTTTTATACTGATATTCACTGTTTACTTGCTATTGATGATTGGATTTCAGATTTTCATGAGATTTCCTGGATTTGGGAGAAAACCGCAAGAATATATAAAGACTTCTCTCTCTCACTCTTTTTAAAATGAAAAGTGCGGTTTTCTCGTGATATATGAGTCATCCACCATGATGTTTTCTCGGTTATGAGATGGATTTCGAGACCCGATTCGAGAAGTTGGATGAACCGTCTGCGGTGAA
Source organism: Agapanthus africanus (assembly GCA_030015575.1). Lineage (NCBI taxonomy): Eukaryota > Viridiplantae > Streptophyta > Magnoliopsida > Asparagales > Amaryllidaceae > Agapanthus > Agapanthus africanus. The sequence goes on from CM057343.1 coordinate 127,659,894, forward strand.
AGGTTCCTAGGCACTCTAGTAAGGTCTCACAAGGCATCGAACGTGCCAATTTAAAAAAAATGGTGCCGAGAAACCCTAGACTACGGATCTTAGACTAGATGTTTAGGCGAAAAGATAATCTAGTTAACAAATTAACTAAAAGTTAGGATGCTACAACCTTTGTAGATCCGGATACCCACTTCCTTAGCTCCACGAGGGCATCCTCTCGCTGTCCATCTTGAACCTTAGACTCTCGTGACGGCTTCATCGGAGAAACGTGCGGAATAGGTCGTCGGCTTCGTGTCAAAGACGATCTACGTCGAGGTTGCACAAGCTCAAGCTCCGACTTCACAAAGTTGTGAAACTTGTGAAGAAAACACCCAAAACAACTAGGCAAGAGGTAGAGGGTGAAGAAATAGGAGGTGGGTTCACTTTAGATTTGGATTTCTCTCACTAGATCTCAAGTTGCCATTAAAGTAGCAAGCTTGAAGATGAAGATGGTTATGATAAGTTCTTTTTAAAAAGAAATAGAAAATCAATACTTATCAGAACTTAAACTAGGGTTAAGTGTAGAGAATAAACCATGGTGAATTATGTGGGTTAGGGTTAAGCAAGAAGACAAGAATGGTCAAAGAAGTCAAAGCTTCATGAAGCTTCAACTAATGACAAAAGAAAGCCACCATTCTCTTTAAACTTATCCAAATAAATGAATAAACAAATAAATGAATAAATAAATATGCAAAACCCTAATTATCATAATAACCATGGTTTAATTCTATTCACTTAACCATATGATCAAGTATCATCAAACATGATACAAAAAAGTGCACAAAAGTATATCACATATACAATGTGCAATCCAAGTGAGAAAAATCCGTTTAAAGTGAACCAATACTAGTTAATGCAAAGTAATATATCAAATATATAATTATACATTAAATCATTAAATCAACACTTGATTCAATGATCCGGTCATGTCGCACATGACCGACTAGTATTCAATGTATCGACTTATCGAATCGATTTTCGATTCGATAACTAGGTTATATCGCATACAACCATTCGAAACATTAATCGCGAGAATCAAATACGGTATCACATACACGCATTATTCTCGGTCCCGCACATATCTCATATGCGCTCCTATTTCGTTTCGCTTGAACCAGGAAACCTCTGTGTAGGACTCTAAAGACTCGTCAATACGCCGGTAGCAGATGATGATCATATCATGCACCCACAAGCCGCAAGCGGTCTGCTAAACGTAACGGCCACCCAGGTATTGAGCGATCAGAAGATCGACGAGCTAGCCCGCTCACACTCCTGCGAATCCGACCAGTAACACTTACCGTACAGTCCGGTCTCTTCGTCTGATATGTCGCATATCAAGTCTAGGGGTGGTAAACGTCAGACCCCAATAACCCGATAAGTCGTGCCGATATGAGGCTCGTAACGGGTCGAGAAACTACTGGTAACACTTACCAGCAAATCTCTGATCAGCCCTGGCCAGGGACTTCCCTGCTACGGCCAATCGAGCACTGCGCAACATCAACCCCCAATACCGGAAGAGACGAAACCCCTCCTATCGCTCATTGCCTCCATGTGACTCGGGACTGTGCCCAAAGACCACCGTTTTGCACGCCCTCATGGACGTGGTAAGGTGGAGATCAAAGCACAGTGGGAATCACACAAGACTTTATGACGATCTCGGGTCTACAGACTAACCTGTACAAGTGTCACCTGAGAACTGCCATCTGACGTGAGGTATAATACCATCTGGGAGTTCTCGGCGAGTCCGTCCAGTGTACTCAGTCTCCACTGAGCACCCGTACACCATCTCTGATGTCAAACACCAATGGATGTGGGATCATCCATCGTCCATCTCATGGGTCGAGAAGCGTATACGCTAGTCTACTTTGGTATATCGATTCCCCGTCTCGATACACCCACGACTAGGGACCTTGAAGGATGTACTTATGGACTACCATGTCCCTACTAGTATGATCTGCATCACATTCCAGGTAGTCAAGTACATATCCTAAGGGCTTTACCAACATGTAACTATAAGACAGTATAAAGAGACTAGTGTACATGTTAAGATAAAGAGTAACCAGATAGCATACTATCATATCGAGCAAGAAAGTCATCTCTATATATGTCCAAGCATCCAATATAATATACATCATCTGTACAATACTGGCCTCTAGGGCATACATACAACTAACAATCTCCCACTTGCACTAGGGCCAGCTGCTGTAGTATCGCATACCGAGCATCCCGAAGAGTCTCTCAAACTGTATCTGGGGAATGGCCTTCGTGAGTGGATCCGCGGTGTTGTTCTTCGTGTCAACCCTCCTGACCTCGATCTCCCGGCGATCAACTATCTCCCGGATCAGGTGATACCGCCTCAGAATATGCCTGGATCGCTGATGGGACCTAGGTTCCTTGGCCAAAGCCACTGCTCTATTGTTATCGCAATACAAAGGTATTGGATGCTCAATGGATGGAACCACACCAAGTTCTGTAATGAACTTCTTGATCCAGACAGCCTCTTTAGCAGCATCGTTGGCAGCGATGTATTCAGCCTCCATCGTCGAGTCTGCCACGGTTTCCTGCTTGGAACTCTTCCAGCTAACCGCCCCTCCGTAAAGGGTAAAGACAAAGCCCGACTGCGACTTAGAGTCGTCCTTATCACTCTGGAAGCTCGAATCGGTAAAGGACTCCACTTGGAGCTCTTCGTTACCATACACCAAGAACATATCTCTAGTCTTTCGCAAGTACTTGAGAATGCTCTTCACAGCTGTCCAGTGACTCTCTCCAGGATCAGCTTGATACCTGCTCACTACACTTAGTGAGTATGCTACATCGGGTCTGGTACATAGCATCGCATACATGATAGAGCCTACTGCCGAAGCATAGGGTATCCCTTGCATGCGAGCTCTCTCCAAATCAGTCTTGGGAGACATCTCTTTGGAGAGAGTGACTCCAGAGATCGTGGGCAAGTTCCCACGCTTGGACTCTTCCATACTAAACCTCTTTAGTATGGTGTCAATGTACCTGGATTGGGACAATCCCAAAATCCGTTTGGATCTATCTCTATAGATCCTAATTCCCAATATGCAGGAGGCATCACCAAGATCTTTCATTGAGAATCTTTGTGATAAGAAGAGCTTGACCGCTTGCAGCATAGGAATATCATTTCATATCAAGAGTATGTCGTCCACGTACAATACGAGGAAGATAACCTTACTCTCTGCCACCTTCTTATAGATACAAGGTTCATCTGGATTTTTGACGAAATCAAACTCTTTGATAACGACATCAAAGAAGATGTTCCAACTCCGCGATGCTTGCTTTAATCCATAAATGGATTTAAGCAGCTTGCACACCTTCCCGCTGCTCCCACTGTCTACGAAGCCCTCTGGCTGAGTCATGTACACGCACTCTTCTAAATCACCATTTAGAAAGGCGGTCTTAACATCCATTTGCCAGATTTCGTAGTCATGAAAGGCAGCAATGGCAAGCATGATCCGGATGGATTTAAGCATAGCCACTGGAGAAAAGGTTTCGTCATAGTCCACACCTGGTCTTTGACGAAAACCCTTTGCTACAAGTCTAGCTTTGAAAGTCTCCACTTTCCCATCTACACCAAGTTTCTTCTTGAAGATCCACTTGCTCCCAATGGGTTTTACCCCTTCAGGAGCAACTTCCAAAGTCCATACTTTGTTGGTGTACATGGATTCCATTTCGGACCGCATAGCATCCAGCCATTTCACTGAGTCCCTACTCGTGATGGCCTGCTCGAAGCTAGTTGGGTCATCATCCTCCATGATGCAATCCTCGCACCCACCATCCATGAGAAAACCGTAGTATCTCTCAGGTTGGCGAGGAACCCTACTAGATCGGCGGAGTGGCTGAGGTTCATTGGGAGCTACTGAATCCTCTGGTTCCACTAAATCTTCTGTTGTGTTTTGTTCAGCTGGAACCTCTTCCAGTTCTACCTCAGAGCCACTAATCTCTTTTGCAAGAAATTCCTTTTCTAAAAAGGTGGCATGTTGAGCAACAAATACTCTTTGTTCCTCACTGTGGTAGAAGATATACCCTCGCGAATGTTTGGGATATCCAACAAATTTACACAAAACAGACCTTGCCTCGAGTTTGTCCGGTTTTTGTCTTTTGACATAGGCCGGGCAACCCCATATCTTTATAAAATTAAGATATGGTCTCTTCCCTTCCCATATCTCATATGGTGTGGTAGGCACAGATTTGGTGGGAACCCTGTTCAGTAGGTATGCTGCTGTTTCCAGTGCATATCCCCAGAAGGAAACAGGTAACTCAGCTACACTCATCATAGAGCGCACCATATTTAATAGGGTGCGGTTTCTCCGCTCCGATACACCGTTGTGCTGTGGTGTATATGGAGGAGTTAGCTGAGAGAGAATCCCATTCTCTTTTAGGAAGTCCAGGAATTCAATGCGTAAGTATTCTCCTCCTCGATCAGATCGTAGGATTTTAATACTTTTTCCGGTTTGGTTCTCAACTTCTTGTTTATATTCCCTAAATTTCTCAAAAGCTTCTGATTTGTGTTTCATCAGGAACACATATCCGAATCTAGAGAGATCGTCAGTGAATGTAATGAAGTATGAAGAACCATCCCTGGCATGTGTAGACATGGGACCGCATACATCACTATGTATAAGTCCCAAGAGTTCGGTAACTCTTTCTCCGTGTCCCGTAAACGGAGTTTTGGTCATCTTGCCTTTGAGACATGACTGGCAAGTGTCATAAGATGAAAATTCAAACGGATTTAAATATCCATCCTTATGCAACTTAGCCAGTCGTGTCGCATTGATGTGACCCAGTCTACAATGCCACAAGAAGGATTCGTTGAGTTCAGAACTCTTCCTCTTGTGTGTGTTTGTTATGCTCAAAACTGTTGATTGATTTAGAACATAAATGCCATTGCATAACGTGCCTGATCCAACCAACTTTTGGTTACGGAAAATGTTCATAACATTGTCCTGTAATACAAAATTATATCCTTCTTTGCTTAATAAAGAAACCGATATAATGTTGCATATTAGGTTCGGCATGTAATAGCATTCGTTCAGAACCAATGTATTACCAGTTGGTAATACAAGGTGATATTCCCCGACAGTCTTAGCTGCAACAATTGCACCATTTCCAACTCTAATGTCTTTATCACCTTCTCCAAGTTCTCTACCTTTCCTAAGCCCATGTAACTGATTACATATATGGGATCCTGACCCGGTATCTAATACCCAGGACGTAGAGCAAATGAAGAAACAGTTCTCAGTAACGAACACACCCGAAGAAAATGCATCAACATGTACTTTCTTCATTCGGGTGGCATGGGAATCCTGGTATTCCCCTATATCCTGTTCAGTCCTATAACTCTTATAGGTTAGAACGGAACCAACGTTCCCCAGCACAGTATAACATGCGGGTTCGGTCAATACATCCATATTATTATCTTTATTAAGGCATGAAATGGTCGCTACCTGGAGAGAGAGAGAAGAAAACACTTTAGCGTAAGCTCGTGCAAGATCAGATTGGTTATTATCTTATCTAATCAGGATGGCTCCCACTGCTTTTTATCAAATCTTCCTTCAAACCCTAAAAGGAAAGACTAGCCGGGATTAATTACACACTACAAGTTCGCCAATCTTTCAGCCAGGCCAGTGTCGGTACTTTGAGGGAGGTCCCCCGTGCTTTCGCACGAACCTAATTACTGTAAACCTCGTTTTCCCAGAGGCGTAACCTCGTTAACACCTTTCTAGACACCTACTTGATCGGCTAATTGTAATGTGTAAAACTCTCCCAGGAGTAACTCTTACTCGCAGTGGGTATCGGGATCCAACTATCTCATAGAAGGTATGCAATCTCATTGCAAATTTCAACACTTGAAATTCCCGATAATATTTTGCCCCAAGCATCCTATGACCTTGACGGAGGTCAACAAACCACAGGGTGCAAGTCAAGTTCAACCCGTCATTTCTTGATTGAATCAAACCCACCCGCACGACCCTTGACAGAGGTCAACAAGGTCGTACGACTACCCTAATCCAATCTGCATCATATGCATAAGCAGACAAATACTAGTTAGCTACCGCACACTACGCCTTGACGGAGGTCAACAAACGTAGCACGAATACTAAGTAGGATCTATCTGAAATGACGGTGGGCTACGCCAGGTTTTTCTGAAAACCATGAGCGTAATGAACTTGATATCGTTGTAGAATCAAATGAAGTTTTAAAATGGAGTGATTTTGAGGCTTTTCTAGTTTTGCTAAAGGGGTCACTCCCGGTGAAGGGATCGTCGGCCCTTTCCTCGTCGAATGAGGTGCGGGATATATCATATATATCACTGTGCAAAGCAAAAACCCAAAAGCAGTCAAAAGCAAACCGAGTGTGTAGCATCTGCCAGTTATTGCTAAAGGAGTCACTCCCGGTGAAGGGATCTCGGCCCTTTCCTCATCGAATAAGGTGCAGGGTATATCATATATACCGCTGTGCAAAGCAAGAACTGTAGCTACCTGTTTTATTTTAAAATTCGATTCCACATCTTAGGTTTCTTATCTTTCATTAATCACATTAATGAAGTCCCATCATTTAAATACCTAAACATCACAGATAGATATGACGTACACTTATGCCATCCGCATTCGCCTCGATGTCCCCTCGTGCACCGTTAGGTTAGGTAACTAACGACAGAGCAGGGCAGGGCTAGCGCGGGTGTAAAACATAAGTAACGTCTATATAATATATCATATATACTATATACTATATCCATCACAGAAAAACATCACAGATATCGCAGCAGAATAAACATATGAAATATTGGATATACTAGGACGTCCGTGTTTTCAATACGAGCCAGTATAAAACACGGATTCCACGGTCGTGATGAATAGCCAATCCCACACCCCTAGACCCCTACGAGAGCGGCAAGCAACCCTGCCAATTCTAGGGTTAGGAGACCCGGACTCGACTCCTCGAGTTGGTCTCCCACTGGACCCCAGAACCCGGTTACTTGTGCTCCCCTCCTTGGGTCTATCCTAATGCGGAAAAGTAAATAATATACAAAGGGTGACAACTTCCGCTACCTGGAAGTGCCCCAAAAAAAAGAATATTACATACAAGTTCTTACATGAATGAAAATGAAAAACACTCATCTCACATAAAAACCCCCGGCTATTCGAACACGACGATCCAATATAACATATCCAGCAACACATAATATCACATGTCATCAACGTAAGTAAGTATGCATACCCCAATTGTCGTTGACGTCACAGAAAAGAAAGTGTAAAACTACAACAGTTGGAATCCGCAACTTCTTTAGACATCGCATGCCTAACAGATATAAATCCCGCATTTTAGTCTCATTATCGAAAACTCTTTTCAATATCATATGGGACTAAATTGCTAGATTTATAACATTCATTCAGTTATCTCATAACTACTTATGAATTCCAATTATTGTATCACATTCCAGATAAACAGAAAATGTTAAACTTTCCGATCGAACAGTCGAATACCCAAGTTTTCCCGATACAGCTCAACACATGAAATAAGTCTAACAACATTCAGTTCGTGCCTCAGTACCGACGGTCCAGCCGTAGAAGGGTCAAGCCAACGCCTCACATGTGGCACGCCGTACTCCCCAAAACCCGAAGGTTCAAAGGGCAGTTCAAGACGGTCACATAATCGAGTTAAGGTTTGTTGTCTTCTAGAGGGTCCATCGCGTTACTTGCACTACTTAGAACGTCGTTAAACTACGGAAAAATCCAACACTTGGAAATTTCCCGACAGGGGAAAAATTGGGTATTTATATCCGGTCGAACTTTTTAATATAATCAAAAGATTATCCGGAAATACACAAAAGACGAAATTTGATAATCCGATCGAAATACCGAATCCCCAAAACAACCCAGGAAAACTCTTCTGTAGAATCACAATAAAAATACCCCAGAAAATACAGCATTATATTATATGAGTTACTGTGCAGATAATATTAAATAATTGAACAGTAAGGCCGCGGAACCGCCGTACCATGCATAGCACGTGCCGCGGTTCCGCGCTGGAAAATTTGACTTAGGCCCTCGTATTTCACAGTAATTCAAATAACACCCTGCTTATTTTTCTGCATATTTTTAATTTCGAAAAATCCATAATTTTCAAAAAAGGACAGAGAGCATGTTAGAAATGGGTTTTCGGGTTCGTTCGGACTTCAAACTCCGTCTGGACTTCGCCTAAGGCTCTAGCTAGGCTCTGATACCAGTGAAAGGTTCCTAGGCACTCTAGTAAGGTCTCACAAGGCATCGAACCTGCCAATTTAAAAAAAATGGTGCCGAGAAACCCTAGACTACGGATCTTAGACTAGATGTTTAGGCGAAAAGATAATCTAGTTAACAAATTAACTAAAAGTTAGGATGCTACAACCTTTGTAGATCCGGATACCCACTTCCTTAGCTCCACGAGGGCGTCCTCTCGCTGTCCATCTGGAACCTTGGACTCTCGTGACGGCTTCATCGGAGAAACGTGCGGAATAGGTCGTCGGCTTCGTGTCAAAGACGATCTACGTCGAGGTTGCACAAGCTCAAGCTCCGACTTCACAAAGTTGTGAAACTTGTGAAGAAAACACCCAAAACAACTAGGCAAGAGGTAGAGGGTGAAGAAATAGGAGGTGGGTTCACTTTAGATTTGGATTTCTCTCACTAGATCTCAAGTTGCCATTAAAGTAGCAAGCTTGAAGATGAAGATGGTTATGATAAGTTCTTTTTAAAAAGAAATAGAAAATCAATACTTATCATAACTTAAACTAGGGTTAAGTGTAGAGAATAAACCATGGTGAATTAAGTGGGTTAGGGTTAAGCAAGAAGACAAGAATGGTCAAAGAAGTCAAAGCTTCATGAAGCTTCAACTAATGACAAAAGAAAGCCACCATTCTCTTTAAACTTATCCAAATAAATGAATAAACAAATAAATGAATAAATAAATATGCAAAACCTTAATTATCATAATAACCATGGTTTAATTCTATTCACTTAACCATATGATCAAGTATCATCAAACATGATACAAAAAAGTGCACAAAAGTATATCACATATACAATGTGCAATCCAAGTGAGAAAAATCCGTTTAAAGTGAACCAATAATAGTTAATGCAAAGTAATATATCAAATATATAATTATACATTAAATCATTAAATCAACACTTGATTCAATGATCCGGTCATGTCGCACATGACCGACTAGTATTCAATGTATCGACTTATCGAATCGATCTTCGATTCGATAACTAGGTTATATCGCATACAACCATTCGAAACATTAATCGCGAGAATCAAATACGGTATCACATACACGCATTATTCTCGGTCCCGCACATATCTCATATGCGCTCCTATTTCGTTTCGCTTGAACCAGGAAACCTCTGTGTAGGACTCTAAAGACTCGTCAATACGCCGGTAGCAGATGATGATCATATCATGCACCCACAAGCCGCAAGCGGTCTGCTAAACGTAACGGCCACCCGGGTATTGAGCGATCAGAAGATCGACGAGCTAGCCCGCTCACACTCCTGCGAATCCGACCAGTAACACTTACCGTACAGTCCGGTCTCTTCGTCTGATATGTCGCATATCAAGTCTAGGGATGGTAAACGTCAGACCCCAATAACCCGATAAGTCGTGCCGATATGAGGCTCGTAACGGGTCGAGAAACTACTGGTAACACTTACCAGCAAATCTCTGATCAGCCCTGGCCAGGGACTTCCCTGCTACGGCCAATCGAGCACTGCGCAACATCAACCCCCAATACCGGGAGAGACGAAACCCCTCCCATTCGCTCATTGCCTCCATGTGACTCGGGACTGTGCCCAAAGACCACCGTTTTGCACGCCCTCATGGACGTGGTAAGGTGGACATCAAAGCACAGTGGGAATCACACAAGACTCTATGACGATCTCGGGTCTACAGACTAACCTGTACAAGTGTCACCTGAGAACTGCCATCTGACATGAGGTATAATACCATCTGGGAGTTCTCGGCGAGTCCGTCCAGTGTACTCAGTCTCCACTGAGCACCCGTACACCATCTCTGATGTCAAACACCAATGGATGTGGGATCATCCATCGCCCATCTCATGGGTCGAGAAGCGTATACGCTAGTCTACTCTGGTATATCGATGCCCCGTCTCGATACACCCACGACTAGGGACCTTGAAGGATGTACTTATGGACTACCATGTCCCCACTAGTATGATCTGCATCACAGTCCAGGTAGTCAAGTACATATCCTAAGGGCTTTACCAACATGTAACTATAAGACAGTATAAAGAGACTAGTGTACATGTTAAGATAAAGAGTAACCAGATAGCATACTATCATATCGAGCAAGAAAGTCATCTCTATATATGTCCAAGCATCCAATATAATATACATCATCTGTACAATACTGGCCTCTAGGGCATACATACAACTAACATGCGGGTACATGGAGGACCCGATAAGATACCCCGGGGCAAGAAGATCGAGGTGTAAACGATGAGCCCGGCAGGGGCAGACTGCTTACCGGTGTTTTTACCTAGCGCGTCGGATATCCAGAGGATACCGTTCGTGGTCGTGTGATTGATGATAGGTGCCGATCAGGACTGACGGAGGCCTAGATAGTGAGATTTGAGACACTGAGATTTTGAGATTTTAAGATATTGAGATTTGATGATACAGGCCAGTCCAAATAGCCGGAGCCTAAGATATTGAGATATTGGGATTTATGTTTTGTGTTGATGCTAGACACTGATTATGTTGATTTCATTGATGATACCTCATTTTAAATATACAGAAATCTTACTAAGTTATGAAAGAAGTTTCTTCATTTACATGTATTCTGTTTTCATGCATTCATACCTCATTCATATGATATGTTGTTACCTGAGGCACTGACACGAGCACATGGGATTATACTTATGTATAGATGTTTACCCTTGCCACCTTTTCTTGCCTCAGACTTATCAATTGAGGTTATATATCTTACTGATCGTATTGACCTAGGATTGTGTCATACATACGATTTCTGCTCGGTGATGTTTTCTACTCACGAGTTGGCAACTCACCCCCGTCGTGCCACAGTTTCTTGCAGGTTTTGCCGTACAGGTTCCGTTATGGCTTTGCTGGCACACTGCTTCCTTTCCGGGTGATTGCTTTGGTAGGTGGGTTCACTTGTATCGTGACCACTATTGTACCTTTTTTTATTCAGTTGTATCTAGTAACTCCATCAACCAAACTTATATATTTATTCAGACTTAGAGACCAGTGATGTATATTTTTTCGACCTTAGAGTCGCGCATTGTATTATTGTGGATTTCATGTTATTTGAGTTTCCTTTTCAGTTTTGATCCTCGCCCTTCGGCGTTGTATATTATATTACTTGTATGGTTGTGGCCGTCGATTGACGAAGAGCTAGCTCCCGCTTGGGGATGCCTTTCATCATTCATGTATATATTTATCATGTTGTACCCCGTTCGGGGCCAGTATTTACAAAGGGAACTCTGTCGAATTTTTTTTGAAAGGACTTATGATTTTAAAAATGCATAATTCAGCTTATGTTCCTAAACTACTTGATTTAAATTGGTCTTTCCTTCACTCTACTGCTTTACTTTGTTTTGATTTCTGGGTTTTGGCTTACTTAGATTACGTACGCCTCGAGACGTTTCGTAATTTAAGTGCCGGTCATGTTCCGTACTTTTCGGGTCGTGACACCTCTCATCATTATCATCTCTCTCACTCTCTCATTTCTCTCTCACTCCCAATTATTGTTCATCCCCTCAACCCCAAACTAAACGTCACTACCCCATCACTAAAACCTTGCTAAACTTCACAAAAATCCTATTTAAACACTTCAAAAGTCTTGCTTTAGCCACCAAGATGCCTTGGAGCTTGGAAAGATTTGATTTTTTGAGCAAGAATGGTTAGGTAATGACCTCTACGGATAATTAGCTATTTATTTTGTTGTGTTGCCTCAAAGTTATGGTTTAGAACACTAAAGGTTTAGTTTTGTGTAAATATCGTATTTTTGTGTCAACTTGAAGTCTTTGTGATCTGCTGTAGAACCAGGTGTTTGTTGGAAAAGTTCTCATCACAGTGACCTAGAGTTGTGACCTAGAACCCACCGTAAAAACTTGAGACCATTCCTTTACCATCAGGCCGAAGATTTATTGGTTCTGGCTTCAAATTTCAGCCAGCGTGGGGGCTGGGGTGTTGGGTTTTGGGCGTAAGGTCTCTGGGGTTGTATGTGGTCTCGTAGCACTTGGAACTTTCACCGATTTTTTGTGTATCAAAATCTGGGATCACTTTGCATTTATCTAGTGTTTTGAGTACGCGTGTTACATTATCCGGCACGGTTCGTGATCTTATGTAGCTGCTGCACTTGGGTTGGTTTTGGTCTGTCGCCACACACGTTAGCCATTAGACGAACACTTGTGAGTTGGATTGGAGTTGGTGCGTCGGTCAAACGTAGTGTGTACGTGATATTGATCGATTTCTAAGATTTGTACTTGTTATGTTTGTGTTAATAGGATCGCAAGCGGGGACTCGGACGCTGCAAAGAAAGGGAAGCAGGTGATTGGATTTACCTAGCCCGTGACTGTCGGTGAGTAGATTTAACATCTATGGGGAAATCGCCCGTATGGCGTTAAGCGTCAGGGCTAGATATGATATGATATTAGCCGCATGTTTATATGCACATATAGAGATGGTGCATGAACTTCATTGCATATAGTTACTTGTTATGCCTAAACCTGTACCCATTGTACACTGCACTATTGTTGACAGTCTATGTTGCACGAGCACTCATTGTATGCTACACACACACTATCGGTAATTGCCATGATACGCACAACACATATGCATATGTGATATTGTATTGATTAGTGACATTGAGGCATTGATTCTCATGCGATTGCGCATATGAAATATAGCATACGTGCATACCTACATGCTTATAGATATACCTTTCTATAGCTACTTGTTCACTTATATGATGTTGCGTTGGATTTGGATAATTGGAAACAGCATGATATATTTAATGACTTGATGCATTTAAATAGTGGATTTTCCCTTGATATGCCCATATTGTTGTTCTATGTTGCATACATCATATTACATGGATTTACGCATTGAGATATGGATTTCATGTGATTTTCCGGATTTGAGAACTGTGGGGATATTTCAAGAAATGTATATTGTTTTGAAAACCCGGTTTCTCTGGATTTGGGGATTTCGAGTGTCGATGTTCGGCACATAGGTTCTGAGAGATATATGGATTTAGGGATTTCGAGTGTCGATATTGGGCACTTATGTTCCGAGAGATATATGGATTTGGGGATTTTGAGTGTCGATGTTGGGAACTTATGTTCCGTGAGATGTATGGATATGGGGATTGCGAGTGTTGAGGTTGGACATTCAGCTTCCGAGGATTTCGAGTGTCGGGTTGGACACCCAGGTTCTGTGTGATGTACAGGTACGATATGTGGATTTACGTGTCGATGTTGGACATGAGTATTTCATGATGTTTTCGAGTGCCGATGTTGGGCACTCAGGTTCAATGAGACATACAGGTTATGAGGGCCAATTGAGGAAATTTGGGAAATTGATTGTCTTGATGGACACTGGTCCAGCCATGATGAGGATTCCGTGAGGATGACATGTTTTATCCCATACTCCGCATCTATTTGATATGCATTTTTTCATGTAGATGTAGTACCCTAGTGTGTACCTTGATCATGATAGTTGCATATTCATATTGCCATACTTATGCTATCAGATTACATGTGATAGATTATCGCTGTTAGTGCATACTTGCGATTACAGTATGATGTTATTTTCTATTCATGAGTTGTCAAGTCACCCCCGTTGTGCCGCAATGTTTTTCAAGTCTGATCCTCAGAGTAGTCGCGGCAGGACGCCTTACTATCTCTACTTTTGCGGATACCGGTTGGCTGTGAGGCCTTTTTCTTTATGTGGGTTGTAGTTATCCGATGATGTACATTGTATATCTTTTGTATCTAGTACTCTCCATCTACCACCTTCATGTATTGACTTAGAGACGAGTTGTGAGGATCGATGTTGTATATTCTCATAACTTGGTTGTCGTACTTATGTGAGCCGGCCTTTATTTATGTTGATTATCTCATTTCTTCGCTACGGCATCGTATATCTGTTGTGGTGGTTGTTTCCGCCGTTGGGCGAGATTTGCTTCCATTTGGGGATGCTTTACTTATACCTTATGTTTGTACCCATTTCGGGGCTAGCTTTTACAAAGAAGGTGCTGCCGAAATTTTTATGAAAACAAACTTAAGCTTAAATTTTTGCATCGAGATTTTAAAAGTTTTCTATCTTTTCCTTCTTGTAATGGATTAGATTGCTGGGTTTTCAGCTTACTTAAATTGTGTTATGCCTGTTGACGTTACGTAGTCTAAGTGCCGGTCATGTGCCTAAATTGGGTCGTGACAACTACTTGCCATTTAGTATAGGGTGTTTGCATCACTAATTTCACAATTAGTGAAGAGATAGCTTGGGTTAGTGTCTCCTCGACGTAGATCATCTTCGGCCTCGAAGGTTTCAATGCAAGCATGTTCATTTCTTCATGGGATCCTCTCTAGAGTCCGGGAGTACATGATCACAGCGAAGGGACTACTACACGGAGCTAATGAAGTGAAGGACCGGTCTACTAAGATTGTATTCCTTGTTCACTTTACTTGCAATGTAGTTTGCATTTTCATTCCGTCGGATTTCTTGTTAACGATTCTATATTAGGGTTAGCTAGAATCGCTAATTTTTTCATATGGCATGAAAGATGCCTCCTGGAACCTTGCTGCCATGCTAGGAAACCCTTCAGAAATATGAATCGATGAGGATAGATCAACTGCAAGGAAGGAATGCATCGAATAGAAGATAGGATCTCAAGATATATCCTGAGGTTATTTAGGTGGAGTATCGTATCGTACATATGCCGCAGAATATATGAATGGTACGTCACTCTACTTAGCACCTACTCCATCATACCAAGGTCAACCTAAAAAAGTTCGGGACTAATACCCCCAAAGTCATATCTAAGTTCCGTAAAGTTAAGCTTAGGTTCCGAAAATTCATGCCCTAAACTCCATATAGTCAAACCTAGACTTAATAAAGTTTAAACCTAGTGCTTTGATAGCAACTTTGTAACGACCCGTAAATGGCACATGGCTGACACTTGAATCACGTGAATTCTATATGACCCCACTGTAACCCAAATAAACCAAAAACCAAGAATCTAAACCATTTATAAGAAAATAATGGAGGTGTGGTTTAGAAAAAGGGCTTTCTAATATGAAATCAAGTTTGGTTTGAAATATAATAAAGTTTGGTTGAAAGTAATTTTTGTCGTTTAAAAATCGGGTAGCATCTCCTTTGTAAATTTTAAAGAAAACCCTGTACAATACATATAATATAAAAAAACATCTCCATACGGGGTTAGCTCATGCCCACACGGCGGAGATACAATCCACGCAATAATATATGACGTCCAAGACGAAGAATAACAAGCGGAAAACAAAAGATATGAATAAAACAACTCAAGTCAACTCCATACGAGTCTGACACCAAAACAATACATATCTAAGTCTTGTCTCTAAGTCGTGGATTATACAAGTGGTTGATGGAGTTTATAACTAGATACAAGAGAATATATACATATAGAAAAGGCGGTTACGAAAATAACAGACTAACCTACCTAGAAAAAGCAATCAACCGAAGAAAAAAATGTTCCAGATGCCGCTACTGATCCGAGCGGTCGATTCTGCAAGAAATAATGGCACAACGGGCGTAAGTTGCCAATTCGTGAGTAAAAAGAAATCACAAGATAGAAATTAAAATGCATAACGATATATGTTTATCACAGAAAACTGCATTTTATTACCACCCATTCATTATCTATTTTTTGTATATATCGGTACTATTAACAGTGTCTTCTCAGTAATTACAGATTATAGGTATCCGTGACAAAATACTGGAAATACACCTAAATTCATGAATATTACAGTTGTGAGCCGACACTGCAACCGGAACCGCAAACCGACCGATATCCCAAGAGTTATTTTGCAAACAAGTGTGTGCACAATATTTTGGTCCAACACATAACATGTGTACACACTAACTCTTGGAGCTTGGACAATGAACCTAGGAGGGCTGCCATGACACACTCAAGTGGGCTAGAGCAAGTGGGCATGAGAAGTGATGTGCATTTATTGCATAAAGTGTTGATGTGATTCATATCTACTTGTTTCACTCGAAAATCTGGGTGCAGACCAAGCCTAATTTGAGAAAATAAACAACACCAGTGTGATATTGGGGACAACACAAGCCTACACTACAAGTACGAGCCACATCCCTCGAAATTGACCCGAGCACACTGCCCTCAAAGCCGAGGTCGCCGGCCTCCCTGCCTCCTGTGGGTCCCATTCTCTCACAGTCCATCCCCTGCTGCCACGTAGGCCTATTTTTATTGTTTATTTTCTTTTCTTTTGTGCCTATATATAGCAGGCAGTGGGCAAGGGTTCATGGTCTCACTTTTGTCCAAGTTTTATCATTCTTTTTTCAAGTTTTCTTTTTATTTCTTGTACATAGCTAATCCCCCTTGAGCTCTCTACCTTAACTTGATCTTGCAATCTCTTCATTAAGCTTGCAAGTTTAAGTTTTGGTCATTTATCTCAAGGGATTGTATCATTCTTGAAGTTTAATAAAGCCTTCTCTTTTGTGCCTTCATTTGCCTCAATCACTCCCCTCCATCCTTTCCATCGTTCTGATCTTGCAAGAAACCGTATCACATTCATTTCCAGTGTCTAGTTTACCAAGTCCGGCATACCCATGGTTTTTCACGAATCTTAAGGGATTTGACCACATTTCTCGACGGGTTAATAGACTAGCACAATCGCTTCTTACACATTGGTCATCACAAATTGTGCTAATTTATTCACTCCATTTTCATCCTCAAGTTCGTACTCCATTTCGTTTTCTCTTCTGCCATTCTTCTTCTCATATACCGGGATCGTATACCACTTCTATCCCCGTACGGTCTTGCGTATTCTCCATTTCTTACCTCTCCGCATTCTTTCACCAACCAGCACACTACAGAGATAGATTTTTTGAATGGTTGGTGCTCACTTTTGGCCTGTGTAAGGCCTTGTATAGCTTGATACTGTTCTCTCCCCCTAATCCTGAACTTCAATGCTTAACAGTGGAAACACTGTTTCACTTAAGTTTGGGAGGAACCTTTTTGTGTATATATTTTTGCTTTTTGTTTTGTTTTGTATAAAATTTCCTTTTAGGAAGCGCCGACAATTTTGACCCTCTTTGTGTAGCCTGACAGTGAGGGCACTGTCAAGTTTAAGTTTGGGGGTGTGCTCGGTAAGCTTTCATTCCTTCACATTCATTTGTATATTTTGCATTTGCATACATATTTAAAAACCCATAAAAATCGAAAATTTTTACAAAAATAGAAAAACTTTGTCGTCATGTTAGCTAATAGGTAACTTTGATTTTATTCCGAAAGTTTAGTTGATACATTAGAAATAACTAAATCCTAGGCTTAGGAATTGAAAACCCTAAAAATAATGCTCATTCTGTTTAACTTTGGAAAGTATACGTCCTTACAGTTTTTTTTTTTGTGAGAAATAGGTAATCTTGAGTTCAGTTCTTTAGTTAAGTCAAGATGAAGGGAGAGTATTGAAGTTTTACTGAAAGATAAGTCTGAAAAATACTTTCTATTCTTGAGTTCAAATTCAGAAAGTATATACCCTATAAATTGCACATACACACACCATGAAACTTGGGATAGTAGAGGATACCTAGAAATACTCTTGCCTGAAAACCTAGTATGAAAGAAAAAATAGTAATTAAAGCTAAACACCAAAAGAGCATCATTGAAAAATATATCCGGTCTTGAAAAAGAAAAAATAAAAGAAAAAGAAAAAAGAAATAAAGTCAAGACCTGGAAACTACTAATTACGCTTTATGCTCACGCGTTCAGTAATCGGCCGTTAGTGTCTCAAGAAGCATTAATAGTCGCATGAAAGGTGTGTAAGCAAATCCGTCGATCATTTAATGAAAAGAAGTAATATTAGGTATTAGGGAAAGGGTACTATAGCTTGAATTGAATTCTTAGGTGTAGGAGAGAAATAAAACACACACGTAGGGGTATACAATCGATGTTTGGAGGAAAGATAGAAATGAAGAATAAGACTTATGATTTCTGTAAAGTTGATAAAAATCCCTGATTTGAGACCACACTTTAGAAGGAAAACTCAGGAGATACCAATATCTTTCAAAACTTTTTTTGAACGTTTAGGATCTAAGGTTAAATAGATAGGAGGTGTGAATCATATGGGTTGGATATTTCTAACTTAGGATGATAGAATTTCTAACGTAGATACTAAACTGTAGGAGTAGAATCGATATTAACTTATGAAACTAGCTTGACGGGATTTTGTAGGTAATATCCGCTGAAAACCCTCAGGAGACAACACTCCTCCTACTAGGGATACCTAGAGATTTAACGGTTTGTTGCACGTGCTCGGTGCAATCGCGTTCCCTACGAAAGTGAGGCTAGGATTTTGTTTTGCTCGGAAAGAGCAAAAGATAAGTTTGGAGGTATTTGTTTATCACAGAAAACTGCATTTTATTATCACCCATTCATTATCTATTTTTTGTATAAATCGGTACTATTAATAGTGTCTGCTCAGTAATTACAGATTACATGTATCCGTGACAAAATACTGGAAATACACGTAAAGTCACGAATATTACAGTTGTCAGCCGACACTGCAACCAGAACCACAAACCGACCGATATCCCAAGAGTTATTTTGCAAACAAGTGTGTGCACAATATTTTAGTCCAACACATAACATGTGTACACACTAACTCTTGGAGCTTGGACCATGAACCTAGGGGGCTGCCATGACACACTCAAGTTGGCTAGAGCAAGTGGGCATGAGAAGTGATGTGCATTTATTGCATAAAGTGTTAATGTGATTCATATCTACTTGTTTGCCTCTAAAACCTGGGTGCATACCAAGCCTAATTTGGGAAAATAAACAACACCAGTGTGATATTGGGGACAACACAAGCCTACACTACAAGTACGAGCCTCATCTCTCGGAATTGACCTGAGCACACTGCCTTCAAAGCCGAGGTCGCCGGCCGCCCTGCCCCTTATGGGCCCCATTCTCTCACAGTCCATCCCCTACAGCCATGTAGCCCTAATTTTATTGTTTATTTTCTTTTCTTTTGTGCCTATATATAGCAGGCAGTGGGCAAGGGTTCATGGTCTCACTTTTGTCCAAGTTTTATCATTCTGTTTCTAAGTTTTCATTTTAATTCTTGTATATAGCTAATCCCCCTTGAGCTCTCTACCTTAACTTGATCTTGCAACCTCTTCATTGAACTTGCAAGTTTAAACTTTGGTCATTGATCTCAACGGGTTGTATCATTCTTGAAGTTTAATAAAGCCTTCTCTTTTGTGCCTTCATTTGCCTTGAGTTCTTAGCTCTTTCTTGATCTTGCAACCTCTTAATTGAGCTTGCGAGTTTAAGATTAGGTAATTGAACCCATGGTGTGTCATGTGATCTTTGGTTCTCATTCTTGCTCTTTTATATTTCTTGCTCTTTTATTACTTGCTTTACATTCATGTCATTTACATTCCATGCTTTACATTCTTGCAATTTAATTCCATGCACTTACCTACTTATAATGTTTTCTTTTCTTTTCTTTTGCTCTTCTTTGGTTGTTGTTATGAATGGTTTATGAATATGTGTTGTTAGGAAAAGAATACGACATTGTAAGTTAATGTTTTCTTTGCTTATTTCCTTTTCCCATATTTTCCATTGAACTCCGTCCAAATGTTACGTAAGCGCTCCGTTAGGCATCCTACCCTAGCAAGGTAATGGTGATTCCTAACTGCGACCGGTTGCGTTCGGTTTGGCCGGAGGCGAAAGCAAGAGACAAGAACGGAAGGACAAGGGTCAATAAGACAGATTCCACGAATACCGTGCTTAAGCACCCTAATCCACATTGTTGCCGATTGCTCGAGCTTCAATCGTTAAGTTCGGCTCAAAGGTTTTTAGTGCGGATTCCTTAGCTTACAATTTTTTATCTTTTCCTAACAAC
The DNA here is from genome assembly GCA_030015575.1 of Agapanthus africanus. Lineage (NCBI taxonomy): Eukaryota > Viridiplantae > Streptophyta > Magnoliopsida > Asparagales > Amaryllidaceae > Agapanthus > Agapanthus africanus. The sequence continues at coordinate 127,680,097 of CM057343.1, forward strand.
TTTATACTTGCATATACACAAAGGTTAGATAAATAACTTTCTGCCCACTCGCATTAACTCGTAACGACAAGAACGTAAAATGCTGCGTCTCCCTGCGGATCGACCCGTGCTCATCGCGGCTAGCTGCAAAGCGACACCGTCTTGATTGAGGTTAACTTTTAATTCTTCCAATCAATCTACCTAAGTCATAAAGTATAGTAATATCATACTATATGATAACATATATATACTATATAAGTACTATAAGTGCGTCCCAATGGATCGCGTAAGTATCTCATATATAGCAAACATCCAAGTAAGCATATAAAGTAGCCGACAATGTATATATGTAAATCGTTTCAAAATAACCGTATGATATATATATATATATATATATAGGCACAATTATCGGACGTTGATTTATGAAGCAATATATGCATTGTTTAAAGTATGCGTCATGTCTTTTAGAAATGATTTAAGAGGGTTTGCTTTTCAAAGTTTCTTGTGTCGACATAGGCACGTGGTAAAGTAGGAAGACTATGGCTCTATTTGAAACCTTTTAAATGTACATCGATATATGAAAATAGTATTTCAAGTACTAATTCTTAGACCAGTCTTGTTCGGTTACAATATAGCATATATAAGTATCAGCGCATCATATCGGGTCGTGCAACATAGATATATATCATCACAAATGAGTGTCCATCATCAATACTCGAAATCATCATAAAAGGAGTGTCCATCACCGTAACTCGAAATCTCATCAAATGAGTGTCCATCATTGACACTCGAAATCTAAATCTCATTTTCGAACACCGGCCATATCCACCGTGTTCAAGACTATCACCGTTCGGTATCCTCTGGATATCCGCCGTGATCCAAACTATCACAGTTAACGATCAGCCTTGCTAGGTTTTCCGTACCTCCCTACGGCCATGCAACCCCTTCGGAGTCGTACCGGGTCCACCATATATCCATAATTGGTTATCTGCTACCTCGATTTGGATATCATATCATGAAAACCAGAAAACTCATGGTACACGTCCAAATCATCATATCAAGAGAAAACCAAATTTTTAAACATACACAAGTTTTATAAATCACACCGCGACTTCTCAAATCTATAGAAAATATCAAGTTTCGAAATACACATACATAATTCATTTTTACCACAGTTGGCAACAATCATATACGAATATCCATGTTAATGGTATTCATATATCAAAATCAGCAAGTATCATGCAGACTTGCATAAATAACTAAAACATGAATGACCATGGCAGTTTCAGCTGTGTCATGGCAGTACCAATAATGCGTAGTGTAGTATACACTTCTCTGATCATGCAACATGGCAATCATTAATAATTGTGCAAGTGTTCTATCAAGTGTATTTGTACAAGAATAGTTCTCAAATCCTATCCACAGCATAAATATCATAATCATAAAAAATGCATCATGCATCTTCCTTCAGTTAATGGTTAGAAACACGGGTATATCAATCAAACACACACACACACACACACACACACACACACACACACACACACACATATATATATAATGAAGTCATAATTGACAGAATTGACATCAACATGGATAAAATTTACCATGCCAATCCTACAGTGTCATGGCAGTATAAATGATGTGTAGTGTAACATGCGAGTCTGATGGCATCACAAAACAATCATTGGTAGTTATACAGTGTCTTATACTTATAAACATGGTATCGTACGCTAATTATACGAAGCTTATTAGAACTAATGGTATAAGTGTAGCGTATATAATAAAGTAATCGAGGTGCGAGCGTATAATGAGTAAAATTATCATAACATGAGTAAGCGTTATAAATAGATAATTACTTACGAGCTATACAGTTATAATTTAAAAATAGAATGAAACGTTACTTTGGAAATGAAGAGGGTGCGGTGTTTTTAAAATAGATATTCATTTGAAATTAGTCGCGCATCCTTGGCATTATAAATTTAAAATAAGAAAGAGTTGTTAGTTTTAAAATGAGTATAGCTCAGCACAAACATAGTATCCCAATCTGGGTAAAAGCATGAGTCTATGAGTAAAATGAATATCGGTTGCATTCGCCAATCTATCCTCATCACATCATGTATGGGATATCACCTTGTACGATCTCAATCCAAATATCCAATCTTTATCAGTACAGAACTCAAGTCGCGTACGGCACATATCATTAATCATATATACTTATATATACAGCCGACTAGTTATGAATTATACACTAATTACATAGTCTACAAACTAACTATACATGTTACAAACTATAAACTAATTTACCTAATTATAAAGTATCCGTGTTATGTATATATGTTTTCTATCCTAACTAAGGGTTCCCTAGAATTATTTTCAGGGGTGTTATACGCCAACCACCTGACCTCCCCATAGATATAAATCTACTCACAGAAGTCCGTCTCGAGCTAGTCGAAGCCGACTACCGTCTTGCCCTTCATTGCTATCTTGGCCGCAATCGAACCTATAACCAATGTAGTCATAAACATGCAAGGAAACTCTATTAAAATCAATACAAACTCAATAAAACAAAATACATAGAAAACATCCAAAACTATCAAAAATAGTGAAGGGCAGACGTCTGCAACACTCAAGGGCAGACGCCTGGCTAAATTGTTGCTTTCGTAAAGAGAGCAAAATAGACATCTCAAGAAGGATTTCCAGATGTCAGAAGGTCAAAATCAAGAAAACCAAATTAAAGGCAGGTGTCTGTCTCATCAAGCATTAGACGTTTGTAGAACAAAATCATAAACAGCAGTTTATCGACAGACGTCTGAAGCTTTGGAGGACAAAAGTCTACAGAAGGAAAATCATGAAGCAGATCATGGACAGACGTCTAAAGCTTTTTGAAGCGGACGTCTACATAAGAAATTTGCTGAAATGACATCTTTAAAAATTGCAAACCTTTGAAAATCCAAACACTTGCATCAAAATACTCTCTACTACCCAAAATAAGGTGTAATCACTAAGTAAACCATACTAGATCCATCATAACTAGTAGGGCACCCTAAATACCCAAGTTTCAAAACATTTGAACCATAAAACCCAAGATTTTTGAGTAAAACATATAGTTTTCAAGGAAAAGTTAAAACTTGATAAAAGATGGAATCTTACCTCTTGAAATGAAATGAAAGGGATTTCCAAGCTTAAAGGTGGCTACTTGGAGATGGGTGATGGCTTCATGTGAAAAAATTTGAGAGAGGAGCCATGGTTTAGATGTTGGATAATTTTGGTGGATGAGGATAGAGGAGGTTTTTGGAGAGGAAGAAGATGAAGAAAATGGAAAAAATGAGAGATGGAGAAAATGAGAGAATGAGAGTGGATGGTGTTATGATTCACCCATGCTTCACTCCTCCTTTCTTTTATTTTAATATTAAGCCTATGCAATCTTTTCTCTTATGCCCATACCTCTCCATGTTTCCTCTTCTCTCTCTCTCTCTCCCCCCTTTTAAAATCAAAACACAATTGAAAATATGCTACACCTATATTAACTTGCCAAGACACTTTAAATGGTAATTAAGAAATACAAAATATTATTTTTTTTAACATACTAACTTGTATATATATAATTATATACCAATTTTTTAATAGCTCAATTAGATAAATGTTCTCGTATTTAATAAAACTCATTTTATCATCAATTAAATTCTAAATTAAATATTTAAATTTTCCGAAATGTTACAGAAAAATCTAAGGCATATGTTAGAATTGTGGGAAGAAGGGTCATATGAAAAGTGACTGTAAAGTTCCGAAAAAAGACTCGAATGAGAAGGAAGATGAAAAGGAAGCTAATGTGGTGTCTATACAAGAACATGGGGAGCAAGGTCTTTTTTTATCATCGAGCATGAATATAATGGCGGATACTTGGTTCCTTGATTCAAGGGCATTCTTCCATTGTACTTCGGAATGACATCATTTCAGCGAGTATGTTTTGGGGGACCTTGGGCATTTGATTGTAGGAAACGGTTAGCCATGTAAGATCGTTGAAAAGGGGACGATCATCTTGCAACCGTCAGGAGGTGGTCAAATAAAATTAAGAAATGCTCATCATATTCTAGATTTGAAAAAGAGCCTGATTTCTACTAGTCATCTTGACAACGAAGGTTTTTAGGAATTCGCAGTGGAAGTTTACCAAAGGGTCATTAGTGGTTACTACGGGAAAGTTTAGCGGTTCATTGTATTCTTTCAGTGAGAGTAGCGGAGGTTCGTTTGCATTGGCAACAAGTTCAGAGTTAAATTCGGAGATTTCATTGTGGCATAGGCAATTGGGGCACCTCAGCAAGAAGAACATTAAAATTCATGAAAGAATGGGGCTTCTTTTGGGACTAAAGAAGGTAGAGTTAGGGCTTTGCGAGAGTTGTGTTTGTGGGAAGAAAAGAGCTCAGATTTCTAATTGGAGGCTTAGCAAAGAAGAACAAGTAGCTGAAGATGGTGCAAACAAACATATGGGGTCCTTTCTCGGTAGAGTCTTATGCAGGGAATCGGTACTTCATGACGTTCATCGACGATGCAACACGAAAGACATGGGTGTATGCAATGAAGAAGAAGTCCGATGTGTTTCGTATCTTCAAACACTGGATTGCGTAGGTTGAGAACCAAATAGGGGCTAAAGTAAATGCCTTAAGTCCGATAATGGAGGGAAATACTGCACACAGGTTGGAGGCATTTTGTTCGCAGAAGGGTATTCGTTCGCTGAAGACGGTACTGGGGACGCCACAGCAGAGTGACATCACAGTAAGGATGAATAGGATGATCCTAGAGCGAGTGTAGAGCATGACATTGGATGCGGATGTACCTAAGTTCGTATGGGTAGCGGTGGTTGATACTGCTCTGTACTTGATCAACAGAAGCCTGGAAAGTGCTCTTGATGGAGGAATTCCTAAAGAAATTTAGTTAGGTAAATCGGTTGATTAATCGCACGTAAAAGTATTTGGCCGCGTTGCGTATTTTTAGGTTGATAAGGTGGAAAGGAGTAAGCTTGACTCCAAGTCTAGGAAGTGCGATTTTATCGGATATGGTGGGGATGAGTTCAAATATTGACTGTGGGATTATATAAGTAAGAAAGTAATACGAACCCAAAACGTCATCTTTGATGAGCTGCATTTGTACAGTGATGAAAAACAAGCCAAGGAAGGTGCAATACGTGAGTTCGTCAAGCTAAATGGAACTTAAGAGAGCATTCAGTTTTCTACAGGTGGTGATCAGAATGTGGATGAATCTGCGGCATACGATCAGGTTCAAAAATGAGATTGTAGTCATGTTCAGCAACCAGATGTGTCAATTCTGAGGAGATCTACAAGAGAAAAGAGATACCTGAAAATCTTGTGACCGAGTATGTTCTTTTCTGAGGGCATCCTTCCATTGTACTTCGGGACGACATCATTTCAGTGAGTATGTTTTGGGGGACCTTGAGCATGTGATTGTAGGAAACGGTCGGCTATGTAAGATCTTTGAAAAGGGGACGATCATCTTGCAACCGTCAAGAGGTGGTCAAATAAAATTGAAAAATGCTCATCATAATCTAGAGTTGAAGAAGAGCCTGATTTCTACTATTCATATTGACAACGAAGGTTTTATTTTGACGTTTGGGAATTCTCAGTGGAAGATTACCAAAGGGTCGTTGGTGGTTGCTAGGGGCAAGTTGAGCAGTTCGTTGTATTCTTTCAGTGGGAGTAGCGTAGGTTCGGTTCATTGGCAACAACTTCATAGTTAAATTTGAAGAATTCATTGTGGAATAAACGATTAGGGCACTTCAGTAAAAGAACATGAAAATTCTTCAAAGAAGGGGGCTTCTTTCAGGACTAAAGAAGGTAGAGTCGGAACTTTGCGAGAGTTGTGTTTATGGAAAGAAAAAAGCTCAGATTTCTAATTGGAGGCATAGCAAAAAAGACCAAGAAGCTGAAGATGGTGCATATAGACGTATGGGGTCCTATCTTGGTGGAGTCTTATGCAGAGAATCGGTACTTCATGACGTTCATCGACAATGAAAGTCTGAAAACATGGGTGTATGCAATGAAGAAGAACTCCGGTGTGTTTGGCATCTTCAAACACTAGATTGTGTAGGTTGAGAACCAAATAGGGGCTAATGTAAAATTCCTTAAGTTCAATAATAGATGGGAATACTGCACACATGAGTTTGAGACATTTTGCTTGTAGGAGGGTATTCGTTGGCTGAAAACGGTATCGGGGATGCCACTGCACAATGGAATGACCGAAAGGATGAGCAGGACGATCCCAGAGCGAGTATGGAGCATGACCTTGGATACGGATGTACATAAGTTCCTATGGGCAGTGGAGGTTGATTTCATTGTGTACTTGATCAACAGAAGCCCGACAATTGCACTTGATGGAAGCATTCCTGAAGAAATTTTGTCAGGTAAACCGGTTGATTAATCGCACCTAAAAGTATTTAGTGTTGGTTATATGTATGCCCTAGAGGCCATTATTATACATGTGATGTATATTATAGTGGATGCTTGGACATATATAGGGAGGACTTTCTTGCTCGACATGATAGTATACTATCTGGTTGCTCTTTATCTTAACATGTACACTTATTATCTCACTCTATTACATGTTGATAAAGCCCTTAGGATGAGTACTTAATTACCAAGATTATGATGCAGATCATACTAGTGGTCCAGAGGTAGTCGGTAAATACATCCTTCAAATGTTCTTAGTCATGGGAGTATCGAGATGGGGCATCGATATTCCAGAGTAGACTAGCGTATATGCTTCTCGACCCATGTGATGGGTGATGGATGATCCTATATCCATTAGTGTTTGACATCAGAGATGGTATACGGGTGCTCAGTGGAGGCTGGGTACACGAAACGTACTCTCCGAGAACTCCTAAATGGTATTATACCTATCGTCACATAGCAGTTCTCTGGTGACACTGGTACAGGTTAGTCTGTCGACCCGAGATCGTCATAGAATCTTGTGTGATTCCCACCGTGCTTTTATTTTCACCTCACCACATTCAAGAGATCATGCAAAACGGTGGTTTTTAGGTACAGTCCCGAGTCACATGGAGGCAATGAGCGATAGGAGGGGATTTTGTCACTCCCGGTATTAGGTGTTGATGTTGCGCTATGCTCAATTAGCCATAATAGGAAATCCCTGGCCAGGGTTGCTGAGATCTACTGGTAAGTGTTATCAGTAGTTTCTCGAACCGTTATGAGCCTCACATCGGCATGACTTATCAGGCTATTGGGGTCTGACGTTATACCACCCCCAGGCTGTGATATGCGACATATATGACGAAGAGACCGGACTATACGGTAGTGTTACTTATTGGATTCGCAGGAGTATGAGAAGGATTTCTTGTTGATCTTCTGATCGCTCAATACTCGGGTGGCCATTACGTTTAGCAGACTGCTTACGGTTTATGGGTGTTTGATATGATCATCACCTACTGCCGGCGTATTGACGAGTCTTTAAAGTCCTACGCAGAGGTTTCCTGGTTCATATGAAACGAAGTAGGAGCACATATGTGATATGTGCGGGACCGAGATTAATACGCGTATGTGATACCGTATTCTGTTCTCGTGATATGTGATATCGGTCGGTTATATGTGATATAGCCGGGTTATCGAATCAAGTGTTGATTCGATAAGTTAATTCATATGATATTAGTCGGTTGTATGTGATATAGACGGATTATTAAATCAAGTGTTGATTTGATAATTTAATATATAATTATATATTTAATATATTAACTTATATTAACTAATATTTGCTCACTAAGTATTTCTTTTTCTCACTTGTGCTTTGGTATATATATGATATATATTAATGTACATTTTTTGTGTCATGCTAGATGATACATGCTACAAGGGTGTATGAGACTCACACCATGATTATGATAATTCTAGGGTTTTTATTTATCAATGTAAATCAAAATTGGTTGGAAATTTATCATGGCTAGAAGCTTGGAGAAGCTTGTTGTGTCCATTGACTTAGTCCACTAAACTTGTTTTACTTTAGATATTTGTTAACCCAACCATTATCTTAAGCCGTGGTTAAGTCTCTACAAGGGTTAGTATATGATATTAACTCACCCATGGCTGCCATTCACACTCTCATGAGATGAGGTTCATTCACCATTCTTCTTCTTCTTGATATCAAGAAAACTCACTAGCTTTTCATGAGGTGAAGAAATATTGTGAGAAAAATATTTCTAAAGTGAGAAAAATTTATACTTCATCATCCTAAACTAGACTGACCATTTAGCTTAGGGTGTTTGCGTCACTAATCTACCATTAATGAAGAGGTAGCATGAGCTCGAGTCTCCTCGAAGTAGATCATCTTCGGCCACGAAGATTTCGAGCAAGCTTGTTCATTTCTTCATGTGAACCCTTACTGGAGTTCGGGTGTTCAATACTTGGAGTGAAGGGACTACTACACGGAGCTTTAGAAGTGAAGGACCGGTCTACAAAGGTTGTATTCCTTGTTCACTTAGTTGTAAAGATGTTTACATGTTGTATTGTCTAATTCTCAAGTTAAGATTCTAGGGTTAGGGTTATGTAGCATGGCAAATTTTTGAAAATGGCATGGACGATGCCTCCCGAAACCTCACTGTCATGCTAGGTAACCCTACAGTGGTATCAGAGCCAAGCTAGAGAATTAAACAATGATTTTTATATTACGAAACCGAAACTACTCCGAAACCTGAAACAATGAAATCTTGTTTCTGTCGATTTTTAAATGGCCTCTAAAATTTTTTTAAGCAACTGCAGAATGTTGTATATGATATAACATAAACACCACAGAAATTTGAAGCAAGACGGGCGGATTTTGGCCGGCCACATTCACTGTAAATCCGAGCTCACTGATTTTGGAAGCTCTTTTTGGCTGCAATTTTTTATGGTGTTCCAGTCTCTGGGTTTTGGTGTTTCAGGTGTTCTTTGTTTTTACTGATATTGCATGTGATATATTTCTGTAAAGGCAATTTGGTGTATTTCGTAGTCATAATTCTAACATCGTTTCGGGTTATATAGACGACGTTAAAAAGTTCGAACGGATATCAATAACCCATTTTCTTTCTCGCTAGAAATTTCCAAGAGTTGGATTTTTCCAAGTTTAAGATCTTCATAAAATCATGCAGGTGATTCTATGGACCCTCTAGAAGAACGAAACCTTAACTCGATTCTATGACCGTCGGAACCGCCACTAAACCTTAGGGTTTGTGGTAGTTCCGCGGCGCCATAGGTGAGACTGTTAGAGATAATGCCCTCATAGTCAATTATTGGATCACAGGCACGTGATTACAATGATTGAGGGAGGACCTATCCCGGTAGGACAGTCTTACTCAAGATGATAGTATGCTATCTGGTTTACCTTTATCATCGTGTACTACTTTAGGTGACCTGACAGGTCACTATTGCACGTTGATAGAGCCCCTAGGATTCTTGCTTGACCACCAGCAGTATGAGGGCGATCATATAAGTGGGAGCTGGGGTCTATAAGCACATCCTTAAAAGGTCCCTAGTCGTGGGAGTTTCGAGACAGGGCATCGATTCTCCAGAGTAGACTAGTGTATACAGTCAAGACCCCGACGAGGGGCGGTGGCCGGTCTCACAAGCCACTGGTGTCAGTTGGTTCACCTAAGATGTATACAGGTGCTCATTGGGTTATGAGTACACCGGACAGGACTCGCCGGGAACATGCTAGTTGGTCTTATACCTGACGTCAGATAGCAGTTCCCTGGTGACATGTGTACAGGTTAGTTCATCGACCTGGGGATCGTCATTCGTCTCGTGTGAGTTCCCACTGTGCTTTGATTACTACCCTACCACGGCTCAAAGGAGTCGTGCAAACAGGTTTTAGTTGGGTACAGTCCCGAGCTACATGGAGGCAGTGAGCGGATCTTCAGGGGTTCGCCTCTCCCGGTATTGGGGGTGAGGTCGCGCTGTGTCTAGGAGAGCCATTACACGAAGTCCTTGGCCAAGGCAGGAGATTTACTGGTAGGTATTCCAGTAGTATCTCAGGGTGTTCTGGGCTACACTCCGACACGACTTGTACCGCTTTTGGGGGTCTGACTTTTACCAACCCCCTAGGCCCGCCATGCGATGCTCATCGACGAACGGACCGGACTGTACGGATATTGTCACTGACAGGCTCAGTAGGGTGTCAGGATAAGTTCGCTCATCGACGTCCCTTTTAGTCAATAGCTGGTGGCCCGTTACGTATTGGCTTATACCTCTGACGTGCTAGTGGTTAAATCCACAGCCATAGTATTGACGAGTCTTTAGAGTCCACCACACATTCAGTTACTCAGCTTTCGGGCGAAACGCTGTAGAGGCCGTATGGAGATATGGCAGGGTCCGATCAGATACGTGCGGTATTGCACAGATCAGGATCGGACGGTTTTGTACTAAAAAGACCGTATGGATATATGGCAGGGTTCGATCAGATACGTGCGGTATTGCATGGATCAGGATCGGACGGATATTACTAGCCGGCTTTGGTTTAAGCCGGATCCTAGTATAGTACAGTGTAGATTTTGTCTCTTTGCATTTATATCCGGACGGAATACAGATGCGGGTGTGTATGCACAGTATTGGGGTTTTCCTGTAATTTATTACGGGACCAGTTTTCTGGAGTTGCCAGTTTGCATTCCGTTCCGGCCGGTTTTCCTTTGTTCTTTCCCGGCCGGACTTTTCCGATGGAGGGGGTTATTTGCAAGTTTGCAAATAACAATTTGTGGAGGGGTTTCTTGCAAATGCTTTGATTATGATGGCATCTTTTCTTTTCCACCATCACCTGCATTAAAGAGAGGGTATGGTTTTTGGAGTGATAAGCATGGTTGATGTTTCTTTGCTTTATGATGTGGTCACCTCTTTTCTTCTCCTACCATCACCTCCCTTCATGCTTGATTTTTCCTCCACCATTCTCATTTTGAATATGGCCGGCCACTTCATGGAAAGATGAGGGGTTGATTTCATTTTGGTGTGGCAAGAAATTAAGCATCCATCTCATTTTAGCTTGCCACCAAAAAATTCCCAAGTTCATATCTTATTGATTCCTCCATCAAGGCAACTTCACAAACCCCATGAGACAAAGTGATTCTACACTACAACCTACAGCAAGTCTTGGGCACGTCGACTTGCCAACTTCATGCCCGAGTTGCCTCGGTATAGAGGCGGGAGCCCGTAAAAGAAACAGGCGATGTGGTGCCCTTCCGGCGAGGAGGCGATGACCGGAGTTTCCGTGGGAGATCGGGACGATGACGAGAAGACCGGAGGACTCGGATCACTCGGTATATCCCTCTTCCCTATCTTGTTACTTTGCTAGAACTAGTTTAATGGCCCGATCCAGGGTTTAGTGCGCGGTGGTGCCGGTTTGCTAAGTTCGCAAAATTAAAGTTTATCACCGTTTCCGCATTTGGCCGTCGGATTGACGGCCGGGGCGCCGCCGTGCACTTACAGTGGTATCAGAGCCTCGCCATTAACTTCTTCTAGTTTTGTTTGATGTGTTTGCATTTCCGATCGACCAAAATTCCAAAAACTCGCGTTTTTCCTCACATCAGTTTTCTGTCGAAATTTTTTGAACTCCAAAAATTTTTCAGGTTGTAAAAAACTAATGTACTGGAAATTCTAAGACTACTGGAAAAATTTGACACAGTCAGTCGACCACTGTAGCGCGGAACCGCGGCCAAACCCCCCCTTGGGCCGCAGTTCCGCCGCACATTGATGTCGTCACTGCATCATTTTTTTCCAGTGGGCTTCTGGGTTAATTTTAGGGGTTTTGGAATATTAATATTGGGCCCAGATTTTCTGTGAGTGCAACAGTATTGCTTGGGGGCCCACTTGTTAATTTTTGATCGATCGGATATATTAAACACATTATTTCACAGTATTTACATTATATCTGCGACCGTGAATGTCACTTGATCGGTAAATCCTGTCTAACTGCTATAGCCCGGTTAGACGGATTTGCGAACGTGACTTTCACGTTGATGTTCTGTGTTTTTGCTGTGATATTGCGGATCGGTCGTGGGGGATAGCCTGGATGCAATGCTAGTACAGTGTTGTTGTATTATGTACTTTTGATATTGCGGGGCGAGCGTCCGACATGTGGACTGCCGTCACTGCCTGATTGTATTATTATTTTGGGGCACGACCAGGTTGCGGTCGATGTACCCGGTGTATGTATATTTTACTTTATGTACTAGGATTACCCCGCGGAGGGGTGCACGGATAGCCGGGTTCTGGAGGGCAACAAGCCCGCATCTCATGGCATTGGGACGGAGGGGGCTTCACTCTAGAATTGGCGGGCTATTCGCTGCACTCGTAGGGGTACAGGTTGACCCAGGAGGGGTGCCCAAGTTACCAGATTCCGTGAAGTACTGGGTGGTCCATTCACGGTGCTGAAGGGGGCTGCCTCGCTTCAGGTTTTGGCGGGTAACTTGCCGCGCCCATAGGGGTCTAGGATTTCATTGCACAGGCTATCCACACGACCAGGGGAACGTCGGGTTTCAGTAGTGGCTCTGTGAGACCCGGGGATCCCAGATATCTGTATTGTTCTGTGATGCTGTACATTTCTGTGATGTTGCATTTCTTATCACGCCTTGAGCGAATATAATAATTGGTATATATATTAGTAGATGTTGTATATGTTTTTCATCCGCGCTAGTCCAGTCCCCGCTCTGCCGTTAGTTAGCTAACCTAACGGGTGATGACGGGACCCAGTGGCGAATGCGGATGGCATATACGTACATCAGTATATTTTCGTTCTTTGTGGTGTGATCAATTGATGGGACTGCGTTGATTCGGATCAATGCAAGTTAAAACAAATCTATTCTGATGTTGTTGGAACACTTTTCAAAAAGCTGTTATTGCAAGGACGTTCACTTTTGTTTTGCATCGTGGTATTCATTTGGAATATCCTGCTCCTCAGTCGACGAGGCAAGGGCCGAGATCCCTTCACCGGGAGTGACCCCTTGGACAGAAGTTTGCGTCAGGGCATTAACTTCACTATAGCCGATTACTTTTGCTTTGCATCGTGGTATTCATTTGGAATATCCTGCACCCCATTCTACGGGGAAAGAGCCGAGATCCCTTCACCGGGAGTGACCTCTTTAGTAAAGGTTTTTCGCCACTATATTTTCTAAAAAGCTATCCGTTCCTTCAACGATATCAAGTTCATTACATTAAAGGTTTTCGCCAGAAACCATTCGTAGCCCTCCGTCATTTCAGACAGGTAGCACGTAGTATTCATGCTATGTTTGTTGACCTTCGTCAAGGCATAGTGCATGGTAGCTGCTTGTTGCCTTTCTGCTGCATAGATAGATGTGTTGGTTTGGGACAGTCGTATAGCCTTGTTGACCTTCGTCAAGGGCTTGTACGGGTGGGTTCAAATTAACCTGGACAATGACGGGTGGAACTTGACATGTGACTTATGATTTGTTGACCTTCGTCAAGGTCATAAGAGCATGGGGTAGAAATCACATCGGGAGTTTCAAAAGAACTGAAACTTGCCAGATATGCGCATACCTTCTGGAGTGTGATACCGTGAGCGGATTCCGTCACGTTATCATGCGATGATAGTTGGATCCCGATTCCCACTGATGAGTTGGTTTACTCCTCGGGTGACCCCGACTAATTCTTCTTTCAGATTTGGAGGAGAATTTGAGGTACAGTGGGAGGTTTCCAGATTAGATAAATTGGTAACCATTCTGATCTAGGTTAGAGTGCACGCTGAGTGTTTCTTTTCTCTCTCTCTCTGGCAGCGACCATTGACCCGACCCTAGACTTTGACTCAGTGACCAAGTTGACCGAACCTTCTTAACACAGGCTTTTGGATTGTCAGAGTTGCAGACCTCATTGCCACTCCTACTTTTACCCTTTTCTCCAGGACACCCCGTATTACTACGAACGTCCACTTCCATTGGACAAAACCATCGTATGGTTAGATACGAACTCGAAGGAATTTATTCGAGGATGGTTTCCGGTTCTGGAGAAAACGGATAGTATTATTCAGTTGTCTTTTCCTTTTACCTTCTCTCACATTGCGAGTACTCCTTGGTTTAGAAGATAGTACACCTATTACGCTTATTGGATAGTCTTCTTCCAAACCTTAGGCTGGTGCCGAACGGTGGGGAATGAAGAAAACCAATTAGCCTAACGATGGTGTACAGAAGGTATTAAGATTAAGACAAAGCAAGGGATTAGTAAGAGGGCAAAGTAAATTGTGACTGATATTCACGACCAAACCAAGTATTTCTTCGCCAATCCTAAATCACCTTTGTATTTCTCCAGGACACTCCGTATCACTACGAAGATCCACAGTTTATTGGATAATCCATCGTATGGTTATATACGAACTCGAAAGGAACTTGTTCCAGTTCGGGGATGGATTCTGGTCCAGGAGAAATAGGAATAAGGTTTATTCAGTTGTCTTTTATCTTCACCTTCTCTCGTATTGCGAGTGCTCCTAGGATTTGGACAGTACACCCATTATGCTTATTGGATAGTCTTCTTCCAAACCATAGGCTGGTGCCGAACGGTAGGGAAGGAAGAAAACCAATTGGCCTAAAGGGGTGTGCAGAAGGTAATGACTAAAGACATAATAAAGGGATTTGGAGAGGTGGCAAAGAATTATACGGTTATAGTTGTAAATCTGGATAATGGTAGAGGCATTACTAGGAATACCAGGATACCCCATCGAAACATTTCAATGTTTCAGTTCAACTGTGTACTGTTAAAGGAAAACTGATTTCCCGATTAGACACTTGCTCCAGGGTATGTATTTACCAAGATTGATTCTCACATCTGTATGGTTTTACAGATGATGAGTGGGAGTAAGTTATTGGGAATTGGGTGATCATCCTCATTATATTGGGATTCGTTGTAATCGGTGATATTTGAGGAGATCATCTGGGCTGTTTGCCGGTCGGAAAATATTTGGTTTTGAATATCCGCTGTTGTGCACCAATTTCAAATTGATATATCTGTACGTCTATTTTCATAGAGTGAGATATACCTTTTGATATTATGTCGATGACATTTACCTATATCAGTGGATGGTTAGGTAAGGAGCATTAAACGGCGGTGTAATTCTTCTTAACCATAAGTACAGTTTTCAACCTACGACACACAATGAAAGAGTTGTTAGACTCAGTAGACTTATACAGAGTATTGTATGTTGTCAAGTGTCCATTAGGACAGAGGGGTTGGTCCTCATACTATATTCTGTTTACTTTTAACTTCTCTAGTTCTTAGACATGTGTTTCGTAGAAACACAGGGTCTAAATTTTGAGGAGTTATAGGTATTTGAATAGAGTAGAGAGCCAGGTGTAGCAAGTATCGGGATTCTTCAAAGTGATCGAAGATGTAGATACTTGTGTATGGTATTCAGTTGATAGTAATGATAAAGAGAAATTGCTTCTCTTTCAGGTTACTTATAATTGAAAGCATTCCTAAGTTGAGTAACGCTGATCGGCCTCTCTCCATTTAGTTGACATTCACTGGAGATAGCTGCATGATTTGAATCTGGTTCAATTAAATCAGTGCCTCTGGTTCCATATTGGATATAGAACAGTTCATATCTTAACATTGTTAAGGTACGGGGAGTTGTCCGGCTTATGATTAAAACCAGACTCTGGATAACTCAAGGCACGTTTCTGTAACGGCTTTTTGTGGGTTGACCCAGGCTATGACGAGGGTTGATTTTCTACCATAAGAAAGATCAATAGTGATATTGTTCTTGACTCGCCACAGTTTTATTAAAAATGGATTTTTTCAAAAACAGTAGTGGGAGTATGGTAGAACTGGAAGTGATTCCAGAACCGCAAACGATTACTGAAGATTTGATAAGGAACCTAAAGATTCAATCTGATTTGACATTCCATTGGCCACTCCGCAGATAAGGTGGGTAACTTCAGGCACCCGAGAGGTACTCCGATAGCCTCAAGGACGGTGACAGGGAAGTTCTTGTTTACCCACACTTGCCATTGTTGTTGTTCCAGGCTGCGAGACCCGGCAGAAGGATGAGTATAGCGTCGTTCTAAACTAGCTTTAGAAGTGCACATCTATATGACTCTGCCAGAGGGTTGTCGTAGTCAGTGGGAGCAGCGGAAGCATTGGTGGACATCAGGCTTATGTCTATTTATAGACCAAAGCAGAAATAGCGGAGATAGATCATCTATTTCTGATGTGACAGTCATGAGTTTGACGTTATCAGAATAAGGGATGGATCTGTTGAGAAGGTAGTAGGGTGTGATATCCGGGTTTTGGATGACATATACAAAGTAGGAAGTGACATTCCTATACTACGATCGGTTATACTTTGGTCGTCACACAGTGGTTTCTCCACATGGGACTTGGACATTATATCAGACATACTGGTTACTGGATCTATGGTTTTAGATCTAGATTTGGGTGGTTTCCCAATCAGGGTACCTTGACAGCATTCTAAGAGTATTTAGAATGGACGACTCCTGGCACGGTAGTGTACCTGCAGGTGATGGAGTCACCCTCTCTAAAGGTGTCTTATAGACTAAAGTAGAGAGGGATGTGCATGATTCGCAGATCACTTGCTTAGGCAATTGAGTCAATCATGAGATGTCAAGTACCACACCAGATGTTGTTCTTGCACTAGATGCAATAAGTTGATATTGATCCAATCCTGGAGAAACAGTCGGAAGCAGTTTTAGAACATAAGTGGATGTTCTAGGGAATTGATAACGGCAGCCTCGTTTGGGAGACAGTTATCATTCCAGGCTTCCAAGGTGACATGGACGACAAGGAGGTTGTCAGAGTTATATTTTTCCTTCTGACGAGGGGCAGTATTTTAGACAGGTGGTCCAAGGCAATACTGAGGGTGGCATGGCGCAGGATACTGATTAAGTTCAGTTGACGATACAGTCTGAGAAGTTTGGATTTGAAGTTCATTTATGAGCTAGGTCCCATCAGACATCCAGACATTCTAAGACAGGTATTGCTCATTTCGGGAGATGGCTTTCTCCGCGAACTTGAGATATAGAGAGACATAGAAAGAAACATCTAGGCGGATCCACTCACTGAGGCTATTCCTCGAACGCAAGAGTTTCGCAAACAGGCTTTATGAGACTGACTAGTAGAGGAGTTGGGTGTTCGGTATCACACGGGCTGTAAGTATGCGACATCGCAATAATTAGCCTTGAGTGCTAGTGGGAGATTGTTGGAGATAATGCCCTCAGAGTCAATTATTGGATCACAGGCACGTGATTATAATGATTGAGGGAGGACCTATCCCGGTAGGACAGTCTTACTCAAGATGATAGTATGCTATCTGGTTTACCTTTATCATCGTGTACTGCTTTAGGTGACCTGACAGGTCACTATTGCACGTTGATAGAGCCCCTAGGATTCTTGCTTGACCACCAGCAGTATGAGGGCGATCATATAAGTGGGAGCTGGGGTCTATAAGCACATCCTTAAAAGGTCCCTAGTCATGGGAGTTTCGAGACAGGGCATCGATTCTCCAGAGTAGACTAGTGTATACAGTCGAGACCCCGACGAGGGGCGGTGGCCGGTCTCACAAGCCACTGGTGTCAGTTGGTTCACCTAAGATGTATACAGGTGCTCATTGGGTTATGAGTACACCGGACAGGACTCGCCGGGAACATGCTAGTTGGTCTTATACCTGACGTCAGATAGCAGTTCCCTGGTGACATGTGTACAGGTTAGTTCATCGACCTGGGGATCGTCATTCGTCTCGTGTGAGTTCCCACTGTGCTTTGATTACTACCCTACCACGGCTCAAAGGAGTCGTGCAAACAGGTTTTAGTTAGGTACAGTCCCGAGCCACATGGAGGCAGTGAGCGGATCTTCAGGGGTTCGCCTCTCCCGGTATTGGGGGTGAGATCGCGCTGTGTCTAGGAGAGCCATTACACGAAGTCCTTGGCCAAGGCAGGAGATTTACTGGTAGGTATTCCAGTAGTATCTCAGGGTGTTCTGGGCTACACTCCGACACGACTTGTACCGCTTTTGGGGGTCTGACTTTTATCAACCCCCTAGGCCCGCCATGCGATGCTCATCGACGAACGGACCGGACTGTACGGATATTGTCACTGACAGGCTCAGTAGGGTGTCAGGATGAGTTCGCTCATCGACGTCCCTTTTAGTCAATAGCTGGTGGCCCGTTACGTATTGGCTTATACCTCTGACGTGCTAGTGGTTAAATCCACAGCTATAGTATTGACGAGTCTTTAGAGTCCACCACACATTCAGTTACTCAGCTTTCGGGCGAAACGCTGTAGAGGCCGTATGGAGATATGGCAGGGTCCGATCAGATACGTGCGGTATTGCACGGATCAGGATCGGACGGTTTTGTACTAAAAAGGCCGTATGGATATAAGGCAGGGTTCGATCAGATACGTGCGGTATTGCACGGATCAGGATCGGACGGATATTACTAGCCGGCTTTGGTTTAAGCCGGATCCTAGTATAGTACAGTGTAGATTTTGTCTCTTTGCATTTGTATCCGGACGGAATACAGATGCGGGTGTGTATGCACAGTATCGGGGTTTTCCTGTAATTTATTACGGGACCAGTTTTCTGGAGTTGCCAGTTTGCATTCCGTTCCGGCCGGTTTTCCTTTGTTCTTTCCCGGCCGGACTTTTCCGATGGAGGGGGTTATTTGCAAGTTTGCAAATAACACTTTATGGAGGGGTTTCTTGCAAATGCTTTGATTATGATGGCATCTTTTCTTTTCCACCATCACTTGCATTAAAGAGAGGGTATGGGTTTTGGAGTGATAAGCATGGTTGATGTTTCTTTGCTTTATGATGTGGTCACCTCTTTTCTTCTCCTACCATCACCTCCCTTCATGCTTGATTTTTCCTCCACCATTCTCATTTTGAATATGGCCGGCCACTTCATGGAAAGATGAGGGGTTGATTTCATTTTGGTGTGGCAAGAAATTAAGCATCCATCTCATTTTAGCTTGCCACCAAAAAATTCCCAAGTTCATATCTTGTTGATTCCTCCATCAAGGCAACTTCACAAACCCCATGAGACAAAGTGATTCTATACTACAACCTACAGCAAGTCTTGGGCACGTCGACTTGCCAGCTTCATGCCCGAGTTGCCTCGGTATAGAGGCGGGAGCCCGTAAAAGAAACAGGCGATGTAGTGCCCTTCCGGCGAGGAGGCGATGACCGGAGTTTCCGCGGGAGATCGGGACGATGACGAGAAGACCGGAGGACTTGGATCACTCGGTATATCCCTCTTCCCTATCTTGTTACTTTGCTAGAACTAGTTTAATGGCCCGATCCGGGGTTTAGTACGCGGTGGTGCCGGTTTGCTAAGTTCGCAAAATTAAAGTTTATCACCGTTTCCGCATTTGGCCGTCGGATTGACGGCCGGGGCGCCGCCGTGCACTTACAGAGACAAGGGTTGACCCTTCTATGGTTGGTCCATAGGTGCTGTGGCATGTTCTGGGTATTTTTTAAACTCCGCTCAAGTGTTGAGCTCTTTGGGAAATTTTGGGTGTTTGTTGATTCGATCGATAAGTTTATCGTCTAGCTATTTGTGATTGTGATACAATACTTGGAATCCACAATATTTAGTTTTGTGAAAACTAATTTGAATTTTATAAATCTAGCAAGTTAGTCTCATTTGATCGGTTGCCACGGGATTTTGATGTGGATCAAAAGTCCGTCCCAATCACCTAGCGTACGCGGATACCCGGCGGGTAACCTTACTAGATAGCCATGCCCCATAACCCCGACCAAGTGACTGTAGGAGAACCCCGTCGCCAAAACCATCGGTTCGGTTACTCGCGGTCGCGGTGTTCCGCCTAAGTGCACTTCGTCGATGACATCGGTGGTGCGGCCGTCTACTAAAGTTTCCGATGAGCATTCG
The DNA here is from genome assembly GCA_030015575.1 of Agapanthus africanus. Classification (NCBI taxonomy): domain Eukaryota; kingdom Viridiplantae; phylum Streptophyta; class Magnoliopsida; order Asparagales; family Amaryllidaceae; genus Agapanthus; species Agapanthus africanus. The sequence goes on from CM057343.1 coordinate 127,699,968, forward strand.
ATCAGGTTGTCAGGAATCTTGTTTAATTACTCGACTGGTTATTGGAAAGTGTTTTCAATATCGAGGCTAAAATGTGGGGTTTATAATTGTTAGGCATGTGATGTCTAAGGAATTCATTTGGTTAGGCATGAAATCCAAAGTATGTGATACATTGGGTTTATGATGTCTAAGGTTGTTGCGGATTCCAATTGTTGTAGTTTTTCACTTTCTTTTCTGTGCCCGCAAGTGTAATATGTGGTATATCGCCGGTTTTGTTGCTATATGTCAACGACAATTGGGATACGCATATTTACTTACGCTGATGACATGTGTTGTTATGTGTTGTTGTAATATGTAATATTGGATCGTCTTGTTTTGAATAGCCGGGGGTTTTTGCGTGAGATGAGTGTTTTTCATTTTCATTTATGTAAAAGCTTGTATGTAATATTCTTTTATTAGGGCACTTCCGGTTGAGGATGATTTCACCATTTATGTATATTATTTACTTTCCCGCATTAGGATAGACCCAAGGAGGAGAGCACAAGTAACCGGGTTCTAGAGTCCAGTGGGAGACCATCTCGAGGAGTCGAGAACGGGTCTCCTAACTCTAGAATTGCTAGGGTTGCTTGCCGCTCTCGTAGGGGTCTAGGGATGTGGGTTTGGCTATTCATCACGACCGTGGAATCCGTGTTTTTTACTGGCTTAATTTAAAACACGGAATTCCTAGTATATCCAATATTTCATATATGTTCTTCTGCTGCTGATACTCTATGATATGATCACTTTATATGATGAGACGAATGCTTATATTATATATATGATATATAATAAATATTGCTTCTTTCGTTTCTTCTGTGATGCTTAGAAAGCATAAATGATGGGACTTCATTAATGAGATTAATGAAATAAAATAAACTTAAAAGATGTTGCAGAATCTTGTTTTAAAAATTGGTAGCTCTAGTTTTTGCTTTGTATATAGGTATTCCTTGTAGAATATCCAGCACCTTATTCGATAAGGAAAGAGCCGAGATCTCTTCACAGGGAGTGACCTTTTTAGTGAAACTAGCAGATGTTACAACCCACTTGGTTTTGTCTTTTGATTGCTTTTTTAGTTCTTGTTTTGCATAGTGGTATTTATGAAATATCCAGCACCTCATTCGATGAGGGAAGAGCCGAGATCCTTTCACCGGGAGTGACCTCTTCAGCAAAACTAGTAAAAGCCTAAAAAAACACTCGTATTCAAAATCACTCGATTCTACAACGATATCAAGTTCATTACGCAAAATGTTTTCTTAAAAAACTGACGTAACCCTCTGTCATTTTAGAAAGTAGAGTACTTAGTATTCGTGCTACGTTTTTGACCATAGTTAAGGCGTAGTGTGCGGTAGCTAAGTGTAACATTTCAGAAAAATAAAATATTGTTTTTCGGAATTTTTATAATTAAATAATAAATATCATGAATATTTTATTAATTAGTGCGGTATAATTAAATACCAAAAAATCAGGAAATATTTGGAAAATTATAGAAATTACTGAAATGATGGTGCTTTAGGTAATTTAAGCAAATTATGAATTTCTATGGTTAATTATATTCCCTTTTAATGCTAATCGCGATTAAATATCACTAATCGTGTATTAAGCCGGATTGGTGCACATGACATACACCATGTCATTTTTCACACTTGTTACACTTTTCCTACCATAATTCTTTTGTGCATAGTTATTTGTTTTGGGTTTTTTAAAAGAAAAGAAAAGATAAAAGAGAACAAAAGAAAAGAAAAAGGGAAATGATAAAGAAATCGGTATGGGCATTAGAGAGAGAGAGAGAGGTGAAGGGTCAAACCATGGTCATGGCTCTTGTTTCCTTCATTATTTTCTCTTCATCTTTCCCTCTCCTCTCCTCTCATAGCTGCTGCCCTCTCCCCCCCCCCCTCTCTACCTCCTCACAACTCCATCAAAAACCCATTAAAAGTTCATATCCTCTTCACTAAAAACATGCACAAGCTTCCTACAAGCACTTTGGACCAAGAAAAATCTGATTTTGAGCGCTTGGGGCAACTCAAGAAAATTCTTGAGTTGCCAAATGAGGTAATTTCATCACCATTAGTATTGTATTTGATTCACTTTAATATCCTTGTGTGTTTAGAAGTGGTATTGTAATGTTTAGTGAGGTTAGAAAATTCCATGTTAGGGTTTTGATGAAATCTTGGGTAGTGAAATCTAATTGAGGTTAGTAGAGGCCTTACAACCACTGTAGTGATTGTTTATTGGACTAAAGCTGAGAGTAAACACCCAACTCATAAACTTAGAAACTCCGATGTCGGGAAATTGTGGGTTTTGTGATGAGAGTTTGAGATCTGCCAACACCCGGAGCCTCTGAAAATTTTTTAGCAAACACAGTGAGGCAAGCAGGCAACCTAGATGATAACCCCAAGACCCGACCCTAACTCCTTCACATGGCCGCAACTTTATTCATTATGGCCGCAAATAGCGGCCAGAGCTGGGAAGTATGGGTTAGTTCTTGGTACAGGGCTTTATCTCCAGTAAATTAGACCCTCCATATATGCAAAATTGGCTAATTTCACCTAGGGTAAAATCTGGAGCAAGTTTTCAAAGTTTCTGATTTCGTTTTGCGGTTTTTATTGAATTGGGATTTGGTATTTGATATGGTATTCCGTCGTGTGGCGTTTGAACGTCAACGACTAGGGTTTTGGTCGTGTTTTGCATATGAGGCTATAGGTTTTAACCTATGCGCGAAAGGTGTGCCGTTTTGGTTTTCCGACTTGATTTTTAATACGCATTTACGATTGTGTATTCGTTGTAGGTACCCCCACTTGGATTTCAAGACGACGACGGAGCATGTCGTCATCGACTTCGGTAAGCAAGGATTAAGGTGAGTAGATCTATATCTACGGGGGAAGTCGGGTGGATGGCGTATAACACCCCCGCAAACTTTGATGGAAACCGATTTATATATAGAATATGGTTAAGGGAACCTTTAATAGAAAACTATGGATAAAGTTAAAAAGATAGTTAGAGAAACCATATTATAAAATAAAGGATAGTTAGAAGTGATATGATACGATTAATGCGTGATGACGAGATTTGAGGTTGATGTTCGATGATATTGCTGTATTGGATACTATAAGACTAGATAGCCGACGTAAATGTGTCATGCGAACAATACTTTTTTTCCAAACTGAAAAATCGTATGCGTCTTTTAAACAAATACCTTGAGGGACGTTACGGATTTTCAAATGATATCTTTTTCTTAAAAGCACCGTAGCCCCTACTTTCAAAACTACGATTCGCATCATTTAAAAACTGATCGTATGGTTCGTGTGTGAATGTATATATGGAAATGAATTGATGTGGGGGTATAAATGTGATTAAAAGAATATACGATGTGATATGATTATTTGATGATATGTTGGTATACGGATGCGAGTCGATTGAGATGATTGATGCCTTGCCGGTCCCCTGATATGAGATTGTTATGGATGTGACATGGGACATAGGTATATAGATATATTTATATATGTTGAGAATCTTGATTGATATGTTGTATGAGATGTTAGGTCCGTACCCTCATTGTCGTAAAGGTTGATAGGATCCCTATTGGCTTAATACCGTCGTACGATGATTTTCCGTACATGATGAGTTTGACTTGATTATTGATCCATACCCTTGACTAGAGGATGCCGTACGATGGATTATACCGTGCGTGATGTTGTGAGGCTAGATGTCGATTGATAGATTCATGGACTCGATCATGTTAGATTCGTATACCTTATAGCTTTTAGTTGATAATTTACCTTATGCTGCATTCATGTTATTCCCATTGTATTGCTTCAACCTGTGCTAGTACACTTACACCATTATCGATGATGCGTATGTTACACTTATACAGATTTTTCCGGCTCACACACTTCATCATCGATAATTGCCATGTCACAACACAGTAGAATTGCTACATCATGATATGACTCCTTGCATGATAGACTTTCTATGTTCGCGTCATTTGGATATGTCGCATGATATACTGATATTGTCACATCATTGCTCCATGTTTCTTAATATATGGATATGCTTTCAGTTCTATTATATGCCGCATACATCATACTTTATGATTATACGCATTGAGATATGCTGTTTCATGAAACTTCTGGATTTGAGAACTGTGGGTATTTCAAAGAAAGTAAGTATTGTTTTAAAAACCCGGTTTCTCTTGATATGATATTTCAGTATGTCCACCATGCGTTTTCTCCGATCTGTGACGTGTGATATGTAAAACCCGATTCGAGGAGGTGGATGATCCGTTTGCGGTTTCATGGTGGACCCGGTATGGTTCCCCGGGGCGAGAAATGTTTTTCATAGAGTAGACGATGAGCCTGGCAAGGTGGCTAGTATCTACCGGTGATTGGTTGGACCTGGCGGCTATCCAGAGGATACCGACCGGAGTCGAGACATGTTATGGACCGATCCGGACTGACGGAGCCAGAGAGATATGAGGATTTACGTGCCGATGCTGGGCACGAGTTTCATGATGTTTCGAGTGTCGATACTAGACACTCAGGTTCCATGATTTGATGTGTCACGAGGGACACACGTTGATTTATATCCTCATATTTTCATGCATATGCTTTTATGATATTTACATGCATGATGTTGTTGTGTCATTGGTTGACACGTGGACGAGAACCCCATGCCTACAGACATTGATTATATGGTTGGACGAGATCCATATGCATACATACATTGATTATATTGTTGGATGATATCCACATGCAGTTAGGCAATTACTTATAGTGCTGGCACATATACAGATACGGTCACCCTAGATATCATAGTATTACCTTTATGATATAGTTGACCTAGGAAATCGTTAGTTTATTCGATTTCTACCTGTTGATGTTTTCTACTCACGAGTTGGCAACTCACCCCTGTTGTGCCACAGTTCTTGTAGGTTGACCGTACGAATCAGTAGCGGCATCGCTGGAACATAGCTACTTTTGGGTGATTTGCTTGGTAAGTAAGTCATTTGTATCATACCCACTCTTGTATTATATTTCATATTGTATCTAGTCAACTCCATCAATCAAACTAGTATTTGTATAAGTAATGAGACTTAGTGAAACTTGTGGTTGCGAGACTTACAGCGAGGTGTGTTCCGCTACTTATGATGTTGATGTCTTACTTACTTCTTTATGTTTTGTGGTGAACTTCGCCGTTGGGCGTCGTATATTTATATTTATGTTTTGCGTGGTTGTGGATCCGCCGTTTGGCGAAGAGCTAGCTCCCGCTTAGGGATGCCTTTTACATTATCATGTATGGTGGTTTTGGGACAAAATATACAAAGGATATGCTGCCCAAATTTTTAAAAAAAAGACGAAAAATGTTTTTCAACTAGTAAATTCCACTTGGATTTTTCATGTTCTTTTACCTTTGCATTTAGAAAACATTGATTTTACCCTACCATTATTTCAAAACTTCACTTCTTTTATTTTCTTAAAAAGGTTTAGATTTCTGGATTTCGTCTTACTTGAATTACGTTACCCCTTTAGACGTTGTGTGATTCAAGTGCCGGTCACGAGCAAAAATTTCGGGTCGTGACAAAGTTGGTATCAGAGCGCTAGGTTTAGCCTTGGTTCGAGTCTATGCTTGACTATGCGGAATCTAGGGCGGGTATGTATTTCGAAACTTAGGCTTGACCTTACGGGACTTAGTCTTGAACAGGGAGGTATTAGACCCGAACTTTCGTTTCATAGGGTGACCCTGATTGATAGAGTAGGTAGCTTGAGTAGAGTGGCATACCGTACGTATGTTCCGTGGCATATTTACGATACGATACTCCATTTTTGAAACCTTAGGATGTATATATTTTGAGATCTGTGATTCTCTTCGTACCCATGATTATACATCCATTTGAGATCATTGATTCTATTCGTTCCATGATCATACTTTCATTGATGCCGTTTCTTCTTATGATCATGTATCCATTCTGGATCTGTCGCTTCCTTTCATGCCCTTGATCTGTTTTCATCGATACACGCTTGAGGTTCTTGTCACCATGGTTTGAACACAGATTGAGCTGCTACTAGTGTTGCGGTCAGGGCGAGCTCGTCATGGACGAAGACTGACCATTGTGTTTTCTGGTGACATGGGAACACCTCGATGTTGTGTTGTGTTGTGACCACTTGTTGCGATGAGTGTTTGGTTTTATACCGTATGATCGGGCCATTGTTAGAGCTGCCAGTTGCGAGTGGAATATTGATGTACAGCCTACCTCAGAGATTATGATGCCGTTTATCATGTGGACAGATGACCCAGCTGTTGCTGAGATTGATGGGATATCGCTTCCAAGGCTTATGAGCTGAGATCGCTGGAGCTTTCTGGCAGAGATGCGATAGATGAAAGCTAGTCTATCTTGAGTTGAGAGACAAAGGTGATTCGTCAGATTTGATACGCCGACGCAGGCCCTGTTGAGTTGAAAATTTCCAGTATGGAGAATCTTACTCAAATCTAGAGTAGATTGATCCAGAGATGACGTTGTTCGTTGGATAATCCGATAGGGGATCAACGGATTGACCAGTTTTGGATAGAGGACCTCACCAAGATGCGTTGTGAGTTGATTGAGAACGGACGAGTATTGAGTATTCCTCCGATGGTTGGGACGAGTTTCCGAGGACGTAGTCGGCTAGACATCTTCTACAGAGTGATGAAGATACCAAGTTCATGATTTCGAGTCTGTATGAGAGATTCTCGATTGACTGTAGCCGAGGACATTTGCAGTACGCAGATAGCATGATGTGAGGTCGAAGTGGACGATAACAAAGACGAGTGGAAAAAGAGATTCGTGCGAGATGCTGACGAGCTGTTGTTACTCCCCGTCGAGTTTAGAGACCTGATATATGTACAGAGGCGTTGGGATACGGCCAGTTCCCAAGGAAATGCTGTGCTGAAAACACAGATGTCAAGAAAACGAAAAAAGATTATGCAAGAATATCAGCCTCTGTATAGTTCGGCATAGGCGAGATCGGAAGAGACCCTGAGCAGGTTCCTTCCAGGACACTGCTGTGATGAGATTTGCACCGAGGATTAGTTGAGACACGAGTATTCAGAGAGCCGGAGGCCGACGCCAGTGACGTGCTGCTTTACGAGTGGTCATGATAATTTGCCGAGAGATGACCAGAGAAGTGCCAGAGCGAAATCATTTCCGTTAGCACACCTGACCGGACCGTTGAGCCGATGGATTGTGAGATTGGTAATCCACATAGAAATGAAGACCCAGAGATAGAAGATGCCAGACCGTGAGCAGGAGGCAAGCAGATGTTCTTGCCTTGCCAGTTTTTGGCGCACCGATTTTTTTTCGATATTATAGGAGGTGTACCTCAATGTCATTTGCTGCGATTTGCATTGTGATCCGAGTATCACACTTATATCGCTTGGATTTGAGTTTTGATGATGAGTTTTATGATATTGATTTCGTGCACCATGGCTGCACCTACTGGGTATTTATATTTTGTGCATAGTTATTGCACTTGAGATATGTCTTTATACATCGTTATGTTGGTCTATGGTTGTGCATATCTATTGCACTTCATATTTATTTTGTGCCTTGGCTGCATATGTTTATGATTTTGTGGATTTCATACAATTGATTTGGTTTTATGCATGTGGTACGCACTCGATTTGATTTTTGCACTCGGTATAGCTCATATATGCTTGAGTGCATTGATACGGATTTTGTGCACATAGTTGCACACATTTTTGGATTTTATACACCTTGGTACACTCGGTGTTGATTTTGTCCGCATTTGAGTTATTGATGGGTTTCGTGCACTGGATGCACTGGATTTAGTTTTTCGTGTATTGGATGCATTGTATTTGTATTTCATGCATTGATTGCACTAGATTGGTATTTCATGCGTTTGTTGCACAAGGTGGTTATTTCGTGCGTTGATTGCACTAGATTTATACTTCGTGCATTGGTTGCGCCGATTTATGACTTTGAGCATTCGTTTTACTATATTTGTGTTTTTTGTGCGCGTTGGCACTTGCCGTTAGTGCATGCTACTGCACTATATGCTTTTACGGAACCGACGCGCTTGGATTGGATTTTGCGCATATTTGACGCTTGATTTTGGATTTTTGTGCGCATCGGATGCACTTGAGTGAGATTTTACTCGTGCATGATGGATGCACTTGATTTAGATTTTTTTCGTGCATGATGGATGCACTTGATTTGGATTTTCGCGCATGTTGGGCGCATGATATGAGATATGATTTTGTGCACACCGGATACACTAGATTGGGATTTTCATTCGTGCATGTTAGTTGCACCGGATTGAGATTTTCGTGCACTATAGATGCACTAGATGTTGTTGTCGTGCACACCAGTTGCACTGGAAAGATACTTTCGTGCACACCCATTGGACTTAGTTTTGGTTTTGTGCACATTCGTTGCCCTTGTATTTGGATTTGATTTTCGTGCGCACCAGACACACGTGATTGTTGGATACGCCTTTTGAGGCTGATTTTGCTTTTAAGCACCTTATTTTCATGATGGTCACTATATTATGTAGTAGCCGAACAGGACTGATCTGAGGAAAGTATCTAAGTACTTTGCATGCATAAAAAATTTACCAAGAGGTTTTCGAAAAGGAGCTATAGTCTCGCTATTTCCTACGTGTCCGTGAGCGACACGAACGTTTACAAAGGAAAACCTTTTGGGATATTTTTAAAAGGCGGAATGTATATTTTAGCAAAACTTATATGAAAATATGTTTATTACCTTACAAATGAGCGTCCATCACTTGTGTCGTGAGTTACGCATCACACGGTGATTCAATAAAGATTTTGCATATGTTTTATTCAGTTTTGAAGGTTTTTCCATGGATACGTACTATATATGTATTATAGTATTTGACTAGTGCATATTTGATTTCATTAGTGGATTTCGAGATCTATCTCCATTATAACTCCGAGGATATGCGTGCAAATCCGTTGATTTGCATGATGCATGACGGAGTTCGATTTTAAGTTTTGTACTCATTTTCAGGCGCACGCGATGCGCTGTGGTATTTCTGTATCTTCCGTGATTTCGGAGCCCCGTTGATTTGAGTTGATTATTGAAATATTTTAGTATTTAGGGGTTTAAATTTAAATTTGGGGACCGAATAAATTTAAGGGGGGAAGACTGTAACATTTCAGAAAAACAAAATATTATTTTTGGGAATTTTTATAATTAAATAATAAATATCATGAATATTTTATTAGTGCGGTATAATTAAATACCAATAAATCGGGAAATATTTAGAAAATTATAGAAATTACTAAAATGAGGGTGTTTTAGGTAATTTAACCAAATTATGAATTTCTATGGTTAATTATATTCTCTTTTAATGCTAATCGCAAATAAATATCACTAATCGTGTATTAAGCCGGATTGGTGCACATGACATGCACCATGACATTTTTCACACTTGTTACATTTTTCCTACCATGATTATTTTTTGTATGGTTTTTTGTTTTGGGGTTTTTAAAAAAAAGAAAAGATAAAGGAGAACAAAAGAAAAGAAAAAGGAAAATGATAAAGAAATGGGTATGGGCATGAGAGAGAGAGAGAGAGGTGAGGGGTCAAACCTTAGTCATGGCTCTTGTTTCCTTCATTATTTTCTCTTCATCTTTCCTCTCCACCCCTCTCATGGCTGCTGCCCTCTCTCCCTCCCCCCTCTACCTCCTCCCAACTCCATCAAAAACTTATTCAAAGTTCATCTCCACTTCACTAAAAACATGCACAACTTTCCTACAAGCACTTTAGACCAAGAAAAATCGTATTTTGAGCACTTGGGGCAACTTAAGAAAATTCTTGAGTTGCCAAATTAGGTAATTTCATCACCATTAGTATTATATTTGATTCACTTTAGTATCCTCGCTTCTTTAGAAGTGGTATTGTAATGTTTAGTGGGGTTAGAAAATTCCAAGTTAGGGTTTTGATGAAAACTTGGGTAGTGAAGTATAATTGAGGATAGTAGAGGCCTTGCAACCCCTGTATGTAAGTCCACGTTGCGACCCTCGGTTCTTACGGGGAGGCGGAAACGGTATAAAAATCAAATTTTTAGCGCATGGGGCAACATGGACTAACAAAGTCGGGATCTTTTCTAAACTAAACTAGCTAACATGCTAAAGAGAGTTAGGATAGATGGTTATACCTAACTTGAACTCCTTCTTCTTCAAATTTTTGTAGAGGTTGATGGTTCTTTCCTCGTTGCCTTCTTCCGTCGAAGATGGATCCACCTGAGGGTTCAACCTTCGGGCTCTTTCTCGAACTTTGAGAGAACTAGAATCTCCGGCTTGCTAAACCTTGATCCTAGAGTGAGTAGAGAGTGTCTTTTGGGGTTTTATCTTTTCAAGGAGAGAGATTCTCAACTCATGAGAAGGGTTCTCCTTGAGCTAGAGGAAGAAGAAGATGAAATGAGGAGAGAGAAGATAAATGATAGAATGAGCTCTTTTCTTTTTGCAACCATAACATAAAGCAAAAAGAATTATCAAATTAATAATAATAATGAAAATGGAATAGTTGATGGAAGGTTTAGGAATGACCATTATCATTTCAAACATTAAATGAATTTGCTAGAATCAAAGAGCATCTTTCTTTTGTAATGATGATGGTCAAAACTTCAACCATGGTCAACAAGTCAACCATGGTCAACAAGTCAACAAAAAACCAACCATGACACAATTTCATTTTATTAATATTATTAATTGATATATCATAATTCCATTAGGGTTTGGAAAAAGACGACTGTCAACTGTGCATACGCACCCGTTCCGTAACCCTAATGAAAAACCTCTTCCTCCGCCTCAATCAACTGTGCATACACACCCGCATTCTTGTTCCGAGGAACATGAATACCAAGAGATAAAAGCAACCCCAAAACATATACCGGTATCTGACTCAAACCAGAGCCAGCCAGTAATATCCGTCCGGACTCCAAACGTGCACAAGTGCGCGGATGAGAACGAACCCTGTCGCAAAACCATGCGACCTCTACTCTGTTTTGCCCAGAGGCGAATACCCTCTGTGTGGGACTCTAAAGACTCGACACTACGCTGGCAGTGGGTTTAACCACAGACCGCAAGCGGCACTAGCTGTGCGTAACGGTCCCCAGGTAGATGCCGACAAGAAGGCTGACGAGGTGAACCCCATCTGAACTCCTACTGAGTCTGAATGTGACATTCTCCATACAGTCCGGTCTATTCGTCTGATACATCGCATGTCGGGCCTAGGGGGCGGTAAAACGTCAGTCCCCCAATAGCGGTACAAGTCGTGTCGGAGTGAAGCCCAAAACACCCTGAGATAACACTGGACGCCTACCAGTATATCTCGCTTGCCCTGGCCAGGGACTACTCGTGTAATGGCTCTCCTAGACACAGCGCGATGTCAACCCCCAATACCAGGAGAGACGAATCCTGTCTAACCGGCACTGCCTCCAAGTGCTTCGGGACTGCACCCAACTACCACCTGTTTGCACGACTCCTTTGAGCCGTGGTAGGGTAGTAGTCAAAGTACAGTGGGAACACACTCGAGGCGAAGTGCCAGTGTCAAGTCAGCGGACTAAGCTGTACTCATGTCACCTGGGAACTGATAACTGACGATAGGTATAATACCAACCTGTCAGTTCCCGACGAGTCCTGTCCAGTGTACTCGTAACCCAACGAGCACCCGTATACTATCTCCAGTACGACGTACTGATGGCTGTGGGACAGACCATCTCCCACACTGGGATGAGAAGCGCATACGCTAGTCTACTCCGGAGTATCGATGCCCTGTCTCGATAATCCTGCGACTAGGGACCAGTATAAAGATGTGCTTATAGATTACCCAGCCCCCACTAGTGTGACTGCCATCACAACGCTGGTAATCAAGCAAAGATCCTAAGGGCTCCACTAATGCGTATAGGTGATATCGCAAAATAAACACATGTACACATTGAAGTAGAAACAAACCAAGTAGCATTCTACTATATTGAGCAAGATTGTTTATACAAGGTGAATATCCCAAGCTTCCATTAAGTAATATACAAACTAGTATGATACAGTAATGGCCTCTAGGGCATATACACTAACAATCTCCCACTTGCACTAAGGCCATGTACTGGCATATCGAAGACCTATCATCTCGATCAGCCGCTCGAACTGAGTCTGGGGTAGGGCCTTGGTGAATGGATCTGCAGTGTTTTCTTCTGAAGCAACCCTCCGAACCTCGATCTCCTTGCGATCCACGATCTCCCTGATCAGGTGATACCGCCTCAAGATGTGCCTGGATCTCTGATGGGACCTGGGTTCCTTCGCTAAAGCTATAGCCCCGTTGTTGTCGCAATACAAAGGTATTGGGTCAACAATGGACGGAACCACCTGAAGTTCTTTCAAGAACTTCCTCATCCAGACAGCTTCTTTTGCGGCATCAGATGCAGCGATGTATTCCGCTTCCATCGTCGAGTCTGCAACGGTTTCCTGTTTGGAACTCTTCCAACACACCGCCCCTCCATTGACGGTAAAGACAAAACCCGACATGGACTTGGAATCATCCTTGTCACTCTGGAAGCTGGAGTCAGCAAAGGCCTCGATCTGGAGGTCTTTTCCGCCATACACCAAGAACATCTCCTTAGTCCTCCTCAGGTACTTGAGAATGTTCTTTACTGCTATCCAGTGTTTCTCCCCAGGGTTTGACTGATACCGGCTTACTACACTCAGTGCATAAGCTACATCCGGTCTGGTACACAATATCGCATGCATTATAGAGCCTACCGCAGAAGCGTAGGGTATAATAGACATGCGATCCCTCTCCAAATCAGTCTTGGGAGACATCTCTTTAAAGAGGGTGATCCCGTGACAAGCCGGTAGGTTACCGCGCTTGGAATCTTCCATACTGAATCTTTTCAGTACGGTGTCGATGTACCTGGACTGTGAAAGTCCTAATATCCTCTTGGATCTATCACGATGGATCCGGATCCCCAGGATGTATGAGGCATCACCCAGGTCTTTCATGGAGAACCTGTGTGACAAGAACCCCTTGACAGATTGTAGCATAGGAATGTCATTTCCTATTAAGAGAATGTCATCCACGTATAAAACGAGGAATACTACAGTTCTCGCTACAAATCTACAATAGATGCATGGTTCATCTGGATTTTTGATAAAGCCAAATTTCTTGACCGTCTCATCAAAACAGATGTTCCAACTCCGCGATGCCTGCTTTAGTCCATAGATGGACTTAAGCAACTTGCACACCTTTCCGCTGCTCCCACTCTGAATGAAACCCTCTAGCTGATCCATGACACACTCCTCTAAATTTCCATTTAGAAAAGCGGTTTTTACGTCCATCTGCCAAATCTCATAATCGTGGAAGGCAGCAATGGCAAGAAGGATCCGAATGGATTTCAGCATAGCCACTGGAGAAAATGTTTCGTCATAGTCCAAGCCAGGTCTTTGACGGAAACCCTTTGCTATAAGTCTAGCTTTATAGGTCTCAACCTATCCATCTACACCAATCTTCCTTTTGAAGATCCACTTGCATCCTACGGGTTTTACCCCGTCTGGAGCAATGTCCAACGTCCATACTTTGTTGGTGTACATGGACTCCATTTCGGTCCGCATTGCATCCAGCCATTTTACCGAGTCAACGCTCTGAACGGCCTGCTGGAAGCTAGTAGGCTCATCATAATCTATGATGCAATCCTCTCTATCCCCGTCTATGAGAAAACCGTAGTATCTCTCGGGCGGATGAGACTGCCTACTACTCCTGCGGAGCGGCGTAGGAATGTCCTGTTCTTTTGAACTTACTGGCTCTTCCAAGCTTTCAGTAATAGCTTGTGGTTCTGGAATTTCTTCCAGTTCTATTGCGTTCCCACTTATCTGGGTTTCCAAAAACTCAGTTTCCAAGAAGCGGGCATGTTGAGAAACAAAAACCTTTTGTTCCTCAGCGGAATAGAACAGATACCCCCTGGAGTTCTTTGGGTATCCCACAAACTTACACTGTACTGAACGTGCCTCGAGCTTGTCCGCATGCTGCTTTTTTACAAAAGCTGGACATCCCCATATCTTAAGGTACTTAAGACAGGGTTTCTTCCCACTCCATATCTGATATGGGGTGGTAGGCACAGTCTTGGTTGGAGCCTTGTTCAAGAGGTATGCAGCTGCTTCTAGTGCATAACCCCAGAAAGATCGCGGTAACTCAGCCTTACTCATCATGGAACGAACCATATCCAATAGGGTTCGATTCCTCCTTTCTGATACACCGTTGTGTTGCGGAGTGTATGGAGGAGTACGCTGAGAGAGAATTCCATTCTCTTTTAAATAGTCCAGGAACTCGGCACTCAAGTATTCACCACCTCGATCCGATCTTAGAATCTTAATACTTTTGCCTGTTTGTTTTTCAACTTCATTCTTGTAATCCCGAAATTTCTCAAAGGCCTCGGATTTGTGCTTCATTAAGAAGACATGTCCATACCTAGAGAAATCGTCTGTGAAAGTAATGAAGTATGAATAACCGCTTCGTACATGTGTAGACATTGGACCACACACGTCACTGTGTAAGAGTCCCAAGAGCTCGCTCGCTCTTTCTCCGTGTCCAGTGAACGGAGTCTTTGTCATCTTTCCCATGAGACAAGATTCACAAGTGGCATAAGACTGATACTCGAACGGATCCAAGTATCCTTCTTTATGTAACTTAGTCAACCGTGTCTCATTAATGTGACCCAGTCTACAATGCCATAAGAAAGCCTGATTGATATCTGGAGACTTTCTTTTGTGTGTATTCTGGATATTGAAAATCTGTGGTTGGTTTAATACGTATATACCATTGCTCAGTGTACCTGACCCAATCAGAACTTGATTAAGGTGAATGTTTACAACATTACTTACAAACGCAAATTCATAACCTTCTTTAGAAACCAAAGATACAGAAATGATATTACAAGTTGCGTTGGGCACAAAAAAGCAATTACGCAAAACCAAAACATGCCCATCTGACATTCCCAGGTGATAGTCCCCTACGGCTTTAGCATCCATGCTAGCTCCGTTCGCAACTCTGAGGGTCATGTCACCTGCCTTCAAAAACCTACGGTTTCTCAACGCCTGCAAATAATTACAGATATGAGATCCTGATCCGGTATCCAATACCCAGGAAGTAGAGTTTATAGAAAGACAGTTTTCAATAACATACATACCTGAAGCTGAAGCCGTAACCTGCTTCAGTTCCTATGTACTGGCCTTCCAAGCCCTGCAATCTTTCTTCCAGTGTCCACTCTTGTGACAATAGAAGCATTCCTCTTTACCCACAAGCTTCCCCGCTATCTTTGTTGCCTTTTCCTTTCCCTTCGTACCCACTTTACTAACACCGCCTCTTGGTTTGGCGGGGGCTTTCTTTCTCTTTCCCTTGTCTTTTGCCTTGGACCTAGAGGAAGAAGATCCTCCTACAAACAAAGCGGGTGTTTCCCTACCCTTCTGTAGGGTGCCCTCTACACTCCTCAGCATGTTGAGGAGTTCTGAAAGTTCAACTTCCTTTTCTTGTAAGTTGAAGTTCAGTATAAACTGGGCGTAAGTGGATGGAAGGGACTGGAGAATTAAATCCGTATAGAGTTCACTGTCCAACATGGTCCCAAGTTCCGCGAGCTCCTCAGTGTAGCCAATCATCTTAAGCACGTGGTCCGCTACCGATGATCCGACGGCCAACTTTGTCGAAAATAACTTCTTCGACACTTCGTATCTTGCGATACGAGAATGCTCTCCATACAGTTCTTTTGTATGGAGAAATATGGACTCGAGGTCCATATTCTCATGCCTCCTCTGATGTTCGTTGTCCATAGAGGCAAGCACGAGGCACCTGGCCTTCGCGCAATCAATCTCCCAAGTCTTACGGATTTCCTTATCCGCGACGCTGGAGGTGGGACCTGGGACGGGGGGAGCTTTGGTGGTAAGAAGATACCCCAGCTTGTCGTAAGTGATTGCCAATTTTACATTCCTGAGCCAATCTTTGTAGTTTGGCCCTGTCAGTATGTTTTTATCTAGAAGTAACTTAAGTCCAGTCATTTCGATTTGGTCGCTGCAGGGGGGAGAGAAGAAACACTTTAGCATGATGCTCTTACAAGTTTAGAATGGTTTATAATTTGTCTAAACAGGATGGCTCCCACTGTCTCTCGAATCCCTCCTCAAACCACAAAGGAAGAATTAGCCGGGATCAATCCCACCGCACAATACTTGCTTAACCGTTCAGCCAGGCCAGTGTCGGTACTTCGAGGGAGGTTTTCCAACGCTTTCGCGAAGTTCCTTAATTTAAGAACCTCTTTTCCCTGGGGGCGTAGCCCCGCTAACACCTTTCTAGGCACCTACTAGGTTTATAGCATTGATCGTTTAGTGAGAAATTTCCCGAGGAGTAGCATATACTCACAGTAGGATCGGGATCCAAATATCATCGCGTGACGAAACTGAAGGAATCCTACCAGAATCATCACACTCTAAATGGTATGCAAATCTAGCAAGTTTCAGTACTTATGAAACCCCCGATGTGGATTTTTGCCCCATGCTCTTATGACCTTGACGAAGGTCAACAAATCATAAGTCACATGTCAAGTTCTGCCCGTCATTATCCAGGTTAATTTGAACCCACCCGTATATACCCTTGACGAAGGTCAACAAGGCAATACGACTGTCCCAAACCAACGCATCTATCTATGCTACATATGAACACCCAACAGCTACCAATCTCTATGCCTTGATGAAGGTCAACAAACATAGCTTGAATACTATTGAATATTCATACGAAACGACGGAGGGCTATGAATGGTTTTGGCGAAACCGTGAACGTAGTGAACTTGATATAATCGATGGAACGAGATAGCTTTTAGAAGGAGTGGCTCAAGCTCCGCATTTTAAAAGTTAGTTTTGAAAAGAACCGAGTGGTTTTTCGAAAGTGTTCCAACGACTTTAACTTGGTTTATTATCTTGCATTAGTTCTTTTAATGCGTGATATTCTTGCATTAGTTCTTTTAATGCGTCCCATCATTTAATCCTACCATTGCAGAAAACAACCAAAATATGACGTACGCTTATGCCATTCGCATTCGCCACGGGGTCCCGTCATCACTCGTTAGGTTACTTAACTAACGACAGAGCGGGGGCTGGGCTAGCGCGGCTGTAAAACATAAGCAACGCCTAAATATAAAGCAATGATAGACATTACAGATCACAGATGAATACATTGGATATACTAGGAATTCGCAATCCGTTCGAGCCTGCAACGAAAAGCGGATTACACGGTCGCGGTGAATAGCCAAAACCCAACCCAAGACCCCTACGGGTGCGGCAAACTACCCGCCAAGTACCCGGTAGTTTGTGCACCCCTCCATGGGTCTATCCTAGGAGCAAAAACAGTAAAAAGAATTATACAATGACGGCTACAACCCCGACCCGGTTGTGCGGCCATACAAATAATATTATTACATCAATTTACATTTACAAATGAATGAAACAAAAACAAAAGCTCATCTCACATCCACCCCGGCTATTCACCCGCGACAGTCCAACACATTCATATCCACATTCCAATATCAAACACAGATCACAGAGATGTATAACCCCGACTAATCGACTTATAACGATTAGCCGACGTTCAATACATACAAACATCACAGATATAACCAATATAGCCAAAGTGTAGCGAAGTTCGAAAAAAATACGGATTTATAGGACCCCAAAAGTAAATTTCTTTTCTGGAAAATCTGTGCACATATAACATATTTGAAAAATCCCAAAACCCTACCAGATGAACACTGCACAAAACAAGATCACATGAAGAGGCTAAACGGCGGCGGATCCGCGGCTACGAGAATAGCTGAGGCCGCGGATCCGCGGCGGTTTGAACGATTCATGGGATCGTTTTTCGTGGGTGTTCTCACAAAACCCTGAGCCGATTTTAGGAGTACAAAGTTTTACTTTTAGAGCACAAAAAAATTCAACAGAAACTTAGGGTTTTTGTTTTTCCGGTTTTGCGATTTTTCGGTTTCGAACTTCCATACACTTCGCTACCAAGCTAGTTTAAGTTTAGTTAGGCTCTGATACCACTGTAAGTCCACGTTGCGACCCCCGGTTCTTACGGGGAGGCGGAAACGGTATAAAAATCAAATTTTTAGCGCATGGGGCAACATGGACTAACAAAGTCGGGATCTTTTCTAAACTAAACTAGCTAACATGCTAAAGAGAGTTAGGATAGATGGTTATACCTAACTTGAACTCCTTCTTCTTCAAATTTTTGTAGAGGTTGATGGTTCTTTCCTCGTTGCCTTCTTCCGTCGAAGATGGATCCACCTGAGGGTTCAACCTTCGGACTCTTTCTCGAACTTTGAGAGAACTAGAATCTCCGGCTTGCTAAACCTTGATCCTAGAGTGAGTAGAGAGTGTCTTTTGGGGTTTTATCTTTTCAAGGAGAGAGATTCTCAACTCATGAGAAGGGTTCTTCTTGAGCTAGAGGAAGAAGAAGATGAAATGAGGAGAGAGAAGCTAAATGATAGAATGAGCTCTTTTCTTTTTGCAACCATAACATAAAGCAAAAAAGAATTATCAAATTAATAATAATAATGAAAATGGAATAGTTGATGGAAGGTTTAGGAATGACCATTATCATTTCAAACATTAAATGAATTTGCTAGAATCAAAGAGCATCTTTCTTTTGTAATGATGATGGTCAAAACTTCAACCATGGTCAACAAGTCAACCATGGTCAACAAGTCAACAAAAAACCAACCATGACACAATTTCATTTTATTAATATTATTAATTGATATATCATAATTCCATTAGGGTTTGGAAAAAGACGACTGTCAACTGTGCATACGCACCCGTTCCGAAACCCTAATGAAAAACCTCTTCCTCCGCCTCAATCAACTGTGCATACACACCCGCATTCTTGTTCCGAGGAACATGAATACCAAGAGATAAAAGCAACCCCAAAACATATACCGGTATCTGACTCAAACCAGAGCCAGCCAGTAATATCCGTCCGGACTCCAAACGTGCACAAGTGCGCGGATGAGAACGAACCCTGTCGCAAAACCATGCGACCTCTACTCTGTTTTGCCCAGAGGCGAATACCCTCTGTGTGGGACTCTAAAGACTCGACACTACGCTGGCATTAGGTTTAACCACAGACCGCAAGCGGCACTAGCTGTGCGTAACGGTCCCCAGGTAGATGCCGACAAGAAGGCTGACGAGGTGAACCCCATCTGAACTCCTACTGAGTCTGAATGTGACATTCTCCGTACATTCCGGTCTGTTCGTCTGATACATAGCATGTCGGGCCTAGGGGGCAGTAAAACGTCAGTCCCCCAATAGCGGTACAAGTCGTGTCGGAGTGAAGCCTAAAACACCCTGAGATAACACTGGAAGCCTACCAGTATATCTCGCTTGCCCTGGCCAGGGACTACTCGTGTAATGGCTCTCCTAGACACAGCGCGATGTCAACCCCCAATACCGGGAGAGACGAATCCTGTCTAACCGGCACTGCCTCCAAGTGCTTCGGGACTGCACCCAACTACCACCTGTTTGCACGACTCCTTTGAGCCGTGGTAGGGTAGTAGTCAAAGTACAGTGGGAACACACTCGAGGCGAAGTGCCAGTGTCAAGTCAGCGGACTAAGCTGTACTCATGTCACCTGGAAACTGATAACTGACGATAGGTATAATACCAACCTGTCAGTTCCCGACGAGTCCTGTCCAGTGTACTCGTAACCCAACGAGCACCCGTATACTATCTCCAGTACGACGTACTGATGGCTGTGGGACAGACCATCTCCCATACTGGGATGAGAAGCGCATACGCTAGTCTACTCCGGAGTATCGATGCCCTGTCTCGATAATCCTGCGACTAGGGACCTGTATAAGGATGTGTTTATAGATTACCCAGCCCCCACTAGTGTGACTGCCATCACAATGCTGGTAATCAAGCAAAGATCCTAAGGGCTCCACTAATGCGTATAGGTGATATCGCAAAATAAACACATGTACACATTGAAGTAGAAACAAACCAAGTAGCATACTACTATATTGAGCAAGATTGTTTATACAAGGTGAATATCCCAAGCTTCCATTAAGTAATATACAAACTAGTATGATACAGTAATGGCCTCTAGGGCATATACACTAACACTGTAGTGATTGTTTATTGGACTAAACATGAGAGTAAACACCCAATTCATAAACATAGAAACCCCGATGTCGGGAAATTGTGGGTTTTGTGATGAGGGTTTGAGATCTGCTAACACCCGGATCCTCTGAAATTTTTTTAGCAAACACAGTGAGGCAAGCAGGCAACCTAGATGATAACCCCAAGACCCAAGACCCTAACTCCTTCACAGGGCCGCAATTTTATTCATTCTGGCCGCAAATTGTGGACAGAGCAGGGAAGTATGGGTTATTTCTTGGTATATGGCTTTATCTCTAGTAAATTTGACCCTCCATATATGTAAAATTGGCTAATTTCACCTAGGGTAAAATCTGGAGCAAGTTTTCAAAGTTTCTGGTTTCATTTTGAGGTTTTTATTGAATTGCGATTTGGTATTTGATATTGTATTCCATCATGTGGCGTTTGAACATCAACGACTTGGGTTTTGGTCGTGTTTTGCATGTGAGGCTATAGGTTTTAACCAATGAGCGAAAGGTGTGCCGCTTTGGTTTTCCGACTTGATTTTTAATACGCATTTGCGATTGCGTATTGGTTGTATGTACCCCCACGTGGATTTCAAGACGGCGACGGAGCATGTCGTCATCGACTTCGGCAAGTAAGGATCAAGGTGAGTAGATCTATATGAGATTTACTTGATATTGGACATTCAGGATATATGAGACTTACAGGATATGAGGGCCAATTTGGGGGCTGATTTGAGGAAATTTGGGATTTAGATTGTCTTGATGGACTTTGGTCATGCCACGAGGTCGGGATTCCGTGAGGATGACATGTTTTATCCCATATTCCGCAGTTATTTTATATGCATTGCTTCATGTATTAGTTGTACCTGATAGAGTATCTTTCATCACTGTTGCATATATATATTGCCATATTATTGCTTCATGTATTAGTTGTACCTGATAGAGTACCTTTCATGACTGATTGCATACATATGCCCAATTATTGCTATTAGCTTGCATGCGATAGATTCGCGCAGTACGTGCATACTTGCGATTACCTGCATATGTTATTTACTATTCACGATTTGGCAACTCACCCCCGTTGTGCCACAGGGTTTGCAGATTATTCTTTAGAGTAGTTGGGGTAGGGCTTCTACCTATCATATCATCTTTTGCAGCGGATACCGCTTCGGCTGGTTGCGTGCAGTTTTGCTATAGGTGGGTTTTGCGGTTATCCGATGTTGATCTTTGTATATTCGTTATATCATGTACTCTCCATCTACCATTATCATGTTTTGACTTAGAAACTTGATGTGAGGACAATATTGTATATTTTTGGTGACTTGGATGTCTTTTATGCAGTTTTATTTATATCGTCTCTTTCTTCGCTACGGCATCGTATATTTGCTTGTGGTAGATGTTTGCCTTTGGGCGTGGATTTGCTCCCGTTGGGGATACTTTACTTATATATTTATGTTGTACCATTTTTGGGTGCTTGTTTTACAAAGGAGGTGCTGGCAAATTTTTAAAGGAAATAAATTGGGACTTTAAAGAATTTGATTGAGATTACAAAAGTTTTGAAAATGCTATTATCACTTACTACTTTTGATGGTTTAGATTGCTGGGTTTTTGAATTACGTGAATTGCGTTACGCCTGGAGACGTTACGTAGTTTAAGGGCCGTCATGTGCTATTTTGGGTCGTGACAATGTTGGTATCAGAGCGCTAGGTTTTACCTTTCGGAGTATAGGATGACCTTGGTATGATGGACTAGGTAGTTTAAGCAGAGTAACGTAGTGTGTGTATGTCCGCGGCATACTTACGACACGATACTCCGCCTAAAGTGACCTAAGTACTAATTGCTTGAAATTCCTTCCTTGATGATATATCCTTGTGATTCCATTTCCGTGTTCTTATTGAATCCTATTTTCATTTATAGCATTATGCCGTCGATGACTATGAGGATTCAGAGAGTTGCAGCAAGAGCCGAGGTTAGGGTTGACTCGTTTGGGACGAGGACTGGCCAGGATGGTACGCCCATTGCACAGGAGCAGATTGATCGGCCTTCGATAGATCGTATCGCTGGACTAGTGGCAGATATGCCGGACTTGTGCCAGATGATGAGGTCGTTGGTTGAGGCCAGTCAAGCGCAGCGACAGGAGGTTGCCACCCCTATTACCCAGTTATTCCTTGCAATCAGCACACAGCAATGTGTTACGTATACAGCACCAGTGGATGCAGCCCTAGTTGATGAGGCACGTCTTCCTGAGACTTTAGGAGTTCCAGAACAGAGGAGGGCTCGTGCAGGTATACCAGCCCAGAGACAGAGGTTCAGTCACCGTGACAGGTTTCGTGCACGTCGCGGGAGTAGCAGAGGCTTTGGACGAGGATAGATGTTTAGCTCTTATCCCCAGGAGGGTCAGCAGTTTTCTTCTGGATGTTATCGGTGCGGGAGTTTGGATCATCGGGTTAGAGTTTGTACTGAGCCACATAAGTGCTGGGAAGCTATACTGCAGGGAGAAGGAGTTCAGCCAGTTGCGGGAAGAGGGCAGACACGAGAGTTTTCTTCTACTCATCGGTACGGGCGGGCATCCAGTGCAGAGTTTTCAGGTATTCTTAATTCGTAGGTTCTTTTGATGCACTTATTTATTTTACTCACTTTATGCCGTGGTTGGGCCGAGATTCGTGTTAGCTAGATCATCCGTTTGTTGTGTTAACTCCTGTCAGCGATTCTTTTGTTGCGCGACACGTGTTTCGGTCGTGTGCCAATCGGTTAGGAGATAGAGATTCGTCCGTCGAATTGTTCGTTCTAGAGATGTTGGAATTTGACGTTCTCTTAGGCACGGAATGGTTAGCTACATGCTATGCATGTGTAGACTACCATGAGGAAACAGTCAGGTTTTTTTTTCCCGGCGAGTCAGCTCTTGTTATGCAGGGGGACAGTGGTGCCGCCTCTCACAGCTTGAATTCAGCCTTTTTCGCTAGTCGGCTTTTGAGGAGAGGATGTCGAGGATTCTTGGGTAGGGTTCCTAGGCACACTAATGAGGTCTCACAAGGCATCAACCATGCCAATTTCAAATTTTACAAGTGCCGAGAAACCCTAATACGGATCGTTAACTAGAATTTTAGGCGAAACATGCAACTAGTTAACAACTTAACTAAGTGAACGGAAATACAACCTTTGTAGATCCGGTTCTCCACCTCCATAGCTCCATGATGAAGTATCCTTGCTATCCAAATCAAATCCCGGGCTCTAGCGTCGGCTTCATCGGAGAAATGGGCGGGCAAGGTCATCGACTACGATGCCGAAGATGATCTACGTCGAGGCATCACAAGATCAAGCTCCAACTTCACCAAGTCAAGAAACTTGTGAAGAAAACACCCTATACTACTTGGCAAGAGGTAGAGGATAAAGAAATAGGAAGTGGGTTCACTTTAGAATTGGATTTCTCACTCTTTTCATCAAATCACCATTGATGGAAGCTAGTTTTTCTTCTTGAAGAAGAAGAAGAAGAAGAGGATAATATTATGATAAGTTAATTAAAATACAAAAGAAAATGAATACTTATCATAATATGAACCATGGTTAGGTGTAGAGAATTGACTAAGGTTAGATGAATGGTTTGGGTTAAGCATGAAGACAAAATGGTCACTTTGGTTAAAGCTTCATGAAGCTTCAACAAGCTTCAAGAATGAAAGCAACCATTTTGTTTTCTTATCCCATTTCTTTTTAATCCAAATTAAAAAGATAAATGAATGAATAAATAAAAACCCTAACTATTTACTTAACCAAGGTTTAATTCTTTACACAAACCCTAGCATTCATGCATCATCAAACATGATACAATCAAGTGCACAAAAGTATATCATATATACAACTTGTGCAATGCAAGTGAGAAAATCCATTTAAAGTGAACCAATACTAGTTAATGCAAAGTAATATATCAAATATATAATTATACATAAAATCATTAAATCAACACTTGATTTAACGATCCGGTCATATCGTATATGACCGACTAATATCCAATGTATCGGCTTATCGAATCAATCCTCGATTCGATAACTAGGTTATATCGCATACAACCAATCGATACATTCATCGCGAGAATGGAATACGGTATCACATACACGCATTATTCTCGGTCCCGCACATATCTCATATGCGCTACTATTTCATTTCGCTTGAGCCAGGAAACCTCTGTGTAGGACTCTAAAGACTCGTCAATACGCCGGCAGCAGGTGATGATCATATCAAACACCCATAAGCCGCAAGCGGTCTGCTAAACGTAACGGCCACCCGGGTATTGAGCGATCAGAAGATCGACGAGCAAGCCCGCTCATACTCCTGTGAATCCAACCAGTAACACTTACCGTACAGTCCGGTCTCGTCGTCTGATATGTCGCATATCTCGCCTAGGGGTGGTAAACGTCAGACCCCAACAGCTCGATAAGTCGTGTCGATATGAGGTCTATAACAGTTCGAGAAACTAATGGTAACACGTACCAGTAAATCTCAGCAACCCTGGCCAGGGATTTCCGGTTATAGCCAATCGAACACAGCGCAACATCAACCCCCTATACCGGGAGAGACGAATCCCCTCCTATCGCTCATTGTCTCCATGTGATTCGGGACTGTACCCAAAAACCACCGTTTTGCATGCCCTCTTGGACGTGGTAAGGTGGAAATCAAAGCACAGTGGGAACCACACAAGACTCTATGACGATCTCGGGTCAATAGACTACTCTGTACCAGTGTCACCAGAGAACTGCCATCTGACATAAGGTATAATACCATCTGGGAGTTCTCGGCGAGTCCGTCCAGTGTACCCAGTCTCCACTGAGCACCCGTATATCATCTGTAGGGTTCCTAGGCACACAAGTGAGGTCTCACAAGGCATCAACCATGCCAATTTCAAATTTAAACGGTGCCGAGAAAACCTAACACGGATCGTTGGCTAGATAAATAGGCGAAAAAGCAACTAGTTAACAACTTAACTACAAGTAAACGGAAATACAACTTTTGTAGATCCGGTGCTCCACTTCCATAGCTCCGCAACGAAGTCCCCTCGCTGTCCAAATGATTTCCCGGGCTCTAGCGTCGGCTTCGTCGGAGAAATGGTGAGCTAGGTCGTCGATATCCATGCCGAAGATGATCTACGTCGAGGCATCGCTAGATCAAGCTCCAACTTCGCCAAGTCAAGAAACTTGTGAAGGAAACACACTCTACTACTTGGCAAGAGGTAGAGGATGAAGAAATAGGAAGTGGGTAGACTTTAGAATTGGATTTCTCACTCTTTTTCATCACTTTCCATTGATGGAGGCAAGTTTTCTTCACTTGAAGAAATGAAGAAGAAGAAGAATATTATGATAAGATTAATAAAATGAAAAGTAAAAAGAATACTTATCATAATGTAACCATGGTATAGTGTAGAGAATTGATTAGGGTTAAGTGGAATGGTTAGGGTTAAGCATGAGACAAAATGGTTACAAAGTCAAAGTGTTCATGAAACTTCTTGAACAAAACAAAACAAGCACCATTTTCTCATTTGCTTTTCTTTTTCCAAAAGAATAAATAAATGAATAAAATGAATAAGGAAATAGTAAACCCTAACCATTTCATTAACCAAGGTTTAATTCTTTACACTTAACCAAAAGGCATGTATCATCAAACATGATACAAGCAAGTGCACAAAATCATATCGCATATGCAATGCGCACAACCGAGTGAGAAAATCCATTTAAAGTGAACCGATACTAGTTAATGCAAAGTAATATATCAAATATATAATTATGCATTAAATCATTAAATCAACACTTGATTCAATGATCCGGTCATGTCGCACATAACCGACTGGTATCAATAGTAACAACTTATCGAATCAACACTTGATCCGATAACCCGGCTATATCGCATATAACCGATCAATGTCACATCGCGAGAATCGAATACATTATCACATACTGGTATTATTCTCGGTCCCGCACATATCTCATATGCGCTCCTATTTCGTTTCGCTTGAACCAGGAAACCTCTGTGTAGGACTCTAAAGACCCGTCAATACGCCGGCAGCAGATGATGATCATATCAAGCACCCACAAGCCGCAAGCGGTCTGCTAAACGTAACGGCCACCCGGGTATTGAGCGATCTGAAGATCGACGAACAAGCCCGCTCACACTCCAGTGAATCCAACCAGTAACACTACCGTACAGTCCGGTCTGATCGTCTGATATGTCGCATATCTCGCCTAGGGGTGGTAAACGTCAGACCCCAATAGTTCGATAAGTCGTGTCGATATGAGGTCTATAACAATTCGAGAAACTACTGGTAACACTTACCAGTAAATCTCAGCAACCCTGGCCAGGGATTTCCTGTTATAGCCAATCGAACACAGCGCAACATCAACTCCCTATACCGGGAGAGACGAATCCCCTCCTATCGCTCATTGACTCCATGTGATTCGGGACTGTACCCAAAAACCACCGTTTTGCACGCCCTCTTGGACGTGGTAAGGTGGAAATCAAAGCACAGTGGGAACCACACAAGACTCTATGACGATCTCGGGTCAACAGACTACTCTGTACCAGTGTCACCAGAGAACTGCCATCTGACGTAAGGTATAATACCATCTGGGAGTTCTCGGCGAGTCCGTCCAGTGTACCCAGTCTCTACTGAGCACCCGTATATCATCTCTGATGTCAAACACCAATGGATATGGGATCATCCATCGCCCATCTGTATGGGTCGAGAAGGTATACGCTAGTCTACACTGGTATATCGATGCCCCGTCTCGATACACCCACGACTAGGGACCTTGAAGGATGTACTTATGGACTACCATGTCCCCACTAGTATGATCTGCATCATAGTCCAGGTAGTCAAGTATACATCCTAAGGGCTTTACCAACATGTAACAGAGGGACAATCAGTATACACGTTAAGGTAAAGAGTAACCAGATAGCATACTATCATGTCGAGCAAGAAAGTCCTCCCTATATATGTCCAAGCATCCACTACAATATACATCCTATGTATAGTAATGGCCTCTAGGGCATACATATAACTAACAATCTCCCACTTGCACTAGGGCCATCTGATAGCAGTGGTTGTAGTATCTCATACTCAACCATCCCATAAAAGTCTCTCTCTGGGAAAAGGCCTTTGTGAGTGGATCCGCCGTATTGTCCTCTGAGTCTACTCTCCTAACCTCGATCCCTTGGAGATCAAACATCTCCATGATCAGGTGATACCGCCTTAGAATATGTCTGGATCACTGATGGGACAGACGTTCCTTGGCATAAGCCACAACTCCATTGTCTCACAATGGTTGGAACGTAGTTCATCTCATGAACTAATATACACCCAGATAACCTCTTTGGTAGCATCTTAAGTAGCGATGTATCCTGCCTTTATCTTCTAGTATGCTACGGTTTATCTTCTAGTATGCCACGGTATCTAGCTTGGAACTCTTCCAACATACCGTCCCTTTACTGAGGGTAAAGACAATGCCTGTGACTGACATTCAGTCGTCTTTATCACCCTGGAACCCTTCCAGTGATTCTCCCCAGGATCGATTGATACCATCTCACTACAACTAGTGAGAATCCTAAAATCCAATTAGATCTATCTCATAGATCCAAAACCAAGGATTTAGGAGGTATCACTTTGATCCTTTATGGAGAATCCCTGTGATAAGCGGAGATTGATCGAGCGTAGCATAGGAAACTTCTTTCTTATCAAGAGTATGTCATCCACGTACTCTGCGAGGATCGCCACCATACTCCCTACTACCTTTTTGTTTATACAAGGTTCATCTACCATTTTGATGATGTTAAACTCTTTGACTAACACATCAAAACAGATGTTCCAACTCCGCGATGCCTGCTTTAACCTATAAAGCATCTTGTGCACGTTTCCGCTGCTCCCACTGTCTACGAAGCCCTCTGGCTGTGTACTTATAGACGTTCTCTTCTAAAACATCATTTAGAAAAGCAGTCATGGCACCCAACCGCCAGATATCGTAGTCATGGTATGTAGCCGTGGCAAGTAGGATCTGGATGGACTTAAGCATAGTTCTCTAGAAAAAGTTTCATCATAATCCACACCTGGTCAATGATGCAAACCTTTAATAAGTCTAGCTTTGAAAGTCTCAACTTTTCCATGTACACCAAGTAATCTTCTCAAGATATACTTGCTCCTGAAGGGGATTTAACCCTTCAGATAAAGCAACTAAAGTCCATACTTTGTTGGTGTATAAGGATTCCATCTCAGATCACTAAGCATCCAGCCATTCTTACAGAGTCCCACTCCTAATGGCCAGCTCGAAACTAGTTGGGTCATCATCTTATGATGCAATCCTCGCTCCCACTGTCATAGAGAAACCGAAGTATCTCTCAGGCGGGTGAGGAAACTTACTAGATCGGCGGAGAGGCTGAGGTTCGTTGGTAACTATTGAATCCTTTGGTTCTGTCAAATCATCAGCTGCAGTTTTGTATAGCTGGAACATTTCCAGTTCTACATAACTGACCTTGCGTCGAGCTTGTCCGGATTTTGCTTTAGACATAGCCCGGACAACCCCAAATCTTAACCAACTTAAGATATGTGCTCTTCCCTTATCATATCATATATGAAAAGGTAGGCAACTGATTTGATTTGAACACTATTCAATAGGTATGCAGCTTCTCAAGTGCATAACTCCCAAAAAGGAAATAGGTAACTCAGTAGTACTCATCATAGAGCACACCTTATCATATAGGGTGAGATTGCTCCGCCCCGATATACCATCGTGCTATGGTGTACATGGAGGAGTAATGCTGAGAGAGAATCTCATTCTCCTTTAGAAAAGTCCAGGAATTCCATGCATAAGTATTCTCCTCCCTGATCTCATCATAGGACATAATACTTATACCCGTATTTTGATTCTCTACTTCTAACTTATATTCTGTGAATATCTCAAAAGGTTCGGACTTGTGTTTCAACAGGAACATATGTCTGAATCTTGAGAGATCATCAGAGAATTTAATGAAGTACAAAGAACCGGTCTTGGCATGTGTAGACAGGGGACCTTACATACATCAACATGTATCATCCCAAGAGTTTACTAACTCTTTCTCTGTTTCCAATAAACAGAGCTGGTGTCATTATATCTTTGTGACATGACTGGCAAGTTTCACAAGATGTAGATTCAAACTGATTTAAATATGCATCTACCTGTAACTTCAGCTAGTCGGGTCACATTGATATGACCTAGTCTACAATGCCTCAAGAAGGATTCGTTCATTTCTGAACTCTTCCTCTTGTGTGTGTTCCGTATACTAAAGAACTGTAGTTTGATTTAGAACATCAACGCTTTTAGATAACGTGCCTGAACCGATCAACTTTTGATATAGGAAATGTTCAAAACATTATCCAACAATATAAAATTTTATCATTTCTTTGCTAATAAAGAGACTGATATGATTTTGTATATCAGGTTCGGTATCTAATAACATTCGTTCAGAATCAATATATTGGTAATACAGGGTGACAGTGACCAACAGACTTGGCTGCAACACTTGCCCCGTTTTCTGCCTCATGAAACTTATCACCCGTTCTCAGTTCTCTACCTTTCTGTAGCCCTATGTAACAGATTACATATCTGGGATCCTGATCTGGTATCACATACCCAGGACGTAAAAGATACTGAGAAACAGTTCTTTGTAACGAACACACCCGAAGATGATGCATCAGCATGCACTCTCTTCGTTTGGGCGGCACGGGAAATCTGGTATTCCCCAATTTCCTGCTCTGTCTTATAACAATTATAAGTTGGAGCGGGACCAACGTTCCCCAGCTCAGTATAACAAGCGGGTTCAGTCAATATTCCGTATTATTATCTTGATTAAGGCGTGATATGGTCGCTACCTGGAGAGAGAGAGAAGAAAACACTCAGCGTGCGCTCTTGCAAGAATAGATTGGTTATTATTTTATCTAATCAGGATGGCTCCCACTGCTTTTTATCAAATCTTCCTTCAAACCCTAAAAGGAAAGACTAGCCGGGATTAATTACACACTACAAGTTCGCCAATCTTTCAGCCAGGCCAGTGTCGGTACTTTGAGGGAGGTCCCCCGTGCTTTCGCACGAACCTAATTAATGTAAACCTTGTTTTCCCAGAGGCGTAACCCCGTTGACACCTTTCTAGACACCTACTTGATCGGCTAATTGCAATGTATGAAACTCTCCCAGGAGTAACACTTACTCGCAGCGGGTATCGGGATCCAACTATCTCATAGAAGGTATGCAATCTCATTGAAAATTTCAACACTTGAAATTCCCGATAATTTTGCCCCTAGCGTCCTATGACCTTGACGCAGGCCAACAAACCATAGTGCGCTAGTCAAGTTCAACCCGTCATTTCCTGATTGAATTAAACCCACCCGCACGACTCTTGACGCAGGCCAACAAAGTCGCACGACTACCCTAATCCAATCTGCATCGTATGCATAAGCAGATAAATACTAGTTAGCTACCGCACACTACGCCTTGACGCAGGCCAACAAACGTAGCATGAATACTAAATAGGACTTATCTGAAATGACGGAGGGCTACGACAGGTTTTTCTGAAAACCTATTGCGTAATGAACTTGATATCGTTGTAGAATCAAATGATTTTAAAATGGAGTGCTTTTGAAGCTTTTCTAGTTTTGCTAAAGGAGTCACTCCCGGTGAAGGGATCGTCGGTCCTTTCCTCGTCAAATGAGGTGCGGGATATATCATATATATCACTGTGCAAAGCAAAAAACTCTTAAAAGCAATCAAAAGACAAACCGAGTGTGTAGCATCTGCCAGTTATTGCTAAAGGAGTCACTCCCGGTGAAGGGATCTCGATCCTTTCCTCATCGAATAAGGTGCAGGATATATCATATATACCTCTGTGCAAAGCAAGAACTGTAGCTACCTGTTTTATTTTGAAATTCGATTCTACAACATCTTAGGTTTCTTTTATTTCATTAATCTCATTAATGAAGTCCCATCATATAAGTACCTAAACATCACAGATAAATACGACGTACACTTGTGCCATCCGCATTCGCCTCGATGTCCCCTCGTGCACCGTTAGGTTAGGTAACTAACGACAGAGCGGGGCAGGGCTAGCACGGGTGTAAAACATAAGTAACGCCTATATAATATATCATATATACTATATACTGTATCTATCACAGAACATCTCATGATCACATCACAGATATCGCAGCAGAAGTATCATATGAAATATTGGATATACTAGGACGTCCGTGTTTTCAATACGAGCCAGTATAAAACACGGATTCCACGGTCACGATGAATAGCCAAACCCATACCCCTAGACCCCTACGAGAGCGGCAAGCAACCCTACCAATTCTAGAGTTAGGAGACCCGGACTCGACTCCTCGAGTTGGTCTCCCACTGGACTCCAGAACCCGGTTACTTATGCTCCCCTCCTTGGGTCTATCCTAGTGCGGAAAAGTAAATAATATACAAAGGGTGACAACTTCCGCAACCTGGAAGTGCCCCAATAAAAGAATATAACATACAAGTTTTTACATGAATGAAAATGAAAAACACTCATCTCAAATAAAAAAAACCCGGCTATTCAAACACGACGATCCAATATAACATATCCAGCAACACATAACATCACATGTCATCAACGTAATTAAATATGTCCATCCCAATTGTCGTTGACATATAGCAACGAAACCGGCGATATCACATATTACACTTACGGTCACAGAAAAGAAAGTGTAAAACTACAACAGTTGGAATCCGCAACCACCTCAGACATCGCATGCCTGACCAAATGAATTACTTAGACATCACATGCCTAACAATTATAAACCCCACATTTTAGTCTCAAAATCGAAAACACTTTTCAATACCAAGTCGGGTAATTCAACAAGATTCCCGACATCCTGATCGAATGCTCGTCGCAAACTTCAGTAGACGGCTGCACCCCCGATACCGTCGACGAAGTGCACCAAGGCGGAACACCGCTACCGCGAGCACCCGGACGGATGCTTTCGGCGACGGGGTTCTCCTACAGTCACTTGGTCGGGGCTAAGGAGCGAGGCTGTCTATTAAGTTTACCCGGCGAGTATCCGCGTACGCTACGTGATTGCGACGGACTTTTGATCACATCAAAATTCCGTGGCAACCGATCAAGTGAGACTAAACTGCTATGTTTATAACATTCATTCAGTTATCTCATAACTACTTGTGAATTCCAATTATTGTATCCCATTCCAGATAATTAGAAAATGTTAAACTTTCCGATCGAACATTCAAACACCCAAGTTTTCTCGATACAGATCAACACATGAAACAAGTCTAAAAACATTCAGTTCGTGCCTCAGTACCAACGGTCCAGCCGTAGA
Source organism: Agapanthus africanus (assembly GCA_030015575.1). Classification (NCBI taxonomy): domain Eukaryota; kingdom Viridiplantae; phylum Streptophyta; class Magnoliopsida; order Asparagales; family Amaryllidaceae; genus Agapanthus; species Agapanthus africanus. The sequence goes on from CM057343.1 coordinate 127,732,524, forward strand.
AGGGTCAAGCCAACGCCTCACATGTGGCACGCCGTACTGCCCCAAACCCGAAGGTTCAAAGGGCAGTTCAAGACAGTCACATAATCGAGTTAAAGTTTGTTGTCTTCTAGAGGGACCATCGCATTACTTGCATTACTTAGAATGTCGTTAAACTACGGAAAAATCCAACACTTGGAAATTTCCCGACAGGGGAAAAATTGGGTATTTATATCCGGTCGAACTTTTTAACATATTCAAAAATTATCCGGAAAGCCACACAGACAAAATTTGATAATCCGATCGAACATTCGAATCCCCAAAACAACCCAGAAAATTCAACTCTTGAATAATATTTAAAAATACCCAGAGAACTCAGCACTGAATAAAGGAAGTTACTGTGCAAAATTGGGCGGGTGACGTCATCATACGGCCGCGGAACCGCCGCAGAAGCCAGGCTTCTGCCACGGTTCCGCCGCACTTTGGAGGAATCAAGGACACGTGTTGCACAGTAATTCTTAGGATTCCCTGCTGATTTTTCTGCATATTTTTAATTTGGAAAAATCCCAGTTTTTAGAAAAAGTCCAGAGAGCTATTTTGGGGTTAGGGTTTTGGTTCGATCGGGTTTCAAACGTCGTCTACACATCGCCTAAGGCTCTAACCTGGCCCTGATACCACTGTAGGGTTCCTAGACACACAAGTGAGGTCTCACAAGGCATCAACCATGCCAATTTCAAATTTAAACGGTGCCGAGAAAACCTAACACGGATCGTTGGCTAGATAAATAGGCGAAAAAGCAACTAGTTAACAACTTAACTACAAGTAAACGGAAATACAACCTTTGTAGATCCGGTGCTCCACCTCCATAGCTCCGCAACAAAGTCCCCTCGCTGTCCAAATGATTTCCCGGGCTCTAGCGTCGGCTTCGTCGGAGAAATGGTGAGCTAGGTCGTCGATGTCCATGCCGAAGATGATCTACGTCGAGGCATCGCTAGATCAAGCTCCAACTTCGCCAAGTCAAGAAACTTGTGAAGGAAACACACTCTACTACTTGGCAAGAGGTAGAGGATGAAGAAATAGGAAGTGGGTAGACTTTAGAATTGGATTTCTCACTCTTTTTCATCACTTGCCATTGATGGAGGCAAGCTTTCTTCACTTGAAGAAATGAAGAAGAAGAAGAATATTATGATAAGATTAATAAAATGAAAAGTAAAAAGAATACTTATCATAATGTAACCATGGTATAGTGTAGAGAATTGATTAGGGTTAAGTGGAATGGTTAGGGTTAAGCATGAGACAAAATGGTTACAAAGTCAAAGTGTTCATGAAACTTCATGAACAAAACAAAACAAGCACCATTTTCTCATTTGCTTTTCTTTTTCCAAAAGAATAAATAAATGAATAAAATGAATAAGGAAATAGTAAACCCTAACCATTTCATTAACCAAGGTTTAATTCTTTACACTTAACCAAAAGGCATGTATCATCAAACATGATACAAGCAAGTGCACAAAATCATATCGCATATGCAATGCGCACAACCGAGTGAGAAAATCCATTTAAAGTGAACCGATACTAGTTAATGCAAAGTAATATATCAAATATATAATTATGCATTAAATCATTAAATCAACACTTGATTCAATGATCCGGTCATGTCGCACATAACCGACTGGTATCAATAGTAACAACTTATCGAATCAACACTTGATCCGATAACCCGGCTATATCGCATATAACCGATCAATGTCACATCACGAGAATCGAATACATTATCACATACTGGCATTATTCTCGGTCCCGCACATATCTCATATGCGCTTCTATTTCGTTTCGCTTGAACCAGGAAACCTCTGTGTAGGACTCTAAAGACCCGTCAATACGCCGGCAGCAGATGATGATCATATCAAGCACCCACAAGCCACAAGCAGTCTGCTAAACGTAACGGCCACCCGGGTATTGAGCGATCTGAAGATCGACGAGCAAGCCCGCTCACACTCCAGTGAATCCAACCAGTAACACTACCGTACAGTCCGGTCTGATCGTCTGATATGTCGCATATCTCGCTTAGGGGTGGTAAACGTCAGACCCCAATAGTTCGATAAGTCGTGTCGATATAAGGTCTATAACAATTCGAGAAACTACTGGTAACACTTACCAGTAAATCTCAGCAACCCTGGCCAGGGATTTCCTGTTATAGACAATCGAACACAGCGCAACATCAACTCCCTATACCGGGAGAGACGAATCCCCTCCTATCGCTCATTGCCTCCATGTGATTCGGGACTGTACCCAAAAACCACCGTTTTGCACGCCCTCTTGGACGTGGTAAGGTGGAAATCAAACCACAGTGGGAACCACACAAGACTCTATGACGATCTCGGGTCAACAGACTACTCTGTACCAGTGTCACCAGAGAACTGCCATCTGACGTAAGGTATAATACCATCTGGGAGTTCTCGGCGAGTCCGTCCAGTGTACCCAGTCTCTACTGAGCACCCGTATATCATCTCTGATGTCAAACACCAATGGATATGGGATCATCCATCGCCCATCTGTATGGGTCGAGAAGGTATACGCTAGTCTACACTGGTATATCGATGCCCCGTCTCGATACACCCACGACTAGGGACCTTGAAGGATGTACTTATGGACTACGATGTCCCCACTAGTATGATCTGCATCATAGTCCAGGTAGTCAAGTACACATCCTAAGGGCTTTACCAACATGTAACAGAGGGACAATCAGTATACACGTTAAGGTAAAGAGTAACCAGATAGCATACTATCATGTCGAGCAAGAAAGTCCTCCCTATATATGTCCAAGCATCCACTACAATATACATCCTATGTATAGTAATGGCCTCTAGGGCATACATATAACTAACATCATCTCCGATGTCAAACACCAATGGATATGGGATCATCCATCGCCCATCTGTATGGGTCGAGAAGGCATACGCTAGTCTACTCTGGTATATCGATGCCCCGTCTCGATATACCCACGACTAGGGACTTTGAAGGATGTACTTATGGACTACCATGTCCCCACTAGTATGATCCGCATCATAGTCCAGGTCGTCAAGTACACATCCTAAGGGCTTTACCAACATGTATCAGAGAGACAATCAGTGTACACGTTAAGGTAAAGAGCAACCAGATAGCATACTATCATGTCGAGCAAGAAAGTCCTCCCTATATATGTCCAAGCATCCACTACAATATACATCCTATGTATAGTAATGGCCTCTAGGGCATACATATAACTAACAATCTCCCACTTGCACTAGGGCCATCTGATAGCAGTGGTTGTAGTATCTCATACCCAACCATCCCATAAAAGTCTCTCTTTGGGAAAATGCCTTTGTGAGTGGATCCGCCGTGTTGTCCTCTGAGTCTACTCTCCTAACCTTGATCCCCTAGGAGATCAACCATCTCCATGATCAGGTGATACTGCCTTAGAATATGTCTGGATCACTGATGGGACGGACGTTCCTTGGCATAAGCCACAACTCCATTGTCACACAATGGGAGGAACTAAGTTCATCTCATGAACAAATATACATCCAGACTGCCTCTTTGGTAGCATCTTAAGTAGCGATGTATCGAGCCTTTATCGTCTAGTATGTCACGGTATCTAGCTTGGAACCCTTCCAACATACCGTCCCTTTACTGAGGGTAAAGACAATGCCTGTGACTGACTTTCAGTCGTCCTTATCACCCTGGAACCCTTCCAGTGATTCTCCCCAGGATCGGTTGATACCATCTCACTACAACTAGTGAGAATCCTAACATCCAATTAGATCTATCTCATAGATCCAAAACCCAGGATTTAGGAGGTATCACTTTGATCCTATATGGAGAATCATTGTGATAAGCGGAGATTAACCGAGCGTAGCATAGGAAACTCCTTCCCTATCAAGAGTATGTCATCCACGTACTCTACGAGGATCATCACCATGCTCCCTACTACCTTTTTGTTTATACAAGGTTCATCTACCATTTTGATGATGTCAAACTCTTTGACTAACACATCAAAACAGATGTTCCAACTCCGCGATACCTGCTTTATCCTATAAAGCATCTTGTACACGTTTCCGCTGCTCCCACTGTCTACGAAGCTCTCTAGCTGTGTACTTATAGACGTTCTCTTCTAAAACATCATTTAGAAAAGCAGTCATGACACCCAACCGCCAGATATCGTAGTCATGGTATGTAGCCGTGGCAAGTAGGATCTGGATGGACTTAAGCATAGCCACTTGAAAAGGTTTCATCATTATCCACGCCTGGTCGATGACGAAAAGCTTTAAAAAGTCTAGCTTTGAAAGTCTCAACTTTTCCATCTACACCAAGTAATCTTCTCAAGATATACTTGCTCCTAATGGGGATTTAACCCTTCAGATATAGCAACTAAAGTCCATACTTTGTTGGTGTACATGGATTCCATCTCAGATCGCTAAGTATCCAGCCATTCTTACAGAGTCTTACTCCTGATGGCCAGCTCGAAACTAGTTGGGTCATCATCTCATGATGCAATCCTCGCTCCCACTGTCATAGAGAAACCGAAGTATCTCTCAGGCGGGTGAGGAACTTTACTAGATCGGCGGAGAGGCTGAGGTTCGTTGGTAACTATTGAATCCTTTGGTTCTTTCAAATCATCAGCTGTAGTTTGTATAGCTGGAACATTTCCAGTTCTACATAACAGATCTTGCCTCGAGCTTGTCCGGATTTTGCTTTTCAGACATAGGCTGGACAACCCCAAATCTTAACTAACTTAAGAGATGGGCTCTTCCCTTATCATATCAAATATGAAGTGGTAGGCAACTGATTTGATTTGAAACCTATTCAATAGGTATGCAGCTTCTCAAGTGAATAACTCCCAAAAATAAACAGGTAACTCAGTAGTACTCATCATAGAGCACACCTTATCATATAGGGTGTGATTGCTCCGCCCCGATATACCATCATGCTATGGTGTATACGGAGGAGTAATGCTGAGAGAGAATCTCATTCTCCTTTAGAAAAGTCCAAGAATTTCGTGCTCAAGTATTCTCCTCCTTGATCTCATCAAAGGACATAATACTTATACCCGTTTTGGTTCTCTACTTCTAACTTATATTCTGTGAATATCTCAAAAGGTTCTGACTTGTGTTTCAACAGGAACATATGTCTGAATCAAAAGAGATCATCAGAGAATTTAATGAAGTATAAAGAACCGGTCTTGGCAAGTGTAGACAGGGGACCTACATACATCAACATGTATCATCCCAAGAGTTCAGTAACTCTTTCTCTGTTTACAGTAAACGGAGCTATGGTCATCTTATCTCTGTGACATGACTGGCAAGTTTCACAAGATGTAAATTCAAACTGATTTAAATATGCATCTATATGTAACTTAAGCTAGTCGGGTCGCATTGATATGACCTAGTCTACAATACCTCAAGAAGGATTTGTTCATTTCTGAACTCTTCCTCTTGTGTGTGTTCCGTATACTAAAGAACTGTAGTTTGATTTAGAACATCAATGCTTTTAGATAACGTGCCTGAACCGATCAACTTTTGATATAGGAAATGTTCAAAACATTATCCAACTATACAAAATTTTATCGTTTCTTTACTAATAAAGAGATAGATATGATTTTGTATATCAGGTTCGGTATCTAATAACATTCGTTCAGAATCAATGTATTTGGAATACAGGGTGACAGTGACCAACAGACTTGGCTGCAACACTTGCCCCGTTTTCTGCCTCATGAAACTTATCACCCGTTCTCAGTTCTCTACCTATCTGTAGCCCGCGTAACAAATTACATATGCGGGATCCTGATCCGGTATCTCATATCCAGGACGTAAAGAATACTGAGAAACAGTTCTGTATAATGAACACACCCGAAGATGATGCATCAGCATGCACTCTCTTCGTTTGGGCGGCACGGGAATTCTGGTAATCCCTAATTTCTTGCTCTGTCTTATAACAATTATAAGTTGGAGCGGGACCAACGTTCCCCAGCTCAGTATAACAAGCAGGTTCGGTCAATATTCCGTATTATTATCTTGATTAAGGCGTGATATGGTCGCTACCTGGAGAGAGAGAGAAGAAAACACTCAGCGTGCGCTCTTTGCAAGAATAGATTGGTTATTATTTTATCTAATCAGGATGTCTCCCACTGTTTTAATCAAATCTTCCTTCAAACCCTAAAAGGAAAGACTAGCCGGGATTAATTACACACTACAAGTTCACCAATCTTTCAGCCAGGCTAGTGTCGGTACTTTGAGGGAGGTCCCCCGTGCTTTCGCACGAACCTAATTAATGTAAACCTCGTTTTCCCAGAGGCTTAACCTCGTTAACACCTTTCTAGACACCTACTTGATCGGCTAATTTGTAATGTATAAAACTCTCCCAGGAGTAACTCTTACTCACAGCGGGTATCGGGATCCAACTATCTCATAGAAGGTATGCAATCTCATTGCAAATTTCAACACTTGAAATTCCCGATAATATTTTGCCCCTAGCGTGCTATGACCTTGACGCATGCCAAACAACCCATAGTCCGCTAGTCAAGTTCAACCCGTACATTTCTTGATTGAATTAAACCCACCCGCACGGCCCTTGACGCATGCCAAACAACGCCGTACGAATACCCTAATCCAATCGCATCGAATGCTAGCAGATAAGCACCAGTTAGCTACCGTACACTACGCCTTGACGCATGCCAAACAACCGCAGCACGAATACTAACTAGTACTTATCTGAAATGACGGAGGGCTACGACAGGTTTTTCTGAAAACCTATTGCGTAATGAACTTGATATCGTTGTAGGATCGAATGAATTTTGAAATGGAGTGTTTTTTAGGCTTTTCTAGTTTTGCTAAAGGGTCACTCCCGGTGAAGGGATCGTCGGCCCTTTCCTCGTCGAATGAGGTGTGGGATATATCATATATATCACTGTGCAAAGCAAAACTCTTAAAAGCAATCAAAAGACAAACCGAGTGTGTATCATCTGCCAGTTATTGCTAAAGGATTCACTCCCGGTGCAGGATATATCACATATACCACTGTGCATAGTAAGAACTGTAGCTACCTGTTTTATTTTTAGAAATTCGATTCTACAACATCTTAGGTTTCTTTTATTTCATTAATCATATTAATGAAGTCCCATCATATAAGTTACCTAAACATCACAGATAAATACGACGTACACTTATGCCATCCGCATTCGTCTCGATGTCCCCTCGTGCACCGTTAGGTTAGGTAACTAACGGCAGAGCGGGGCAGGGCTAGCACGGGTGTAAAACATAAGTAACGCCTATATAATATATCATATATACTATATACTGTATCCATCACAGAACATCACATGATCACATCACAGATATCGCAGCAGAAGAAACATATGAAATATTGGATATACTAGGACGTCCGTGTTTTCAATACGAGCCAGTATAAATCACGGATTCCACGGTCGTGATGAATAGCCAAACCCACACCCCTAGACCCCTACGAGAGCGGCAAGCAACCCTACCACTTCTAGAGTTAGGAGATCCGGACTCGACACCTCGAGTTGGTCTCCCACTGGACTCCAGAACCCGGTTACTTGTGCCCTCCTCCTTGGGTCTATCCTAGTGCGGAAAAGTAAATAATATACAAAGGGTGACATCTTCCGCAACCTGGAAGTGCCCCTATAAAAGAATATTACATACAAGTTTTTACATGAATGAAAATGAAAAACACTCATCTCACATAAAAAAACCCGGCTATTCAAACACGACAATCCAATATAACATATCCAGCAACACATAACATCACATGTCATCAACGTAAGTAAATATGCGCATCCCAATTGTCGTTGACATATAGCAACGAAACCGGCGATATCACATATTACACTTACGGTCACAGAAAAGAAAGTGTAAAACTACAACAGTTGGAATCCGCAACCTCTTTAGACATCGCATGCCTAATCAATGAATTCCTTAGACATCGCATTCCTAACAATTATAAACCCCGCATTTTAGTCTCATTATCGAAAACTCTTTTCAATATCAAGTCGGGCAATTCAACAAGATTCCCGACATCCTGATCGAATGCTCGTCGCAAACTTCAATAGACGGCTGACCCCCGATGCCTTCGACGAAGTGCACCAAGGCGGAACACCGCTGCCGCGAGCACCCGAACGGATGCTTTCGGCGACGGGGTTCTCCTACAGTCACTTGGTCAGGGCTATGGAGTGAGGCTGTCTATTAAGTTTACCCGGCGAGTATCCGCGTACGCTACGTGATTGCGACGGACTTTTGATCACATCAAAATTCCGTGGCAACCGATCAAGTGAGACTAAAGTGCTATGTTTATAACATTCATTCAGTTATCTCATAACTACTTGTGAATTCCAAATGTTGTATCACATTCCGGATAAACAGAAAATGTTAAACTTTCCTATCGAACAATCGAACACCCAAGTTTTCCCGATACAGCTCAACACATGATATAAGTCTAAAAACATTCAGTTCATGCCTCAGTACCAACGGTCCAGCCGGAGAAGGGTCAAGCCAACGCCTCACATGTGGCACGCCGTACTGCCCCAAACCCTAAGGTTCAAAGGGCAGTTCAAGACGGTCACATAATCGAGTTAAGGTTTGTTGTCTTATAGAGGGACCATCGCGTTACTTGCTCTACTTAGAACGTTATTAAACCACGGAAAGATCCAACACTTGGAAATTTCCCGACAGGGAAAAAAGTGGGTATTTATATCCGGTCGAACTTTTTAACATATTCAAAAATTATCCGGAAAAACACACAGACAAAATTAGACAATCCGATCGAAGCACCGAGTCCCCAATACAACCCAGAAATTTCAACTCTTTAATTAATATTAAAAATTCCCAGGAAAACCAGCACTGCAAAGTAAGAATTACTGTGCCAAATTCTATGCAAGATAAGACAAAACGGCCGCGGAACCGCCGCACGAGCCATGCTCGTGCCGCGGAACCACGGCGGTTTGATGGGATTAGGGTATCGAACTTCACAGTAACTCTTAGATATTCCTACTGGTTTTTCTGCATATTTTTAATATAGAAAAATCCACATTTTTCAAAAATGTACAGAGAGCAATTTTTGGGTTAGGGCTTCGGTTCGATCGGACTTCTAACATCGTCTAAGCATCATCTAAGGCTCTAGCTAGGCTCTGATACCACTGTAGGGTTTCTAGGCACACTAATGAGGTCTCACAAGGTATCAACCATGCCAATTTCAAATTTTACAAGTGCCGAGAAACCCTAATACGGATCGTTAACTAGAATTTTAGGCGAAACATGCAACTAGTTAACAACTTAACTAAGTGAACGGAAATACAATCTTTGTAGATCCGGTTCTCCACCTCCATAGCTCCATGATGAAGTCTCCTTGCTGTCCAAATCAAATCCCGGGCTCTAGCGTCGGCTTCATCGGAGAAATGGGCGAGCAAGGTCATCGACTACGATGCCGAAGATGATCTACGTCGAGGCATCACAAGATCAAGCTCCAACTTCACCAAGTCAAGAAACTTGTGAAGAAAACACCCTATACTACTTGGCAAGAGGTAGAGGATGAAGAAATAGGAAGTGGGTTCACTTTAGAATTGGATTTCTCACTCTTTTCATCAAATCACCATTGATGGAAGCTAGTTTTTCTTCTCGAAGAAGAAGAGGATAATATTATGATAAGTTAATTAAAATACAAAAGAAAATGAATACTTATCATAATATGAACCATGGTTAGGTGTAGAGAATTGATTAAGGTTAGATGAATGGTTAGGGTTAACCATGAAGACAAAATGGTCACTTTGGTCAAAGCTTCATGAAGCTTCAACAAGCTTCAAGAATGAAAGCAACCATTTTGTTTTCTTATCCCATTTCTTTTTAATCCAAATTAAAAAGATAAATGAATGAATAAATAAAAACCCTAACCATTTACTTAACCAAGGTTTAATTCTTTACACAAACCCTAGCATTCATGCATCATCAAACATGATACAATCAAGTGCACAAAAGTATATCACATATACAACTTGTGCAATGCAAGTGAGAAAATCCATTTAAAATGAACCAATACTAGTTAATGCAAAGTAATATATCAAATATATAATTATACATTAAATCATTAAATCAACACTTGATTTAACGATCCGGTCATATCGCATATGACCGACTAATATCCAATGTATCGGCTTATCGAATCAATCCTCGATTCGATAACTAGGTTATATCGCAAACAACCAATCGATACATTCATCGCGAGAATGGAATATGGTATCACATACACGCATTATTCTCGGTCCCGCACATATCTCATATGCGCTCCTATTTCGTTTCGCTTGAGCCAGGAAACCTCTGTGTAGGACTCTAAAGACTCGTCAATACGACGGCAGCAGGTGATGATCATATCAAACACCCACAAGCCGCAAACGGTCTGCTAAACGTAACGGCCAACCGGGTATTGAGCGATCAGAAGATCGACGAGCAAACCCGCTCATACTCCTGTGAATCCAACCAGTAACACTTACCGTACAGTCCGGTCTCATCGTCTGATATGTCGCATATCTCGCCTAGGGGTGGTAAACGTCAAACCCCAACAGCTCGATAAGTCGTGTCGATATGAGGTCTATAACAGTTCGAGAAACTACTGGTAACACTTACCAGTAAATCACAGCAACCCTGGCCAGGGATTTCCGGTTATAGCCAATCGAACACAGCGCAACATCAACCCCCTATACCGGGAGAGACGAATCCCCTCCTATCACTCATTGTCTCCATGTGATTCGGGACTGTACCCAAAAACCACCGTTTTGCACGCCCTCTTGGACGTGGTAAGGTGGAAATCAAAGCACAGTGGGAACCACACAAGACTCTATGACGATCTCGGGTCAACAGACTACTCTGTACTAGTGTCACCAGAGAACTGCCATCTGACGTAAGGTATAATACCATCTGGGAGTTCTCGGCGAGTCCGTCCAGTGTACCTAGTCTCCACTGAGCACCCGTATATCATCTCCGATGTCAAACACCAATGGATATGGGATCATCCATCGCCCATCTGTATGGGTCGAGAAGGCATACGCTAGTGTACTCTGGTATATCGATGCCCCGTCTCGATATACCCACGACTAGGGAGTTTGAAGGATGTACTTATGGACTACCATGTCCCCACTAGTATGATCCGCATCATAGTCCAGGTCGTCAAGTACACATCCTAAGGGCTTTACCAACATGTATCAGAGAGACAATCAGTGTACACGTTAAGGTAAAGAGCAACCAGATAGCATACTATCATGTCGAGCAAGAAAGTCCTCCCTATATATGTCCAAGCATCCACTACAATATACATCCTATGTATAGTAATGGCCTCTAGGGCATACATATAACTAACATGGGTTTCATTCGTGATATGGGAGCCACAGTGGGTTTGTTGGACCGGGTTCCTATCGTGCGAGATTTTTCCGACGTTGTTCCAGATAAGCCGGTGAAGCTTAGGGAACTTAAGGATCTGCTGCAGAGTTGCTTGTAGGGGTGCTTATGCGTCTAAGTGTTTCGCTTTGGAGATCTCCTATTCTGTTCGTCAAGGAGAAGGACGGCAGTTTGAGGTTGTGCATTGATTGATCGTCAATTGAACCGAGTTATGGTGCGGATAGGTACCTTAACCTCGCATTGACGATTTCTTTGATCAGCTCCAGGGTGCGAGACATTTTCTAAGTTTGTTTGGGATCAGGTCATCATTGTTGCGGGTTCGGAGTGATGGCATTCCGAAGACTGCTTTTGTGCATGCTATGGGCAGTATGAGTGTTGGCGGTGTCGTTGGACTCACCGATGCCCTAGCAGTATTCGTGGATCTGATGAACCAGATTTCGTCAGGCCGTTCCTCGACCAGTTTATTGTTGTGTTATTGATGACATTCTGGTCTTTTCCAAGAGTCGTGAGGAACGTGAGCAGCACTTGAGGATTTGTTTTGCATACATTGGAGAGCACCAGCTGTTTGCTAAATTCTCAGAGTGTTCCTTCAAGCTTGATTGTGTTGACTCTAAGTCTTGTAGTTACGGGAGACGGTTTTCGTATGGACCCGAGGAAGATCGAGGCCGTACAGCTTTGGCCCAGACTTATGTACGGGACGGAAGTCCGCAGATTTTTGGGCTTAGCAGGTTTTTACCGCCATTTCGTGCAGGATTGCTTATGTATCGCTGCACCGTTGACTGAACTGGCCAGAAAGGATGTTCCTTTTCTTTGAACTGAGGCATGCGTGCAGAGTTTTCAGTAGTTGAAGACTCGGTTGACGACTGCACCAGTTGTTTCCTTGTTTCTGGTTCGGGCGACTTTGTTGTTTACTGTGATGTTTCGCGAATGGGACTCGATTGTGTACAGATGTGACACTATAGAGTTATCACTTTTTCTTCCCGACAGTTGTGGGAAGTACGAGCAGGATATCCCACTCATGATCTGGAGCTGGCCACGGTGGTCGTGCGTTGAAGATTTGGAGACACTACTTGTGTGGAGAGTCGTGTCAGATTTTCACGGACCACCAGAGCTTAATGTACATCTTCCTGCAGCGGGATTGATTGTTAAGACAGTGCCGTTTGATGGAGCTTGTGAAGGATTGTATTTGTGAGATCCTCGTTACCCGTGGCAAGCCGATTGTGGTAGCTTATGCTGGAGTCGTAGGTCCGGGGTTAGCTTGTCCTAGTTGTGCGTAGTTCTGAGTCAGTCTTCTGCAGATTTACAGTTCTTATGCGATCACTGAGTATAGATTGAGTTCGCCTCTACTGAGGGGACAACTTGCTCATGTCCGCGCCTGTCCACTTTTACTTAATCGTTTTCGTATGGCACAGCCTACCGATGCTCATTGTCTGTGATACTTGAGCATGTTCGGCAGGGTAAAGATTCAGAGTCCTTGATTTGTGACTAGGGTGTGCTACGTTTCGGACTCATTTGTGTGTACCTGATACTTATGGGTAAAGACACGAGGTCCTAGAGAAGGCACATCAGTCAGCTTTCTGTGTTCACCCTAAGTGCCACCAAGATGTAACGTGACTTGAGAGTTAGTTACGGGTGGGCAGGGATGAAGAGTGAACTTTCAGGTTTTGTTTCGAGGTGTCTGTCTTGTTGCGAGCTAAGGTTGAGCATTTGAGACCGGATGGAGAGTTGCAACCTTTAACCGTTCCAGAGTGGGAATAGGAGCAGACCACCATGAATTTTCGTTTTGGTGTATACCCAGGTTAAGACAGGGTATGACTCCATTTGGGTGATTGTTGTCCGGTGTTACTCAGTATGCTCAGTTTGCTCTGTTGTTCTTCGATAAGTTGTGCGTTTGCACGGAGTTCCTTCATGCGTTGTATCCAATAGAGGCACCTAGTTCGCTAGCCGTCTTTGGCTGAAACTTCAGGAAGCCTTGGGTACTGGTTGAGCTTTAGCTCTGCTTTTCCATCCGCAGGACGATGGTTTGTGAGAGCGGGCTATACAGACTCTGTAGGATATGATTGTGCATACATATTTTTTGGTTGTTGGCTGTTGGGATCGTCACTTGCCATTGATAGGGTTCTCCTTCGATAGCTGTTATCAGGAGACATTCTAATTGGCAACCTTTAGGCTTTGTTTGGTAGGTGGTGTCGATAGCCAGTCTGTTTTGCTGACTCTGCGAAAGTAGGATTTTTGGACCCCAGCTAGTCATGAGACTACGGAAATGATCCAGTTGATTCAAGTCAGGATGAGAACAGCCCAGTGTAGACAGAGGTCTTATGCCGACCGTGGTGGTCGCAGACTTGAGTTCGCAGTAGGATATCATGTATTCCTACGGATTTTTCGATGAATGACGTGCTGAGTTTTGGGAAGCTTATCCCAGAATTGTAGGTCCTTTTGAGATCCTTAACGCGAGTTAGCTCCGTTGCCTATAATTTGGCACTCCCGCCCAGATTATTGAGTATTCACCCCGTATTCTTTATGTCGATACTTCGCAAATACCTTCATGACCTTTCTCACATGATTCAGCACCAAACCATTTAGTTTGGACGCGATCTTTTTGTTCATCGGAAGCCGATAGTTTTATTGCATCGGCAGGTGGAGAAACTTCGGTCAAGGGTATTGCCATCTGTGGAGGTTTCTTTAGCATAGCCGTATAGTGAGGTGATCACTTGGGAGGCTGCGAGCGAGATTTGGGAGTTTTGTACTCATCTCTTTGAAGGTACGCTTAGTGAGAATTTTAAATTCGGGGACAAATTTTTATAAGGGGGAGATTGTAACGCCTTAGGATTCGATTAGTGTTAATTAGGCAGTAGTTCTGGTTTTTGGTAAAAAGTTCACCAATTTGGGTTCCTCATATTTTATAACATTTAATTAATATTTTTATTATTATTTGTTATGGCTTGCACGCAGGTGTGCACGTTAATATGAGGGTTTGTTTGTGCTAATCTAGTTTTAGTGACCATGACAACTTAACCCTAATCCAATCCTTTGCTTTAACCTAATCCTTAACCTTAACCTTATTCTCTTGATATTTGTTGAGAGAGAAGATATTTTCTTTATTGTTCTGTTTGGATGAGAGGTGGCATGGTGAGTCATGCTTGCATTATTGTGTGAGTTAATGCAAGGGTGCATTCACCCCTTATACTCACATATCTCTCTTTTTATCTCACTCTCTCTCTTTATCATTTCATTCTCTCATTCTCTATCTCTTTCTCATTTTCTTCTTCCCTCAACTGAACACTTACTAATCCCTTCACTAAACCTACACTAAACTTCACAAAATCTCATAAAAATCACATCTTTAGACTTGTTTTGCCTCTTGGATGCCTTGGAGCTTAGAAAGCTAGGATCTTTGAGCTTGTGGGTGTAGGTAATGAGCTCTTTCTGTCAAGTTAACCTTTTTAGTGTTGCGTAGCTTGTTAGTTTCAGTTTAGATCGCGTATAGTTTCGTTTCGGGTAAATATTGTATTTTTAGTGTAGTTTTGGGTCTCGGATGATCTGCTATCAAACCTGATATTTGTTGGAAAAGTTCCCATCACAGTGACCTAGTGTAGTGACCTAGAATCTACCCTCAAAATACGAGCCCATTCCTTCAAGTTATGGCCGCAGATTTAATGGTTCTGGCCGCAATTTGCGGCCAGAGTGGGGTGGTTGGTGGTGTATTTTGGAGTAGAGGTCTCTGGGGTTGTGTGACGTCTTGTACTATGTGCAACTTTTACAAATTGTTTGTGTAGCAAAATCTGGGATCACTTGCTTATTTTCTAGTGTTTCGTTTACGCGCGTTACGTTATCCAATACGGTTCGTGTTCTGTGTAGCAGTTGCTCTGAGTTGATTTCGTTGTGTCGCTATGCACGTTAGCCACTAGACGAACACTTGAGAGTTTTTTTGGAGTTGTCCCGTTGGTCAAACGTAGTTTGTACGTGTTATTGGTCGTTTGCCAATATACATACTTGTTATATTGTTTTATGTTTTAGGTTCGCAGGCGGGGACTTCGGACGCTGCGAAGAAGGGGAAACAGGTGTTTGGCTTTACTTAGTCAGAAGCGTTGGTGAGAAGATTTAACATCTACAGGGGAATCGCCCGCATGGCGTTATGCGTCTGGGCTAGAGATGATATGATATTAGTCGCATATTCTATTTCATATATAGAGTTTGTGCATACACCTCATTGCATATTATTACTTACTGTGCTTGGACTTGTACCCTTTGGACACTGCACTATTATTGATGGCTCATGTTGCACGAGCACTGATTGCATGCCACACACACCATCAATAATTGCCATGACACGCGGAACACACATATATATATGATATTGTTTGGTTAGGGACATTGAGACATTGATTCATATTCCATTTTGCATATGACATATAGCATACCTATATACCTACGTACTTACACATAGGCCTTGACATGCTTACATGCTAGTTACCCATATACCTATATAGTATTGTACCATTAGTGATAGGTATATACACATATGAGACAAAGCTACATGTATATCTTGCATACATACTTACACTTATACCTGGAGGGTATTACATCATTATTGATAGGTAGATACACATATCTTACTATATGATTGATATGAATTCTCGGTGTGTAGTTTTAGAAAATGTATAGAAATCACAACCAAAAATATTTTGACCGCAATAAATAACGGTGTCGATTTGTAGCGCGTTAGCGAGTGCGGATCGTCCACAGGGAAAGTGTAATCCGTTCGTAGTTCGAATTAGATGAATTGAAAATTAAAGAAAAGAGAAAAGACAATTCAATTCAAGATTTATAAAATGAAGTTCAAGAATTATCTAGATCTAAATCTAAAATCAAGAAAAACATTAAAATCAAGAATCAAGAAGTGATGATATCCAATCCAATAATCAAGAATCGAAGTGAGGCTCGTAGGAATCGATCGAATCTATAGACGTGATGAAAACTATTGATTACGTATTCTTATCCATCAATGAATTGATACTAGATCGATGATGATCAACGAGAATTAGGGATTTCTTGCGGAAACTAAAGTTTCATCATCTATCCCTTATCCTTTCGTTGATTTCATTCACATTCTAGTCTCTAGTAAATTCAAGAATTGATCGTGGATCCCTAATTTCAAGCGAACACAATCAAGAAAGCATCGCTCGAAACTAGGTCGTCAATTCTTCAATTTACAAGAGTTTACAAAACTCATAGGACTTAAAAATCTTTTCAAGATTTGTAACATCATCATCTATTGATCGTCTCGATTCCTCCAAGAGTGGAGTTTTACTCAAACATCATAATAAGAAACACAATCAAGAATTGAGAACGAATCATGATGCAAGAATGTAAAGAAAGCAAGATATAGAAATTTCACCTTTATTTATCAACAATTTTGTTACAACTCTCTCAAGATCTACAAGAGGAAAGAACTTGATCGTTGATTTTGGCTTCGCTCGTCTCCTTGAGTCGCGAATCTCCTTGGATCAGTTGCTCGGATGAAGATCGGCTCCGCTCCTAAAAGGTTGAAGGCTTCTTGCTTGAATTGTACTCGGGGATCTTGAAATTGGCTTGGATTTGAATGGATTAGGGTTAGGGGTTTGAATGCACAAGTTGTGTCACTCAACTTGTGTTGAATTTGATGTAATTAACAACCTTTGAACCCTAGATCTAGGTTTCCTTTTATAGCCATCATAACAATAGATCTAAAATTCAAAATTCAAATTTCCCTCCAAAAGTTTGTTAGAGTGAGGCTTCTAGATGTAGTTTGTTAGAGTGAATATTCTAGAGCTAGGTTGTTAGGCCGAGCCTTCTGGATGAAGCCACGTGGTGTTTCTGGAATATTCTAGAAGCTTGGACCGTTATATAAAGCATATGGGAAAAATCTGCTGCACTGATGACGTCATCAAGCCGCGGATCCGCAGCGGGAAGCGCCCATTGGCCACGGATCCGTGGTCCAAAGGAAGCTTCACTGCATATCATTTCTTGTTCTGCTTTGTTCTGGCCTTTTGGTGCTTTCTTGATGTGAGGAATCTCATTTTACTTCCTTGATTTCTGCCAGATCACAAGTGTTGGACTTGGCGTATTTTTCTCCGCATTTTTGACAATATCGGCTTTTCTCCTGGAATTTCCTGTACAGATTCTCGAAACTAGTGTTGCGCTATACAAAGATAATGTGATTCCATGATAAACACTCAATTTCCCTCAGAAATGTCGGTTTTAATATATAACACAAGTTATTTGGTATTTTACAGTCAATTTGCTAATATGTGCTATATTAATACCGAACACCTCTAGATGAGTGCAAATGGTAGGGAAATTGTCGTGTTAAAACTGCAATATTTTCGACTGATCAAATTCCCCCGAACTTATTTTCGGTCGTCTCGAGCGAACTGTTTTATTAAAAAGAGAAGGAGAAAATAAAGAAAAAGAAAAACTAACTAGCATACTTTCGTAGGCAACACGATTGCGCTGAGCACATGCAACAAGCCCTTAAACCTCTAGGTGTTCCTAGTAGGAGGAGTGTTGTCTCCTGAGGGTTTTCAGCGGATTGCACCCACAAAATTCAATAATAAAAGGAAGACCGTGAAAGTTACATATAAAGATAAGAATTGTAAAATAAAGACTTTGAAAATTAGAGTTTCCAACTATGCTAGCTTTTCGGTTGTCATGAGCCCTATCTTAATAGTCATAAAAAAATGTCAGAAATCACATCATCCATCAATAAAACGTCGTCTTTATTCTTCATTCCTATCTTTCTTCCAAACATCGATCATATAACCCTACGTGTGTGTGAAGAACATCCCTACACCCGGAGAATTCAATTCAAGCTATCATACTCTTGTCCATCCACCTCAGTACTTTTTAATTAATGAATATTTAGAAGATATTGCTCACACACTTTCATGCGACCGTTAATACTTCTTGAGATACTAACCGACCGATTATTCATGTGCTTGCTTATTAGGTGTTTTTCCTCGTCTAGCACTACATAAGGCTTAGCAGTGACTCCCAGACCAGTTGGTCTAAGGCACTAGGTGAAGAGGCACCGTCGCTATATATTTTTTTTATTGTTGCCTTGGTAACAAAACTAGTTTTCATTTTTCTCACCATTTTATTTTTTATTCATTTTTTTTATTTCCTTCATACTTTTGGCTTTTGGACAAAAGCATTTCAAGGTATCCTCTACTATCCCGAGTTTCAAGACATGTGTAAGTGCGAATAGCAGGGTATCAACGTTCAAAATGTTTGGCTTACAGAATAGGAACTATTTTTCAGACTTATTTTTATCCTCAGATTAGTGACTTCTTTCATCTTACTAACCCTTGGGACAACGGCTCATAACTACTTATTACTAGTTCGTATAAGAAAGGTTCTAATTTTCTTGGTTTTCTTAAATTTTTCCAATCTTTTGGATGTAATTTTTCACTATCTAATATTTTATTATCTTATTTATGTACAAAAATATTTTATTTTTTTTTGAAATTTTTTAAATTTTTATAGGTTTTTTTTTTAGAAAATGCTTTGTGCTTATAAAAAGTATGATGTAAATGATGCGAAAATAAACACAAACCTCCCCCAAACTTGTTTTCAACAGTATCCTCACTATTGCCTTCTGATAAATCTCGAAAAACCTGTATGCTTGGGAGGAAATTTATTAATGGGGGCAAAATATATAAGTGAAAATTCTCCCCCAAACTTATTTTTGGCTCATCATTTTTCAGTAAAAATTTTCTTTTCAAGAGCCAGATTATACCCCCCCAAACTTGAGTTAAGCCATGTTAATCTTTGAAAATCACAAGAGAGGGTCAAGAATCATTGGTCGATGCCAAGCTTTGCAAAGACCGAAAGTTAACACCAACCATTCAAAGATTTTATTAATGTAGTGCTCAGGTTGGTGGAAAAAGAAGTGGGGAAAGGGTAAGTGGTGGAATAGAATGTGTGTGCGTCTCATTTTGGAGAGACGATGCAGTGAATGTTATAGATTACTCGCATTCTTTTTACAGTTCAGAAGAAGGGGTGGAGGTTCAATTTCACTGATTGGGAGATGATTCATCTCAACACCCGTATCATTCAAAAATGCGAGTTCATCAGCGAAGATTTCCTCAAAAGTCCCTTCAATACCCCGAGAAATAATGTCATCATAAAGCGCGGGGTGATCTTCAGACTCTAAAAGCAGTTCATAATCGGTGTTAGTTGTTCACCCGGACAACTCGGTGGAAGAGTCCGTATGTGTATGATACATAGTTGGGTCACACAACAACATATGCAAAGAGTCTAGATCGGTATCATGAGGATCATCAAATTCGCTGCTGTCGACATCCATTAAGTCGACAGAATAGACCTGAGCAGTAGGTTCGAAGGGTACACTTCCCAACTTGTAAATGTTCAGCTCAATTGACATATTTCCGAAAGATAGGGTCATATAGCCATTACGACAGTTGATGATAGCATTGGAAGTGGCAAAAAAGGGGCGACCTAAAATCACCGGAATTTGATTCCGTGGGTTCGCTACAGGCTGTGTATCAAGTACAATAAAATCCACAGGGAATACAAATTCCCCGATTTTTATTAACACATCCTCCAGTTCACCCCTAAGTTTGGTTCTTGATCGGTCAGCCATCTGGAGAGTGCAATGGGCTGGTTTCAACTCTCCGATCCCTAACTGCTCGTAAACTGAGGAAGGAAGCAGGTTAACACTTGCGCCAAGGTCGAGTAGAGCACGGTTGATGTGTTTTTCCCCAATAGAAATGGAAATAGTAGGATAGCCAGGATCCTTACGTTTCCTCGTTAATTGCTAGGGAAAGGCTGTGTCTACTGTCTTTGCCATGAATATCTTCTTGGGCACTTGAGTCTTCCTCTTTCTAGTGCACAAGTCTTTAAGAACTTTCGCTTATGCGGGGACTTGTTGGATAGCATCTAGAAGAGGGATGTTGATATTAACCTGTTTAAACATTTCAGTGATCTTCTCCATTTGTGGACTCAGTGTGTTTCCCCTTAACCGTTTCGGGTAAGGAGCTTGAGCAATAAGGTCGCGGTCCAACACTGGAGAAGATCGTGTGGGTGGGAACGATCTAAGAATAGGAGTGGGGATCGTTTTCGGTATGGACTGAGGTGTCGAGCCGTAGGGAAAACGGAGAATAGGCTCGGAAGAAGGTGGTGGGGTAGAAGAACTGGGGTCAGAATTAGAAGTAGAAGTGGAAGGAAAGGTCTCAGCCGGGGTATCATTGATGGATTTTTCAGTGTCATCAATCTCTTCCCTAATGTGATTGTCAAGCACTCTTCCAGATCTCAACGTGATTGCATTCACATGATGTGAATAGCCAGGATTGGGCAAAGGTTGAGCTGGAAGTTTCCCTTTCTCTCTTGCACTCATTTCAGCTTTTAATCGTGCAATTTCTTCTTCCATCGATTTTATAGTCTCACTTTGGGACGCAGAGTTTTTCTCGATTTTATCGACGGAAGTCTTTTTTGTCAAAAGCAAGTTCATGAATGAAGAGGATTCATCAGTACCGGTCAACTGCAAAGGATTACACGGTGCAGGTGTGTTGACCGGATTTTGGAAGTTTTGTGCTTGGAAGGGGTGCTGACTCAATTGAAGTGGTTGCTGTTGTGGTGGAGGGACCCTTTAGAAATTGTTTTGGGTTGGAACCGTGTTTTGATTTTGTTGTTGGTTCCAAGCAAAGTTAGGGTGATTCCTCCAACCCTGATTATAAGTGGAAGAAAATGGATCGTTTTTAGGTCTTTGAAAAGCAGCATTGGTATGCTCATGACCTTGAAACGGAGAATTTAATGGACATTCTTCCGTCAAATGAGAAGGATCGGAACAGCATCCACATACAGTTTTGGAGAGTGACATTTGATTTAGGGCGGCAGCTAAAAATTTGTTTTCCATAGTCTCGAGTTTCTTTTGCATAGCTGAAATTTTAGCTCTAACTCCTATGGAAACGACCGATTGGTTATTGCCACCCCTAGACGATTGACTCCCACCCTCCTACTGTAAAGATTTTTCAGCAAAATCTTCTAGGAATTTCCAGGCTTCCCCATCATCTTTGGTCATGAAGTTGCCTTGACACAAGGATTCAAGGGTCTGTTTTGTGTAAGGATTAATGCCCTCATATATGATTCTGCACAGATCCCATCTAGGGATTCCGTGATGTAGACATAGAACTAACAGATCCTTAAAGCGTTCAAGACATTTTGAAAATGTTTCATTTGGAAGCTGGGTGAATTGATTGATTTCGCTATGGACTTGAGCTGTCTTATGATTGGGGTAGAATTTCTTTAGGAATGCTTTTACGAATTCTTCCCAATTTGAAATGGAATGTGCGGTTGTGTTATACAGCCACTTCTAGGCTATATCGCACAAGGTGAATGGGAGAAGACGAAGACGCATAGCATCCACAGAAAGCTGTGAAGTACCCATCATTGCGCATACATTTTCAAATTTTGTGATAAAGACATATGCGAATTCAGACTCGAGACCGTGGTATTTGGGTAGAAGGTTGATGTATTGGGGTTTAATCTCAAAATTATCCCCGTTGGCTGGTGGAATGGATAGACAGGTCGAAAGAGGACCTCGCATAGGATACCACCTCTCTTGGAGAGAGATGCGGGGTTGATTCTGCCCACCTACGGACGGCGGCAGAGTAGTGGTAAAGAAGTTCGATAGAGAACCGTCCATCGAAGTGGGTGTGGTGGTGGGTAAAGAAGAAGTAAATGTAGAAATACTGATTTCGGAGTCGATCGGGGGAACGCGGCCTAAACGGGCACTAGAATCCCGTGTCCAGCCGAGCTTGCACTAAAGGGTTTAGTACAAATGGCAGCGAGAAAATAATTAAGGGAAATGAATGAAGTAGTGTTTGTTTTGAAAAATATACGGATTTTTGAAAAAATGATACAAATCACAACAAATGCAACAAGCAAAACCCTAAGTCTAGTGGTCACCTAGGTCAAGTCTCTAGACCGCTCCTAACTGCCAAAAGACATGTCGCAGGATCAATCCTCCACTGCCTCTTTGTCTCTCCTGTGGCCAGGTAAGTGCCAGGTAAGTGGGAGGTTCTCCACTACGTAAGTAGTGGGCCTAATTAAGTAACCACTTGCCTTAGACACACTTGCCTTAGACACCACAAAAGAAATACGGATAAGCAATAGATTACCCACGGCCTTCTCCTGTCCTAAGTGAGCGCGACAGTCCTTAGAGTCATGTCTAGATATTTTTTAGTTAATGAGGGTAATGCGGATGCAAGTTTGTGATTTTTGGGGCTTAGGATGGGTAATGAACTCCCCACCTAATCTGAATTTGGCCGTGCCCCTTAAATTCCGTATTAATATGCAAACAACCAAGATCAAACACGCACAATTTTTTTTACTTTTGCGGCGCTGCGAATTATTTGCAAATAAACCTGCAGTAAATTGTTATTGGAGCAGACAGAGGAGAAGATAAGAAAGTAAGAGAGTCACCTGAGAATTTTGGCACAGAGAAGATGCAAGACCGCCGCGGATCCACCGCGGGAGGTAGGTATTTGCCGCGGAAACGCGGCGGTTCTACAAGATCACTGCACAAATAATTTTGGTACTGTTCCTGCTTGCCTCCTGAGCTCTCTGGAATGCTCAAAATAATTTTCCTCTAGCTCCAATGATTCCAGATTTCCTCGCAACAAATCACAACGAATTGATTAGTGTTTTGCGCGAATTTTGATCTAAAAATTATGATGGAATAAATTTTTCAACTCAAATTTCAAAAACGAACGAATTAGCGCACTTTCCCCGGCAACGGCGCCATTTGATTGATATGAATTCTCGGTGTGTAGTATTAGAAAATGTATAGAAATCACAACCAAAAATATTTTGACCGCAATCAATAACGGTGTCGATTAGTAGCGCGTTAGCGAGTGCGGATCGTCCACCGGAAAAGTGTAATCCATTCGTAGTATGAATTAGATGAATTGAAAATTAAAGAGAAGAGAAAAGACAATTCAATTCAAGATTTATAAAATGAAGTTCAAGAATTATCTAGATCTAAATCTAAAATCAAGAAAAACATTAAAAATCAAGAATCAAGAAGTGATGATATCCAATCCAATAATCAAGAATCGAAGTGAGGCTCGTAGGAATCGATCGAATCTATAGACGTGATGAAAACTATTGATTACGTATTCTTATCCATCGATGAATTGATACTAGATCGATGATGATCAACGAGAATTAGGGATTTCTTGCGGAAACTAAAGTTTCATCATCTATCCCTTGTCCTTTCGTTGATTTCATTCACATTCTAGCCTCTAGTAAATTCAAGAATCGATCGTGGATCTTTAATTTCGAGCGAACACAATCAAGAAAGTATCGCTCGAAACTAGATCGTCAATTCTTCAATTTACAAGAGTTTACAAAACTCATAGGACTTAAGAATCGTTTCAAGATTTATAACATCATCATCTATTGATCGTCTCGAATCCTCCACGAGCGGAGTTTTACTCAAACATCATAATAAGAAACACAATCAAGAATTGAGATCGAATCATGATGCATGAATGTAAAGAAAGCAAGATATAAAAATTTCACCTTTTATCAATAATTTTGTTACAACTCTCTCAAGATCTATAAGAGGAAAGAACTTGATCGTTGATTTCGGCTTCGTTCGTCTCCTTGAGTCGCGGATCTCCTTGGATCACTTGCTCGGATGATGATCGGCTCTGCTCCTAAAAGGTTGAAGGCTTCTTGCTTGAATTGTACTCGGGGATCTTGAAATTGGCTTGGATTTGAATGGATTAGGGTTAGGGTTTTGAATGCACAAGTTGTGTCACTCAACTTATGTTGAATTTGATGTAATGAACAACCCTTGAACCCTAGATCTAGGTTTCCTTTTATAGCCATCATAACCCCAGATCTAGAATTCAAAATTCAAATTTCCCTCCAAAAGTTTGTTAGAGAGAGGCTTCTAGAAGTAGTTTGTTGGAGGGAATATTCTAGAGCTAGGTTGTTAGGCCGAGCCTTCTGAATGAAGCCACGTGGTGTTTCTGGAGTATTCTGGAAGCTTGGACCGTTATATAAAGCACATGAGAAAAATCTGTTGCGCTGATGACTTCATCAAGCCGCGGATCCGCGGCGGAAAGCGCCCATTGGCCGCGGATCCGCGGTCCAAAGGATGCTTCACTGCATATCATTTCTTTTGCTGCTTTGTTCTGGCCTTTTAGTGCTTTCTTGATGTGAGGAATCTCATTTTACTTTCTTGATTTCTGCCAGATCACAAGTGTTGGACTTGGCGTATTTTTCTCAGCACTTTTGACAATTTCGGCTTTTCTCCTGGAATTTCCTGCACAGATTCTCGAAACAAGTGTTGCGCTATACAAAGATGATGCGATGCCATGATAAACACTCAATTTAGCTCAGAAATGTCGGTTTTAATATATAACACAAGTTATTTGGTATTTTACAGTCAATTTGCTAATATGTGCTATATTAATACCGAACACCTCTAGATGAGTGCAAATGGTAGGGAAATTGTCGTGTTAAAAATGCAATATTTTCGACTGATCACTATACCGACATGGTTACGCACTCCTGGCTATAGCTACATGTTCGCCTTTATTTGATTTTATATGAACTTAGAGAAATTAGGAACCGCATGATATATATTAACTTGTTGCAGTTAAATAGCGAATTTTCCTTTATATGCTCACATTACAGTTTTATGTTGCATATATTATATTTCATGGATTTCGCATTGATAAATGGTTTTCATATGATGTCCTCTGATATTTTTACTCCTAAATATATATAACAGTGGAATGGGACGCTGTTATATATATGTATATGTATATATATATTAGTGGAATGGGACGCTAATATATATGTATACATGTCTAATTTATATAAGTCATCATAATGATTCATGCAAATATACTTATTCATTACTTGATGTTTTTTGGATTTGAGGACCGTGGTAGTTTCATGAAATTATGCATTATTTGAAAAACCCGGTTTCTCTTGATATGATATTTCAGCTTCCACCATGAGATTTCTCGGTTCTGAACTTATATATATTACCCCATGCGAGGAGTGAGTGGGCCATGTGCGGGTATATGGTGGAACCTGGTTGGTTCCCCGGGGCAAGAAGATCGACGGTACATGCCGATGAGCCTGGCTGGGGGCGTGTGCCAACCGGTGATAGTATTTGGACTCGACGGATATCTGAGGGATATCGATCGAGGTTATGTACGCACATGCCTTGTCGATTTCGGGAGTGCACACTCAGGTTCTATAGGATGTACGTACATGACATAGGAGGGCCAGTCCCAGGTGACGGCGCCTCAGAGATGAGTATTTATGTGTCGATACTAGACACTTGTTTTCATGATATTTTTGGGTGTAGATATTGGACACTCAGGTTTCTTGAGACATACTCGATATTTGATACTGGTTATATGAGATTTACTTGATATTGGACACTCGAGATATATGAGACTTACAGGATATGAGGGCCAATTTGAGGGCTGATTTGAGGAAATTTGGGATTTAGATTGTCTTGATGGACTTTGGTGCTACCACGAGGTTAGGATTCCGTGAGAATGATATGTTTTATCCCATATTCCGCATTTATTTTATAGGCATTGCTTCATGTATTAGTTGTACTTGATAGAGTACCTTTCATGACTGTTGCATATACATATTGCCATATTATTGCTTCATGTATTAGTTGTACTTGATAGAGTACCTTTCATGACTGATTGCATACATATGGCCGTTTATTGCTATTAGCTTGCATGTGATAGATTCGCACAGTACGTGCATACTTGCGATTACCTCCATATGTTATTTACTATTCATGAGTTGGCAACTCACCCCCGTTATGCCACAGGATTTGCAGGTTGTTCTTCAGAGTAGTCGAGGCAGGGCTTCTACCTATCATATCATCTTTTGCAGCGGATACCGCTTCGGCTGACTGCATGCAGTTTTGCTATAGGTGGGTTTTGCGGTTATCCAATGTTGATCTTTGTATATTCGTTGTATTCTGTACTCTTCATCTACCATTATAATGTTTTGACTTAGAGACTTGATGTGAGGATGATATTGTATATTTTTGGTAACTTGGATGTCTTTTATGCAGTTTTATTTATATCGACTCTTTCTTTGCTACAGCGTCGTATATTTGCTTGTGGTGGTTATTTTCCGCCTTTGGCGTGGATTTGCTCCCGTTCGGGATGCTTTACTTATATATTTATGTTGTACCCTTTTTAGGAGCTTATTTTACAAAGGAAGTGCTTCCAAATTTTTAAAGGAAATAAATTGGGACTTGATTGATTCGAAATTCTCGTTGTCTATGTTTGAGACAATTGAATAGAAATCACAATCAAAGAATTATTTGACCACAATCAATAACGGTGTCGTATATAGATTTCGTTAGCAAGTACGGATCGTCCACAGGGATTGTGCGATTCGTTCGTATTTTGTTTTGTTTGAATTGAAAATTTAATAGAAAAGAAAAGCAAAAATGATTCAAGATTTATATCGATGAATTTCAAGAATCAACTAAATCTAATCAAGAATCAAGAAAACGCTAAACATCAAGAATCAAGAATTGATATAATTCCAATCGATTTAAGTTTCAAGATTTGAAGTAAAGCTCGTAGGAATCGATTAGATCGTAGATGTGAAGAAGACTAAAAATTACCGTTTCTTATCCATTAACAAGTTGATGCTAAATCGATGTCGATTTATCGAGGATTAAGGATCTTGCGAAGAATTAGGGTTTCTTCATCTTATCCTTTGTCCATTCGATTAATCACATTCAAAAGATAGCTTCTAGGAAATCGAATGATCAATCGTTGATCTCTAGATCGTTGCGAATGGAATCAAGAACGCATTCGCATCGATCAAGATCATCGATCATTCGTTTTTCAAGAATTTATAATTGTTATAGGACTTAAGAAAACGTTTCAAGAATTGTCAACATCATCATTCTACAATCATCTCGATTCCTCCACGAGCGGAGTTTTACTCAAGCATCATCACGAAGAATACATTCAAGAATTGAATATGAATCATAATGCTCGAATTGAAATATAAGCAAGTTTAAAGAATCTTCACCTTTATTTATTTCAACAATTAGTTACAACTCTCAAGAACTACAAGAGGAAGGAACTTTGATCGTCGAATCTTGTGTTGCATCGGCTCCTTGAGTCGTGGATCGGCTTGGATCTCGTGCTCCGTTGAAGTCCGTCTTCGCTTCTAAAGGTTGGTTGAAGACTTGCTCGCTAGAACTCAAAGGATCTTGAATTTGGTTTCTTGATTTGGATTAGGGTTAGGGTTTGGCACAAGTCGTGTCACTCAACTTGTGGATGGAAGATGAAGAGAATGAAGAAGATTGAAGAAGTGATTAGCTTTCAACAACCAAAGATTGATTCAAAGATTGAACAACCATTTCTAGTGAGCCTTGGGGTCTTTTTATAGGTTTCCCAAACCCTAGGTCTTGGAATTTGAATTTTGAATTTCCCTCCAAAATTTAGTTATAGGAAGAGGCTTCTAGAAGTAGTTAGTTAGGGCTTAGCTTCTACCCTAAGCTAGGAGGTTAGGGAGAACGTTCTAGGTCCTTAATGGAGTTTAGGTGAAGCTTGTTGTGGAAGCTAGGAATGTTTAGTTAGGAACCCTAGGGCTTGCTGATCAGGCAGAAGCTTCAGGATCTTTCTGGTATTTACAGTGGTTTTCTGAGATGTAGGAGCTGAGATGAGAATTATGAAGCTAAATTAGGGTGGTGACGTGGCATGTCCGCCGTGGAACCGCGGCGCAAGGCGGCTCTGACCGCGGTTCCGCGGCCACTTAGCTTCCTTGGTGCTTTATACTTCATGGTATGTTTGCTTCTGTACTTTGATGTATTTCCTGATATGTTGAATCTCTGAATTCATTCTAGATCAGTGCCAGATTCCAATTCCTTGAGTTGGCATATTTTTTAGCAGTCTTTGTTGTGTAATTTTGACCGATCTTCTGTAATTTCCTGCACAGACTTCGAAACACAAGTTGCGATATGCAAGAATGATGTGATGCTATGAAATACAGTCAATTTCCCTTATAGTACCGGTTTTAAAGTCTAACACAAGCAATCTGATATTTGACGACTGTTTTGCTAATATGTGCTATATGAATGCCGAACACTTCTAGATGAGTGCAAATGATAGGGAAATTGCCGGTTTAAAGATGCAGTATTTTCGACTGATCAAATTCCCCCAAACTTATTTTCGATCGTCTCGAGCGAACTGTTTTATTAAAAAGAGAAGGAGAAAATAAAGAAAGAGAAAAACTAACTAGCACACTTTCGTAGGCAACACGATTGTACTGAGCACGTGCAACAAACCATTAAACCTCTAGGTGTCCCTAATAGGAGGAGTGTTGTCTCCTGAGGGTTTTCAGCGGATTGCACCCACAAAATCCAATAATAAAAGGAAGATCGTGAATATTACATTTAAAGAAAAGATTTGTAAAAGAAAGACTTTGAAAATTAGGGTTTTCAACTAAGCTAGCTTTTCGGTTGTCATGAGCCCTATCTTAATGGTCATGAAAAGATGTCAGAAATCACGTCCTCCCTCAATAAAACATCGTCTTATTTTTCGTTCCTATCTTTCTTCCAAACATCGATCATATAACCCTGCGTGTGTGTAAAGACATCCTTACACCCGGAGAATTCAATTCAAGCTATCATACTCTTGCCCATCAGCCTCAGTACTTTTTAATTAATGAATATTTAGATGAATTTGCTCACACACTTTCATCCGACCGTTAATACTTCTTGAGGTACTAACCGACTGATTACTCATGTGCTTGCTTATTTGGTGTATTTCCTCGTCTTGCACCACCTAAGGCTTAGCAGTGACTCCCAGACCAGTTGGCCTTAGGGCACTAGGTGAAGAGGCACCCTCGCTATATTTTTTTATTACTGCCTTGGCGATAACAAAACCAGTGTCCATTTTTCTCACCACTTTATATTTTCTTCATTTTTCATATTTTTATTTCCTTCATACATCGGCTTTAAGACGAGCATTTCAAGGTATCCTCTACTATCCCGGGTTTCAAGACGTGCGTAAGTGCGAATAGCAGGGTATCAACATTCAAAATGTTTGGCTTCCAGAATAGAAACTATTTTTCAGACTCATTTTTATCCTCAGATTAGTTACTTCTTTCATCTTACTAACCCTTGGGACAACGGCTCATAACTACTTATTACTAGTTCGTATAAGAAAACTTCTAATTTTCTTAGTTTTCTTAAATTTTTCTAATCTCATGGATGTAATTTTTCACTATCTAAACTTTTATTATCTTATTTATGTACAAATTTTATTTTTTTTTTGGAAATTTTTTAAATTTTTATAGTTTTTCAAAAAAATGTTTTGTGCTTATGCAAAGTATGATGCAAATGATGCGAAAATAAGCACAAACCTCCCCCAAACTTGTTTTCAACAATGTCCTCACAGTTGCCATCTGCTAAATCTCGAAAAACCTGTAAGCTTGGGAGGAATTTATTAGTGGGGGCTAAATATTTAAGTGAAGAACCTCCCCCAAACTTATTCTTGGCTCATTATTTTGTAAAAATTTTCTTTTCAAGAGCCAGATAAATGTACCCCCCCCCAAACTTGAGTTATGCAATGTTAAGCTTTGAAAATCACATGAGGGGCTCAAAAATCAGTGGTCGATGCCAAGCTTTGCAAAGACCGAAAGTTAACACCAACCATTCAAAAATTTTATCAATGCAGTGCTCTGGTTGGTGGAAGACGAAGTGGGGAAAGGGTAAGTGGTGGAATAGAATGTGTGTACGTCTCATTTTGGAGAGACGATGCAATGAATGTGATGGATTACTCGCATTCTTTTTACAGTTCAGAAGAAGGGGTGGAGGTTCAATTGTAATGATTGGGAGATGATTCATCTCAACACCCGTGTCATTCAAAAATGCGAGTTCATCAGCGAAGATCTCCTCAAAAGTTCCATCAATACCCCGATGAATAATGTCATCCCAAAGTGCGGGGTGATCTTCAGACTCTAAATAATCAGTGTTAATTGTTGACCCGGACATCTCGGTGGAAGAGTCCATATGTGTATGATACATAGTTGGGTCAAACAACAACATATGAAAAGAGTCTAGATCGGTATCAGGAGGATCATCAAATTCGCTGCTGTCGACATCCATTAAGTCGACAGAACAGACCTGAGCAGTAGGTTCGGAGGATACACTTCCCAACTTGTAAATGTTCAGCTCAATTGACCTATTCCCGAAGGATAGGGTCATAGAACCATTACGACAGTTGATTATAGCCTTGGAAGTGGCCAAAAAGGGGCGACCTAAAATCACCGGAATTTGATTCCGTGGGTTCGCTAAAGGCTGTGTATCAAGTACAATAAAGTCCATAGGGAATACAAATTCCCCGATTTTTTTTAACACATCCTCCAGTTCACCCCTAGGTTTGGTGATTGATCGGTCAGCCATCTGGAGAGTGCAATGGGTTGGCTTCAACTCTCCGATACCTAACTGCTCATAGACTGAGAAAGGAAGCAAGTTAACACTAGCGCCAAGGTCTAGTAGAGCACGGTTGATGTGTTTTTCCCTAATAGAAATGGAAATCGTAGGATATCCAGGATCCTTACGTTTCCTCGGTAATTGCTGGGGGAAAGCCGTGTCTACAGTCTTTTCCATGAATATCTTCTTGGGAACTTGAGTCTTCCTCATCCTAGTGCACAAGTTCTTAAGAGTTTTCGCATAGGACGGAACTTGTTGGATGGCATCTAGGAGAGGGATGTTGATGTTAACTTGCTTAAAAATGTCCATAATCTTCTCCATATGTGGACTCGATGTGTTAGCCTTTAACCGATTAGGATAAGGTGCTTTAGCAATAAGCGCTGGGTCCATCATAGGAGAAGAAAGTGTGTGTGGACCCGATCCCAAAATAGAAGTGGGGATCGTCCGTGGAGAAGTAGAAGAGGTGGGCTGAGGTGGCGAGCCTTTTGGGAAATGAAGAATAGGCTCGCAAGAAGGTGGTGGGGTAGAAGAACTAGGGTCATAATTAGAAGTAGAAGTGGAAGGAAAGGTCTCAGCCGGGGTATTATCGATAGATTTTTCAGTGTCATCAATCTCTTCCCCAACGTGATTGTCAAGCACTCTTCCAGATCTCAACGTGATTGCATTCACAGGATGTGAATAGCCAGGATTGGGTAAAGGTTGAGCTGGAAGTTTCCCTTTCTCTCTTGCACTCATTTCGGCTTTTAGTTGTGCAATTTGTGCCTCCATCGATTTGATATTCTCATTTTGAGAGACAATGATCTTCATCACATTCTCGACGGAAGATTGCAAACTTGCCGTCCCTTGGATGGATTGTTTCATGAAAGTATCCAAGGTTTGTGCTAGTGCAGAGGTATTATCTGTACCGGTCAATTGCAAAGAGTTTTCATGTGGTGCAAAAGTGTTGGCCGGATTTTGGAAGTTTTGTGCTTGGAAGGGGTGCTGACTCAATTGAAGTGGTGGTTGCTGTTGTGGTGGAGGGACCCTTTGAAAATTGTTTTGGGTTGGAACCGTGTTCTGAGATTGTGATTGGTTCCAAGCAAAGTTAGGGTGATTCCGCCAACCCTGATTATATGTGGAAGAAATTGGATCGTTTCTAGGTCTTTGAAATGCGGCATTGGTATGCTCGTGACCTTCAAACGGAGAATTTAGTGGACACTCTTCCGTCAAATGAGAAGGATCAGAACAGCATACACATACAGTTTTGGAGAGTGACATTTGATTGAGGGCGGCAGCTAAAAATTTGTTTTCCATATTGTCGAATTCTTGTGTAAAGCTGAAATTTCAGCTCTAATTCCTATGGAAATATCATTGCCATCCCTAGACGATTGACTCACACCCTCCCACTGTAAAGATTTTTCAGCGAAATCTTCTAGGAATTTCCAGGCTTCCCCATCATCTTTAGTCATGAAGTTGCCTTGACACATGGATTCAAGGGTCTGTCTTGTGTTAGGATTAATGCCCTCATAAATGATTCGGCACAGATCCCATCTGGGGATTCCGTGATGTGGACATTGAACTAACAAATCCTTGAAGCGGTCAAGACATTTTGAGAATGTTTCATTTGGAAGCTGGGTGAATTGATTTATTTCGCTACGGACTCGAGCTGTCTTATGATGTGGGTAAAATTTCTTTAGGAATTCTTTGACAAATTCTCCCCAATTTGAAATGGAATGTGCGGTAGTGTTATACAGCCACTTCTCGGCCATATCGCACAAAGTAAATGGGAGAAGACGAAGACGCATAGCATCCATAGAAAGCTGTGAGGTACCCATCATTGCGCATACATTTTCAAATTTGATGATAAAGGCATATGCGTGTTCAGACTCGAGATCGGGAAATTTTGGTAGAAGGTTAATGTATTGGGGTTTTATTTGAAAATTTTCCCCGTTGGCTGGTGGAATGGAAAGACAGGTCGAAAGAGGACCTCGTGTAGAATAGCACCTCTCTTGGAGAGAGATGCGGGGTGGATTCTGCGCATCAACGGACGGCGGCAGAGTAGTGGTAAAGAAGTTCGATGGAGAAGGATCCATCAATGTGGGTGTGGTAGTGAGTAAAGAAAAGGTAAATGTAGAAATACCGACTTTTAGGTCAATCAGGGGACGCGGACTAAACAGGCACTAGAATCCCGTTGTCCAGCCTATCTTGCACTAAAAAGGGTTAGTACAAGTGGCAGCATGATTTATAATTAGGGGAAATGATGAATGCGATTGGTGTTTGTTTTGAAAAATGATACGGATTTTTGAAAATATGATGCGATCACAACAAATGCAACAAGCAATACCCTAAAATCTAGTGGTCACCTAGGTCAGGCTCTAGACCGCTCCTAACTGCCAAAATACAAGTCGCAGGATAAATCCTCCACTGCCTCTTTGTCTTTCCTGTGGCCAGGTAAGTGCCAGGTAAGTGGGAGGTTCTCCACTACGTAAGTAGTGGGCCTAATTAAGTAACCACTAGCCTTCGACACACTTGCCTTAGACACCACAAAAGAAACGCGGATAAGCAATGAATTACCCACGGCCTTCTTCTGTCCTAAGTGAGCGCGACGGTCCTTAGAGTCATCTCTAGATATTTTTTAGTTAATGAGGGTAAATAGGGATTCAAGTTTGTGATTTTTGGGGCTTAGGAAGGGTAATGAACTCCCCACCTAATCTGGATTTGGTCTTTGCCCCTTCATTTCCGTATTAATATTCAAACAACCAAAAATCAAAACACGCACAATTTATTTTGCTTTTTGCGGCGCTGCGATGTATTTGCAAAGAAACCTGCACAAAATGTTAATTGGAGCAGACAGAGGAGGAGATAAGAAAGTTAGAAGCTCACAGAGCAAATTTGGTACAGTGAAGAAGCAGGGAAGCCGCGGAACCGCCGCAGGAGGTGGGTCTTTGCCGCGGAATCGCAGTGGGGGAAAGAGATCACTGCACAGAATTTTAGGACAATGCTTCTGTTGCTCCCTTTAGCTTTCTGGAATATTCAGAAAAAAATTTCTCCAGCTCCAATAATTCCAGATTTCCTCGCAATCATATCACAACAACACGTATTAGTGTTTGCATGAATTTTGATCTAAAAAATTGTAATGGAAAAAACTTTTCAACTCAAATTTCAAAATACGAACAAATTAGCGCGCGATCCCCGGCAACGGCGCCATTTGATTGATTAGAAATTCTCGTTGTGTATGTTTGAGACAATTGAATAGAAATCACAATCAAAGAATTATTTGACCGCAATCAATAACGGTGTCGTATATAGATTTCGTTAGCAAGTGCGGACCGTCCACAGGGATTGTGTGATTCGTTCGTATTTTGTTTTGTTTGAATTGAAAATTTAATAGAAAAGATAAACAAAAATGATTCAAGATTTATATCGATGAATTTCAAGAATCAACTAAATCTAATCAAGAATCAAGAAAACGTTAAACATCAAGAATCAAGAATTGATATAATTCCAATCGATTTAAGTTTCAAGATTTGAAGTAAAGCTCGTAGGAATCGATTAGATCGTAGATGTGAAGAAGACTAAAAATTACCGTTTCTTATCCATTAACAAGTTGATGGTAAATCGATGTCGATTTATCGAGGATTAAGGATCTTGCGAAGAATTAGGGTTTCCTCATCTTATCCTTTGTCCATTCGATTAATCACATTCACAAGATAGCTTCTAGGAAATCGAATGATCAATCGTTGATCTCTAGATCGTTGCGAATGGAATCAAGAATGCATTCGCATCGATCTAGATCATCGATCATTCGTTTTTCAAGAATTTACAATTGTTATAGGACTTAAGAAAACGTTTCAAGAATTGTCAACATCATCACTCTACAATCATCTCGATCCCTCCACGAGCGGAGTTTTACTCAAGCATCATCATGAAGAATACATTCAAGAATTGAATATGAATCATAATGCTCGAATTGAAATATAAGCAAGTTTAAAGAATCTTCACCCTTATTTATTTCAACAATAGTTACAACTCTCAAGAACTACAAGAGGAAGGAACTTTGATCGTCGAATCTTGCGTTGCATCGGCTCCTTGAGTCATGGATCGGCTTGGATCTCGTGCTCCGTTGAAGTCCGGCTTCGCTTCTAAAGGTTGGTTGAAGACTTGCTCGCTAGAACTCAAAGGATCTTGAATTTGGTTTCTTGATTTGGATTAGGGTTAGGGTTTGGCACAAGCCGTGTCACTCAACTTGTGGATGGAAGATGAAGAGAATGAAGAAGATTGAAGAAGTGATTAGCTTTCAACAACCAAAGATTGATTCAAAGATTGAACAACCATTTCTAGTGAGCCTTGGGGTCTTTTTATAGGTTTCCCAAACCCTAGGTCTAGGAATTTGAATTTTGAATTTCCCTCCAAAAGTTAGTTATAGGAAGAGACTTCTAGAAGTAGTTAGTTAGGGCTTAGCTTCTACCCTAAGCTGGGAGGTTAGGGAGAAGGTTCTAGGTCCTTAATGGAGTTTAGGTGAAGCTTGTTGTGGAAGCTAGGAACCCTAGGGCTTGCTGATCTGGCAGAAGCTTCAGGATCTTTCTGGAATTTACAGTGGTTTTCTGAAATGTAGGAGCTGAGATGAGAATTATGAAGCTAAATTGGGGTGGTGACGTGGCATGTCCGCCGCGGAACCGCGGCGCAAGGCGGCTCCGACCGCGGTTCCGCGGCCACTTGGCTTCCTTGGTGCTTCATACTTCATGGTATGTTTGCTTCTGTACCTTGATGTATTTCCTGATATGTTGAATCTCTGAATTCATTCAAGATCATTGCCAGATTCCAATTCCTTGAGTTGGCGTATTTTTTAGCAGTCTTTGTTGTGTAATTTTGACCGATCTTCTGTAATTTCCTGCACAGACTTCGAAACACAAGTTGCGATATGCAAGAATGATGTGATGCTATGAAATACAGTCAATTTCCCTTATAGTGCCGGTTTTAAAGTCTAACACATGCAATCTGATATTTGACGACTATTTTGCTAATATATGCTATATGAATGCCGAACACTTCTAGATGAGTGCAAATGATAGGGAAATTGTCGGTTTAAAGATGCAGTATTTTCGACTGATCAGGACTTTAAAGAATTTGATTGAGATTTCAAAAGTTTTGAAAATGCTATTATCACTTACTACTTTTGATGGTTTAGATTGCTGGGTTTTTGGCTTACTTGAATTACGTTACGCCTGGAGACGTTACGTAGTTTAAGGGCCGTCACGTGCTATTTTGGGTCGTGATAGTATTATACCCTATGCTTCAGCCGTAGGATCTATAATGTATATGATGTTATGTACTCACCCTGATATTGCTTATGCACTAGCTGTAGTAAGGAGGTATCAATCCAACCCAGGGAAGAAACATTGGATAGTAGTGAAGAACATTCTTAAGTACTTACAAAGGACTAAAGAATTTTTCTTGGTGTATGGTAATGGGGATCTCCAAATGGAGGCCTTTACCGATTCCAGCCTTCAAAGTGATAAGGATGACAGTAAGTCTATCTCAGGGTTTGTATTTACCACAATGAAAGGGCGGTTAGTTGGAAGAGTTCCAAACAGGATACCGTTGCAGACTCCACGATGGAAGTTGAGTATATTGCTGCAAATGATGCTTCCAAAGAAGGCGTCTGGATGAGGAAGTTCATCGCGGAACTAAGGGTAGTTCCATCCATTGTTGATCCAATACCATTGTATTGTGATAATAATGGTGCTATGGCATTAGCCAAAGAACCGAGGACCCATCAGAAGTCCAGACACATCCTGCAGCGATATCATTTGATCCGGGAGATAGTAGATTGACAAGAGATTGAGATTCGAAGAGTAGATACAAAGAATAACACTGCAGATCCACTTATCAAGGCCCTTTCACAGCCGCAGCATGAGCGACTTTTAGAGATGTTGGGTATGAGATACGCCAATAATTGGCCTTAATGCAAGTGGGAGATTGTTGGATATATATATGCCTTAGAGGCCATTATATGTATAGTGGATGCTTGGACATGTATATATGTATATAGATGACTTTCTTGCTTGACATGATAGTATGCTATCTGGTTTACTTTATCTTGACATGTTCATTTGATCATGCATCTTATTCATTTGGTACATGTTGATAAAGCCCATAGGATATTTGCTTGACTACTGCGATTATGATGCTGATCATACTAGTAGGACACCTGTAGTTTATAAGCATATCCTTTAACTGTTTCTAGTCATGGGTGTATCGAGACGGGGAATCGATATTCCAGAGTAGACTAGCGTATACCATTCTTCTTCTATATGATGGGCGATGGATGATCCCATATCCATCTGGTGTGATGACACCATAGATTGTATGCGGGTGCTCAGTGGAGACTGGGTACACTAAACGGACTCACCGAGAACTCCTATGTGGTAGTATATCTATCGTCGGATAGCAGTTCTCAGGTAACACTGGTACAGGTTAGTCTGTAGACCCAAGATCGTCATAGAGTCTTGTGTGTCCTCCCACTGTACTTTGATATCCACCCTATCATAGCTCTACTGAGTCGTGCAAACAGGTGGTCTTTGGGAACAGTCCCGAGGCACATGAAGGTAATGAGCGATAGGAGGGGTTTAGTCACTCCCGGTATTGGGAGTTCATGCTGTGCTATGCTCGATTGGCTATAACAGGAAGTCCCTGGCTAGGGCTGCTGAGATTTACTGATAAGTGTTATCAGTAGTTTCTCGATCTGTTATGTGCCGTACATCGGCATGACTTATTGAGTTATTAGGGTCGACGATATCATCCTTAGACTTGATATGCAGCATATCTGACAAAAAGACCGGACTGTACGGTAAGTGTTGCCAATTGGCTCAACGGGAGTTTTAACAGCTTCGCTGGTTTTCTTCTGATCGCTCAATACCCGGGTGGCCGTTACGTTTAGCTGACCGCTTACGGCTTGTGGATGTTTAATATGATCATCATCTGCTGCCGGCGTATTGATGATCTTAGAGTCCCACAATGAAGTTTCCTAGCTCAGACGAAAAGATGTGGTGTGCATATGAGATATGCGCGGGGACCCGATTAAATGCGTGTATATGATACCGTATATTTAATAGGGCATTTTTATTCTTTTGGTCGGGTCGTATGTGATATGACTGGTTATTGATTTAACATTTGACTTCTAGATTAATTCTTTATTAAACCCTTTTCTTTGTCGATGTATGTAAGTATGCACATGATGATGTGCATGGACACATATATACATACATTGTATCATGGTTGTTGATACAATGGATGGTGGCAATGCAAGACTCACATGGTTGTAAATATGTATATATTTATTTATATTGAGTTAAAGAAGAGATAATTCACTCATGGTTAAAGATTATCTTCTTTGACCATTCTTAACCTAAATCTTAACCATGAGTTAATTTTCTTTTGGCTTTTAAACTCAATTGTAAATATCTAGATATTTACTAACCATGGTTTGAGGTGAGAAGGTTTTAATATAGATTATTCATTCTCATCTCATTATTCATCACAAAACATTTTGAGCTCGAGCTATGCCATTATCATCTTCTTCATCTCTCTCTTGAGATTTTCTTTGAGTGAGGTAGTAAAAAAGAAAGGATTTTGATTAGAGAATACAAACCACCTCATCATTCTACACACATATAGCCCATTTTTGTAGGGTGTTTGCTACACTTCTTCGAAAGATCAAGTAAAGCAAGGAGCTTTGGGTCAAGGGACTTCGGGTGGATCATCGTGGACGAGGAAGGACTCTAGCGATCCGTTCCAAACTCTCAAAGGTCCAAGGAATCACCAAGGGAGGTCTACAAAGGTTGTAATCTCTACACTTAGTGATAGAACCTTATTTGTATATGATACTTTGCTTGTTACCCTAAATATTCTAGTTAAAGATTCATGGTTAGTTTACTTAGCACCTCTAAAATTTTAATGTGGCATGTGTGATACTTCCATACTCTATAGTAGGTGCTAGGGAAACCCAACAATATATGTTGTGAATCATGAGTGATTGTCGTGCGAGACCTTAGGTCCGTACCCTCGTTGTCATATAGGTTGATAGAATCCCCATTGGTTTAATACCGTCGTACGATGATTTTCCGTACGTGGTGAGTTTGACTTGATGATCCATACCCTTGACTAGAGGATATCGTACGATGGATTATACCGTATATGTTGTTATGAGGCTGGATGCCGACTGATAGATTCACCGACTTGATCATGTTAGATACGTATACCTTATAGCTTTTAGCTGATGTTTTACCTTATGATACATTTATGTTATTCTCATTGCATTGCATATATCTGTGCTAGTACACTTACACCATTATCGATGATGTGTATGTTACACGTACAGAGATTTGCCGGCTCACACACTTCACATCGATAATTGCCATGTCACTACACAGTAGGATTGCTGCATCATGATATGACCCTTGCATAGTTTACTTGCTATAGTTACATATGCACCTTATACGATGTTGCATTTGACTTGGGAGAAATTGGGAACCGCAAGATATATTTTAAAACTGGATTCATTTAAAAAGGAGGCTTTCCCTCGACATGTGCATATTACTGATTCCATGTTGCATGATATACGGATATACTTACATTTCTATTATATGTCGCATACATTATGCTTTACGATTATACACATTGAGATATACTGTTTTCATGAGATTTTTGGATTTAAGAACCATGGTTATTTCAAAAGAATATATGTATTGTTTTAAAAACCCGGTTTCTCTTTATATGATATTTCAGTGCGTCCACCATCCATTTTCTCGGTTCTGAGATGTGTGATATGTGAAACCCGATTCGAGGAGGTGGATGATCTGTTTGCGGGTTCATGGTGGACCCGGTATGGTTCCCCAGGGAGAGAAATGTTTTTCGTAGAGTAGACGATAATCCTGGCAGGGTGGCCAGTACCTACCGTTGATTGCTTGGACCTGGCGGCTATCCGGAGGATACCGACCGGAGATGAGAGATGTTTTGGGCCGATCCGGACTGACGGAGCCCAAGATATGAGGATTTACGTGTCGATGCTGACACGGTTTCATGATGTTTCGAGTGTCGATGTTGGACACTCAGGTTCCATGATTTTGATGTGTCGCGAGGGACACACGTTGATTTATATCCTCATACTTTCATGCATATGCTTTTATGATATTTACATGCATGATGATGTTGTGTCAGTGGTTGACACGTGGACGAGATCCACATGCATACATACATTGATTATATGGTTAGACGAGATCCACATGCATTCGGGCATTGATTATATTGTTGGATGATATCCACATGCTGAGAGGCATTTACTTACAGTGTTGGCATATATATCGACCCGGTCACCCTAGATATCATAGTATTACTATTATGATATAGTTGACCTAGTAGTCGTTGTTTATTCGATTTCTATCTGTATATGTTTTTCTATTCACGAGTTGGCAACTCACCCCCGTTGTGCCACAATTCTTGCAGGTTGACCGTATGGATCCGAAGCGGCATCGCTGGCACCTAGCTTCATTTGGGTGTTTTGCATTGGTAGGTGGGACATTTGTATCGTACCCACTCTTGTATTTACTATTCATATTGTATCTAGTCAACCCCATCAATCAAACTAGTATTTGTATAAGTAATGAGACTTAGTGAGACTTGTGGTTGCGAGACATAGAGCGAGGGGTATTCCGCTACTTGTGGTTTTGATGTCTTACTTATTTCTTTATCTTTTGTGGTGAACTTCGTCGTTGGGCATCGTATACTTATATTTATGTTTTGCGTGGTTGTGGATCCACCGATTGGCGAAGAGTTAGCTCCCGCTTGGGGATGCCTTTATTATTATCATGTATTGTGGTTTTGGATCAAAAAATACAAAGGAGGTGCTGCCCAAATTTTAAAAAGACGAAACATGTTTTCAACTAGTAAAATTTACTTGCATTTTCATATTCCATCATTTACGTATTTAAGGAAACTTATGATTTTCACCATACCTTTATTTCAAAACTTTACCTCTTTTATTTTCTTAAAAGGGTTTAAATTTCTGGGTTTCGGCTTACTTGAATTACGTTACGCCTTTAGACGTTGCGTGATTCGAGTGGCGGTCATGAGCTAAATTTCGGGTCGTGACAATACCGGAGTACCTCTCAGATGGCTGAGGTTACCCACCATATCTGCGGAGTGGCTAATTGAATTTCAAACCCTGATTGAATCTTTAGGTTCTATTAAATTTTCAGTAATCGTTTGTGGTTCTGGAATCACATCCAATTCTACCATACTCCCACTACTGTTTTATGAAAAAGTCCATTTTGCTAAAACTGTGGTGAGTCAAGAATAATATCACTATTGATCTTCCAGATGGCAGACAGTTACCCCTCGTCATAGCCCGGGATAACCCATAAACTGCCATTACAGAAACATGCCTTGAGTTATCCAGAGTCTAGTTTTAAGCATAAGCCAGACAACTCCATATACCTTAACATCGTTAAGATATGAACCATTCTTTATACAGTATAGAAACAGAGGCACTGATTTAATTGGAATCAGATTAAAATCATGCAGCTGTCTCCAGTGTATGTCAACTAAATGGAGGGAGGCCGATCAGCATTACTCAAGTTAGGAGTGCATCCAAATATGAGTAACCTGTAAAGGAAGCAAGTTCTCAAAACCATTACTATCAACTGAATATCAAATACAAGTATCTAAATCTTTGATCATTTTGAAGAATCCTGATATTTGCATCACGTGGTTCTCTACTTTATTCTTGTACCTATAACTGCTCAAAACATGGACCTTGTATTTTTACGGAATACTTGTCTAAAACTGGAGAAGTCACAAGTAAACAGAATATAGTACGAGGACCAACTCCTTTGTCCTAATGGACTTTGGACAACATACAATACTTTGTATGAGTCCCCTGAGTTGAATAACTCAAACCCTGTGCGTCGTAGGTTGAAAATTGTATTATGGTTAAGAAGAATTACACCGTTGTTTAATCCTCATCACCCAATCATCAACTGATATAGGTAAATGTCATGGACATAATTTCAAAAAGTTATATCTCATTTTATAAAATAAACATACAGATATATCAGTTTGAAATTGGTGCATAACAACGGATATTCAAAACCAAATATTTGCCATCAGGCAAAACCCTAGGTGATATCCTCAAATATCACCAATTACAACGAATTCCGATATAATAAGGATATAATCACCTAATTCCCAATAACTTACTCCCACTCATCATCTGTAAAACCATATAGATGTGAGAATCAAACCTGGTAAATATATACCCTGGAGTAAGGATCTAATTAGGAAATCAGCTTTCAATTAACAACACACAGTGAAACTGAAACATAAAAATGTTTCGAAGGGGTAGCGGGTATTCCTAGTAATTCCTATTCCATTATCCATATTGCTGACTGTAACCGTATATTTCTTTGCCATCTCTCCAAATCTCTTTATTTTTCTTTACTCATTACCTTCTGTACACCATCCTTAGGGTAAATGGTTTTCTTCCTTCCCTACCGTTCGGCACCAGCCTATGGTTTGGAAGAAGACTATCCAATAAGCGTAATAGGTGTACTCTCCTAATCCTAGGAGTATTCTCAACTTGAGAGAAGGTAAAGATAAAAGACAACTGAATAAACCTTATTCCATTTCTCCTGAACCAGAATCCATCCTTGAACTGGAACAAGTTCCTTCGAGTTCGTATATAACTATATGATGGATTATCCAATAAATGCGGATCTTCGTAGTGATACGGAGTGTTCTGGAGAAATGCAAATTTAAGTAGGAGTGGTAATGAGATACGCGGTTTGGTCATGAATGATAGCAATCGCAATTTACATTTCTCTCTTTCTAATCCCTTTATTTGTCTTTACTTATTACCTTCTGTACACCACACTTAAGCTAATTGGTTTTCTTCCTTCCCCACCTTTCGACACCTGTCTATGGTTTGGAAGAAGACTATCCAATAAGCGCAATAGGTGTACCCTCTTCTAATCCTAGGAGCCCTCATATCCTGAGAGAAGGTAAAAGGAAAAGGCAACTGAATAATCCTATTCATTTTCTCCAGAACCGAAAACCTTTCTCGAATCTGAAACAAGTTTCTTCGAGTTCGTATATAACTATACGATGGTCATATCCAATAAATGTGGATCTTCATAGTGATACAAAATGTTTCGGAGAAATGCAAAGGGTAAAAGCAGGAGTAGCAATGAAGTATGTGACTCTGACAATTCAAAAGCCAGTGTGTTTTAAGATGGTCCGGTTAACTTGGTTACTGAGTTATAGTCTAGGTTCGGGACATGGTCGCTTCCAAAGAGAGAGAGAAAAGAAACACTCATCGTGCACTCTAACCTAGATTAGAATGGTCAATC
Source organism: Agapanthus africanus (assembly GCA_030015575.1). Taxonomy (NCBI): domain Eukaryota; kingdom Viridiplantae; phylum Streptophyta; class Magnoliopsida; order Asparagales; family Amaryllidaceae; genus Agapanthus; species Agapanthus africanus. The sequence continues at coordinate 127,775,843 of CM057343.1, forward strand.
ACTTTATCTAATCAGGATGTCTCTCGCTGTATCCTCAAATTCTCCTCCAAACCAGAAAGAAGAATTAGTCGGGATCATCTAAAATCACCCGAGGAGTAAACAACTCATCGGTGGGAATCGGGATCCAACTATCATCGCATGATAACCTGATGGAATCCACTCAAGTTATCACAATCCAGAACTGACAAGTTTCTTGTATGTTTGAAACTCCAGATGTGATTTCTACCATATGCTCTTATGACCTTGACGAAGGCCAACATATCATAAGTCACATATCAAGTTCTACCCGTCATTGTCCAGGTTAATTCGAACCCACCCGTACATACCCTTGACGAAGGCCAAAATAGTAGTATGATTGTCCCAAACTAACGCATCTATCTATACTATAGAAAAGTAACAAATATATAGCAACCATACACTATGCCTTGACGAAGGCCAATATACATAGCATGAATACTAAGTGCTACCCGTCTAAAATGACGGAGGGCTATGAATGGTTTTTGGCAAAAAACCTTTAACGTAATAAACTTGATATCGTCGAAGGAACCGGATATCTTTTTATAAATATATAGTGGCAAAAACCTTTGCTAAAGGGGTCACTCCTGGTAAAGGGATCTCGGCTCTTTCCTCGTCGAATGAGGTGCAGGATATTCCAACTGAATATCTCGACGCTAAGTAAAAATTAATCGACTATAGTGAAGTTATTACCCTGACGCAAACTTCTGCCCAAGAGGTCACTCCCTGTGAGGGGATCTCGGCACTTGCCTCGTCGAATGAGGTGATGGATATTTATAACTGAATACCGTTGTGCAAAACAAAAAGAAAACATCCTTATAAAAACAACTTTTTAAAATTGTTCCAACAATATCGAATAGGTCTGTTTTCCTTGCATTGATCTGAATCAACGCAATCCCATCAATTAATCACACCACAAAAGAACGAAAATATGATCTACTTATATGCCATCCGCATTCGCCACTGGGTCTCGTCATCACCCGTTTGGTTACTTAACTAACGACAGAGCGGGGACTGGACTAGCGCGGGTGTAAAACATATACAACATCTACTAGTATATATATAACAATATATAATAATCGCTCCAGGCATGATAAATGCAACATCACAGATAAGCAATGAACAGATAATCTGGCAGCCCCGGGTTTCCTTTGAGCCACAAGTGAAACCCGACATTCCCCAGGTCGTGTGGATAGCCTGTGCAATGAAAACAAAGACCCCTACGAGCGCGGCAAGTTACCCACCAAAACTAGAATCAAGGCAGCCCCCTTCAACAAAATGAATGGTCCACCCAGAACTTCACGGAATCCGGTAACTTGAGCACCCCTCCTTGGGTCAACCTGTACCCCCTACGAGTGCGGCAAATAGCCCGCCAATTCTAGAGTGAGGCCCCCTCCGTCTCAACGCCATGAGATGCGGACTTGTTTCTCTCCAGAACCCGGCTATCCATGCACTCCATCGCAGGGTAATCCTAGTACGGAAAAGAAAATATGTACAATGGTGACATCGACCTCAACCCGATCGTGCCCCAAACAAATAATATACAAACAGGCAGAGACGGCAGTCCACATGTCGGATGCTCGTCCCGCGATATCAAATGTACAAATAAAACTAAATTGTACTAACATTGCACCCAAGCTATCCACCACGACGAATACACAAAAACAAAGCACAACACAGAACATCAACGTGAATATCACGTTCGCAAACCCGTCTAAAAGAACTATAGTAATTAGACAAGTTGTACCGCTCTAATGACATTCACGGTCGCAGATAGAAATGTATGCACTGTAAACTTTAATCAATGTTAAAAATATCGACTTCGAAATAACCCCGAATAGCCCCCAAACAACTAGATAAAACCATATCCAAACTGGGCTAAACTAGCAATACCACTGAACCAATATTCCAGAGACCAGACCACACCCAAAATACGATGTCCAGAAGAAATAGAATGGCCAGCCAGCTCGGATTTTTAGCCATTGTGCTCGGGTCAAAAAAGTTGGAAGTGGCTCGTATTTGGAGTGCAGTCTAGTGGTCATGTTAGTAGTCTTCTGAAGTTGCTAAAATATTTTTAGAAGACACGGAAAAAATTGACAGAGAATGGAATACTACGGGTATTGTTTCAGAGTTGTTTCGGTTTTGATACTTTAACATCGTCTAAACCAACTAGTATATGGTTAATGGGTTAGCTATGATACCATGTAGGGTTACGGCAGCGCCCCGGCCATCAATCCGTGGCCAAACGTGGAACAAAAACTTTAAAACACCGACGCTAACGGAACCCTAATCAACGGATCGTACCATTAACCCTATACTAGTTCTATATAAAGGAGTTTAAGAGATTATACCGATCGATCCGTGTCCTTCAATCATCAATCTCTATCCTTAGCTCGTTGCAGCTGCCTCGATAAAGTTGTTAGTGTATATGCCCTAGAGGCCATTACTGTATCATACTAGTTTGTATATTACTTAATGGAAGCTTGGGATATTCACAGTTGTATAGACAATCTTGCTCAAAATGGTAGTATGCTACTTGGTTTGTTCCTACTTTAAAATGTGCATGTGTTTCTTTTAGCTTATAGCTTATACATATTAGTGGAGCCCTTAGGATCTTTGCTTGATTGCCAGCGTTGTGATGGCAGTCACACTAGTAGGGGCTGGGTAATCTGCAAGCACATCCTTATACAGGTCCCTAGTCGTAGGATTATCGAGACGGGGCATCGATACTCCGGAGTAGACTAGCGTATGCGCTTCTCATCCCAGCAGGGGAGATGGTCTGTCCCATAGCCATTAGTACATCGTACTGGAGATAGTATGTGGGTGCTCGTTAGGTTACGAGTACACTGGACAGGACTCACTGGGAACTGTTGGTTGGTATTATACCTATCGTCAGTTATAAGTTCCCAGGTGACATGAGTACAGCTTAGTCCGTTGACTTGACACTGTCACTTCGCCTCGAGTATGTTCCCACTGTTCTTAGATTACTACCCTACCACGGCTCAAATGAGTCATGTAAACAGGTAGTAGCTGGGTGCAGTCCCGAAGAACTTGGAGGCAGTGACGGTTAGACAGGATTCGTCTCTCCCGGTATTCGGAGTTGATATCATGCTGTGTCTAGGAGAGCCATTACACAAAGTCCCTGGCCAGGGCAAGCGAGATTTGCTGGTAGGGTTTCCAGTAGCTTCTCAGGGTGTTCTGGGCTACACTCCGACATGACTTGTACCGCTATTAGGGGACTAACGTTTACCGCCCCTTAGGCCCGACATGCGATACTCTCAGATGAACAGACCGGACTGTACGGAGATTGTCACATTCAGGCTCAGTAGGAGTTCGGATAGGTTCACCTCATCGGTCTTCTTATCGGCATCCACCTGGGGACCGTTACGTATAGCTAGTACCGCTTGCGGCCTGTGGTTAAACCCATTGCCAGCGTAGTGTCGAGACTTTAGAGTCCCACACAGAGGGTTGTTCGCCTTTGGGCAAAACAGAGTAGAGGTCGCATGGTTTTGCGACAGGGTTCGTTCACATACACACACTTGTGCACATTTGGTGTCCGGGCAGTTATTACTAGCGGGCTTTGGTTTAAGCCAGATCATAGTATTTGTTTTGGGATTTGTTTTGTCTCATTGTATTCGTGTTCCTCAGAACACGGATGTGGGTGTGTATGCACAGTAGACAGAAGCAGAGGAACCTCATTAGGGTTGTTGACCGTTCACTTTTTCTAAACCCTAATGAGAATGAGAAATATGATTAACAATATTAATTAAGGATAATTGTGCCATGGTTGAGATTGGGTTGACCATTTGACTTTTGTTGACCATTTGACCATGATCATTTCTTTTGCAAGATGCTTCTTGAAGCTTGCAATTAGCATTAATTGTGAAATAATAATGGTCAATTCAACTAACCATCACAATTTTCTTTAGTTATTATTATTATTCTCTTATTCTCTCATATGAGAGCATGGTTGTGATTTTTCTCTAATTCTCTCTTGCTCTTTCTCTCTCATGCAAAGCTCTCCCTCTTCCTCTCTCAAAGCTCTCTTCTTTCATGTGTTGAAAAACATGAGCTTTGTGAGATAAAACCATCAAGACAACTCTCTACTCATTCTAGAGTTCTTAGTCTAGCAAGCAAAGCACTCTAGTTACCTCTTGGTGGAGGTAGGAGCTCAAGGTAGAGGCCTTCGGGTGGATCTTTCTTCAGAAAAGAGAAGACGAAGAGGAGGAGCCGTCTACACCACTCCAAGGAGCAAGCAAGAAGGAGGACCACAACAAGAAGAGAAGGAGTTCAAGATCTATATATAACCATCTAACCTAGTAGATAGAACTTTAGCTAGTTTGTTAGTTTTTGTTTAGCAAAGATCCTCTAATTTTAGTCCATATTACTTTGTGTTAAAAATCCATTTTTTTACCTATTCCGCCTCCCCGTAAGCACCGGGGTGGGTAACGTGGACTTATAGTGGTATTAGAGCCTAGCTAAACATTAACTAACATGTTAGCAAAGTGTTTAGAACTTCGATCTGAGAAAAAAATCGCAAAATACATCAAAATCTTGTGCTTTCTGTCGTTTTTAAAAACAGGTCTAAAAATATTTCCACACACCTGAAAAATACGTGCAAGGTTTTTTAGGAAGACCCAAGAAAAACGAGCCCATGACTTGGTCAGACTGCCGTGGAAGCGTGGCGAAACCAAGCGTTTCGCCGCGGATCCGCGGCCGAGTCGACTCGGTCACGACTCGTTTTTCCTACAGTGTGTTCAGACTGATGTTTTGTGATTTTTAAGATGCTTTGTTTCTGCCCAGATTCTTCAGAGAACGGTGTTGTGTTTGGGGTAGTTTCAAACTGGTATATTGATCGAAATTCTATAAACTTTAGCTAATTGGTTATATCTGTAATGTGATATATGTACTGAACGTCGACTAATCGCTATACGTCGATTAGTGGGGGTTGTACATATCTGTGATCTGTGATGTTGGATTGTGTATATGAACTTGTTGGATTGTCGCGGATGAATAGCCGGGGTTTGTGAGATGAGAGTTTATTTATCTTCCATTCGATGTAGTAATTGTAAATTGATGTAATATTATTTTTTTTGCCGCACATCCGGGTTGAGGTTGTAGCCGCCATTGTATATTATTTCTTTTACTGTTTTTGCTCCTAAGATAGACCCAAGGTGGGGTACACAAACTACCGGGTACTTTGAAGTGCTGAGTGGTCTGCTCACGTTGTTGAGGGAGGTTGCTTCACTTCGGGTACTTGGCGGGTAGTTTGCCGCACCCGTAGGGGTCTAGGGTGGGGTTTGGCTATTCATCGCAACCGTGTAATCCGTCTTTCGTTGCAGGATCGAACGAAACACGGATTCCTAGCAAATCCAATGTGTTCATCTGTGATCTGGAATGGCAATCATTGCATCTAACGAATGTATATATCTATATATGATATCTAGTAGGCGTTGCTTACGTTTTGCATCCGCGCTAGTCCAGCCCCCACTCTGTCGTTAGTTAAGTAACCTAACGGGTGATGACGGGGCCCAGTGGCGATGCGGATGGCATAAGCGTACGTCATATTTTCGTTGTTTTCTGCAATGGTAGGATTAATTGATGGGACGCATTAATTAATGCAAAGAAAACAAAGCAAAGTTAAATCGTTGGAACAAATTCAAAACCACTCGGTTTTTTCCAAAACATAAAACTTTTAAAAACGCGGAGCTTAAACCACTCCTTTTAAAAGCTATCAGGTTCCTTCGATTATATCAAGTTCATTACGTTCACGGTTTCGCCAAAACCATTCGTAGCCCTCCGTCATTTCGTATGGATAGTCAATAGTATTCAAGCAATGTTTGTTGGCCAAAGTCAAGGCATAGTGATTGGTAGCTATTGGATATTCATATGTAGCATAATTAGATGCGTTGGTTTGGGACAGTCGTACTGCCTTGTTGGCCAAAGTCAAGGGTAGGTACGGGTGGGTTCAAATTAACCTGGATAATGACTGGTAGAACTTGACATGTGACTTATGATTTGTTGGCCAAAGTCAAGGTCATAAGAGCATGGGACAAAAATCCACATCGGGAGTTTCTAAAGAAACTGAAACTTGCTAGTGCTGCATACCATTTGGAGTTTGATAATGTTAGTAGGATTCCTTCAGCATTATCTCACTATGATATTTGGATCCCGGTCCTACTGTGAGTATCCGCTACTCCTCGGGAAACTTTTCACTTAACGATCAATGCTATAAACCAAGTAGGTGTCAAGAAAGGTGTTAGCGGGGCTACGCCCACAGGGAAAAGAGGTTATTTAATTAAGGAACTTCACGAAAGCGTCGTAAAACCTCACTCGAATTACCGACACCAACCTGGCTGAACGGTTAAGCAAGTATTGTACGGTGAGACCAATCCCGACTAATTCTTCTTTTATGGTTTGAGGAAGGATTCGAGAAACAGTGGGAGCCATCCTGTTTAGATAAACTAAAAACCAATCTAAACTTGCAAGAGCATCATGCTAAGTGTTTTCTTCTCTCTCTCTCTTAATTGCAGCGACCCAGTGACCAGATATAGGTTACATCTAGATAATAAAATGAATGAATCTGACTGTTATGACTGGCAAAGGTCTGTCCAGATGTCCATTACCCATGACAAGCTGGGACACCTCTTAACTAATCCAACCCCTGCCGTCTCAGGACCAGTTTCCCCTGTCACGGATATTGATATCCGCAAGACATCGGAAAAAGACTGTGCGAATGCCAAGTGCCTCGTGTTGGCCTCAGTTGATGGTGCATACCAGAGGCAGCACGAGAAGATGGACTTAGCTTCTGTCTTCCTCCATAACAAAGATTTATATGGAGAGCAATCTCGTATCGCAAGATATGAGACCTCGAACGAATTGCTTCAAGCAAGGTTGGCTTTCGGGTCATCTATAGGGGACAACGTCCTTATAGAGACTAGCTATTTTGATGAGCTCACGGACCTGAAGACCAGGTTGAAGAACGGGTCAAATACTGACTTGATTCTACAGTCTCTGCCCTCTAATTATACCCTGAAGGAAACCAGGGAAGAAGAAGGAAAGGGAAGGGCAAAAGATTCGGGACTGGATGTAGTAAAGGAGGGACGTTCCTATTGTTACAGGAAAGGACATTGGCAGAAGGATTGCAAGGCTAGCAAAGCCAGTAGCCAGGATTCGAAGCATGTTGTTGCTTCGGCTTTGGGTGTGTTTGTAATAGAAAATTGTATGTCAATTAACCCTACTTTCTGGGTACTGGATACCGGATTAGGATCTCACATCTGTAATTCATTACAGGCTTTGAGAAACTGTAGAGTTATCAGGATAGGTGATATGACTCTCAGGGTTGCCAAGGGAATGAGCGTGGACGCTGAATCCGTAGGGGAATATCACCTTGAATTGACAAGTGGGCAGATATTGATTCTGCGTAACTGTTTGTACGTACCTAGTATTGCTTGTAATATCATATCTGTATCCATACTTTCTAAGGAAGGATATGATTTTACTTTTGTAAGCGATGTGGTCTACATCCACCTAAATCAAGTTCTGATTGGGTCAGGTACATTAGAAAACGGAATATACGTAGTGAATTAAGCTCAGGTTTTCAGTGTCCAGAGCACACTTAAAAGAATGTCTGCGAAAACAAATCAGGCTTTCTTATGGCATTGTAAACTGGGTCACATTAATGAGACACGGTTAACAAAGTTACATAAAGAGGGATACTTGAATCCGTTCGAGTATCAGTCTTATGCTACTTGTGAATCTTGTCTCATAGGAAAGATGACAAAGACTCCGTTCACTGGACACGGAGTAAGGGCGAGCGAGCTCTTAGGACTCATACACAGTGACGTGTGTGGTCCAATGTCTACACATGCGCGAAGTAGTTATTCATACTTCATTACGTTTACGGATGATTTCTCAAGGTATGGACATGTCTTCCTGATGAAGCATAAATCCAAGGCCTTCGAGAAATTTCTGGAATACAAGAATGAAGTTGAAAAACAAACAGGCAAAAGTATCAAGATACTGAGATCTTATCGAGGTGGTGAATACTTGAGTGCCGAGTTTCTGAGCTACTTAAAAGAGAATGGAATTCTCTCTCAGCTTACTGCTCCATACACTCCACAACATAACGGTGTATCGGAGAGACGGAACCGAACCCTATTGGATATGGTAAGTTCCATGATGAGTAACGCTGAGTTACCGCGATCTTTCTGGGGATATGCACTAGAATCAGCTGCATATCTTTTGAACCAAGTTTCAACTAAGTCAGTGCCTACCACACCATATCAGATGTGGAGTGGGAAGAAACCCTATCTTAAACACATTAAGACATGGGGATGTCCAGCTTTTGTCAAAAAGCAGCATGCGGACAAACTCGAGGCACGCTCAGTACAGTGCAAGTTTGTGGGATATCCAAAGAACTCCAAGGGATATTTCTTCTATTACGCAGAGGAACAAAAGGTATTTGTTTCTCGTCATGCCTGCTTCTTGGAAACTGAATTTTTAGAAAATCAGATAAGTGGGAGCGCAGTAGAACTGGAAGAAATTCCAGAACCACGAACTATTACTGAAAGCTTAGTAGAACCAGAAGGTTTGAAAGGACAGGACATTCCTGCGCCACTCCGTAGGAGTAGTAGGCAGTCTCATCCGCCCGAGAGATACTACGGTTTTCTCATAGACGGGGATCGAGAGGATTGCATCATTGAAAATAATGAGCCTACTAGCTTCCAGCAAGCCATTCAGAGCGGTGACTCGGTAAAATGGCTGGATGCAATGCGGACCGAGATGGAGTCCATGTACACCAACAAAGTTTGGACTTTGTACATTGCTCCAGAAGGGGTAAAACCCGTAGGCTGCAAATGGATCTTCAGAAAGAAGATTGGTGTAGATGGGCAGGTTGAAACCTATAGACTTGTTGCAAAGGGTTTTCGCTAAAGACCTGGTTTGGACTATGACGAAACCTTTTCTTCAGTGGCTATGCTCAAATCCATTCGGATCCTTCTTGCCATTGCTGCTTTCCACGATTATGAGATCTGGCAGATGGACGTAAAGACGGCTTTTCTAAATGGAAATTTGGAAGAGTGCATCTATATGGATCAGCCGGAGGGTTTCATTCAGAGTGGGAGCAGCGGTAAACTGTGCAAGTTGCTTAAGTCCATTTATGGACTGAAGCAGGCATCGCGGAGCTGGAACATCTGCTTTGATGATACTGTAAAAGAATTCGACTTTATCAAAAATCCGGATGAACCATGCATTTACAGTAAGGTTGTAGGGAGAACTGTGGTATTCCTCGTCTTGTACGTGGATGACATTCTCCTAATAGGAAATGACATTCCTATGCTACAGTCAGTCAAAGGATTCTTGTCACAGAGGTTCTCCATGAAGGACCTGGGCGATGCCAACTACATTCCTGGGATCCAGATCTATCGTAATAGATCTAAGAGGATGTTGGGACTATCGCAGTCCAGGTACATCGACACCATACTGAAACGATTCAGTATGGAAGATTCAAAGCGCGGTAATCTGCCGGCTTGTCACGGAATCACCCTCTCCAAAGAAATGTCTCCCTAGACTGATTTGGAAAGGGCTCGCATGTCATCTATACCCTACGCATCTGCGGTGGGCTCTATAATGTATGCGATGTTGTGTACCAGACCAGATGTAGCATACGCCTTAAGCGTTGTAAGCCGGTATCAGTCGGACCCAGGGGAGAAACTCTGGATAGCAGTAAAGAACATTCTCAAGTACCTGAGAAGGACTAAAGAGATGTTCTTGGTGTATGGCGGAAAGGACCTCCAGATCGAGGCCTTTGCTGACTCCAGCTTCCAAAGTGACAAGGATGACTCCAAGTCCATGTCGGGTTATGTCTTTACCCTCAATGGAGGGGCGGTTTGTTGGAAGAGCTCCAAGCAGGAAACCGTTGTTGACTCAACTATGGAAGCGGAGTACATAGCTGCTTGCGATGCCTCAAAGGAAGCTGTCTGGATGAAGAAGTTCCTTACAGAGCTTCAGGTGGTTCCAACCATTATTGATCCAATACCGCGGTATTGCGACAACAACGGCGCTATAGCTTTAGCGAAGAAACCCAGGTCCCATCAGAAGTCCAGACACATTTTGAGGCGGTACCACCTGATCAGGGAGATCGTAGATCACCGGGAGATTGTTAGTGTATATGCCCTAGGGGCCATTATTGTATCATACTAGCTTGTATATTACTTAATGGAAGCTTGGGATATTCACAGTTATATTAACTGTCTTGCTAAACTTGGTAGTATGCTACTTGGTTATATCTATCTTAATATGTATGTACGTATTGATAGAGCCCTTAGGATCTTGCATGACTACCAGCGTTGTGATGGCAGTCACACTAGTGGGGGCTGGGTAGTCAACAAGCACATCCTTTTTCAGGTCCCTAGTCGTAGGATTATCGAGACAGGGCATCGATACTCCAGAGTAGACTAGTGTGTACGCTTCTCATCCCAGTTGGGGAGATGGTCTGTCCCGCAGCCATCAGTACGTCATACTGGAGATAGTATACAGGTGCTCGTTGGGTTACGGGTACACCGGACAGGACTCATAGGGAACTGTTGGTTGGTATTATACCCATCGTCAGTTAACAGTTCCCAGGTGACATGAGTACAGCATAGTCTGCAGACTTGACACTGCTGCTTCGCCTCGAGTGTGTTCCCACTGTTCTTAAATTGCTACCCTACCACGGCTCAAAAGAGTCGTGCAAACAGGTAGCAGTTGGGTGCAGTCCCGAAGCACTTGGAGGCAGTGGCGGTTAGACAGGATTCGTCTATCCTGGTATTGGGAGTTGATATCGCACAGTGTCTGGAGAGCCATTACGCAAATTCCCTGGCCAGGGCAAGCGAGATTTACTGGTAGGTTTTCCAGTAGTTTCTCAAGGTGTGATGGGCTTCACTCTGACACGACTTATACCGCTTTTAGGGGACTGACGCTTGCCGCCCCCTAGGCCCGATATGCGATAGTCCTATACGAACAGACCGGACTGTACGGAGATTGTCACATCTGCCTCAGTAGGAGTTCGGATGGGTTTCCTCATCGGCCTTCTTATCGACATCTACCTGGGGACCGTTACGTACAGCTAGTGCCGCTTGCGATCTGTGGTTAAACCCACTGCCAGCGTAGTAGTCGAGTCTTTAGAGTCCCACACAGAGAGTTTCCCTGCTTCGGGCGAAACGATATAGAGATCGTATAGTTTTACGACAGGGTTCGGACGCATACGTGTTTTTACACACGTACGATGTTCGGACAGTTTTTACTAGCGGGCTTTGGTTTAAGCCAGATTCTAGTATCGGATTATTGGATTTATACAGTCTAAAGTATTTCCGTGTTTTCACGGATAGGAGGGGCGTTCTCGTAAATTGTCGAGAAGCTTCTAGAAGGATGATGAGGTGGAGGCTAAGGTGGCATTTGCATTAAATGATTTAATGACTCATGGTGTTATTCATACAAAGGAGTTAGTGTTGCATTTAATGATTAATGGCTCATGAGATGAATCACACAAAGTGAATAAATGAAGCATGGTTGATATTGTCATTTGATTATTCATTTAATAATTATTATGCTTCATATATATTAAAGATGAGATATTATTTAATTTCATTCTCACTCTCACCTTCTCTCTCCTCAAGCTCTCTCTCTTCAAACCCTAACCCTAACCTCTCATGTGTTGAGATCAAGGGTTAGCAAGACTTATTAATCCCTAACCCTACTCTATATTCCCTAGCTTGCTTTGATTAGCACTTTCAGTAACCTAGTTACCTCAAGTTAGAGGTCAAGCTTGAAGTAGTAACTCTCGGGTGGATCTTCTATCACAAAGAGGAAGCCGACGAGGAAGTGGTCATCGAGAACAAGAAGGACTTGATTCATTAGGTATAATCTTCTTTCATAGTAGCTAATCTCTCCTATGATGTTGTTAGTTAGGGTTTGGCAAAGATCCGTAAGTTAGTCGATGTTTGTTTAAAGAAAAATGATTATTTTACCTATTCCGCCTCCCCGCAACTCGTGGGGTGTATAACGTCGACTTACAGTGGTATCAGAGCTTCGCTAAACCATAACTAACTTATTAGCAAAGTCGTTAGAAATTCGATCCCGAAAAAATCCCAAAAACACGACTTTTTCAACAAGTTTCTGTCGTTCTTAAAACGGGGTCCAAAAATTTTTCAGGGACCCTTAAAATTACAAGGAGGGAAATATAAGAATACTAGAGAAATTTGGGTTCCTAACTCGGCCAAACAGCCGTGGAACCGCAGTCGATCCAAGCGATCAGCCGCGGATCCGCGGCCGAGTTGAAGCCGAGTCACCCCAAAATTCCCCAGTAACTCTTCTGTGTTAATTTTGGTTTTTCTGGGATATTTGTTTTCTGCTCAAGTCTCAGGTGCACTGAGATGTTTTTGGAGTAGAATCAATTGCGTTTGCTTGATCGAAATTCTAAGATGTTTGGCTAATTTGATTATATCTGTGATTTGTTTAATGTGTTCGTAAACCTCCCCTAACTGCTAGTATGTCGGTTGGCAGGGGGTTGCACATTTCTGTAATGGTTTTTACTGTTTGTGTTTGTGGACTTGTTGGATTGTCGTGATTGGATAGCCGGGGATGTGAGACGAGTGTTTCTTTCATTCAAATGTAGTTTGTAAACTGTTGTAATATTCTTTTGCGGGGCACATCCAGGTTGCGGTTGTAGCCACCGTTGTATTATTTCATTTACTGATTTTTGCTCCTAGGATAGACCAAAGATGGGGTGCACAAACTACCGGGTACTTTGAAGTGTTTAGTGGCCTACTCACGTTGTTGAGGGAGACCGCTTCACTTCGGGTACTTGGCGGGTAGTTTGCCGTACCCGTAGGGGTCTTGGGTGGGGTTTTGGCTATTCATCATGACTGTGTAATCCGTCTTTCTTTGCAGGCTCAAAAGAAATGCGGATTCGTAGAAAATCCAATATGTTCATCTGTGATCTGGAATGCCTATTATTGCGTCTGACGAATGTACAATATCTATATATGATAGCTATTTAGACGTCACTTATGTTTTACACCCGCGCTAGCCCAGCCCCGCTCTGTCGTTAGTTAAGTAACCTAACGGATGATGACGGGACCCAGTGGCGAATGCAGATGGCATAAGAGGACGTTGTATTTTCGTTGTTTTCTGCAATGATAGGTTAATTGATGGGACGCATTATATTAATGCAAAGAAAATAAACCAAAGTTGAATCGTTGGAAGAGTTTAAAAGAAACCACTCGGTTATTTTAAAACAGAGGATATTTTTTAATTGCGGAGCTTTAACCACTCCTTTTAAAAGCTATCAGGTTCCTTCGGTCATATCAAGTTCACTACGTTCACGGTTTCGCCAAAACCATTCGTAGCCCTCCGTCATTTCATTTGGGTATTCAGTAGTATTCAAGCTATGTATTTTAGCCAAAATCAAGACATAGTGTTTGGTAGCTGCTGGGTATTCATTTGCTGCATAGATAGATGAGTTAGTTTGGGGCGGTCATATTATTATTTGACCAAAGTCAGGGGTATGTACAGATGGGTTCAAATTGACAAGATAATGATGGGTAGAACTTGACATGTGACTTATGACATTTTGACCAAAGCCAAGGTCATAAAAGCATAGGGCAAAAATTTATATCGGGAATTTCTAAAGAAACTGAAATTTGCAAAGAGATGCATGCCATTTGGAGTTTGATGAATGTTGGTAGGATTCCTTCAGCATTATCACACGATGATATTTGGATCCCGATCCTACTGTGAGTATCCACTACTCATCAGGAGATTCGTCACTTAACGATCAATGCTATAAACCAAGTAGGTGCCGAGAAAGGTGTCAGCGGGGCCACACCCCCAGAGAAAAGAGCTTATTTAATTAAGGAACTTCGCGAAAGCGTTGGAAAACCTCCCTCGAAGTACCGACACCGTCCTGGCTGAACGGTTAAGCAAGTATTGTACGGTGAGAATAGTCCTGGCTAGTTCTTCCTTTTTGGTTTGAGGAGGGATTCGAGAAACAGTGGGAGCCATCCAGTTTAAATAAACTAAAAACTACTATAAACTTGCAAGAGCATCATGCTAAAGTGTTCCCTCTCTCTCATTGCAGCGACCCAAAATATGACAGGCCTTAAGTTACTATTAGAGAAAAATATATTGACAGGGCCAAACTATAAAGATTGGCTGCGGAATGTCAAAATGGCTTTGACTTATGACAAATTGGGGTATGTCCTTACTACTAAGGCACCTGCTATCCCTGGTCCAAAATCTAGTCTTACGGATAAGGAAATCCACAAAACTTGGGAATTAGATTGCGCGAAGGCCAAATACATCGTGCATGCCTCTATGAATAATGAACATCAGAGGAGGCACGAGGATATGGATCTTGAATCCATATTTCTCCATACAAAAGATCTATATGGAGAGCAATCTCGTATAGCAAGATACGAGACCTCGAAGAACTTGTTTCAGTCGAGGCTGGCCGTCGGATCATCTGTAGGAGAACATGTCCTTAAGATGATTGGCTATATAGAAGAGCTCGCGGACCTTCGGACGACTTTGGAGAACGAGTTCTATACAGACTTGATTCTTCAGTCGCTTCCTTCCACCTACGCCCAGTTTATTCTGAATTTCAACATTAAAAGAAAAGAAGTTGAACTTCTAGAACTCCTTAATATGTTGACGAGTGCAGAGGGCATCTTGCAGAAAGCAAGGGAAACACCTGCTATGTTTGTTCGCGGTGCTTCTTCTTGCGGGTCCACGGCTAGGGCCAAAGGAAGGAAGAATAAGGCCACTACCAAACCTAGAGGAGGTGTTAGTATGGTGGGAGTCAAGGGAAAGAAAAAGATTGCGGTGCCAGTAGTGGCAAAGGACGAGTGCTTCCACTGTTGTAGGAAAGGGCACTGGAAAAAGGATTGCAAAGCTTGGAATGCCAAGAACCAGGAACCGAAGTAAGCTGTGGCTTCGACTTCAGGTGTGTTTGTAATTGAAAAATGTCTGTCAATCAACTCTACTTCTTAGGTATTGGATACCGGATCAAGATCTCATATATGCAATTCGTTGCAGGCACTGAGAGACCGTAGAGAGCTGAAGGTTGGTGATATGACCTCCAGGTTGCTAACGGAGCTAGCGTGGGTGCTGTGTCCGTAGGGGATTATCACCTAGGATTGACGAGTGGACATAATTTTGTTTTGCATAACTGTTTTTGTGTACCCAGTTTAACGTGTAATATCATATCGGTTTCGTTGTTATCAAAAGAAGGTTATGATTTCACGTTTGTAAGCGATGTTGTTAACATCCACCTTAATCATGGTCTAGTTGGGTCCGGTACACTAGATAACGGTATATATGTCTTAAACCAATTACAGATTTTCAATGTCCAGAACACACTAAAAAGAATGTCTCCATATTTAAATAAGGCTTTCTTATGGCATTGTAGACTGGGTCACATCAATGAGACAAGGTTAACTAAGTTATATAGAGAAGGATATTTGGATTCGTTCGAATATCAAACTTATGCCACTTGTCAATCATTTCTCAAAGGAAAGATGACAAAGACTCCATTTACTGGACATGGAGTAAGAGCGAGCGAGCTCTTAGGACTCATACACAGCGATGTATGTGGTCCAATGTCTACACATGCAAGAGGTGGATTTTCCTATTTCATTAGTTTTACGGATTATTACTCTAGGTACGGATTCATTTTCTTGATGAAACATAAACCCGAGGCTTTTGAGAAATTCCAAGAGTATAAGAATGAAGTAGAAAACCAAACCGGCAAAAGTATCAAGACACTAAGATCTAATCGAGGTGGTGAATACTTAAGTGTCGAGTTCCTAGGTTACCTAAAAGAGAAAGGAATTCTCTCTCAGCTTACTCCTCCATACACTCCACAACATAACGGTGTATCGGAGAGACGGAATCGAACCCTATTGGACATGGTACGTTCCATGATGATTAATGCTGAGTTACCGCGATCTTTCTGGGGTTATGCGCTAGAATCAGCGGCATATCTTTTGAACTGGGCTCCTACCAAGACTGTGCCTACCACTCCATATCAGATGTGGAGTGGGAAGAAACCCTATCTTCAGCATATGAAGATATGGGGATGTCCAGCTTTTGTTAAAAAGCAGCATGCGGACAAACTCGAGGCACGATCAGTACAGTGTAAGTTTGTGGGATATCCAAAGAACTCCAAGGGGTATTTCTTCTATTACGCAGAGGAACAAAAGGTTTTTGTTTCTCGTCATGCCCATTCTCTAGAACAGCACTTTTTAGAAAAGGAAACAAGTGGGAGCGAAATAGAACTGGAAGAAATTCCAGAACCACAAACTACTACTGAAAGTTTGGTAGAACCAGGAGTTCAAGAAGAACAAGACATTCCCGCACCCCTCCACAGGAGAAGTAGGCTGTCTCATCCGCCTGAAAGATACTACGGTTTTCTCATAGATGGGGATAGAGAGGATTGCATCATTGATGATGATGAACCTACTAGCTTCCAGCAGGTCATCTAGAGCGGCGACTCGGTACGATGGCTAGATGCAATGCGGACCGAGATGGAGTCCATGTACACCAACAAAGTATGGACTTTAGACTTTGCTCCAGATGGGGTAAAACCCATAGGATGCAAATGAATCTTCAAGAAAAAGATTGGTGTAGATGGACAGGTGGAAACCTATAAGGCTAGACTTGTTGCAAAGGGTTTTCGTCAAAGAACTAGTTTGGACTATGACGAAACTTTTTCTCCAGTGGCTATGCTCAAATCCATTCGGGTCCTTCTTGCTATTGCCACCTTCCATGATTATGAGATCTGGCAGATGGACGTAAAGACGGATTTTATAAATGGTAATTTAGAAGAGTGCGTCTATATGGAGCAGCCAGAAGACTTCAATCAGAGTGGGAGCAGCTGGAAAGTGTGCAAGTTGCATAAGTCAATTTATGGACTAAAGCAGGCATCGCGTAGTTGGAACATCTGTTTTGATGAAACGGTCAAAGAATATGACTTTATCAAAAATCCAGATGAACCATGTATATATTGTAAAATTGTAGCACGAACTATCGTATTCCTCATCTTGTACGTGGATGACATTCTATTGATAGGAAATGACATTCCTATGCTACAATCTGTCAAAGGATTCTTGTCACACGGGTTCTCCATGAAAGACCTGGGTGATGCCTCTTACATTCTGGGGATCCAGATCTATCGTGATAGATCCAAAAGGATGTTGGGACTTTCGCAGTCCAGGTATATCAACACTATACTGAAAAGATTCAGTATGGAAGATTCTAAGCGCGGTAATCTACCGGCTTGTCACGGAATCACCCTCTCTAAAGAGATGTCTCCCAAGACTGATTTGGGAAGGGAACGCATGTCTATTATACCCTACGCTTCTGCAGTAGGCTCTATAATGTATGCGATGTTGTGCACCAGACCAGATGTAGCTTATGCACTGAGCGTGGTAAGCCGATATCAGTCAGACCCAGGGGAGAAGCACTAGATAGCAGTAAAGAACATTATCAAGTACCTGAGAAGGACTAAGGAGATGTTCTTGGTTTACGGCGGAAAAGACCTCAAGATCGAGGCCTTTGCTGATTCCAGCTTCCAGAGTGACAAGGATGACTCCAAGTCCATGTCAGGTTATGTCTTTAGCCTCAATGGAGGGGCGGTGTGCTGGAAGAGTTCCAAGCAGGACACCGTTGCTGACTCGACGATGGAAGCGGAGTATATTGCTGCTTGCGATGCCGCAAAAAAAGCGGTCTGGATGAAGAAGTTCCTAACAGTACTTCAGGTAGTCCCTACCATTGCTGATCCAATACCGCTGTATTGTGACAACAACGGAGCTATAGCTTTAGCGAAGGAACCCAGGTCCCATCAGAAGTCCAGACACATCTTAAGGCAGTATCACCTGATCAGGGAGATCATAGATCACCAGGAGATCGAGGTCCGGAGAGTTGCTTCAGAGGAGAACACTGCTGATCGATTCACTAAGGCCTTACCTCAGATTCAGTTCGAGCGGCTACTCGAGATGATCTGTCTTCGATACGCCAGCACATGGCCCTAGTGCAAGTGGGAGATTATTAGTGTATATGCCCTAGGGGCCATTATTGTATCATACTAGCTTGTATATTACTTAATGGAAGCTTGGGATATTCACAGTTATATTAACAGTCTTGCTAAACATGGTAGTATGCTACTTGGTTATATCTATCTTAATATGTATGTACATATTGATAGAGCCCTTAGGATCTTGCTTAACTACCAGCGTTGTGATGGCAGTCACACTAGTGGGGGCTGGGTAGTCTACAAGCACATCCTTTTTCAGGTCCCTAGTCGTAGGATTATCGAGACAGGGCATCGATACTCCGGAGTAGACTTGTGTGTACGCTTCTCATCCCAGTTGGGGAGATGGTCTGTCCCACAGCCATCAGTACGTCGTACTGGAGATAGTATACAGGTGCTCGTTGGGTTACGGGTACACCGGACAGGACTCGCAGGGAACTGTTGGTTGGTATTATACCCGTCGTCAGTTAACAGTTCCCAGGTGACATGAGTACAGCATAGTCCGCAGACTTGACACTGCTACTTCGCCTCGAGTGTGTTCCCTCTGTTCTTAGATTGCTACCCTACCACGGCTCAAAGAAGTCGTGCAAACAGGTAGCAGTTGGGTGCAGTCCCGAAGTACTTGGAGGCAGTGGCGGTTAGAGAGGATTCGTCTCTCCCGGTATTGAAAGTTGATATCGCGCTGTGTCTGGAGAGCCATTACGCAAAGTCCCTGGCCAGGGCTAGCGAGATTTACTGGTAGGTTTTCCAGTAGTTTCTCAAGGTGGGATGGGCTTCGCTCCGACACGACTTATACCGCTTTTAGGGGACTGACGCTTGCCGCCCCCTAGGCCCGATATGCGATAGTCCTAGACGAACAGACCGGACTGTACGGAGATTTTCACATCAGGCTCAATAGGAGTTCGGATGGGTTTCCTCATCGGCCTTCTTATCGACATCTACCTGGGGACCGTTACGTACAGCTAGTGCCGCTTGCGGTCTGTGGTTAAACCCACTGCCAGCGTAGTAGTCGAGTCTTTAGAGTCACACACAGAGAGTTTCCCTGCTTCGGACAAAACGATATAAAGGTCGTATAGTTTTACGACAGGGTTCGAACGCATACGTGTTTTTGTTAGTTATATGTATGCCCTAGAGGCCATTACTATACATAGGATGTATATTGTAGTGGATGCTGGGACATATATAGGGAGGACTTTCTTGCTCGACATGATAGTATGCTATCTGGTTGCTCTTTACCTTAACGTGTACACTGATTGTCTCCCTGTTACATGTTGGTAAAGCCCTTAGGATCTGTACTTGACTACCTGGACTATGATGCGGATCATACTAGTGGGGACATGGTAGTCCATAAGTACATCCTTCAAAGTCCCTAGTCGAGGGTGTATCGAGACGGGGCATCGATATACCAGAGTAGACTAGCGTATACCTTCTCGACCCATACAGATGGGCGATGGATGATCCCATATCCATTGGTGTTTGACATCAGAGATGATATACGGGTGCTCAGTAGAGACTGGGTACACTGGACGGACTCGCCGACAACTCCCAGATGGTATTATACCTCACGTCAGATGGCAGTTCTCTGGTGACACTGGTACAGAGTAGTCTGTTGACCCGAGATCGTCATAGAGTCTTGTGTGGTTCCCACTATGCTTTGATTTCCATCTTACCACGTCCAAGAGGGCGTGCAAAACGGTGGTTTTTGGGTACAGTCCCGAGTCACATGGAGGCAATGAGCGATAGGAGGGGATTCGTCTCTCCCGGTATAAGGGGGTTGATGTTGCGCTGTGTTCGATTGGCTATAACAGGAAATCCCTGGCCAGGGTTGCTGAGATTTACTGGTAAGTGTTACCAGTAGTTTCTCGAACAGTTATAGACCTCATATCGACACGACTTATCGAGCTATTGGGATCTGACGTTTACCACCCCTAGGCAAGATATGCGACATATCAGACGATCAGACCGGACTGTACGGTAGTGTTACTGGTTGGATTCACAGGAGTGTGAGCGGGCTTGCTCGTCGATCTTCTGATCGCTCAATACCCGGGTGGCCGTTACGTTTAGCAGACCGCTTGCGGCTTGTGGGTGTTTGATATGATCATCACCTGCTGCCGGCGTATTGACGAGTCTTTAGAGTCCTACACAGAGGTTTCCTGGCTCAAGCGAAACGAAATAGGAGCGCATATAAGATATGTGCGGGACCGAGAATAATACGAGTATGTGATACTGTATTCGATTCTCGCGATGTGACATTGATCGTTTATATGCGATATAGCCGGGTTATCGGATCAAGTGTTGATTCGATAAGATGTTACTGATGATACCAGTCGGTTATGTGCGTCATGACCGGATCGTTAAATCAAGTGTTGATTTAATGATTTAATGCATAATTATATATTTGATATATTACTTTGCATTAACTAGTATCGGTTCACTTTGAATGGATTTTCTCACTCGGATGTGCGCATTGTATATGCGATATGATTTTGTGCACTTGATTGTATCATGTTTGATGATGCATGTTTAACTATAGTTAAGTGTAATGAATTAAGCCATGGTTAAACTAATGATTAGGGTTTTCTTTTCTTACTTACTTATTTATTTATTTATTTTGAATAGATGAGAAAAGAATGGTTACTAGTTTTGGAGTTTAGTTGAAGCTTCATGAAGCTTTGACTTTGTAACCATTCTTATCCCATCCTTAACCCTAACCATTCCTTTAACCATGATCAATTCTCTACACTATACCATGGTTACATTATGATAAGTATTCCTTTTTTTTCTTTTCATTTTACAATTCTTATCATAATATCATCTTCTTCTTCTTCATCTTCAAGTTGAAGAAAACCTTCACTTCATCAATGGTGATTGATGAATATGAGTGAGAAATCCAATTCTAAAATGAACCCACTTCCTATTTCTTCATCCTCTACCTCTTGCCAAGTAGTAGAGTGTGTTTTCTTCACAAGTTTCATCACTTGGTGAAGTTGGAGCTTGATCTAGCGATGCCTCGACGTAGATCATCTTCGGCACGAAGCCGACGACCTTGCCCGCTCTTTCTCCGAAGAAGCCGACGCTAGAGCCCGGATTTTGATTTGGACAGCGGAGATGACTTCATCACGGAGCCGTGGAGGTGGAGGACCGGATCTACAAAGGTTGTATTTCCGATTCTTATAGTTAAGTGTTAATTAGTTCTCTTTTCGCCTAGATTTCTAGCCAACGATCCGTAGTTTAGGGTTTCTCGGCACCGTAATTTTTGAAATTGGCATGGTTGATGCGTTGTGAGATCTCTTGAGAGTGCCTAGGAACCCTACAGTGGTATCAGAGCCTAGCTAGAGCCTTAGGCAAAGTCTAGACGGAGTTTGAAGTCCGAACGAACACGAAAACCCATCCCAAAATAGCTCTCTGTCCTTTTTTCAAAAACTGGGATTTTTCCAAATTAAAAATTGCTAAAAAATTCATCAGGGAAAAATAAGAATTACGATGCAAAATTTTTTGTATGAACAGTGTTTATTGCGGCGGAACCGCGGCAGAAGCCTAGATTCTGCGACGGTTCCGCGGCTAGGTGATGACGTCACCTTCCCATTGTTGCACAGTAATTCCTATTTTAATATGCTGGGTTTTCTGGGAATTTTTAATATTTATTCAAGAGTTGAATTTTCTGGGGTTGTTTTGGGGATTCGGTGTTTTGATCGGAGTATCAAATTTTGTCTATGTGGCTTTCCGGATAAATTTTTAGAATATGTTAAAAAGTTCGACCGGATATAAATACCCAACTTTTCCCCTGTCGGAAAATTTCCAAGTGTTGGATTTTTCCATAGTTTAACGACGTTCTAAGTAGTGCAAGTAACACGATGGACCCTCTAGAAGACAACAAACCTTAACTCGATTATGTGACCGTCTTGAACTGCCCTTTGAACCTTCGGGTTTGGGGCAGTACGGCGTGCCACATGTGAGGCGTTGGCTTGACCCTTCTACGGCTGGACCGTTGGTACTGAGGCACGAACTGAATGTTGTTAGACTTATTTCATGTGTTGATCTGTATTGGAAAACTTGGGTGTTCGAATGTTCAATCGGAAAGTTTAACATTTTCTGTTTATCCGGAATCTGATACAACAATTGGAATTCACAGAAGTTATGAGATAACTGAATGAATGTTATAAACATAGCAGTTTAGTCTCACTTGATCGGTTGCCACGGAATTTTGATGCGATCAAAAGTCCGTCGCAATCACGTAGCGTACGCGGATATTCGCCGGGTAAACTTAATAGACAGCCTCACTCCAAAGCCCCGACCAAGTGACTGTAGGAGAACCCCGTCGCCGAAAGCATCCGTCAGGGTGCTCGCGGTAGCGGTGTTCCTCCTTGGTGCACTTCGTCGACGGTATCGGGGGTGCGGCCGCCTACTAAAGTTTGCGACGAGCATTCGATCAGGATGTCGGGAATCTTGTTGAATTCCCCGACTTGATATTGAAAAGAGTTTTCGATTTTGAGACTAAAATGCGGGGTTTATAATTGTTAGGCATGCGATGTCTAAGTATTTCATTTGGTCAGGCATGCGATGTCTGAGGTGGTTGCGGATTCCAACTGTTGTAGTTTTACACTTTCTTTTCTGTGACCGTAAGTGTAATATGTGATATCGCCGGTTTCGTTGCTATATGTCAACGACAATTGGGATGGACATATTTACTTACGTTGATGACATGTGATATTATGTGTTGCTGGATATGTTATATTGGATCGTCGTGTTTGAATAGCCGGGGGTTTTTATGTGAGATGAGTGTTTTTCATTTTCATTCATGTAAAAACTTGTATGTAATATTCTTTTATTGGGGCTCTTCCAGGTTGTGGAAGTTGTCACCGTTTGTATATTATTTACTTTTCCGCACTAGGATAGACCCAAGGAGGAGGGCACAAGTAACCGGGTTCTGGAGTCCAGTGGGAGACCAACTCGAGGAGTCGGGTCCGGGTCTCCTAACTCCAGAATTGGTAGGGTTGCTTGCTGCTCTCGTAGGGGTCTAGGGGTGTGGGTTTGGCTATTCATCACGACCGTGGAATCCGTGTTTTATACTGGCTCGTATTGAAAACACGGACGTCCTAGTATATCCAATATTTCATATGATTCTTCTGCTGCGATATCTGTGATGTGATCATGTGATGTTCTGTGATAGATACAGTATATAGTATATATGATATATTATATAGGCGTTACTTATGTTTTACACCCGCGCTAGCCCTGCCCCGCTCTGCCGTTAGTTACCTAACCTAACGGTGCACGAGGGGACATCGAGGCGAATGCGGATGGCATAAGTGTACGTCGTATTTATCTGTGATGTTTAGGTACTTAAATGATGGGACTTCATTAATGTGATTAATGAAATAAAAGAAACCTAAGATGTTGTAGAATCGAATTTCAAAATAAAACAGGTAGCTACAGTTCTTGCTTTGCACAGCGGTATATGTGATATATCCTGCACCTTATTCGATGAGGAAAGGACCGAGATCCCTTCACCGGGAGTGACTCCTTTAGCAATAACTGGCAGATGCTGCACACTCGGTTTGTCTTTTGATTGCTTTTAAGAGTTTTTGTTTTGCACAGTGATATATATGATATATCCCGCACCTCACTCGACGAGGAAAGGACCGACGATCCCTTCACCGGGAGTGACTCCTTTAGCAAAACTAGAAAAGCCTCAAAAGCACTCCATTTCAAAATTCATTCGATCCTACAACGATATCAAGTTCATTACGCAATAGGTTTTCAGAAAAACCTGTCGTAGCCCTCCGTCATTTCAGATATGTACTAGTTAGTATTCGTGCTGCGGTAGTTTGGCATTCGTCAAGGCGTAGTGTACGGTAGCTAACTAGTATTTATCTGCTTGAGCATATGATGCGATTGGATTAGGGTATTCGTACGGCGTTGTTTGGCATTCGTCAAGGGTCGTGCGGGTGGGTTTAATTCGATCAAGAAATGTACGGGTTGAACTTGACTAGTGGACTATGGGTTGTTTGGCATTCGTCAAGGTCATAGAACACTAGGGGCAAAATATTATCGAGAATTTCAAGTGTTGAAATTTGCAATGAGATTGCATACCTTCTATGAGATAGTTGGATCCCGATACCCGCTGCGAGTAAGAGTTACTCCTGGGAGAGTTTTATACATTACAATTAGCCGTTCAAGTAGGTGTCTAGAAAGGTGTCAACGAGGTTACGCCACTGGGAAAACGAGGTTTACATTAATTAGGTTCGTGCGAAAGCACGGGGGACCTCCCTCAAAGTACCGACACTGGCCTGGCTAAAAGATTGGTGAACTTGTAGTGTGTAATTAATCCCGGCTAGTCTTTCCTTTTAGGGTTTGAAGGAAGATTTGATAAAAAGCAGTGGGAGCCATCCTGATTAGATAAAATAATAACCCATCTATTCTTGCAAGAGCGCACGCTAAGTGTTTTCTTCTCTCTCTCTCCAGGTAGCGACCATATCACGCCTTAATCAAGATAATAATACGGATTATTGACCGAACCCGCTTGTTATACTGAGCTGGGGAACGTTGGTCCCGCTCCAACTTATAATTGTTATAAGACAGAGCAGGAAATTGGGGAATACCAGAATTCCCGTGCCGCCCAAACGAAGAGAGTGCATGCTGATGCATCATCTTCGGGTGTGTTCGTTACAAAGAACTGTTTCTCTGTATCCTCTACGTCCTGGGTATGTGATACCAGATCAGGATCCCAGATATGTAATCTGTTGCATAGGGCTACAGCTAGGTAGAGAACTGAGAACGGGTGATAAGTTTCATGAGGCAGAAAACGGGGCAAGAGTTGCAGCCAAGTCTGTTGGTCACTGTCACCCTGTATTACCAATACATTGATTCTGAACGAATGTTATTAGATACCGAACCTGATATACAAAATTATATCTCTCTCTTTATTAGTAAAGAAAGGATATAATTTTGTATTGTTGGATAATGTTTTGAACATTTCCTATATCAAAAGTTGATCGGTTCAGGCACGTTATCTAAAAGCATTGATGTTCTAAATCAAACTACAGTTCTTTAGTATACGGAACACACACAAGAGGAAGAGTTCAGAACTGAACGAATCCTTCTTGAGGTATTGTAGACTAGGTCATATCAATGCGACCCAACTAGCTGAAGTTACATGTAGATGCATATTTAAATCAGTTTGAATCTACATCTTGTGAAACTCGCCAGTCATGTCACAAAGACAAGATAACAATAGCTCCGTTTACTGGAAACAGAGAAAGAGTTAGTGAACTCTTGGGATGATACATGTTGATGTATGTAGGTCCCCTGTCTACACATGCCAGGACTGATTCTTTATACTTCATTACATTCTCTGATAATCTCTCAAGATTCAGATATATGTTCCTGTTGAAACACAAGTCAGAACCTTTTGAGATATTCACAGAATATAAGTTAGAAGTAGAGACCCAATACGGGTATAAGTATTATGTCCTTTGATGAGATCAAGGAGGAGAATACTTGAGCACGGAAATACTGGACTATTCTAAAGGAGAATGAGTTTCTCTCTCAGCATTAATCCTCTGTATACACCATTGCACGATGGTATGTCGGGGCGGAGCAAATACACCCTATATGATATGGTGTGCTCTATGATGAGTACTGCTGAGTTACCTATTTCCTTTTAGGGGTTATGCACTTGAGAAGCTGCATACCTATTGAATAGGTTCGAATCAAATCAGTTGCCTACCACTCCATATGAGATATGGAAAGGGAAGAGCCCATGTCTTAAGCTAGTCAAGATTTGGGGTTGTCCGGCCTATGTCTAAAATCAAAATCCGGACAAGCTCGAGGCAAGGTCTATTATGTAAAACTGGAAATGTTCCAGCTATACAAACTACAGCACATGATTTGATAGAACCAAAGGATTCAGTAGATTCCAACGAACCTTAGCCTCTCCGCCGATCTAGTAGGGTTCCTCACCCACCTGAGAGATACTTCGGTTTCTCTATGACAGTGGGAGCGAGGATTGCATCATGAGATGATGACCCAACTAGTTTCGAGCTGGCCATCAGGAGTAAGACTCTATAAGAATGGCTGGATGCTTAGTGATCTGAGATGGAATCCTTATACACCGACAAAGTATGGACTTTAGTTGCTATATCTGAAGGGTTAAATCCCCATCAGGAGCAAGTAAATCTTGAGAAGATTACTTGGTGTACTTGGAAAAGTTGAGACTTTCAAAGCTAGACTAGTTAAAGGTTTTCGTCAACGACCAGGCGTGGATAATGATGAAACCTTTTCAACTAGCTATGCTTAAGTCCATCCAGATCCTACTTGTCACGGCTACATACCATGACTACGATATCTGGTGGTTGGGTGTCATGACTGCTTTTCTAAATGATGTTTTAGAAGAGTGCGTCTATAAGTACACAGCCAGAGGGCTTCGTAGACAGTGGGAGCAGCGGAAACGTGTGCAAGATGCTTTATAGGATTAAAGCAGGCATCGCGGAGTTGGAACATCTGTTTTGATGTGTTAGTCAAAGAGTTTGACATCATCAAAATGGTAGATGAACCCTGTATAAACAAAAAGGTAGTAGGGAGTATGGTGACGATCCTCGTAGAGTACGTGGATGACATACTCTTGATAGGGAAGGAGTTTCCTATGCTACGCTCGATCAATCTCCACTTATCACAACGATTCTCCATATAGGATCAAAGTGATACCTCCTAAATCCTGGGTTTTTGGATCTATGAGATAGATCTAATTGGATGTTAGGACTCTCACTAGTTGTTGTGAGACGGTATCAACCGATCCTGGGGAGAATCACTGGAAGGGTTCCAGGGTGATAAAGACGACTGAATGTCAGTCACAGGCATTGTCTTTACCCTCAGTAAAGGGACGGTATGTTGGAAGAGTTCCAAGCTAGATACCGTGGCATACTAGACGATAAAGGCTGAATACATCGCTACTTAAGATGCTACCATAGAGGCAGTCTGGGTGTATAATAGTTCATGAGATGAACTTCGTTCCTACCATTGTGAGACAATGGAGTTGTGGCTTATGCCAAGGAACACCCGTCCCATCAGTGACCCAGGCGTATTCTGAGGCCGCATCACCTGATCATGGAGATAGTTGATCTCCATGGTGATCGAGGTAAGGAGAGTAGATTCTGAGGACAACACAGCGGATCCACTCATAAAGGCCTGTTCCCAAAGAGAGATTTTTTTATGGGATGGTTGAGTATGAGATACTGCAACCACTGCTACAGATGGCCCTAGTGCAAGTGGGAGATTGTTAGTTATATGTATGCCCTAGAGGCCATTACTATACATAGGATGTATATTGTAGTGGATGCTGGGACATATATAGGGAGGACTTTCTTGCTCGACATGATAGTATGCTATCTGGTTGCTCTTTACCTTAACGTGTACACTGATTGTCTCCCTGTTACATGTTGGTAAAGCCCTTAGGATCTATACTTGACTACCTGGACTATGATGCGGATCATACTAGTGGGGACATGGTAGTCCATAAGTACATCCTTCAAAGTCCTTAGTCGAGGGTGTATCGAGACGGGGCATCGATATACCAGAGTAGACTAGCGTATACCTTCTCGACCCATACAGATGGGCGATGGATGATCCCATATCCATTGGTGTTTGACATCAGAGATGATATACGGGTGCTCAGTAGAGACTGGGTACACTGGACGGACTCGCCGAGAACTCCCAGATGGTATTATACCTCACGTCAGATGGCAGTTCTCTGGTGACACTGGTACAGAGTAGTCTGTTGACCCGAGATCGTCATAGAGTCTTGTGTGGTTCCCACTGTGCTTTGATTTCCATCTTACCACGTCCAAGAGGGCGTGCAAAACGGTGGTTTTTGGGTACAGTCCCGAGTCACATGGAGGCAATGAGCGATAGGAGGGGATTCGTCTCTCCCGGTATAAGGGGGTTGATGTTGCGCTGTGTTCAATTGGCTATAACAGGAAATCCCTGGCCAGGGTTGCTGAGATTTACTGGTAAGTGTTACCAGTAGTTTCTCGAACAGTTATAGACCTCATATCGACACGACTTATCGAGCTATTGGGGTCTGACGTTTACCACCCTTAGGCAAGATATGCGACATATCAGACGATCAGACCGGACTGTACGGTAGTGTTACTGGTTGGATTCACAGGAGTGTGAGCGGGCTTGCTCGTCGATCTTCTGATCGCTCAATACCCGGGTGGCCGTTACGTTTAGCAGACCGCTTGCGGCTTGTGGGTGTTTGATATGATCATCACCTGCTGCCGGCGTATTGACGAGTCTTTAGAGTCCTACACAGAGGTTTCCTGGCTCAAGCGAAACGAAATAGGAGCGCATATAAGATATGTGCGGGACCGAGAATAATACGAGTATGTGATACTGTATTCGATTCTCACGATGTGACATTGATCGGTTATATGCGATATAGCCGGGTTATCGGATCAAGTGTTGATTCGATAAGATGTTACTGATGATACCAGTCGGTTATGTGCGTCATGACCGGATCGTTAAATCAAGTGTTGATTTAATGATTTAATGCATAATTATATATTTGATATATTACTTTGCATTAACTAGTATCGGTTCACTTTGAATGGATTTTCTCACTCGGATGTGCGCATTGTATATGCGATATGATTTTGTGCACTTGATTGTATCATGTTTGATGATGCATGTTTAACAATAGTTAAGTGTAATGAATTAAGCCATGGTTAAACTAATGATTAGGGTTTTCTTTTCTTACTTACTTATTTATTTATTTATTTTGAATAGATGAGAAAAGAATGGTTGCTAGTTTTGGAGTTTAGTTGAAGCTTCATGAAGCTTTGACTTTGTAACCATTCTTATCCCATCCTTAACCCTAACCATTCCTTTAACCATGATCAATTCTCTACACTATACCATGGTTACATTATGATAAGTATTCCTTTTTTTCTTTTCATTTTACAATTCTTATCATAATATCATCTTCTTCTTCTTCATCTTCAAGTTGAAGAAAACCTTCACTTCATCAATGGTGATTGATGAATATGAGTGAGAAATCCAATTCTAAAATGAACCCACTTCCTATTTCTTCATCCTCTACCTCTTGCCAAGTAGTAGAGTGTGTTTTCTTCACAAGTTTCATCACTTGGTGAAGTTGGAGCTTGATCTAGCGATGCCTCGACGTAGATCATCTTCGGCACGAAGCCGACGACCTTGCCCGCTCTTTCTCCGATGAAGCCGACGCTAGAGCCCGGATTTTGATTTGGACAGCGGAGATGACTTCATCACGGAGCCGTGGAGGTGGAGGACCGGATCTACAAAGGTTGTATTTCCGATTCTTATAGTTAAGTGTTAACTAGTTCTCTTTTCGCCTAGATTTCTAGCCAACGATCCGTAGTTTAGGGTTTCTCGGCACCGTAATTTTTGAAATTGGCATGGTTGATGCCTTGTGAGACCTCTTGAGAGTGCCTAGGAAACCTACAGTTTTTACGCACGTACGATGTTCGGACAGTTTTTACTAGCGGGCTTTGGTTTAAGCCAGATTCTAGTATCGGATTATTCGATTTATACAGTCTAAAGTATTTCCGTGTTTTCACGGATAGGAAGGGCGTTCTCGTAAATTGTCGAGAAGCTTGTAGAAGGATGATGAGGTGGAGGCTAAGGTGGCATTTGCATTAAGTGATTTAATGACTCATGGTGTGATTCATAGAAAGGAGTTAGTGTTGCATTTAATGATTAATGACTCATGAGATGAATCACACAAAGTGAATAAAAGAAGTATGGTTGATATTATCATTTGATTAGTCATTTAATAATTATTATGCTTCATATATATTCAAGATGAGATATTATTTCATTTCATTCTCACTCTCACCTTCCCTCTCCTCAAGCTCTCTCTCTTCAAACCCTAACCCTAACCTCTCATGTGTTGAGATCAAGGGTTAGCAAGACTTATTAATCCCTAATCCTACTCTATATTCCCTAGGTTGCTTTGATTAGCACTTTGAGCAACCTAGTTACCTCAAGTTAGAGGTCAAGCTTGAAGTAGTAGCTCTCGGGTGGATCTTCTATCACAAAGAGGAGGCCGACGAGGAGGTGGTCAACGAGAACAAGAAGGACTTGATTCATTAGGTATAATCTTCTTTCATAGTAGCTAATCTCTCCTATGATGCTGTTAGTTAGGGTTTGGCAAAGATTCGTAAGTTAGTCGATTTTTGTTTAAAGAAAAATGATTGTTTTACCTATTCCGCCTCCCCGCAACTCGTGGGGTGTATAACATCGACTTACAAGATCGAGGTGGAGAGAGTAGATTCAGAGAATAACACTGTAGATCCATTCACAAAAGCCATTCCCCAGAATCAGTTCGAACGGCTGATCGAGATGATAGGTCTTCGATACGCCAGTACATGGCCCCAGTGCAAGTGGGAGATTATTAGTGTATATGCCCTAGAGGCCATTACTGTATCATACTAGTTTGTATATTACTTAATGGAAGCTTGGGATATTCACAGTTGTATAGACAATCTTGCTCAAAATGGTAGTATGCTACTTGGTTTGTTTCTACTTTAATATGTGCATGTGTTTCTTTTAGCATATAGCTTATACATATTAGTGGAGCCCTTAGGATCTTTGCTTGATTACCAGCGTTGTGATGGCAGTCACACTAGTGGGGGCTGGGTAATCTGCAAGCACATCCTTATACAGGTCCCTAGTCGTAGGATTATCGAGACGGGGCATCAATACTCCGGAGTAGACTAGCGTATGCGCTTCTCATCCCAGTAGGGAAGATGGTCTGTCCCACAGCCATTAGTACGTCGTACTGGAAATAGTATGCGGGTGCTCGTTAGGTTACGAGTACACTGGTCAGGACTCACTGGGAACTGTTGGTTGGTATTATACCTATCATCAGTTATCAGTTCCCAGGTGACATGAGTACAGTTTAGTCCGTTGACTTGACACTGTCACTTCGCCTCGAGTGTTTTCCCACTGTTCTTAGATTACTACCCTACCACGGCTCAAATGAGTTGTGCAAACAGGTAGTAGTTTGGTACAGTCCCGAAGCACTTGGAGTCAGTGACGGTTAGACAGGATTCGTCTCTCCCGGTATTGGGAGTTGATATCGCGCTGTGTCTAGGAGAGCCATTACACAAAGTCCCTGGCTAGGGCAAGCAAGATTCGATGGTAGGGTTTCCAGTAGCTTCTCAGGGTGTTCTGAGCTACACTCCGACACGACTTGTACCGCTATTAGGGGACTGACGTTTACCGCCCCCTGGGACTGACATGCGATACTCTCAGACGAACAGACCGGACTGTACGGAGATTGTCATATTCAGGCTCAGTAGGAGTTCGGATGGGTTCACCTCATCAGTCTTCTTATCGACATCTACCTGGGGACCATTACGTACAGTTAGTACCGCTTGCGGCCTGTGGTTAAACCCACTGCCAGCGTAGTGTCGAGTCTTTAGAGTCCAACACAGAGGGTTGTTCGCCTTTTGGCAAAACAGAGTAGAGGTCGCATGGTTTTGCAACAGGGTACGTTCACATACGCGTACTTGTGCACGTTTGGTGTCCGGGCAGTTATTACTAGTGGGTTTTGGTTTAAGCCAGATCCTAGTATTTTTTTGGGGATTGGTTTTGTCTCATTGTATTCGTGTTCCTTGAAACACGGATGCGGGTGTGTATGCACAGTTGACAGAGACAGAGGAACCTCATTAGGGTTGTTGACCGTTGACTTTTTCTAAACCCTAATGAGAATGAGAAATATGATTAATAATATTAATTAAGGATAATTGTGCTATGGTTGAGATTGGGTTGACCATTTGACTTTTGTTGACCATGATCATTTCTTTTGCAAGATGCTTCTTGAAGCTTGCAATTAGCATTAAATGTGAAATGATAATGGTCACTTCAACTGACCATCACAATTTTCTTTAGTTATTATTATTATTCTCATATTCTCTCATATGAGAGCATGGTTGTGATTTTTCTCTAATTCTCTCTTGCTCTTTCTCTCTTATGCAAAACTCTCCCTCTTCCTCTCTCAAAGCTCCCTTCTTTCATGTGTTGAAAAACATGAGCTTTGTGAGATAAAACCATCAAGACAACTCTCTACTCATTCTAGGTTTCTTAGTCTAGCAAGCAAAGCACTCTAGTTACCTCTTGGTTGAGGTAGGAGCTCAAGGTAGAGGCCTTCGGGTGAATCTTTCTTCGGTAAAGAGAAGACGAAGAGGAGGAGCCGTTTACACCACTCCAAGGAGCAAGCAAGAAGGAGGACCACAACAAGAAGAGAAGGAGTTCAAGATCTTGGTATAACCATCTAACCTAGTAGATAGAACTTGTAGCTAGTTTGTTAGTTTTTGTTTAGCAAAGATCCTCTAATTTTAGTCTATGTTACCTTGTGTTAAAATTCCGTCTTTTTACCTATTCCGCCTCCCCGTAAGCACCAGGGTGGGTAACGTGGACTTACAAAAGTTCGCTCTCCGGTCTCCCTCGTCGAAGAGGATCCACGTCGAGGATTAGTAATACGGGCTCCAGCTTCAAAACCGAAGCAAATCGGGCATCCAGTTTGCTAGCCTAGATACCCAAGATGAAGTAGAGATAGTGTGTGAATACTTTGTCTCAAAACATCCATAGATTCTCAACTCATGAGAGAGTATGGATGGAGGTGAAGAAGAAGCCATAGGTGAAGAAAAGTGTGAGGCAAAGAGTTTTGGCAAGTGAAGAAAATAACTCTCTGTTCTCTTTCTTGTTGTGAGTTGTGATCAAGTGAAGAAAGAACCCAGCACAAAAATAATGATCTGCCACTTGTAATCACATCTCACACCAAGAACCAATAGCATGAGTCACCAAGTGCACATGTGCCACCATCAATGCCCAAGCCAAGACTTGCACTCACACTTTCTATCACAACATAATATTAAACATTTTAAAGAAACCTTAAATGTTTGACACAAGAAAAAGAAATGGCAACTTCAAAAGTAAACTCGTAACGAATTAAAAGAATACCCCTCATCGGTATATACATACCTGCATCCGTATTCCGACTGAATACGAATACAACGAGACAAAAATAATCCTACAATATAATACTAGGATCCGGCTTAAACCAAAGCCCACTAGTATTATCCGTCCGATCATGATCCGTACACAAGTGCACGTATATGATCGAACCCTGCCATAAATCCATACGGCCTCTACAACGTTTCTCCTGAACCAGGAAAATGTTCATACCATAATTTTGCATTATTATATTCCCCATTCTTATTCATTTTTACAAATAAACAGGTGCTTTTGACCCATGTCTGCTACATAGTTGCAGCTTACAGGTTTTCGAAACAAAAACAGTGAAAACAATGAAAAGACGATACAAAAGTGAGACTGGGACCAACAAACGGAAAGATCTTGATCATGCCTACATTTTGAAGACTAAACGAAGATCAACAAACAAGTTCACAAAGAACAAAGGCAGTGCAAGGTTCAAGACTTCGACACGAAGCAAGCGGTAAAAGTCCACGATTTTGTTCACTGTGGAGATCTGGAAGAGAACTAGAAAATATTCTGAAGAACAAAGTGAAGAAAACAGATTCTAAAAGCAACCTGAAGCAACACAAGAAGAATCAGCCAACAAGCTCCTTATATGGCCGCGGATCCGCGGCCAAACAGGGGTTCTGGCCACGGTTCCGCGGCCATAAGGAACTCATGTCGATGCAAAAATCCGTGCGTCACCCGTTTCGATGGGAAATGTAACGGCATGGCGGCGCGTTGACTAGTCTTCTTAGGGGTATACTTGTAATTGCAGATGTGAGTCAATTGTAACCCTAAGGTTTCTATGATCTATAAATAGAAACCCTAATGCTCTTTTCGGAGCATGCCTCTTCTTGTGCCTCATTTCATCTATCTAAATTCAGATCTGTAAATTTCTGTAATGTATGAAGAGAGCATCAAATAAAAATTAGGAGTAATTTTTCTTTTAATTGCCCTAATTAAATTTTATTTCCATGCCCTAGGTAATTTCTTTCTTGCCTTAGTTTAGATTTTATTCTCTGCCCTAGATAGATAGTTTAGAAATGTTTTTCAATTCCCTAATGAGCGAGTAGTCTCCTCTCTTGTTAGGGCTAGATTTAGGGAAGGCTTAAGAGATGAAGATCTCTCACCCCTTTCTTGCCCATCACACGTTTTTATAGGACTCCATGCATACATGCACACACCGCTCCCTACGGCACCCTATCTCACGAGGTAGCGGTGATACCGTAGTATAAACGACCGGTTGAGCATGTTTTCCATGGAGGTTAGGGTAAGAATTAAGAAAGGAAGGACAAGAACCTAGAGGAAGAAACACTGTTTCTTCCCGATGGTACTAATCCACTTTATTCATTATTACCATAACACCTCATAGATCTTAAATAGGGCATAGAAAGCGGTGAGGAATATTGACTTTCCAAACTTAACCTAAACCTAACCCTAGCAAGATTTTAATCCTAGTTTAGATCAACTTTAGTTTTTAGATTTAATCAAACCGACACCAATCGGAATTAACTCATTAGAACAAATCGAAGATACACAAAATCCCTATGGACCGACCCGTACTCACCGGCTAGCTACCAAGCGACGCCGTTCTTGATTGCGGTAAAAATATTCTTTGAGATCAAATCAAATGGTGCCATTGCCGGGGTTGGCGTGTTATTTTTTTTTTGCAATTTCGGGTTAATATAAAATTGAAAAATCAGAAAAACTGAAAAAAATAAAATAAAAATATAAAAAAAATTATCATCTTGTTATTTTGTGAAGGGTATTTTCGTTTGAATTTTGCAGGACCGACAAAAGAATTCAGATCTGCAAAAATCCAGAGATCAAAACAGAAAACAGCAGATCTAAACAACAGAGGAAAATCATCACAGAGAAAGAGAAGAAGTTTGGAGGACTGATCTTCCTTCCTCACTGCGGAACCGCGGCTGTACGGCCACTTTGGCGGCGGAAGCGCGACCACGTGGTGACGTCATCATCTGAAAAATCACTATAAGCTTCCTCTTCTTCTCTGAAACCCTAATATCTCCTCTGAAAAAATTTCCTGCAGGATTCTTTGCGCCAAAAATTTCTCCCCTTCTCAATAATTTATCTTGTGCAGGATTCTTTGCGCCGCGCTAAAAAAATTGTTTGCAAGTATTTGATTGTGTTTACTGCTTTGCATATTTTTAAATCGACTTTAAGGGGATCTTACACCAATCAGATTGGGCGGGGATTTCATTACCCTTCCCAGAACCCCAAAAATCGTATAAGGCATATTGCATTGTCCATCATTTAATTAAAAAAGATTAGACTCAGTCCTAAGGACTTCGCGCTCAATAGGACAAAGGAATAGTTGTAGCATCGACCGTTGATCCTAACCTGACTTTGTGGTGTCTAGGCAAGTGTGTCTAAGGCAAGTGGTTACTTAATTAGGCCCACTACTTACGTAGTGGAGAACCTCCCACTTACCTGGCACTTACCTGGCCACAATTGGCGGTGAAGAGGCGGTTTGAGGTCCTACTTCTTGCCCTTTGGAACAGTTAGGAGATGTCTAGCTAACCTAGGTGACCCTAGATCTAGGCTTGATTGTGCATTTGAGATTGATCGAACGTGTGTCTAAGCCTTTTATCGAAAATCTTTTTTGCAAAAAGCTCCACATAAAAAAAACACAAAAAGAAAAAAAAGGGGGAATTTTTTTTACAAAAACTTGCAACTTGTCGCTAAGAAATCCGTACACCCCACATTCTTTTTTTCTTCTCTTTACTACATCATGGGTAACCCACCTCCCAAAACTCTTGCCGAATTTTGGTACCCTCATCCAAACATTGCTTCCTACGTGAATTGTTTTGGTCGAATTACGGACGACCCCTCCATGCCCAAAATTTCTTTGAAAGATCGAATAGAAGCGTCTAGGAGAAACAGTTCGACTCCACAATCTACTTTGTATCAACCATTTCAACCTTCACCACCTTCTTACGTTGATACCCCTTTTTCGAGTCCTGTTGTAACTCTGAAACCCATGTCTATCGCTGAAAATATTGAAAAATCTCGTAACCGATCTTTCACTCCTTTCAACACTTCCAGTTCTTCGGATCAACAAGTCCATTCACCTTTTTATCCAAATGTTGATCCTACTCCTATCCAACCATTCAATTCCTGCCAGTCCTACCCAACTTTCACACCTTCCCTAGACATTGCTTCTATACTGCCATTTGGGAGTTTCACGTATCCAAACAATTTTGAATCTTTTACTGAAACCCCTTCACAACCCATGTCTAGTCTGGAACAGTCGTTGGAAGCATACATTGTAGCTACAAACCAAATGATAAGGAATGTGGATGCGTCCATGGCCGCCCTTATACAGCCTAGTGAAACGGTAGCTAGTTTCCAACTAGCTCCAAAAATTCCAATGTATGATGGGACGGTTGGACAGATCGAGAATTTGAGTTGAGAAAGTGAGCTATACACCTTTCCAAATCAAACCTACCCATCACAAATTGAATCCCACAACTTCGGTTTTGAATTTTTATCAAGTGTTCCAAAAGATTCACCAGTTAAACATAAAACGTGTAATGAGTTGTGCGACTTTGTAGTGTTTGATTTACCTAATGTAAGGTGTTTTTCGTCACCCCATTGAGATGGGAATACGCGCGCTTGTCAGGCGTACTACAGATCCCCTCTGCCTAGGGTAGGCCGGGGTTTATTGATTGTGGGGATCCGAATCTCCTGCAGCCGCGGACTAAGCTGCCGTTAATTACCCCTGGCCTTTGGAGCGAGGGAACCTCTGATTGACGGGTTAAACTGGTCATGAGAACTCAATGTGCAATGTACGTGTGTGTTGTTTTGGAGGGGGTTTGGATATATCGGGAGCCACGCAGAGTTTTTACGGGGGTCCCGCTGTCCGGATAGCGGGCTGGGGGTGAAGGGGGCTAGCAACCTCCTTGCGGGGTGCGGGACAGCGCCCCGACCCAAAAATTTTTTGAGGGGGACAGTGTTGTGGAGTGTGTGTGTATCTGTACATATATATACATATATACATATATATAAAAAAGGGAAAAAGCGCCCAAAGGACGCGTGGGGTCAGCGCCTTGAGCGCTGTGCGCTTAGGTGCTGTGCGCTTAGGCGCTAGCGCGCCACATGTCGGCACGTGGGCGCTTTGCGCTTGAGCACTGGGCGCTTGAGCGCAAGCGCGCCACGTGTCGGCACGTGGGTGCTTTGAGCTTGAGCGCAGGGCGCTGGAGCGCTAGGCGCTCGAGCGCTAGCGCGCCATGTGTCGGCACGTGGGGCGCTTTGCGCTTGAGCGCTGGGCACTTGAGCGACAGGCGCTCGAGCGCTAGCGCGCCACGTGTCGGCACGTGGGCACTTTGAGCTTGAGCGCTGGGCGCTCGAGCGCTAAGCGCTCGAGCACTAGCACGCCACGTGTCGGCACATGGGTGCTTGGCACTGGAGCGCTGGGCGCTCGAGCGCTAAGCGCTAGCGCGCCACGTGTCGGCACGTGGGCGCTTAGCGCTTGAGCGCTGGGCGCTTGAGCGCTTGGGCGCCGGCGAGAAAAAGAGGCTTTTAGCCCAGAAATTCTCGAAAAGTGATATCAGAGTGGAGTTAAACTCCTAAGATGTTTTGGGGTTGATGAAAGGGGTTCTTCTTCTTTCTCCTCTGGTTGCTGGATCTTGAAAATCATGAGATATGAGATTTTAAAAATCTTCTTTTTGAGATCTAATGGATGATCTGAGTTCCTCTTTATGTGTTTTGTGGTGAAAAACTATTTAGTTTTATAGAATGAAGAGTAAAACTCTTGTTTTAATTCAAAAGAAAGAAAAAGGTTTTGGAACCTTGAAGAAGGAGAAAAGATCTCAGATCTAAAAATTTTTTTGAAGAGAGAAAAAAGTTGTTAGATATTTTCATTATCCTTGCCTTTATAGGCTATACACTTTACACATAGCCCCTTGGGCTTCACAAAATGGCATTTTGCCTATCCCATGGCTCATGTGCCATTTCTTTTTGCACATAAGCCATGGGCTTTACAAAAATTTGGCTTTATGCCTATTTTTCTTACATTTATCCATAAAATAAAATAAAAGAAATACAATAAAATTATTTATTACAAAATTTTATCTTGGCATGGGGGGAGGCCGGCCGCTTCATGTTCGGGCTCGACCCGGGCATAGGCCCACTGGATCTGGGCTTGGGCCCACTTGGCTTGGGGTTGACTTTGATTTTGACTTGGTCAACCGGGGTGTAAATTTTTACCCCAACAAATTGCCCCCATTAATAAATGCACACCACATATGTGGGTCGTGTGCATGAAATTGATGGATCTTCTTTTACTTGGAGGCGACCTGATTTGGTTCCCGCTTTTTGGGAAGCTGGCACTGCCCTTTTTACGACATGGAAAGTCGTTGCTTAACATGTCTCCAAGACGGAGTGTCCGTGATAGACGTTTCCCTGGCCCGGAGTCATCTGGTTCCCGCTTTGTAGGAATCCTGCGCTGCCCTTTTTACGACATGGACGGTCGATGCTGCCCTTTTTGCGACTTGGACGGTCGGTGATGCCCTTTTAGCGACGTGGACGGTCGATGCTGCCCTTTTTGCGACTTGGACGGTCGGTGCTGCCCTTTTTGCGACGTGGACGGTCGATGCTGCCCTTTTTGCGACTTGGACGGTCGGTGCTGCCATTTTAGCGACGTGGACGGTCGGTGCTGCCATTTTAGCGACGTGGACGGTCGGTACTGTCATTTTTGCGACTTGGACGGTCGGTTCTGCCCTTTTTGCGACTTGGACGGTTGCTGCTGCCCTTTTAGCGACGTGGATGGTTGGTGCTGCCATTTTAGCGACGTGGACGGTCGGTGCTTCCCTTTTTGCGACTTGGACAGTCGATGCTGCCATTTTAGCGACGTGGACGGTCGGTGCTGCCATTTTAATGACTTGGACAGTCGGTGCTGCCCTTTTTGCGACTTGGACGGTCGGTTCTTCCCTTTTTGCGACTTGGACGGTCGTTGCTGCCCTTTTAGCATCGTGGACGGTCGGTGCTGCCATTTTAGCGACGTGGACGGTCGATTCTGGATTTGACTTGCCCCGCTTCTTGCGGCGTCAGGGATGAAGTTGACTTGTTTCCGAGGTGGAATTTGATTCTACAAGGGAGGTCATTGGTTGTTTTGCTGACTTGATGTGATTTGGGTTGACATCAGCATCGCTACGCTGGAATGTGGTACCAGGAGCGAATCATCATTTGTCATGACAGTATTTGGGGATTTTGGTTTTGGTTTGGTATCAGCATCGCTGCACTGGAATATGGTACCAGGAGCGAATCATCATCTGCCATAAGGAGATTTCCCTCGTTCCCAGTTTAACGACTTAGGGGTCATCTGTTCCCAGTTTAACGACTTAGGGGTCATCTGTTCCTAGTTTAAAGACTTAGGGGTCTATTGGATTGGAGTTTGGGATTTTGGGGTTAGGGTAGGCATCAGCGTTGCTAACACTGAAGCACACGTGCCAGGAGCAATTCATCATTTGCCTATTCCTGTTGGGGGAGCGATGGCTTAGGAGACAGGTTTAGGTCCCTATCACCTAAGGCTTTTCAATTTTATGGGCCGTGAGGGTCCCATAAAAGCATTTTCTCCCTACGAGTCGTAAGGATCCCGCAGGTGTATTTTCTCCTTAGGAGTCATGAGGACTCCTAAGTGTGTTTTTCCTTTATGAGTCGTAAGGATCCCACAAAGGTTTATTCTCCTCATTATCGTGAGGACACATGAGTGGGTCTTCTGAATGGAGCATAATTCCAAAGGCGGAGACCAACCGAGTAACTGGTGATTGTGGTGGGGCATGGGTATGACGAGAATTATTTGAGCCCAGGGATTGTATACGGCAGTCAATTTGGGGACTGGCCGTAGGGCTGGAGAATTTTGAGAAATTGGATTTTGGTTGGCGTCTGCATCGCTACACTGGAATATGGTACCAGGAGCGACTCATCATTCGCCGTTTGGGGACTTGGAATTTGGATCTTGTTTGGCATCAGCATTGCTGCACTGGAATAATGCCATGAGCAACTCATCATTTGCCCCGGGAGGACTCGGGATTTGGTTTTTTGGGTCGGCATCAGCACCGCTAACACTGAAGCAAAACGCCAGGAGCGACTCATCATTTGCCGTTGCCCGTTGGGGAACGATGGCTTAGGGGACAGGTTTGGGTCCCTGTCACCTAAGGCTTTTCAATTTTATGAGCCGTAAAGGTCTCATAAAAGCATTTTCTCCCTACGAGTCGAGAGGATCTCGCAGGTGTATTTTCTCCTTAGGAATCGTAAGGATTCCTAAGTGTGTTGCTCCTTTGTGAGACATAAGGATCTCACGCAGGGATTTTCTCCTCACAAGGTCGAGAGGACTTTGCGAGTGTATTCCATCTCTTTTCACGAGTTTGCGTCCTTTCTGGTTTTCACAAACTCGCCGGTAGTCCTGCTGTTTTTACTCACGGAGCCCTTTCGGGTTTTCATCCGTGCTCATTTTACTTGTGGACACACCTTTTTATTTTCTTTTATTCTTTTTTCTTTTTTTTTCTTCTTTTTTTTTGCCACTGGTGGGACTTTAAAAGTAGTCTCACCGGCAGGATTTGGGAGAGATAGGGGTCATTTACGCCCATGGATTGTGTACGGTTTTGCAGGATGTATGATCCGGACCGTAGGGCGGGTGTGCTCAATTCGCCTACGACTTGGAGCATTCACACGTAGTATTTCTTGAGATATCGGCCATTGATGGGTGGCATGGGCCTTTCTCCCTTGGCATTTATTAGTTTGTAGGATCCCCCGTCGAACACTTTCTCGATGACGTATGGTCCTTCCCAGTTTGGCTCGAATTTTCCCTTGGCATGTCGATTGGGGATGATCGGTCTTTTGAGGACCAACACCAATTCGCCTTTCTTGAAACCGCGGAGACGGGTTATCTTGTCATAGGCCCGTGACATTTGGGATCGATATAGCTCCAGATTTTGCTGCACCGCGAGCCTCTTTTCTTCGAGAGCATCGAGCTCTTCAAGCCGAAGGAGCACGTTTTCCTCCTACGTCAACTCATGCTGAACGGCCATTCTTAAGCTTAGAACTTCGACTTCAAGGGGGAGGACCGCCTCCACTCCGAAGAGCAATGAGTATGGAGTGGACTGAGTTAGAGTATGGTGCGTGGTACGATATGCCCACAACGCCTCGTGAAGTTCGAGATTCCTGTCTCTCTTGTTGGCTGAAGCATTTTTCCTCAGGAACTTCCATAGAGTCTTATTGAAGGCTTCGGCCAACCCATTGGCTCTTGGATTATAGATGGAGGAATATCTCCCGTCTATCTTGTGTTGAGTAGCGAATCTTGAGACTTTGAAGCTCTTGAAAGAAGGCCCGTTGTCAGAAATGATTCTTCTTGGTGTACCGAAGCGGTATAGAATATTATGCTGGAAGAATGTCAGAATATCTTTTGTCTTGACTTCTTTTAGCGGGACAGCTTCAGCCCATCTAGAGAAGTAGTCTATCGCGGCCAGTATGAACCGGTGGCCTTTAGATGACGGAAGATCAATTGGGCCAACAATATCGGTGCCCCAGACTTCGAAGGGCCACGACGCCACCGTAGGATGCAACGGATTGGGATGCTTGTAAATGAAATCACCATGGATTTTGCAGATCTGACATTTCTGTGCATGCTCTCCGCAATCCCATATCATGGTGGGCCAGTAATACCTAAGCCGTTTGATTTGAAGTCGCATCTTGGGGCCAGATTGGTGAGCACCGCAAACGCCCGAGTGAACATCTTTCATGACCTTTTGGGCATCGGCCAATGACAGACACCTGAGCCAGAGTTGGTCAGATGACCTGCGATATAACGTGTCATTTACAAACACGTATCGGAGAGCTCTTTTCTTCAGCTGAATCCTCGCAGACTTTTCTTCGGGCAGCTTGTCGTATCGGAGGTACTCTATGAAGGGTTCTCTCCAATCGGGCTCGTCTTGGATGATCGAAGCTTCTTCGGCAGGACTGCTCTTATGTTCCGCACTTTCCTCTTCTCGTAGAGAGACTGGGGGTAGAATTTGTCGGCTCCTGACTGTGATCAGAATTTCGTCCATGTCAGGATCAGCCAGCTCCTTGGCTAAGCGAGCGAGTACGTCAGCCTTTCCATTCAACGCTCTAGGGACTCTCATTAGTTCAATGTGATTGAACCGTTTCATGAGTTCTACCACTCGGCCTCTGTACCGAGCTAACTCGGGTTTGTATATCTTATAGTCGCCGCTTACTTGGTTGATGACAAGCTGGGAGTCACCGTAAACCCGTAGCCGAAGGATTTCCATTTCTATGGCGAGTTCCAAACCAGCTATCAGGGCTTCATACTCAGCTTCGTTGTTCGTTCGAGGCTCGATGAGAGCGAAAGAACGCTGTAGGGTTCCCATTGATGGTGTAATGAACATCAATCCTATCCCTGCTTTTATCTCCGGGACGCTTGATTTACTGGAGGTCCTTATTGATGAGGCTCCATCGAAGTAGAGCTCCCAACATGGCCCATCTTCCTCGAGGTGCAGCACTTGTTCGTCGGGTAACTCACAATTTAGCGGCGACCCTTCTGGTATAGGATGAGCGGCAAGGAAGTATGCAAGAGCTTGCCCTTTCACTGCTTTCTAAGGAGTATAAACTATGTCAAACTCAAGTAGCATGACAGCCCATCTTGCCATTCTGCCGGCTAGGCTTGCTCTGGTCATCAAGTGTTTGAGCGGGTCGACCTTGGAGATCAGCATAACCCGATGAGCGAGCAGATAGTGCCTCAGCTTCTTCACAGCAAATATCAGAGCCAGGCATTGCTTTTCAATTGGGGAATAATTGTGTTCCGCCCCGACTAGAGTTCGACTGAAGTAGTAGAGGGCATTTTCTTTTCCCTCCTCGTTATTCTGGGCAAGGAGCGCACCGAGTGACTCATCTAGCGCGGCAGTGTAGAGAATCAGCGGTTTATTTGGAATGGGAGCGGCCAGCACTGGAGGGTGCAACAAGTATTGTTTGATGCTTTCGAACGCTGCTTGACATTCAGCATCCCAGATAAAAGGTGCTCCTTTCTTCATGAGCTTTGAGAAGGGCCTACATCTCCCCGATAAATTTGAGATAAACCTCCGTATATAAGCAAGCTTGCCTTGAAAAGATCTTAGCTGCGTCAGACTCTTCGGAGGGGGCATCTCCATGATGGCCTTTATCTTTGATGGGTCAACTTCGATCCCTTGATGTCGGACTATGAAGCCTAGGAATTTTCCCGATGACACGCCAAAAGTGCATTTCAGAGGATTCATCTTCAGATCGTATTCCGTCAGTCAGGTGAGAACGGTCCTAAGATCTTGGATATGATCGGCCTTGGTTTTAGTCTTGAAGACCAGATCATCAACATAACATTCGACGACTTTATGAATTAGGTCATCGAAGATATTGGTCATTGCCCTTTGGTACGTAGCACCTGCGTTCTTCAGTCCGAACGGCATCACCTTGTAGCAGTATATTCCGATCGGGGTTCGGAATGCTGTGTGCTTCTCATCCTCGGGCGACATCTTGATCTGATTATATCTAGACGAGCCATCCATAAAGGTGAACAAATCATAATTTGAGGTGTCATCGACCGTCATTTCCATGACCGGTAGCGGAAAGTCGTCTTTAGGACATACCTTATTGAGGTCCCTGAAATCGACACAAACTCGGATCTGCCCATTTTTCTTCTTCACTGGGACTATGCATGCGATCCAGTCCGCATATTTCTCTTCCCTGATGAAGCCAGCATCGATGAGCTTCTTGGTTTCCTCGATGACATTTTCTTCTAGTTCCCTTCTCATTCGTCGAGGAGCTTGTTTGACTGGCTTAGCATCAGGAGATATAGCCAGCTTATGCACGGCCACTTCAGGGGAAAGGCCAGGCATTTCTTTGTATGTCCACGCGAAG
The DNA here is from genome assembly GCA_030015575.1 of Agapanthus africanus. Classification (NCBI taxonomy): domain Eukaryota; kingdom Viridiplantae; phylum Streptophyta; class Magnoliopsida; order Asparagales; family Amaryllidaceae; genus Agapanthus; species Agapanthus africanus. The sequence goes on from CM057343.1 coordinate 127,819,857, forward strand.
CAGTCGACGAACTCATACAGTAGGGCCATTATCTGCTCTTTCATTTCCTTCGACAAGAGTGAGCTGATGTAGGTCGGCCTTGGATCATCGGGGGTTCCTAAGTCAATCTCGGTTAGCTCGTCAAAGGTTGCTTGTCCGCCATCTTCGAGCTTTTGAGGAGCTTCTTCTGGCTCGGTTAGCTCGTCTTCATCATTTGACTCTTCGCCGGCTTCCCCAATATGGGTCATATAGCATGCCTTAGAATCAGGCTGGATGAAACCTATGCCCCGCCTATCTGGAATTCGTCCATCGATAAGTACTCGGACCTGAGGTGGATGCCATAGCCCTTCGTAAAACTTTGCTTTGGACTCCGTTTGATATAACCGGCATCCGCACTTTTTAAAGTATTCCCGCATCTCGGGCGCATAGTATCTGGGATTGAGGACGGCTCTTATGCCTCTTTTATATGGAAGGCATGCGACAGACAAATCGTCCGGGTGCACAACGGGGTTTGACCCATAAAACAGGATGCCTTTCTGCCCACTTTTCCTTCCGGGGACGTAGAAAGTTTTCAGCTGGTCCACGGTGGAGACTGACAACGCATTGAGCTCTTTGCACATCTGCTTCGGTACCCTTGTGACGATTAGGGACCCTTCTGCAATTTCAAAGATCTCTCGTAGTTTCGTTTGTTGCATGGGGGTCCAATCTGCACCGCTGTTGCACGGCAGGTCCTCTTCCTCCGACTCTTCAGTGTCGCTGCCAAGATGAGGGCGGACTTTGCTTCTAGATGGGGATTCAGTAACAGATTCATCCATATCGCTACCGAAATGAGGGCGAGTTTTACGGAAGGACGGACTTCCAGCGTCGGACTCATCGGTGTCGCTACCAAAACGCGGGCGCACTTGGGCGTTTTTGCTTTTGAAAGTGACAGCCGGCTCAGATTTTCTTTTGATTCTTGGGGCCGCTCTATCCTCAGTCAGATGTGTCTTAGCATTTTGGTGGTTCATAAAGTACCGAGAATCTTCATATCGGATTTCATGCACACCAAACGGCTGGATGTCTCCGTCAATGCGTCTTTCTTCGCCATTTTTAGTATACTTCATGCATTGATGGAGAGTTGATGGGACGATGCCGTAATCGTGGAGCCACGGCCGTCCCAAGAGAATCTTATAAGACGTGTCGGCGTCGATCACGTATATCTTAGCTTCAGTTTACAGATCCCCGAATTTGATTGGCAAAGCTATAGACCCCAGAACTTACTGGCATTTTTGATTGAAGCCTTGAATGACAATCCTTTCCCTTGACAGGTATCGGACGTCCATTGACAAACTCTTCAGTGTTCACAAGTTCATGATGTTCACTGAGGACCCCGGATCAATCAATATGCGATTAATCCGACTCCGTCGCTGTACCCGGTCACGTAAAGCGGCCGATTATGCTCAGTCGTTCCCAGTAGCAAGTCTTCATCCTTAAATGTGACTGCGGCGGCTTGCAAAGTGTACTGAGCTTCTTTCATATTAATTTCTGCAAAGCGATCTTGATACCGCTCAGGGTTTTGTAGAGCATGAATGAGAACATCTCTAAGCTCTTGAGATAGAACCAAGGTATCGTAGATGCTAAGGAGAGACAGAAGCTTTCGGAGGTGAGCCAAAACATTATAGTCTACTGGGGAAGGACTTGAGTTTTCATCAGCCAGTTCTCTGCCATCTTCATCATTATCCACCTGCTTTTCCTTCCCTTTTGGGGTGTTGCCCTGATTTGGCGGTAGAGCCATGCCGCTTCTGAGCTGGATTTGATTGGCCTTTGTAGCGAGCTCCTCGTCCTCTTCGGGAAAACAGAGCTCCTCCTCAGAGTCGCTGCCAAGATGGATGGCATAGTAGGTCACTACTAGGATCTCTTCATTGAGGTCTTCTTCTAACTCCTCCAGAATTCAGCCGCTTATACAGGGAAGAACTCCTTCAGTTGAATCAGAGTTCTTTCTTTCTGTTCATATTCTTCGAGGGAATCAATATATTTTTGAATGGTCGATCTCCCTACAAATTCCTTTTCGCGCCGAGCTGCACTTTTCTTCTTCTTGAGCTTTTTGGATTTTGAGCCTGATGGAGCCGCATTGGCAGCTGGACTGGTAGGCTTCTTCTGCCCTTCCCATTCTGTCCTGGGCTCTTTCCGAAGTAGCTTTATCATCTTCTTCGTCCTATTAGATATGTGCGTACTCCACGGAGGCCGCGATGAGTCAGTTTCGTTTGTCAGGGCAGCGGGTTCAGCTGTCTGCTCCCAGAAGGCTTCAACTTCTGTCTGTATAAAGTTGGCGGTTGCAACTTGATTGTTCACCAACACGCTTTTGGAAAACTCGATCTCTCCAGCCTTGTACTGCTTCTCGACCCAGTCCTTGAAGATATAGCAATCCTCGATCGCATGGCTCACTACTCGGTGGTACGGGCAATACAGGGGATTGTCGGTCATTTTTGCTTCTTGGGGTCTTTTCGACTCCGGCAATTGTAGGCCGTTGTTCAAGGCATCATTAAATATCTTACGGACCTTGTCCCTTGTGAAAGAGTAAACCTTGTTCTTCTACTCCTCTAGGGAAGGCCCATCTCCTCCTAGCAATGGCTTTCGAGACCGGTTGGTTTTGGATTCGCCCGCCCTTCGCTTTTCTTCATTGTCGGACGAATTGAAGACATTGGTACTGCTGCAAATCCCGCTTCTACGGTTGTCATCCCGCTTGCTTTTCCAAGTTTTGTCTCTCTGAGAGTCAGGCGGGGACTCTTGCTTCGAGCGTTCCAGCATTTGGACTTTCTTGGTTAGCTCCTGAAATGTCTTGAGGCCCACTGTACACAAGAATGGGACCATCCAATTGCTGAGGTTCCTAATGAGAAGGCTGACGGACAGGTCCTGCTCCAGCGGCGGTTCGCACTTGACTGTGAGATTACGCCATCGAGCGATAAAGTCGGTGTTGCTTTCATTCTTCCCCGGCTTGGTCCTCACAAGGTCGGCAATGGAGATTTTATCACTGGCGCTCATGAACCTTTGCCGAAACAGAGAATCCATTTAGGCAAAGGTAATGACGGACCCGTCTGGTATACTCGCGTACCAGTCGAAGGTGACACCGGTCAGGCTGTCGACAAACTGACGAAGAAGGAGCGTGTCATTGCCCCCTGTATTTCTGCACGATGCTTTGAAGTGGGCGACGTGCTGATTTGCATTCCCCGTTCCGTTAAATCTTCCGAACTTAGGAATGATGTAGCCACTCGGGAACTCGATCAGATCGTACTGTGCGGGATATGGCCGCCCAATACTGCCAATTTCTTTCTGAGCTTCGGCTTCAGCCACCAATGTTTTAACTTTGCTGGTGACCAAATCCATTATCCGATCTTGTGTTAGCGGGATAGTGCCATCTGGGGCCAAGGCATCCCCAGAAGCGGAATGTGGCCGGATTTCGTGCGGCTCGACCAGTCTTGGACCCAAAGGAACAGGCACTGGTTTCTTCGGATTGTCATCACCCGGCTGATTAGTAGCGACTTATGCTTGATTAGGAGGCGCTCGAGCAATTTGAGCCGTGAGCTGCATCACAACATTCGTTAGATCATCAATTTTCGAATAAAGCTTGGCCATCTCTTTATCCTTGCTCCTGAGCTGTTTTCGAAGCACTTGAAGCAGCTCCTGCTCCGCGGTCCTGGGGCAGAAAGTCGGCTCTTCCTCGCTGTCCGAGCTTGACTCTGCATGGACCGAGAGGTCTTTCTGCCTATCTTCCTCCTCGAGAGGGTTTTCATCATCCGGCAGAGGCGGCTGTTCTTGTGCAGCGGCGACCACATTCAAGCCAGATTGGGCTTGGGATGTGGTGGCCCCATCCTCGCTTTTGTTGCGAAGGTTGTCGCTGGGGCGCCCACCCGCCATATAGACCGTATGGATAATATATCCATCCGCCTTTTTATTATCGGCGGCTGATTTCACAGATCGCTGCCTTGACCCCCATGTTTCAGTAGCGGGCAGTCGATTGAAGGCGGATGGCCTGGCCAGATTCTAGAATGGTGCTGGCGTTTCTTTTCTTGATTTGCCCCGCTGCTTTCGTGTGGCACAGAGCGCCTGATAGACCCTTGAAGAGACAGTGCCATACTTTTTCTGTTGGGGCCGGGACACGTCTCTTTGTAGCGACGTTCGGACCGCTGTCTTCTTGATTCGGGCGGTCATGGCATTTTTCTGAACCCACCTCAGAGGTTCGAAGGAATTGCTGATCTTTATGGCCGACTCAGCCGTCGTCAAAGAGTAACCCTGTTCTTGGAACTTCACAAGATTCCACTTGGCCGAAGCCCTGGCCCTCTTGTTGGCTCGATACCTGAGCCGCTTCTGCCTTAACTTTTCTGTTTTAAGCACATGGCAGACTTCGGCTCTTTGGGAAGACGCCGTAGACCGGGCGATGGTGGATTTTAGAGATACGCTCGATTGTGCATTTGCTGGAGTCATCGCTTGAGCTCGTCCGCAACATTTGATGTCGCTCTTTGTACCGGAAGTCTTGCCCCCAGCTGGAGCACCAGAGAGTCGTTCAGTCACCGTCTTAAGTTTCGGTTGTGGTGCCTTGGCGATCATGACATTCGGCCTCTTGCCCCTTGAGATCGGCTTGGGCGCCTGCTTTGCCGGGATTTCTTCCAGATGAGCGCTTCCGACAGGGTAGATAATGACGGAGCCAAACTGGCAGGGCAGTTCCTCCCACTATCGACTGAGGCTTGCAGGGAGAACCACATGGGCGTTGACCTTGACCACGTAAGGGATCGGGGTCACGTCGGAAGCTGAATTCATCTTAGGAGACATTGTCGTCAAAAGTTGATTGCTGCACGGAAAAAACATCATTTCAGTATAGGCAATCGATATGTAAATTGATTGAGTTCGCATGAACGTTTAACCCAAAATATGAGAGGAGAGAGCGGTCCCACCGGGCGTGCCTGAATCTGTAAGGTGTTTTTTGTCACCCCATTGAGATGGGAATACGCACGCGCTTGTCAGGCGTACTACAGATCCCCCCTGCCTAGGGTAGGCCGGGGGTTTATTGATTGTGGGGATCCAAATCTCCAGCAGCCGCGGACTAAGCTGCCGTTAATTACCCCTCGCCTTTGGAGCGAGGGAACCTCCGATTGACGGGTTAAACTGGTCATGCGAACTCAATGTGCAGTGTACGTGTGTGTTGTTTTGGAGGGGGTTTGGATATATCGGGAGCCACGCAGAGTTTTACGGGGGTCCCGCTACCCGGATAGCGGGCGGGGGGTCAATTGGGCTAGCAGCCCCCTTGCGGGGTGCTGGGCAGCGCCCCGGCCCAAAATTTTTTTGAGGGGGACAGTGTTGTGGACTGTGTGTGTATCTGTACATTTATATACATGTATACATATATAAAAAGGGGAAAAAGCGCCCAAAGGACGCGTGGTGTCAGCGCCTTGAGCGCTGTGCGCTTAGGTGCTGTGCGCTTAGGCGCTAGAGCGCCACGTGTCGGCATGTGGGCGCTTTGCACTTGAGCGCTGGGCGCTTGAGTGCAAGCGCGCCACGTGTCGGCACATGCGCGCTTTGCGCTTGAGCGCAGGGCGCTGGAGCGCAGGCGCACCACGTGTCGGCACATGGGCACTTTGCGCTTGAGCGCAGGGCGCTGGAGCGCTAGGCGCTCGAGCGCTAGCGCGCCACGTGTTGGCACGTGGGCGCTTTGCACTTGAGCGCCAGGTGCTTGAGCGCTAGCGCGCCACGTGTTGGCACGTGGGCGCTTTGCGCTCGAGCGCTAAGCGCTCGAGCGCTAGCATGCCACGTGTCGGCACGTGGGTGCTTGGCGCTTGAGCGCTGGGCGCTTGAGCGCTAAGCGCTTGAGCGCTGCGTGCCACGTGTCGGCACGTGGGAGCTTGGCGCTTGAGCGCTGGACGCTTGAGCGCTTGGGCGCTGACGAGAAAAAGAGGCTTTTAGCCCCAGAAATTTTTGAAAAGAGAAATCAGAGTGGAGTTAAACTCCAAAGATATTTTGGGGTTGATGAAAGGGGTTCTTCTTCTTTCTCCTCTGGTTGCTGGATCTTGAAGATCAAGAGATATGAGATTTTAAAAATCTCTTCTTTTTGAGATCTAATGGAAGATCTGAGTTCCCCTTTATGGGTTTTGTGGTGAAAAACTATTTTGTTTTATAAAATGAAGAGTAAAACTCTTGATTTAATTCAAAAGAAAGAAGAAGGTTTTGGAACCTTGAAGAAGGAGAAAAGATCTCAGATCTAAAAAAATTTTTAGAAAGAGAAAAAAGTTGTTAGATATTTTCATTATCATTGCCTTTATAGGCTATACACTTTACACATAGCCCCTTGGGCTTCACAAAATGGAATTTTGCCTATCCCATGGCTCATGTGCCGTTTCTTTTTGCACATAAGCCATGGGCTTTACCAAAATTTGGGTTTATGCCTGTTTTTCTTACATTTATCCATAAAATAAAATAAAAGAAATACAACAAAATTATTTATTACAAAATTTTATCTTGGCATGGGGGGAGGCCGGCCGCTTCATGGTCGAGCCCGACCCAGGCATGGGCCCACTGGATCTGGGCTTGGGCCCACTTGGCTTGGGGTTCACTTTAATTTTGACTTGGTCAACTGGGGTGTAAATTTTTACCCCAACACCTGATTTTGAAGAGCCCTTTTCGAGTGAACCCAAACCTAATTCTTTCGATCTCTACACCTCCAATCTAGAACCTGGATTGATAAATATCCATACTTTTGATGATGTGTTAGAAAAAACTGATTTTCACTTGATTGAGGATATTGACGCCGGGAATATTTTGGATGATGAACCCGTAGATTGTTAGTGTTTATGCCCTAGAGGCCATTACTTATCATACTAGTTTGTATATTACTTAATGGAAGCTTAGGATTTTCACAGTTGTATTGACGGTCTTGCTAAAAATGGTAGTTTGCTACTTGGTTTGTGTCTACTTTAATATGTGCATATGTTTCTTTTAACGTATCGCTTATACATATTAGTAGAGCCTTTAGGATCTTTGTTTGATTACCAGCGTTGTGATGGCAGTCACACTAGTGGGGGCTGGATAGTCTATAAGCAACATCCTATACAGGTCCCTGGTCATAGGATTATCGAGACAGGGCATCGATACTCCGAAGTAGACTGGTGTATACGCTTCTCATCCCAGCATAGGGAGATGGTCTGTCCCACAGCCATCAGTACATCGTACTGGAGATAGTATGCAGCTGCTCATTAGGTTACGGGTATACCGGATAGGACTCGCCGGGAACTGCAGGTTGGATTTATACCCATCGTCAGATAGCAGTTCCCAGATGACATGAGTACAGCTTAGTCCGTCGACTTGATACTACTACTTCGCCTCGAGTGTGTTCCCACTGTACTTAGATTACTACCCTACCACGGCTCAAAGGAGTCATGCAAACAGGTAGTAGTTGGGTGCAGTCCCGAAGCACTTGGAGGCAGTGGCGGTTAGACTGGATTCGTCTCTCCCGGTATTGGGGGTTGATATCGCGCTGTGTATGGAGAGCCATTACGCAAAGTCCCTGGCCAGGGCAAATGAGATTTACTGGTAGGCTTCCAGTAGTTTCTCAAGGTGTAATCGGCTTCACTCCGACACGACTTATACCGCTATTAGGGGTCTGACGTTTACCGCCCCCTAGGCCTGATATGCGATAGTCCTAGACGAACAGACCGGACTGTACGAAGATTGTCACATCAGGCTCAGTAGGAGTTCGGATGGGTTTCCTCATCGTCCTTCTTATCGACATCTACCTGGGGACCGTTACGTACAGCTAGTACCTCTTGCGGCCTGTGGTTAAACCCACTGCCAGTGTAATGTCGAGTCTTTAGAGTCCCACACAGAGAGTTTCCCAGCACCGAGCAAAAGGTGTAGAGGCCGTATGGTTTTACGGCAGGGCCGCGATCACTTACATACACTTGTGCACGTATTATGATCGGGCAGATAATACTAGCGGGCTTTGGTTTAAGAACGATTCTAGTATTATACAGATGGATTTATTCAGTCAAAGATTATCCGTGTTTTTCGGAAATACGGATGGGAGGGGCAGTCTCGTAATTTGTCGGGAAGCTTCTAGAAGAAGATGACTCATTTGTTTTTATTTCTTTATGGATTAAACACAAATGAGGTAGAGAGATGAGTTGTAAGTTTTCATTAAATGCTTAATGACTCATGAGGTGATTCACCCTTAGTATTAAATGAAGCTCACAAGATATTTCTAGATATTTGATCAAGAGATATTTGTATGCTTCATTATATTCTTTCATGAGTTATTATTCATATCATTATCACAAAAGCTTTCTCTCTCCTCAAGTCTTCATCTTCTTCCTCAAACCCTAATAGCTCTCATGAGTTGAGAAACCTAGGGTTTAAGTGACTAAGTAATCCATCTAATTACTCTACACCCTCTAGGACTTCTAGATTAGCGATCTAGGAGCCGTAGTTATCTCAGATTCGAGATAGGAGCTCGGACTATAGACTCTCGGGTGGATCGTCTTTGACTCGAGGAGGCCGTTGAGGTGCCCACGTTCCATAGAGCCTACGAGGTGTGGAGGATAGCGATAAAGACCCGAAGGACAAGTAACGTGATGAAGGGTTTCCTATAGCACCACTACAAGGGTTTGGAGGCAACACATATGCCATATTTAAAATTTACATGGTGCTAAAGAAACTATCTTAAGGATCATGCTAGAAAAATTAGGGCAACTTAACTTTAACACAAACACAAGTAGTAAAAGCTAGGGTTTTGAGAGTACAACCTTTGTAGCTCCCTACGCTAGACTCATTGGCTACTTGAGGGTTGGAAAAAGGTCCGCTTGAGATCATCTAGGTCCACGACGATCAACCCGGAGTCCTCTTTGTCCAAGCTTGAAGCTTCACTTGATCAAGAGAAGAAATGGAAGCTAACACTCTACACCAATGGGCAAGACTATAGTAGAATGGTGTTGTGGTTGGTTTTCTCACTTCAAAATCCTAACTTGGTAACTCTTTTGCTCACTTGAGAAAACTAGAGAGCAAGAGAGAAAGGAGGAAGAAGATGATGGCTTATAAAACTCAAGTTAATGATAAGCATATGAATAAAATGAGAAAATGAAAATATATATATTTTCACTCTCTCATTCTCAACCATGGTTATAAAATATCTAGATATTTTAGTTTGGAACAAAATTGACCATGGAAAATGAATCATGGTTAAAACAAAGGGTTAGTGCAAGAATATAAAATTAAACCATGATAATCAATTTCCATTTCCATTTTTCTTTTTCCAAAAGTTAATATCCATATATTTTACAAATGGTGTGAGTCTTATATAGCCACCATCCACTATATCAACAACCATGATAACATTATGTATGAATGTATGTGTGTATGCACATCCTATGTGCATGAATGAGAATAAATGCATACATGCATGCATACAAAAAGACAAGAAAGGATTTAAAGTGAGAAACTAATGGTCAATGATAAATCAACACTTGATTTAGCAAACCGGTCATATCGCATACGACCCGACCAAAAGCAAACCGCCCGATTAATATGTGGTATCTCATACGCGCATTTTAACCGGGTCCACGCGCATATCGCATATGCGCACCACATCGTTTCGCCTGGACTAGGTAACTCTATTGTGGGACTCTAAGACTCGTCAATACGCCGGCAGTGGGTGATGATCATATCAAGCACCCCCAAGCCGCAAGCGGTCAACTAAACGTAACGGCCACCCGGGTATTGAGCGATCAGAAGAAAACAAGCGAACCTGTCACAACTCCCGTCGAGCCAACCGGCAACACTACCGTATAGTCTGGTCTTTTCGTCAGATATGCTGCATATCGAGTCTAGGGATGGTAACGTCGACCCTAGTAACTCAATAAGTCGTGCCGATGAATGGTCTATAACAGATCGAGAAACTACTGATAACACTTATCAGTAAATCTCAGCAGCCCTGGCCAGGGACTTACTGATATAGCCAATCGAGCACAGCACAGCATCAACTCCCAATACCGGGAGAGACGAAACCCCTCCTATCGCTCATCGCCTTCGTGTGTCTCAGGACTGTACCCAACGGCCACCTGTTTGCACGACTCAGTAGAGCCGTGGTAGGGTGGTAATCAAAGTACAGTGGGAGAACATACAAGACTCTATGACGATCTCGGGTCTACAGACTAACCTGCACCAGTGTCACATGAGAACTGCTATCCGACGATAGATATAATTCCATATAGGAGTTCTCGGTGAGTCCATCCTGTTAGTTATATGTATGCCCTAGAGGCCATTACTATACATAGGATGTATATTGTAGTGGATGCTGGGACATATATAGGGAGGACTTTCTTGCTCGACATGATAGTATGCTATCTGGTTGATCTTTACCTTAACGTGTACACTGTTTGTCTCTCTGTTACATGTTGGTAAAGCCCTTAGGATCTGTACTTGACTACCTGGACTATGATGCGGATCATACTAGTAGGGACATGGTAGTCCATAAGTACATCCTTCAATGTCCCTAGTCGTGGGTGTATCGAGACGGGGCATCGATATACCAGAGTAGACTAGCGTATACCTTCTCGACCCATACAGATGGGCGATGGATGATCCCATATCCATTGGTGTTTGACATCAGAGATGATATACGGGTGCTCAGTAGAGACTGGGTACACTGGACGGACTCGCCGAGAACTCCCAGATGGTATTATACCTCACGTCAGATGGCAGTTCTCTGGTGACACTGGTACAGAGTAGTCTGTTGACCCGAGATCGTCATAGAGTCTTGTGTGGTTCCCACTGTGCTTTGATTTCCATCTTACCACGTCCAAGAGGGCGTGCAAAACGGTGGTTTTTGGGTACAGTCCCGAGTCACATGGAGGCAATGAGCGATAGGAGGGGATTCGTCTCTCCCGGTATAGGGAGTTGATGTTGCGCTGTGTTCGATTGGCTATAACAGGAAATCCCTGGCCAGGGTTGCTGAGATTTACTGGTAAGTGTTACCAGTAGTTTCTCGAACAGTTATAGACCTCATATCGACACGACTTATCGAGCTATTGGGGTCTGACGTTTACCACCCCTAGGCGAGATATGCGACATATCAGACGATCGGACCGGACTGTACGGTAGTGTTACTGGTCGGATTCACTGGAGTGTGAGCGGGCTTGCTCGTCGATCTTCAGATCGCTCAATACCCGGGTGGCCGTTACGTTTAGCAGACCGCTTGCGGCTTGTGGATGTTTGATATGATCATCATCCGCTGCCGGCGTATTGACGAGTCTTTAGAGTCCTACACAGAGGTTTCCTGGCTCAAGCGAAACGAAATAGGAGCGCATATGAGATATGTGCGGGACCGAGAATGATACCAGTATGTGATACTGTATTCGATTCTCGCGATTTGTGACATTGATCGGTTATATGCGATATAGCCGGGTTATCGGATCAAGTGTTGATTCGATAAGTTGTTACTATTGAATACTAGTCGGTTGTGTGCGACATGACCGGATCATTGAATCAAGTGTTGATTTAATGCATAATTATATATTTGATATGTTACTTTGCACTAACTAGTATTGGTTCACTTTAAACGGATTTTCTCACTTGGATTGTGCACATTGTATATGTGATATATTTTTGTGCACTTGTATGTATCATGTTTGATGATGCATGCTAACTTGTGTTTTGTGTGAAGATTAAACCATGGTTGTGAGAGTGGTTAGGGTTTTATTTTCCATTACTTATTTATTCATTTATTTATTTGTTTATACATTTTGGAAAATAAATGGAAAAGAGAAAAGAATGGTGGCTTTATTTGTTCTTTAGTTGAAGCTTCATGAAGCTTTGATCAAGTCAACCATTCTTATCTCATCCTTAACCCTAACCATTCCCACTAACCCTAGTTTAGTCTCTACACTTGACCATGGTTAATTTTATGATAAGAATTCATTTTCTTTTCTTTTTCAATTAACTTATCATATCATTTTTCTTCTTCTTCTTCCTTGAACTCAAGAAGAAAAGCTTAGGTCATCAATGGTGATTGATGATAAAGAGTGAGAAATCCAATTCTAAATTGAACCCACTTCCTATTTCTTCATCCTCTACCTCTTGCCAAGTAGTAGAGTGTGTTTTCCTTCACAAGTTTTAGGGCTTGGTGAAGGTGGAGCTTGATTTAGCGATGCCTCGACGTAGATCATCTTCGGCATGGACATCGACGACCTAGCTCGCTTTTTCTCCGACGAAGCTGACTCTAGAGCCCGGATTTGATTTGGACAACGGAGAGGACCTCGTTGCGGAGCTATGGAGGTGGAGCACCGGATCTACAATGGTTGTATTTCCGTTAAACTTTTAGTTAAGTGTTAACTAGTTAGTTTTTCGCCTAGACATCTAGCCGACGATCCGTAGTTTAGGGTTTGTAGGCACCGTAAAATTTGAAATTGGCATGTTCGATGCCTTGTGAGACCTCACTAGGGTGCCTAGGAACCCTACAGTGGTATCAGAGCCAAGCTAGAGCCTTAGGCGAAGTCTAGACGGATTTTGAAGTCCGAATGACCCAAAACCGAAACCCAAAATATGCTCTCTGTACTTTTTCTAAAAACAGGGATTTTTCAGTATTAAAAATATGCAGAAAAACCAGCAGAGAAATATAAGAATTTCGACACAAAAATTTTCTGATGAACAGTAAATATTGGCGCGGATCCGCGGCTTGAGCTTGGATATTGCGGCGGATCAGCGGCAAAAATGTGACGTCATCATCCAATTTTTGTACAGTAATTCATTTTGTCTGATGCTGAGTTTTCTGGGAATTTTTAATATTTTTTCCAGAGTTGAATTTTCTGCAGTTGTTTTGGGGATTCGGTATTTCGATCGGATTATCAAATTTCGTCTTTTGTGTATTTCCGGATAATTTTTAGAATATGTTAAAAAGTTCGACCGGATATAAATACCCAATTTTTCCCCTGTCGGGAAATTTCCAAGTGTTGGATTTTTCCGTAGTTTAACGACGTTCTAAGTAGTGCAAGTAACGCGATGGACCCTCTAGAAGACAACAAACCTTAACTCGATTATGTGACCGTCTTGAACTGCCCTTTGAACCTTCGGGTTTGGGGCAGTACGGCGTGCCACATGTGAGGCGTTGGCTTGACCCTTCTACGGCTGGACCGTTGCTACTGAGGCACGAACTGAATGTTGTTAGACTTATTTCATGTGTTGATCTGTTTCGGGAAAACTTGGGTGTTCGATTGTTCGATCGAAAAGTTTAACATTTTCTGTTTATCCGGAATGGGATACAATAATTGGAATTCACAATAAGTTATGAGATAACTAAATGGATGTTATAAACGTAGCAGTTTAGTCTCACTTGATCGGTTGCCATGGAATTTTGATGTGATCAAAAGTCCGTCGCAATCACGTAGCGTACGCGGATACTCGCCGGATAAACTTAATAGACAGCCTCACTCCAAAGCCCCGACCAAGTGACTGTAGGAGAACCCCATCGCCGAAAGCATCCGTTCGGGTGCTCACGGTAGCGGTGTTCCGCCTTGGTGCACTTCGTCGACGGTATCGGGGGTGCGGCCGTCTACTGAAGTTTGCGACGAGCATTCGATCAGGATGTCGGGAATCCTGTTGAATTGCCCGACTTGGTGTTGAAAAGTGTTTTCGATAATGAGACTAAAATGCGGGGTTTATAATTGTTAGGCATGCGATGTCTAAGTAATTCATTTGGTCAGGCATGCGATGTATGAGGTGTTTGCGGATTCCAACTGTTGTAGTTTTACACTTTCTTTTCTGTGATCATAAGTGTAATATGTGATATCGCCGGTTTCGTTGCAATATGTCAACGACAATTGGGATGCGCATATTTACTTACGTTGATGACATGTGATGTTATGTGTTGCTGGATATGTTATATTGGATAGTCGTGTTTGAATAGCCGGGGGTTTTTATGTGAGATGAGTGTTTTTCATTTTCATTCATGTAAAAACTTGTATGTAATATTCTTTTATTGGGGCGCTTCCAGGTTGCGGAAGTTGTCACCGTTTGTATATTATTTACTTTTCCGCACTAGGATAGACCCAAGGAGAGGAGCACAAGTAACCGGGTTCTGGAGTCCAGTGGGAGACCAACTCGAGGAGTCGAGTCCGGGTCTCCTAACTCCAGAATTGGTAGGGTTGCTTGCCGCTCTCGTAGGGGTCTAGGGGTGTGGGTTTGGCTATTCATCACGACCGTGGAATCCGTGTTTTATACTGGCTCGTATTGAAAACACAGACGTCCTAGTATATTCAATATTTCATATGTTTCTTCTGCTGCGATATCTGTGACGTGATCATGTGATGTTCTGTGATAGATACATTATATAATATATATGATATATTATATAGACATTACTTATGTTTTACACCCGCGCTAGCCCTGCCCCGCTCTGCCGTTAGTTACCTAACCTAACGGTGCACGAGGGGACATCGAGGCGAATGCGGATGGCATAAGTGTACGTCGTATTTATCTGTGATGTTTAGGTACTTAAATGATGGGACTTCATTAATGAGATTAATGAAATAAAAAGAAACCTAAGATGTTGTAGAATCGAATTTCAAAATAAAACAGGTAGCTACAGTTCTTGCTTTGCATAGCGGTATATGAGATATATCCTGCACCTTATTCAATGAGGAAAGGACCGAGATCCCTTCACCGGGAGTGACTCCTTTAGCAATAACTGGAAGATGCTACACACTCGGTTTGTCTTTTGATTGCTTTTAAGAGTTTTTTCTTTGCAAAGTGATATATATGATATATCCCGCACCTCATTCGACGAGGAAAGGACCGACGATCCCTTCACCGGGAGTGACTCCTTTAGCAAAACTAGAAAAGCCTCAAAAGCACTCCATTTTAAAATTCATTTGATTCTACAGCGATATCAAGTTCATTACATAATAGGTTTTCAGAAAAACCTGTCGTAGCCCTCCGTCATTTCAGATAAGTTGTATATAGTATTCGTGCTGCATTTGTTGGCTTTCGTCAAGGTGCAGTGTGCGGTAGCTATATGCTGCTTATCTGCCATCATACGATGCGATTGGATTAGGGTAGTCGTGCGGCTTTGTTGGCTTTCGTCAAGGGTCATGCGGGTGGGTTTAATTCGATCAAGAAATGTACGGGTTGAACTTGACTAGCGGGCTATGGTTTGTTGGCTTTCGTCAAGGTCATAGCACGTTAGGGGCAAAATATTATCGGGAATTTCAAGTGTTGAAATTTGCAATGAGATTGCATACCTTCTATGAGATAGTTGGATCCCGATACCCGCTGCGAGTAAGTGTTACTCCTGGGAGAGTTTTATACATTACAATTAGCCGATCAAGTAGGTGTCTAGAAAGGTGTCAACGGGGTTACGCCTCTGGTAAAATGAGGTTTACATTAATTAGGTTCGTGCGAAAGCACGGGGGACCTCCCTCAAAGTACCAACACTGGCCTGGCTGAAAGATTGGCGAACTTGTAGTGTGTAATTAATCCCGGCTAGTCTTTCCTTTTAGGGTTTGAAGGAAGATTTGATAAAAAGCAGTAGGAGCCATCCTGATTAGATAAAATAATAACCAATCTATTCTTGACAGAGCGCACGCTGAGTGTTTTCATCTCTCTCTCTCTCCAGGTAGCGACCATATCACGCCTTAATCAAGATAATAATACGGATTATTGACCGAACCCGCTTGTTATACTGAGCTGGGGAACGTTGGTCCCGCTCCAACTTATAATTGTTATAAGACAGAGCAGGAAATTGGGGAATACCAGATTTCCCGTGCCGCCCAAACGAAGAGAGTGCATGCTGATGCATCATCTTCGGGTGTGTTCATTACAAAGAACTATTTCTCTGTATCCTCTACGTCCTGGGTATGTGATACCAGATCAGGATCCCAGATATGTAATCTGTTACATAGGGCTACAGATAGATAGAGAACTGAGAACGGGTGATAAGTTTCATGAGGCAGAAAACGGGGCAAGTGTTGCAGCCAAGTCTGTTGGTCACTGTCACCCTGTATTACCAATACATTGATTCTGAACGAATGTTATTAGATACCGAACCTGATATACAAAATCATATCAGTCTCTTTATTAGTAAAGAAATGATAAAATTTTGTATTGTTGGATAATGTTTTGAACATTTCCTATATCAAAAGTTGATCGGTTCAGGCACGTTATCTAAAAGCATTGATGTTCTAAATCAAACTACAGTTCTTTAGTATACGGAACACACACAAGAGGAAGAGTTCAGAAATGAACGAATCCTACTTGAGGCATTGTAGACTAGGTCAGATCAATGTGACCCGACCAGCTAGAGTTACATATAGATGCATATTTAAATCAGTTTGAATTTACATCTTGTGAAACTCGCCAGTCATGTCATAAAGATAAGATGACCATAGCTCCGTTTATTGGAAACAGAGAAAGAGTTAATGAACTCTTGGGATGATACATGTTGATGTATGTAGGTCCCCTGTCTACACATGCCAAGACCGGTTCTTTGTACTTCATTACATTCTCTGATGATCTTTCGAGATTCAGACCTATGTTCCTGTTGAAACACAAGTCCGAACCTTTTGAGATATTCACAGAATATAAGCGAGAAGTAGAGAACCAAAATACGGGTATAAGTATTATGTCCTATGATGAGATCAGGGAGGAGAATACTTGTGCACGGAAATCCTGGACTATTCTAAAGGAGAATGAGATTCTCTCTCAGCATTACTCCTCCGAATACACCATAGCACGATGGTATATCGGGGCGGAGCATTCACACCCTATATGATAAGGTGTGCTCTATGATGAGTACTACTGAGTTACCTTTTTCTTTTTGGGAGTTATGCACTTGAGAAGCTGCATACCTATTGAATAGGGTTCAAATCAAATCAGTTGCCTACCACTTCATATGTGATATGGAAAGGGAAGAGCCCATGTCTTAAGCTAGTTAAGATTTGGGGTTGTCCGGCCTATGTTTAAAAGCAAAATCTGGAAAAGCTCGAGGCAAGATCTGTTATCTACAACTGGAAAGGTTCCAGCTATGTAAACTATAGCAGATGATTTGATAGAACCAAAGGATTCAGTAGATTCCAACGAACCTCAGCCTCTCCGCCGATCTAGTAGGGATCCTCACCCACCTGAGAGATACTTCGGTTTCTCTATGACAATGGGAGCGAGGAATGCATCATGAGATGATGACCCAACTAGTTTCGAGCTGGCCATCAAGAGTGAGACTCTGTAAGAATGGCTGGATGCTTAGTGAACTGAGATGGAATCCATATACACCAACAAAGTATGGACTTTGGTTGCAATATCTGAAGGGTTACATCCCCATCAGGAGCAAGTATATCTTGAGAAGATTACTTGGTGTAGATGGAAAAGTTGAGACTTTCAAAGCTAGACTTGTTAAAGGTTTTCGTCATTGACCAGGCGTGGATTATGATGAAACCTTTTCTAAGGATCTATGCTTAAGTCCATCCAGATCCTACTTGTCACGGCTACATACCATGACTGCGATATCTGGTGGTTGGGTGTCATGACAGCTTTTCTAAATGATGATTTAGAAGAGAGCGTCTATAAGTACACAGCCAGAGGGCCTCATAGACAGTGGGAGCAGCGGAAACGTGTGCAAGATGTTTTATAGGATAAAGCAGGCATCGCGGAGTTGGAACATCTGTTTTGATGAAGTAGTCAAAGAGTTTGACATCATCAAAACGGTAGATGAACCTTGTATAAACAAAAAGGTAGTAGGGAGTATGGTGGTGATCCTCGTAGAGTACGTGGATGACATACTCCTGATAGGGAAGGAGTTTCCTATGCAACGCTCGATCAATCTCCGCATATCACAATGATTCTCCATATAGGATCAAAGTGATACCTCCTAAATCCTGGGTTTTTGGATCTATGAGATAGATCTAATTGGATGTTAGAATTCTCACTAGATGTAGTGAGATGGTATCAATGGATCCTGGGGAGAATCACTGGAAGGGTTCCAGGGTGATAAAGACGACTGAATGTCAGTCGCAGGCATTGTCTTTACCCTCAGTAAAGGGACGGTATGTTGTAAGAGTTCCAAGCTAGATACCGTGACATACTAGACGATAAAGGCACGATACATCGCTACTTAAGATGCTACCAAAGAGGCTGTTTGGGTGTATATAGGTTCATGAGATGAACTATGTTCCTACCATTGTGTGACAATGGAGTTGTGGCTTTTGCCAAGGAACGCCGGTCCCATCAGTGATCCAGACATATTCTAAGGCAGTATCACTTGATCATGGAGATGGTTGATCTCCAGGAAGATCGAGGTTAGGAGAGTAGACTCAGAGGACAACACAGCGGATCCACTCACAAAGGCCTGTTCCCAGAGAGAGACTTTTATGGGATGGTTGAGTATGAGATACTGCAACCACTGCTATCAGATGGCCCTAGTGCAAGTGGGAGATTGTTAGTTATATGTATGCCCTAGAGGCCATTACTATACATAGGATGTATATTGTAGTGGATGCTGGGACATATATAGGGAGGACTTTCTTGCTCGACATGATAGTATGCTATCTGGTTGATCTTTACCTTAACGTGTACACTGTTTGTCTCTCTGTTACATGTTGGTAAAGCCCTTAGGATCTGTACTTGACTACCTGGACTATGATGCGGATCATACTAGTGGGGACATGGTAGTCCATAAGTACATCCTTCAATGTCCCTAGTCGTGGGTGTATCGAGACGGGGCATCGATATACCAGAGTAGACTAGCGTATACCTTCTCGACCCATACAGATGGGCGATGGATGATCCCATATCCATTGGTGTTTGACATCAGAGATGATATACGGGTGCTCAGTAGAGACTGGGTACACTGGACGGACTCGCCGAGAACTCCCAGATGGTATTATACCTCACGTCAGATGGCAGTTCTCTGGTGACACTGGTACAGAGTAGTCTGTTGACCCGAGATCGTCATAGAGTCTTGTGTGGTTCCCACTGTGCTTTGATTTCCATCTTACCACGTCCAAGAGGGCGTGCAAAACGGTGGTTTTTGGGTACAGTCCCGAGTCACATGGAGGCAATGAGCGATAGGAGGGGATTCGTCTCTCCCGGTATAGGGAGTTGATGTTGCGCTGTGTTCGATTGGCTATAACAGGAAATCCCTGGCCAGGGTTGCTGAGATTTACTGGTAAGTGTTACCAGTAGTTTCTCGAACAGTTATAGACCTCATATCGACACGACTTATCGAGCTATTGGGGTCTGACGTTTACCACCCCTAGGCGAGATATGCGACATATCAGACGATCAGACAGGACTGTACGGTAGTGTTACTGGTCGGATTCACTGGAGTGTGAGCGGGCTTGCTCGTCGATCTTTAGATCACTCTATACCCGGGTGGCCGTTACGTTTAGCAGACCGCTTGCGGCTTGTGGATGTTTGATATGATCATCATCCGCTGCCGGCGTATTGACGAGTCTTTAGAGTCCTACACAGAGGTTTCCTGGCTCAAGCGAAACGAAATAGGAGCGCATATGAGATATGTGCAGGACCGAGAATGATACCAGTATGTGATACTGTATTCGATTCTCGCGATTTGTGACATTGATCGGTTATATGCGATATAGCCGGGTTATCGGATCAAGTGTTGATTCGATAAGTTGTTACTATTGAATACTAGTCGGTTGTGTGCGACATGACCGGATCATTGAATCAAGTATTGATTTAATGCATAATTATATATTTGATATGTTACTTTGCACTAACTAGTATTGGTTCACTTTAAACGGATTTTCTCACTTGGATTGTGCACATTGTATATGTGATATATTTTTGTGCACTTGTATGTATCATGTTTGATGATGCATGCTAACTTGTGTTTTGTGTGAAGATTAAACCATGGTTGTGAGAGTGGTTAGGGTTTTATTTTCCATTACTTATTTATTCATTTATTTATTTGTTTATACATTTTGGAAAATAAATGGAAAAGAGAAAAGAATGGTGGCTTTATTTGTTCTTTAGTTGAAGCTTCATGAAGCTTTGATCAAGTCAACCATTCTTATCTCATCCTTAACCCTAACCATTCCCACTAACCCTAGTTTAGTCTCTACACTTGACCATGGTTAATTTTATGATAAGAATTCATTTTCTTTTCTTTTTCAATTAACTTATCATATCATTTTTCTTCTTCTTCTTCCTTGAACTCAAGAAGAAAAGCTTAGGTCATCAATGGTGATTGATGATAAAGAGTGAGAAATCCAATTCTAAATTGAACCCAGTTCCTATTTCTTCATCCTCTACCTCTTGCCAAGTAGTAGAGTGTGTTTTCCTTCACAAGTTTTAGGGCTTGGTGAAGGTGGAGCTTGATTTAGCGATGCCTCGACGTAGATCATCTTCGGCATGGACATCGACGACCTAGCTCGCTTTTTCTCCGACGAAGCCGACTCTAGAGCCCGGATTTGATTTGGACAGCGGAGAGGACCTCGTTGCGGAGCTATGGAGGTGGAGCACCGGATCTACAAAGGTTGTATTTCCGTTAAACTTTTAGTTAAGTGTTAACTAGTTAGTTTTTCGCCTAGACATCTAGCCGACGATCCGTAGTTTAGGGTTTGTAGGCACCGTAAAATTTGAAATTGGCATGTTCGATGCCTTGTGAGACCTCACTAGGGTGCCTAGAAACCCTACACATCCAGTGTACCCAGTCATCACTGAGCACCCGTATACGATCTCGATGTCAAACATCGATGAATGTGGGAACATCCATCGCCCATCATATGGGTCTAGTATCATATACGCTAGTCTACTCTGGTATATCGATGCCCCGTCTCAATACACCTACGACTAGGGACATTCCAGGATATGTTTATAAACTACAGATGTCCCACTAGTATGATCTCTATCATAATCACAGTAGTCAAGCCTATATCCTCAGGGCATTATCAACATGTGTGAATGAATAAAAGCATGATCAAATCAACATGTCAGATAATGAAGAACCAGATGGCATACTATCATGTCGAGCAAGAATGTACACTAAATATATAAATATATATATACATGTATAAATACATCCACTATCATATAATGGCCTCTAGGGCATACATATATCCAACAATCTCCCACTTGCACTAAGGCCAGTTATTGGCGTATCTCATACCCAACATCTCAAAAAGTCGCTCATGCTGCGGCTGAGGGCGGGCCTTGGTGAATGGATCCACGGTTTAATCCTTTGTGTCTACTCTCCTAATCTCGATCTCGCGGCGATCTATAATCTCCCGGATCAAATGAAAACGCCTCAGGATGTGTCTGGACCGCTGATGGGACCTGGGCTCCTTGGCTAACGCCATAGCCTCATTATTATCACAATACAATGGTATTGGATCAATAATGGTTGGAACTACTCCTAGCTCCGAGACGAACTTCTTCATCCAGACGGCTTCCTTGGCGGCATCATTCACAGCAATGTACTCAGCCTCCATCGTAGAGTCTGCAACGGTATCCTGTTTGGAACTCTTCCAACTTACCGCCCCTCCATTGAGGATAAATACAAACCCGGAGATAGATTTGCTGTCGTCCTTATCGCTCTGGAAGCTCGAATCGGTAAAGGCCTCCATTTGGAGATCTCCATTACCATACACCAAGAACAATTCTTTAGTCCTTCGTAAGTACTTAAGAATGTTTTTCACAGCTATCCAGTGATTCTCCCCTAGGTTGGATTGATACCTGCTTACAACACTTAGTGCATAAGCTACATCTGGGCGTGTACATAACATCGCATACATTATAGATCCAACTGCCGAAGCATAGGGTATAATGCTCATGCGAGCTCTCTCTTCATCGGTCTTTGGGCAAGAATCCTTGGAGAGAGTGATCCCATGGCAAGCGGGCAAGGCACCCCGCTTCGAGTCTTCCATACTAAACCTTTTTAGGATGGTGTTGATGTACCTGGTTTGGGACAATCCAAATAACCTCTTGGTTCTATCCCTATAGATCCTAATGCACAGATTGTATATGGCATCACCCAGGTCCTTCATGGAGAACCTTAGTGATAAGAAAGATTTGACCGACTGTAGCATAGGAATATCATTTTCTATTAGAAGAATGTCATCCACGTACAATACGAGGAATGCGACAGCTCTCCCTACAGCCTTCTTATAAACACAAGGCTCATCTGGATTTTTGATGAAATAAAACTCTTTGATAGTATCATCGAAACAGATGTTCCAACTCCGTGATGCCTGCTTTAACCCATATATGGATTTAAGCAATCTACATGCTTTCCCGCTACTCCCACTGTCAACGAAGCCCTCCGGCTGATCCATATAAACGCATTCTTCTAAATCTCCATTTAGAAATGCCGTTTTAACGTCCATCTGCCAGATTTCATAGTCGTAGTGAGCAGCAATAGCAAGTAGGATCCGAATGGATTTAAGCATGGCTACGGGAGAAAAAGTCTCGTCATAGTCCAAACCTGGTCTTTGACGAAAACCCTTCGCCACAAGTCTTGCCTTATAGGTCTCTACCGGCCCATCTATACCAATCTTTCTTTTAAAGATCCATTTGCACCCCACAGGTTTTACCCCAGGGGGTACAACGTCCAAAGTCCATACTTTGTTGGTGTACATAGACTCCATTTTGGATCTCATGGCATCTATCCACTTCACAGAGTCTCCAATCGTAATAGCTTGCTGAAAGCTGGTAGGATCATCATCCTCTATGATGCAGTCTTCTCTGTCACCATCAATGAGGAAACCGTAGTACCTCTCAGGTGGGCGAAAAGTCCTACCAGACCTACGGAGTGGTCGAGGTTCCTCAGTTTCTATTGCAACAGCCGGTTCAACCAAGTCGTCATTTGTAGTTTGTGTTTCTAGAACCTCTTCTAGATCCACCACATTGCCATCAGCTTTATCTGTGAAAAACTCTTTTTCCAAGAATATGGCATACTGAGAAACAAACACCTTTTGTTCCTCCTTGTGGTAGAATAGATATCCATAAGAATTCTTTGGATACCACACAAAATTACACATGACCGACCGTGTCTCGAGTTTGTCCGGATTCTGCTTTTTAACATAGACCGGGCAACCCCAAATCTTAATTCTATTAAGAGATGGTCTCTTCCCATGCCATATCTCATATGGTGTGGTAGACACTGTTTTGGTTGGGACCCTGTTCAGTAGAAACGCTGCAGTCTCCAATGCATGCCCCCAAAATAAGACGGGTAACTCAGCATCACTCATCATGGATCGGACTATATCTAATAGGGTCCGATTCCGTCGTTCAGACACACCGTTGTGCTCTGGTGTGTAAGGAGGAGTGAGCTGAGAGAGAATCCCATTCTCTTTTAGGAAGTTTGCAAACTCTGTACTGAAGTACTCCCCACCTCGATCTGATCGAAGCATTTTGATACTCAAGCCGGTTTGTTTTTCTACTTCGAGTTTATATTCAGTGAATTTCTCGAAAGCTTCGGATTTGTGCTTTAATAAAAATACATGACCGAATCTTGAGAAATCGTCAGTGAAAGTAATGAAGTATGAAAAACCGCCTCTAGCCTGTGTAGACATTGGCCCACATACATCACTATGTATGAGGCCTAGGAGCTCAGTAGCTCTTTCTCCGTGTCCGGTAAACGGAGTTTTGGTCATTTTACCCTTGATACAAGACTGGCAAGTCGCATAAGATTTATATTCAAAAGAGTTTAAATATCCATCTTTGTGTAACTTGTTTAGTCTTGTTTCGTTAATATGACCAAGTCTACAGTGCCAAAGAAAAGCTTCATTTATTTCTGAAAGTTTTCTTTTATTAGTGTGTTGTATGCTGAAAACTGTGTGTTGATTTAGGACGTATATCCCGTTATTAAGCGTACCATACCCAACCAACATTTGATTTTGGTGAATGTTCATAACATTGTTCTGCAATACAAAATTATATCCTTTATTGTCTAACAAAGAAATAGATATTATATTACAAAGCATACTTGGTACAAAATAACATGGGTTCAAAACCAACATCCAGACGGCAACCCCAAATGATACTCTCCCACTGCGACTGTATGTACATTGGAACCATTTCCAACGCGGAGAGTATGGTCACCTGTCTTCAAAACCTTGCTATTTCTCAGCCCCTGCATGGAATTGCAAATGTGAGAACCTGAACCGGTATCTAATACCCAGGAAGCAGAGTTTATTGAAAAACAGTTTTCTGTCACAAACACACCTGAAGCGGAAGCATCCCCATGCTTCTTCTTGAGATTTAAGTACTCCGTGCAGTTGCGCTTCCAATGTCCTGTTTTGTGGCAATGCAAACATTCCCCGTTCCCCGATTCTCCAGCTTTGGACTTGTCCTTCCCCTTAACCTTTTTAACTCCACCCCTAGGCTTGGTGGGCTTCTTCTTTATCTTTCCCTTGGCCTTAGTCTTTGGGCGAGAAGAGGAAGATTGCCCAACACTCAAAATGGGAGTTTTCACTAATTTCAGTGTGCTCTCTGCACTCCTTAACATATTAAGGAGTTCAGGTAGTTCCTTCTCCATGTTGTGCATGTTGAAGTTAACTATAAATTGAGCAAAGGTGGAGGGGAGGGACTGCAGAATAATATCCGTATATTGTTCATTGTCCATCGTCCATCCAAGGTCCTCAAGCTCTTCTATGAGATCTATCATCTTCAGAACATGGTCTCCTACTGGTGTGCCAGGGGCCATTCGCATCTGAAACAATTTCTTTGATGCTTCGTATCGTAATACGCGGGATTGCTCTCCATACAACTCCTTTATATAGAGGAATATGTCGTGAATGTCCATATTCTCGTGCTGCTTTTGATGTGTGTTGTCCATCGATGCAAGCGCGAGGCATTTGGCCGTGGCACAGTCAGCGTCCCATGTCTTGCGGACTTCAATATCCCCAACTGATGATTTTGGACCTGGGACGGGCGGGGCTGGAGCCGTGAGGACATATGATACTTTATCATAAGTCAAGGCAATGTTCAGATTCCTCAGTCAGTCTTTATAATTGGTCCTATTCAATTTATTTTTATCTAGTAGAAGCTTGAGTCCTATCATGGGTATCTGCCATTAAGAGATAGAAAAGAATACACTCAGCGAAAGCTCTTGCAAAGATCAGATTGGTTATTATCTTGTCTAATCGATGTCTCCCACTGCTTTAATCAAGTTTTTCTTTCAAACCTTAAAAAGAAAACTAGTCAGGATTAATTACAGTCTACAACTTCGCCAACCGTTCAGCCAGGCCAGTGTCGGTACTTGAGGGAGGTTCCCCGTGCTTTCGTACGGACCTAATTAAAGTAAACCTCGTTTTCCCAGAGGCGTAGCCCCGTTAACACCTTTCTAGACACCTAATGGGTTAGCTAATTGTAAACTGCAAAACTCTCCTGGGAGCAACTATTGCCCACAGTGGGATCGGGATCCAACCATCATATGGAAGGTATGCAATCTCATTGCAAATCTCAACACTTGAAATTCCTGATGAGGTTTTTACCCCTAGTACCTATGACCTTAACTATGGTCAACAAATCATAAGTACTAGTCAAGTTCTACCCGTCATTTCTTGATTAATTAGACCCACCCACATGACCCTTAACTATGGTCAACAAAGTCATATGAATGTTCTAATTAATCTGCATCATATGCAGTGTAGGAAGACATCACTTAGCTACCGTACACTACGCCTTAACTATAGTCAACAAACGTAGCACGAATACTAAGTACTCTACTTCCTAAAATGACGGAGGGTTGCGGATGATTTTTAAGAAAATCTTTAACGCTTTGAACTTGATATCGTCGTAGAATCAAATGGTTTTCAAAAGGAGTGGCTTGAGCTCCGCAGTTTTGAAATGTAGCTTTTTTATAAAGAGCCGAGTGGTTTTCAAATTCGATTCTACAACATCTTTTAGCTTTATTTTCTTTACATTAATCATATTAATGTAGCCCCATCATTTAAGTCCTTAAGCTAATCACAGAAAAGAAACAAAAATACAACATACACTTATGCCATCCGCATTCGCCGCAATGTTCCGTTATGCACCGTTAGGTTACTTAACTAACGGCATACCGGGACGGGACTAGCACGGGTGTAAAACATAAGCAACGCCTACTATATATCTTATATATAATATATCATTCGTCTCAGATATCACATCACAGAATACAGGCAGCAGAAACACACAAATGATAATACAGGATATACTAGGACGTCCGTATTTAGTATTTAGCCAATCAATAGAAAATACGGATTCCACGGTCGCGATGAATAGCCAAGCCCACACCCCTAGACCCCTACGAGAGCGGCAAGCGACCCTACCAATTCTGGAGTTTAGGAGACCCGGTCTCGACTCCTCGAGATGGCCTCCCACTGAACCCCAGAACCCGGTCACTTGTGCTCCCCTCCTTGGGTCTATCCTAATGCGGAAAAGTAAATAATATACAACACTGGTGACATCAACCTCAACCCGGAAGTGCCCCAAGTAAAAGAATATTACATTACATTTGAATTTTACATGAATGAAAAGAAAACTCTCATCTCACATAAAAAAAACCCGGCTATTCAATCGCGACAATCCTGCACATCATATCTCAGCAATACATAATATCATATATCATCAACGTAAGTAAGTATGCGTACCCCGATTGTCGTCGATGTATAGCAACGAAACCGGCGATATGCGACATACTACACTTACGGTCATAGAAAAGAAAGTGTAAAACTATAACATTTGGAATCCACAATCACTTTAGATATCGTAAATCCGAAATATCACATACTTCGCATTTCATGCCTAACTATATGAATTCCACATATTGTATCACATTCCAGATAAATAGACAGTATTAAATTTTCCGATCGAATAATCAAATACCTAAGATTTCCTTAATAGCTCAACACTTGAGCGGAGTTCAAAAATCCCGGAACATGTCACAGTAGCAGTGGTCCAGCCGTAGAAGGGTCAATCCAACGCCTCACATGTGGCACGCCGTACTGCCTCAAACCATAAGGTTCAGATGGAGTTCAGACGGTCACATAATCGAGTTAAGGTTTGTGTTCTTCTAGAGGGTCCACCACGTTACTTGCACGTATTTCCGAAAGATTTAAACTCGAGGAAAAATTCAACACTTGAAAGTTTTTCGTGCCGGGAAAAATTGAGTTAATGATATCCGTTTGAACTTTTTAATACTTTCTAAATTACCCGAGAAAATTACGAAATTAAATTTTCCGATCGAATCAACGAATCCAAATCAATCCCCAGAATACTCAACACTTGAGTCTGATTAAAAATACCCAAAAATATGTACAAGCGGTTAAGAACATTACTGTACAAAAACGAGGCTATAATACTCCTGTACGGCCGCGGATCCGCGGCCCAAGCAAGGTCTGGCCGCGGTTCCGCGGTGGTATTTACGGATTATGGCTTCGTATTTTACAGTTTTGCTTATATTTCCATGCTGAATTTTTTAAGTATTTTTAATTCAGAAAATAACACAGTTTTAAAAAAAAATCCAGAGAAGGGTCAAAATCCATATTTTTTTGGTTCGATCGGAGTTTTAACTTCGCCTAAGCGTCGCCTAAGGTTCTAACTTGGCTCTGATACCATGAAGGGTTTCCTACAGCACCACTACAAGGGTTTGGAGGCAACACACATGCCATATTTAAAATTTACATGGTGCTAAAGAAACTATCTTAAGGATCATGCTTGAAAAATTAGGGCAACTTAACTTTAACACAAACACAAGTAGTAAAATCTAGGGTTTTGAGAGTACAACCTTTGTAGCTCCCTACGCTAGACTCCTTAGCTACTTGAGGGTTGGAAAAAGGTCCGCTTGAGATCCTCTAGGTCCACGACGATCAACCCGGAGTCCTCTTTGTCCAAGCTTGAAGCTTCACTAGATCAAGAGAAGAAATGGAAGCTAACACTCTACACCAATGGGCAAGACTAGTGTAGAATGGTGTTGTGGTTGGTTTTCTCACTTCAAAATCCTAACTTGGTAACTCTTTTTCTTACTTGAGAAAACTAGAGAGCAAGAGAGAAAGGAGGAAGAAGATGATGGCTTATAAAACTCAAGATAATGATAAGCATATGAATAAAATGAGAAAATGAAAATATATATATTTTCACTCTCTCATTCTCAACCATGGTTATAAAATATCTAGATATTTTAGTTTGGAACAAAAATGACCATGGAAAATGAATCATGGTTAAAACAAAGGGTTAGTGCAAGAATATAAAATTAAACCATGATAATCAATTTCCATTTCAATTTTTCTTTTTCCAAAAATTAATATCCATATATTTTACAAATGGTGTGAGTCTTATATTGCCACCATCCACTATATCAACAACCATGATAACATTATGTATGCATGTATGTGTGCATGCACATCCTATGTGCATGAATGAGAATACATGCATGCATACAAAAAAACAAGAAAGGATTTAAAGTGAGAAACTAATGGTCAATGATAAATCAACACTTGATTTAGCAAATCGATCATATCGCATACGACCCGACCAAAAGCAAACCGCCCGATTAATATGCGGTATCTCAAAGGCGCATTTTAACCGGGTCCACGCGCATATCGCATATGCGCACCACATCGTTTCGCCTGGACTAGGTAACTCTATTGTGGGACTCTAAGACTCGTCAATACGCCGGCAGTGGGTGATGATCATATCAAGCACCCCCAAGCCGCAAGCGGTCAGCTAAACGTAACGGCCACCCGGGTATTGAGCGATCAGAAGAAAACAAGCGAACCTGTCACAACTCACGTCGAGCCAACCGGCAACACTACCGTACAGTCCGGTCTCTTCGTAAGATATGTTGCATATCGAGTCTAGGGATGGTAACGTCGACCCTAATAACTCAATAAGTCGTGCCGATGAATGGTCTATAACAGATCGAGAAACTACTGATAACACTTATCAGTAAATCTCAGCAGCCCTGGCCAGGGACTTACTGATATAGCCAATCGAGCATAAAACAACATCAACTCCCAATACCGGGAGAGACGAAACCTCTCATATCGCTCATCGCCTTCGTGTGTCTCGGGACTGTACCCAACGGCCACCTGTTTGCACGACTCAGTAGAGCCGTGGTAGGGTGGTAATCAAAGTACAGTGGGAGAACATACAAGACTCTATGACGATCTCGGGTCTACAGACTAACCTGCACCAGTGTCACATGAGAACTGCTATCCGACGATAGATATAATTCCATATAGGAGTTCTCGGTGAGTCTATCCAGTGTACCCAGTCATCACTGAGCACCCGTATACGATCTCGATGTCAAATATCGATGAGTGTGGGAATATCCATCGCCCATCATATGGGTCTTGTATCATATTCGCTAGTCTACTCTGGTATATCGATACCCCATCTCGATACACCTACGACTAGGGACATTCCAGGATATGCTTATAAACTACAGATGTCCCACTAGTATGATCTCTATCATAATCACAGTAGTCAAGCCTATATCCTCAGGGCTTTATCAACATGTGTGAATGAATAAAAGCATGATCAAATCAACATGTCAGATAAAGAAGAACCAGATAGCATACTATCATGTCGAGCAAGAATGTACACTGAATATATATATATATACATGTATAAATACATCCACTATCATATAATGGCCTCTAGGGCATACATATATCCAACACGCGAGGTATAATTTCGAATCAGAGTAGTTAAACCTTTCGTAGTTTGCTAGTAATGGTTTAGACACGATCCGTGTGCTCATGTCCGTGTTACAAAGCTTTGATAATTGTTTTTCATATATTCTGCCTCCCCGCAAGCTCGTGGGGTGCGTGACATGGACTTACATAGATTTGACTGAAATTTTATCTCCAATTCATCATCCCGTGTCATTAAATGTTTCTCCCGAACTTCATCTGCGTCTTGACTTTGATGATAATTGGATGGATGCGATAACTTTTGAGGAGAATTATAAGGATAGTATTGAGGAGAGTATTGAGGATAGTATTGAGGATGAACCATTTTTGTTTAATGAGTCGGATTTTCCAGTTCATCCTCCTAAACCTTTAACTGTTATACTTCCTAAATCACCCCCCCCCCCTCATCCTTCCAATCGTTCCGACCACGCAAGAGATCACGCTTGAGGACTGTGAGCTTGAAAAATTTCTGTTCGATCACAGCAGTTTGGACGCCACTAGTGCATACCTCTTTGAATCTGACACAGTTCTCACAGCCGATAACGATTACGAGTGCTTCACTTTTTCGGCCGATTTTGAAAAATCACCGCCCGAGTTTGAGTCCTTTGAATTTTCAGATGAGTTAGTTGAACTATTAGACTCGGTTGCTTACAGTCATTTCGAACCATTGATGGAATCCTTCAAGTTCGAGACAGTTTACTTCGATGAGAATAAGACTATCCCTAAATCACTCCCCGACATCCTTTCCATCGCTTCGACCGCGCAAGAATCCGTCGCGTTTCCATTTTCAATAGATGGTTTACCAAGTTCAACGTACCCATATTTTCTTGCAAATCTTGAGGGATTTGACCCCATTTCTCGATGGGTTGATAGATTAGCACAATCACTTTTAACACATCGATCATCACAAATTGCGCTAATTTATTCACTCTATTTACACTCTCAAGTTCGTACTACACTTCTTTCTCTTTTCCGCCATTCTTCTCCTCCACCGAGACCATATTCCACCCTTCTTCCCATACGGTCTCGTGTGTTTCTCAACTCCTTTCTCTACACTCCATTCTTCCACCAACCCTACCATTATCACGATAGAATTTTTGAATGGTTGGTGCTAACCTTTGGTCTGTGTAAGGCCTTGTATAGTTTGATTTTTCTCCTCCCTAACTCTGAACTTTAACTCTTAAAACAGTAGAAACACTGTCTCACTTAAGTTTGGGGAGAACCTTTTTGTATATATTTTGTTTTTTTTTATTTTTTAAAAGCAACCCATAAAAATTATAAAAATTATAAAAAAAAACTATAAATAAATAAACAGGGGAGTGCCGACAATTTTGACCCTCTTGGTCTAGCCTGACGGTGAGGACACTGTCAAGTTTAAGTTTGGGGGTGTGCTCGGTAAGCTTTCTTCTTTCGCATTCATATGTACATTTTTGCATTTGCATATTTATTTTAAAACCCATAAAAATTGAAAATTTTCAAAAATTATAAAAATTGAAAAGTTCAACTTTGGCCATATTTGACTTAAGTTTGACAAAGAGGTTAACTAGTTAGGAACAACTGGACCTTAGACTTAGGAAATTAAAAACCCTAAAAATAATCTTTCTTAAAATTTTACGGTAGAAAGTATATGTCTTTGTAGTTTATTTAGAAATAGGCAAATTTCGAGTTGACTTCTTGGGCTAAGTTAAAATAAGGGAAAAGTATTGATATTTTTATTAAAATATAAGTTCGAAAAATAATTCCTAAGCTTAAGTCTAAATTCTGATAATATATACCCTACAAATTGCACAAACACGAACCTTGAAACTTCGAATAGTAGAAGAGACCTTGAAATGCTCTTGTCTAAAGTCCTTAGTACGAAGAAAAATAAAATAAAAATACAAGTGTGAATAAAAAGATAAAAAATGAACACTGGTTTTTGTAATTACTTAAGGCTGCATTAATAGAAAAAAATATTTAGCGAGGGTACTTCATCACCTAGTGCCTTAGACCAACTGGTTTGGGAGTCACTGCTAAAAGCCTTAGGTGTTACAAGACTAGGAATTACGCTTTAATATGCAAACACATTTTTTAATCGGTCGTTGGTACCTCAAGAAGTATTAACGGTCGCATGAAGAATGTGTAAGCAATTTCATCTAAAAATTCACCAATTGAAAAGTACTTTGGACGATGGAGAAGAGTATAATAGCTTGATTTGAATTTCCATGTGTAGGGGTGATATATACACACACGTAGGGGTATGTGATTGGGGTTTAAATAAGAGATAGGAATGAAGAACAGGACTTATATCTTTAATAGAGATGATAAAAATTCCTAAGTTGAGGTGGCACCCTAGAAGGAAAACTTAAAAAATGCCAAAAGCTAAGTAAATTCACAAGAATATATATAATCTTAAGTTAAATGATAAGGAAGAGTGAAAAATACGGGTGGATAATTTATGAGTCAAAGATAATAGAATTCCTTGTTGGAAAACCTAATTGGAGAATAAAAGTCAATAGGCCAAATTGATAGGATTTTGTGGGTAGTATCCGCTGAAAACCCTCAGGAGACAACACTCCTCCTACTAGGGACACCTAGAGGTTTAACGGCTTGTTGCACGAGCTCAGTGCAATCGCGTTTCCCTGCGAACGTGAGGCTGGGTCTTTTTCGAGAATAAAACTAGGTTTGCTCGAGGACGAGCAAAAGATAAGTTTGGGGGTATTTGTACATACCATAATTTTGCATTATTATATTCCCCATTCTTATTCATTTTTACAAATAAACAGGTGCTTTTGACCCATGTCTGCTACATAGTTGCAGGTTACAGGTTTTCGGAACAAAAACAGTGAAAACAATAAAAAGATGATACAAAAGTGAGACTGCGACCAACAAACGGAAAGATCTTGATCATGCCTACATTTTGAAGACTAAACGAAGATCAACAAACAAGTTCACAAAGAACAAAGGCAGTGCAAGGTTCAAGACTTCGACACGAAGCAAGCGGTAAAAGTCCACGATTTTGTTCACTGTGGAGATCTGGAAGAGAACTAGAAATTATTCTGAAGAACAAAGTGAAGAAAACAGATTCTAAAAGCAACCTGAAGCAACACAAGAAGAATCAGCCAACAAGCTCCTTATATGGCCGCGGATCTGCGGCCAAACAGGGGTTTTGGCCGCGGTTCCGCGGCCATAAGGAACCAGTGTCGGTGCAAAAATCCGTGCGTCGCCCGTTTCGGTGGGAAATGTAACGGCATGGCGGCACGTTGACTAGTCTTCTTAGGGGTATACTTGTAATTACAGATGTGAGTCAATTGTAACCCTAGGGTTTCTATGATCTATAAATAGAAACCCTAATGCTCTTTTTGGAGCATACCTCTTCTTGTGCCTCATTTCATCTATCTAAATTCAGATCTGTAAATTTATGCAATGTATGAAGAGAGCATCAAATAAAAATTAGGAGTAAGTTTTCTTTTAATTGCCCTAGTTAAATTTTATTTCCTTGCCCTAGGTAATTTCTTTCTTGCCCTAGTTTAGATTTTATTCTCTGCCCTAGATAGATAGTTTAGAAATGTTTTTCAATTCCCTAATGAGCGAGTAGTCTCCTCGCTTGTTAGGGCTAGATTTGGGGAAGGCTTGAGAGATGAAGATCTCTTACCCCTTTCTTGCCCATCACACGATTTTATAGGACTCCATGCATACATGCACACACCGCTCCCTACGGCACCCTATCTCACGAGGTAGCGGTGATACCGTAGTATGAACGACCGGTTGAGCGTGTTTTCCATGGAGATTAGGGTAAGAATTAAGAAAGGAAGGACAAGAACATAGAGGAAGAAACACAGTTTCTTCCCGATGGTACTAATCCACTTTATTAATTATTACCATAACACCTCATAGATCTTAAATAGGGAATAGAAAGCGGTGAGGAATATTGACTTTCCAAACTTAACCTAAACCTAACCCTAGCAAGATTTTAATCCTAGTTTAGATCAACTTTAGTTTTTAGATTTAATCAAACCGACACCAATCGGAATTAACTTGTTAGAACAAATCGAAGATAAACAAAATCCCTGTGGACCGACCCGTACTCACCGGCTAGCTACCAAGCGACGCCGTTCTTGATTACGGTAAAAATATTCTTTAAGATCAATCAGCAAACCCTTTGTGTGGGACTCTAAAGACTCGTCAATACGCTGGCAGTGGGTTTAACCATAAGCACATCAATGGTACTAGCTGTAAGTAACGGCTATCCAGGTATTGAGCGAAAGGGAGGCCGACGAGCAAACACATACCAAAACCCTACTGAACCTGACAGTGACAGTATCCGTACAGTCCGGTCCATTCGTCTATGAGTATCGTATATCGAGTCTAGGGGGTAGATAAAGTAAGACCCCTAATAACTTGACATTTAGTGTCGGCATGAAAGCTATCACCAACTAAGAAACTATTGATCCTAGATTAGTAATTCTCGTTTACCCCGGCCGAGGATTTCTGCTGATGGCCATCCGTGCACTCCACAACATCAACCCCCAATACTGGGAGAGACGAATTCCCTGACGATCCGCTCATTGCCTCCTTGTGGCTCGGGACTGTACCCAACTAAAACCTGTTTGCACGATTCCTTTGAGCCGTTGTAGGGTAGTAATCAAAGCACAGTGGGAACTCACACGAGACAAATGACGATCTCAAGTCAATAGACTAACATGTACACATGTCACCAGGAAACTGCTATATGACAATAGGTATAATACCAACTAGCATGTTTCCGGCGAGTCTGTCTGGTGTACTCATAACCCAATGAGCACATGTATACATCTTAGGTGAACCAACTTACACCAATGGCTTATGAGACCGACCACAGCCCCTCATCGGGGTCTCGATCCATATACACTAGTCCACTCATGGAGTATCGATGCCCAGTCTCGAAACTCCCATGACTATGGACACTTTAAAGATGTGCTTATACACCACCCAGCTCTCATGTATATGATCGCCATCATACTGCTCGTAGTCAAGAAAGAATCCTATAGGCTCTATCAACATGTAATAGTGATCTGTAATGTCACCTGAAGCATGTACACGATGATAAAGGCAAACAAGATAGCATACTATCATCTCGAGTAAGACTGTTCTACCGGTATAGGTCCTCCCTCAATCATTGCAATCACGTGCCTCCGATCCAATAATTGACTTGAGAGCACTATAGCCAACAGATACTCGCCGGGTAACCTTACTAGATAGCCGCGCCCCATAGCACCGACCAAGTGACCGTAGGAGAACCCCATTGCCAAAAGCATCCGTTCAGGTGCTCGCGGCCGTTGTGTTCCACCTAAGTGCACTTCGTCGACGGCATTAGGGTGCGGCTGTCTACTAAATTTTCCAACGAGCATTCGATCAGGTTGTCAGAAATCTTGTTGAATTACCCGACTGGTAATTGAAAAGTGTTTTCAATGTCGAGACTAAAATGCGGGGTTTATAATTGTTAAACATGTGATGTCTAAGGAATTCATTTAGTTAGGCATGAAATCCAAAGTATGTGATACATTGGGTGTATGATGTCTAAGGTAGTTGTGGATTCCAATTGTTGTAGTTTTTCACTTTCTTTTCTGCGACCATAAGTGTAATATGTGGTGTATCACTGGTTTCGTTGCTATATTTCAACGACAATTGGGATACGCATATTTACTTACGTTGATGACATGTGATGTTATGTGTTGTTGTGATATGTTATATTGGATCGTCGTATTTTGAATAGCCGAGGGTTTTTATGTGAAATGAGAGTTTTTCATTTTCATTCATGTAAAAGCTTGTATGTAATATTCTTTTATTGGGGCACTTCCGGGTTGAGGATGATGTCACCATTAATGTATATTATTTACTTTTCCGCATTAGGATAGACCCAAGGCGGGGAGCACAAGTAACCGGGTTCTAAGGTCCAGTGAAAGACCATATCGAGGAGTCGAGACCGGGTCTCCTAACTCTAAAATTGGTAGGGTTGCTTGCCGCTCTCTTAGGGGTCTAGGGATGTGGGTTTGGCTATTCATCGCGACCGTGGAATCCGTGTTTTATACTGGCTTAATTAAAATACGGAATTCCTAGTATATCCAATATTTCATATGTGTTCTTCTGCTGTTGATATTCTATGATGTGATCACTTGATGTGTTGAGACGAATGCTTATATTATATATATGATATATAATAAATACTGCTGCTTTCGTTTCTTCTGTAATGCTTGGGAAGCATATTTGATGGGACTTCATTAATGAGATTAATGAAATAAAAGAAACCTAAAGATGTTGCAGAATCTTATTTTAAAAACTGGTAGCTCTAGTTCTAGCTTTGGATAGCGGTATTCCTTGTAGGATATCCAGCACCATATTCGATAAGGAAAGAGCCGAGATCTCTTCACCGGAAGTGACCACTTTAGCGAAACTAGCAGATGCTACAACCCACTCGGTTTTGTCTTTGATTGCTTTTTTTGTTCATACTTTGCATGGTGGTATTTGTGAAATATCCAGCACCTCATTCGATGAGGAAAGAGCCGAGATCCCTTCACCGGGAGTGGCGTCTTTAGCAAAACTAGTAAAAGCCTAAAAAACGCTCCTTTTCAAAATCACTCGATTCTACAACGACATCAAGTTCATTACGAAAAGGGTTTTCTTAAAAACCTATCGTAGCACTCCATCATTTCAAATAAGTAGTATTTAGTATTCGTTCTACGTTTGTTGGCTTTCGTTAAGGCGTAATGTACGGTAGCTACTTGCTGCTTATCTGCTACATATGATGCGATTGGATTATGGTAGTCGTACGACTTTGTTAGGTTTCGTCAAGGGTCGTGCGGGTGGGTTTAATTCAATCATGAAATGTACGGGTAAATTTGACTAGCGGACTATAGTTTGTTAGCTTTCGTCAAGGTCATAGGACACTAGGGGCAAAATATTATCGGGAATTTCAAGTGTTGAAATTTGCAATGAGATTGCATACCTTCTATGAGATAGTTGGATCCCGATACTCACTGCGAGTAAGAGTTACTCCTGGGAGAGTTTTACATATTACAATTAGCCAATCAAGTAGGTGTCTAGAAAGATGTTAACAGGATTACGCTCCTGGGAAAATGAGGTTTATTTTAATTTGGTCCGTGCGAAAGCACGGGAAACCTCCCTCAAAATACCGACACTGGTCTGGCCGAATGATTGGCGAACTTGTAGGGCGTAATTAATCCCGGCTAGTCTTACCTTTTAGGATTTGAAGGAAGATTTGATAAAAAAAGTGGGAGCCATCCTGATTAGATAAAATAATAACCAATATAATCTTGCAAGAGCATACTTTGAGTGTTTTCTTCTCTCTCTCTCTCTCTCTCTCTCCTGGTAGAGACCATGTCACGCCTTAATCAAGATAATAATATGCATGCATTGACCGAACCTGCTTATTATACTGAGCTGGGGAACGTTGGTTCCGCTCTATCTTATAATTGTTATAAGTCTGAGCATGAAATAGGGGAATATCTGGATTTCCATGCCACCCAATCGAGGAATAAACATGTTGATGCATATTCTTCAGGTGTGTTCGTTGCCAAGAACTGTTTCTCAGTATCCTCTACGTCCTAGGTATGAGATACCGGAACAGGATCCCACATATGTAAGAGTTACATGGGCTACTGAGAGGTAGAGAACTGGGATTGGGTGATATGTCTCTAAGTGTTAGAGAATGGTGCAATTGTTGCAGCCAACTCAGTTGGCAAATATCACCTTGTATTACCAAATGGTAAATACATTGATTCTGAACGAATGTTATTATATACCGAACCTAATATACAACATTACATCAGTTTCTTTATTAAGTTAAAGAAGGATATAATTTTGTATTACAGGACAATGTTATGAACATTTTCCTGAATCAAGAGTTGATTAGATCAGATACGTTATCAGATGGCATATACGATCTAAATCAAACCACAGTTCAAAGTATGTAGCACACACACAAGAGGAGTAGTTCAGAAATGAACGAATCCTTCTTGTGGTATTGTAGATTAGGTCATATCTATATGACACGACCAACAAAGTTACATAAGGATGAATATGAGAATCTGTTCGAATTTTCATCTTATGATAGTTGTCAGTATTGTCTCAAAGATAAAATGACCAATACTCCGTTTTCTGGAAACAGAGAAAGAGTTATTGAACTTTTGGGACGGATACATGATGATGTATACGGTTATATGTCTACAAATGCCAAAGTTGGTTCTTCGTACTTCATTATATTCACTGATCATCTCTCAGGATTCATACATATGTTCTTGTTGAAACACAAGTCTGAAACTTTTGAGAAATTCAAGGAATATAAGTTTGAAGTTGAGAACCAGACAGATAGAAATATTAAGTCCTTCGATGAGATCGAGGAGGAAAATACTTGCGAATAGAGTTTCTGGAGTTTCTAAAAGGAGAATGGGATTCTCACTCAGCTTACTCCTTCGAGTACACCATAGCACAATGGTGTATCGGGGCGGAGGTATCACGCCCTATGAGATATGGTGCACTCTATGATGAGTACTGCTGAGTTACCTGTTTCCTTTTGGAGTAATGCACTTGAGAAGCTGCATACCTAATTAATGGGGTTCCATCCAAATCAGTGCCTACTACTCCATATGAGATATGGAATGTGTCACGACCCTAAAATTGGCCCGTGACGGCCCTAGTACTACGCAACGCCCTAAGACGTAACGTAGTAAGAGAAAGCCAAAACCCAGAAATCTAAACCATAAAAATACGGAAAAGATAATATATGTTTTTGAAACATTTGAAATCGCAACCCAAATTCTTTAAAAGACCTACTTTATTTCTTTAAAATTTTAGCAACACCCCCTTTTTGTAAAAACTAGCCAAGATGAATACAATACAAATATACGACGCCGTAGCGAAGAAACAAAGACAATAGAGAGAAAGCTGTATATAAAAGACAACAAATCCACAATAATATACAATATCGTCCTCACCAAGTCTCTAAGTCAACAACATAATAGTAGATGGAGAGTACAAAATACAACGAATGTACAATATGAAATACAGATAATCATCTAACCCACCTAAGCAAAATGGTATACTGTGAGCTGATACGGTATCTGTAGCAAAAGATGATAGATGAATAGCTGAATTGCCTGCCTCGACTACTCTGGGGAACAACCTGAAACACCTGTGGCACAACGGGGGTGAGTTGCTAACTCGTGAATAGTAGATAACATATGCAGGTAATCGCAGGAATGTACGTACAGCATGAATCTAAGATATACAATTTACAGTAATAACAGGATATGTGAAAGCAATGTAATGGAGATGTACACTAGCAGGTACAATCAATATATGAAGCAATGATGACATGATAATAGTATGCGATAACTATACAATAGGGATATGAGAAAGCTAATATGCAACTATCATAAGGGTACGCTAACAGGTACAACCAATATATGAATCTGTGCAAAGAATAGATAAGTGTGAGGTATGGGGTGGAATATGTCATTTCCACGGAAACCTGACATCGTGGCAGGATCACCATCCATCAAGACACTCCAATCCGCAAATCCTCAAATCAGCCCCCAAACTGGGCTCTCATATCATATAAGTCTCACATCTCCTCAATGTACAATATCGAATAGATCTCCTATATCCCGAATGTACAAATCATCAATCTCATTCATATCCAATCTCAATGAATCACCTACATCCCAAGTCGAATCTCAATATAATTTCTAACATCTTATATATATATATATATATATATATATATATATATGCAGAAGTAAAATATGATGGGGCAATACACATATATTAGCGTCCCATTCCACTAATATTGGTGTAAGGGTATATATAATAACGGCTAAATCCCTTGTTATATATACAAAGGTATTAAAAGAAATATCATGAAAACAATGTGCCAAGTATCGACACAGAAATCCTGATCACGTATCATATGCTATCCCGAAAGCACGAGTGCCTAGCTCTGACCCTCGCCTTTCGACGTATGCATACGTACATGACTCCCAGCGGTGTCTCCGTGATCCCCCGCCGAGTCATGGGTACTGTCACCGGCAGGTACTCGCCCTCCTCCAGGCTCAATCGGCAAAATCCATCGATCTTCTTGCCGAGGGGAACCATACCGGGCCCCACCATGTACTCTCATACGGCAACCACACCTCGTATGGAGTATATAATCAGCACCGATAAAACTCATGGTGGACGCGCAAGTATCATCTCAAGGAAACCGGGTTTTTCAATGTATGCATAATTTCATGAACTCCCACGGTTCCCAAATCCAGAAAACACCATGTAAAATCCAAATAAACAATGAGCAAATCCAGGAACAAATAAATGCGATATATCTGAATGTGAGCATATAAATGAGAACATGTAGCTGAAACCAGATGTATGCGAAATCAATAAGGTACAGCTAAGTATAGGTATCTACCTATAAGTAAAATATGTGCATGGTATACCTGTAGCTGTATCGCAAGGTGTATATGTACCTATCACTAATGGTAAGATACACTACAGGTATACCGATAAGCTAGATTTCATGTGTGATAGGCAATAGAATCTATAAGGGGTTGTGTGTGACATGGCAATTATTGACGGTGTGTGTAGCATATAATCCGTGCTCGTGCAACATGAACCGTCAATAATATGTGCAGTGTCCTACGGCTGCTAGTCACAGTATAACTATATCAAGAAAATAAAGTA
This sequence comes from Agapanthus africanus, assembly GCA_030015575.1. Lineage (NCBI taxonomy): Eukaryota > Viridiplantae > Streptophyta > Magnoliopsida > Asparagales > Amaryllidaceae > Agapanthus > Agapanthus africanus. The sequence goes on from CM057343.1 coordinate 127,860,197, forward strand.
AAGGCACAATTCTAACAATGACGTAGAATGTGCGACAGGTATTTGAATTCTAGCCCAGACGCATAACGCCATGCGGGCGATTCCCCTGTAGATGTTAAATCTACTCACCTATGCCCCACGCTAGGTGAATCCTACCATCTGCTCCCCCTGTAGTAGTGTCCGTAGTCCCTGCCTGCAAACCTGCAAATAAGACATGGAAATCATATATAAGCCAAATATTCCGCGAAACGCGATATCGAACCAAAACGAGAAACTCGCGTCGCGAACTAAACGCCCGTGTGCATGATAAGCTGAATCGTGTGTGTACGCGTCTAAAACCATCGCGACACGCCGCGATACGCTGGATCACAGAACCCACTCACGTATCGCGCGTATCGCGCAAACACAATGGACACAAAAACGATATACAGTCCCAGATTTTCCTACAAGTAAAATCTTACAAAACTAGACATGCCAAAGCACTAGACAACACTGCAGATGACCCTAGCCAAGACCTCAACACCCCTGCCCCCTACTTGGCCGCAATTTGCGGCCAAACACATTAAATCTGCGGCCTGGGTAGGGAAATAGGGGCTCGTGTTTTGGTGGTCGTGTCTAGACCTAGGTAGCATGTTCCAGTTTCCTCAATTTTGTTCTGTAGGGTCCGGGTCAATAGCAGATCACAGATATCCAATATATCACTTAAAAATGACAATTTTCACTAAAAAGGAAACCCTATGGTATTTTAGTGTAATCTGGGTTAATTCTCAGTTAAGATGACCCTAATAACACTAAAATAGGCTAGGTTAACTAACACAATCACCACTTAACCAGCATTCCACACAAATCACCTTAATCTAGCACTAAACCCACTATTTAACACAAACCGACACTAATTAGCACACAAGCTAAGCAAAAGAGAGATGGGTTCAGAAGATATACCCTAGAGAACCCTAAGAAGTAGGTGAAGGGGAAGAACTGAGTTGCTACAGCTGCTGGTGATGCAGGGGATGCAAGTTGCTGCTGCTGCAATGAAGCTGATGCTGATGCTGCTGATGGTGCTGTTGTTGGTGTTGCTGATGGTGCTGCTGCTGCGAGCTGGTGCTGGTGCCTCTGCTATTGCTGCTGCCTGCTCGAGCTGGTGCTGTTGGTGTTGTCTCGAGCTGCTGCTACTAGCTGTGGCTGTTGCTAATGAGGCTGCTGCTACTGCTGTTGTCTGCTGCTGCTCCTTCTGTGCTGTTGCTGCTTCAATTGTTGTTGTTGTTGTTTTTGCTGCTGATGATGATGGAGAGGTGTGAGGGGGTGTGTGTGTTGTGTGAGAGAATGAGAGTGAGAGAATGAGAAGGAAAAGGGAAATGAGAGCTTGCATTAGTCAACCCTTTCTCTCCCTCTCTCTTCATTAATGAAGGCATGGGCAAAGCCATGATGCCCCATCATGCACTCTCTCTCTTTCTCTCCCACCAAGTCAACACCCAAAACAAAAATTCAAAATAAAACCCTTTTTTATTTTAACAACCATGCACACTTAAAACCCATAACACTTAAAACAAAACTAAAAGCTAGATTAGAGAAAATGGTTAGTTAACCATGATTGCTAATCATGGTTAAACCCCCAAAACAACCCTAGTTATCATGCACAAGTGTGTGCAAGGCTAGGAAAAATCTAATAAAATACTCAATAAATAGGATAAAATATTTAAAACCCAAATTGGTAAACTCTTTATTAAAAACCATATATATAAAATATAATTAGCCACAAAACACATTCTAAGGTGTTACAGAATGGGAAGAGACCATGTCTTAAACGAGTTAAGATATGGGGTTGTCCGGCCTATGTTGAAAAGCAAAATCCGGACAGGGTCGAGGTTAGGTCAGTTCTGTATAAATTTGTTGGATATCCCAAACATTTTCGAGGGTATATCTTCTACCTAACTGAGGAGAAAAAGGTGTTTTGTTTCTCATCATGCCACCTTTTTAGAAAAGGAATTTCTTATGAAGAAATTTGTGGTCATGAAGTAGAACTGGAAGGAGTTACCGCTGGACAAACTAAGACCTGATAATTTGGTGAAACCAAAGGATTCGATAGTCTCCAACGAGCCTCAGCCTCTCCGCGAATCTGGTAGGGTTCCTCATCCAGCTGAGAGATACTACGGTTTCCTCGGTGACGGTAGGAGCGAGGATTGCATCATGGTAGATGATGACCCAACTAGGTTCAGGCAGGCCATCATGAGTGGGGACTCTATTAAATGGCTGGATGTTATGCAATCAGAGATGGAATCCATGTACACCAACGAAGTATGACTTTGAATGTTGCACCTGAAGGGGTAAAACCTATTGGGAGCAAATGGACCTTGAGAAGATTCTTGGTGTAGATGGAAAAGTTGATACTTTCAAATCTAGACATGTAGTAAAAGGCTATCGTCAATAACCAGGTGTGGTTTATGATGAAACATTTTCTCCAGTGGCTATGCTTAAGTCCATCAGGATTAAAGCACACATCGCGGAGTTGGAACATCTGTTTTGATGTGGCAGTCAAAGTATTTGACTTCATCAAAAAGGTAGATGAATCTTGTATATACAAGAAGGTTATAGAGAGTAAGGTTGTCTTCCACGTATTGTAAGTAGATGACATACTCTTGATAGGAAATGGTTTCCTATGCTACACTCGATCAAGCTCCTCTTATCACGAGGATTCTCTATGGAAGATCTGGATGATACCTACTATATCTTATGGATTATGATCTATGGTGATAGATCAAAGTGGATGTTGGGAGTGTCCCAAATCCAGGTACATTAACACTATACTAAAGGGGTATAGTATGGAAGATTTTAAGCGTGGTGGTTCGCCCACTTACTCATGAATCACTCTCTCCAAAAAGATGTCTCCCGAGACTGATTTGGAGAGAGCTCGCGTGCAAGGGATACCCTATGCTTCGGCAATAGGCTCTATCATATATGCGATGTTATGTACCAGACTAGATGTAGCTGATTCAGTGTGTAGTGATCAGGAATTAATCGGATCTTGAGAGAATCACTGGACAGCTGTGTAGGAAATTCTTAAGTACTTGAGAAGCACTAAAGAAATGTTCTTGGGGTTTGGTAACGGTAAACTCCAGTGGGAGTCCTTTACCAATTCCAGCTCCCAGAGTGATAAGATCGACTGAAATTTAGTCTCAGGCTTTGTCTTTACCATCACTGGAGGGACGGTATGTTGGAAGAGTTCCAAGCTAGATACCGTGGCAATCTATAGGATAAAGGCTGAATACATCACTACCAACGACGCTACCAAAATGGATGTCTGGATATTTCTTGTTCGTGAGATGAACATGGTTCCTACCATTGAGCGTCTAATAACGGTTATTGTGACAACAATAGAGTTGCGGCTTTCGCCTAGGAACGTCGGTCCCATCAGCAATCCAGACATATTCTGAGGACAGTATCACCTGATCAGGGAGATGGTTGATCTTCAAGGGATCAAGGTAAGGAGAGTTGACGCGAAGGATAACACGGCTGATCCACTCACAGAGTCCTTTCCCTAGAGAGACTTTTGTAGGGTTCCTAGGCACTCTCAAGAGGTCTCACAAGGCATCAACCATGCCAATTTCAAATTTTACGGGTGCCGAGAAACCCTAATACGGATCGTTAACTAGAAATTTAGGCGAAAAACAAAACTAGTTAACAACTTAACTAAAGGAGAGAGGCTACAAATTTTGTAGATCCAGTTCTCCACTTCCTTAGCTCCACGTAGGCGTCCTCTCGCTGTCCATCTTCAATCCTAGACTCGATCGTCGGCTTCATCGGAAAAACGAGCGGGCAAGGTCGTCGGCTTCGTGCCGAAGATGATCTATGTCGAGGTTTCACAAGTTCAAGCTCCGACTGCACCAAGTTGTGAAACTTGTGAAGAAAACACCCAAAACCACTTGGCAAGAGGTAGAGGATGAAGAAATAGGAGGTGGGTTCACTTTAGAATTGGATTTCTCTCACTTTTGCTCAAGTTGCCATTGATGGCATCAAGTTTTCATTCTTGAAGATGAAGAAGAAGATGAAGCTAGAATTATGATAAGTCTTGAGATAAAATGAATAATAAAAGAATACTTATCATAAACTAACTAGGGTAGAGTGTAGAGAATAGACCATGGTTACTTGGATGGGTTAGGGTTAAGCATGAAGACAAGAATGGTTAAGAAGTCAAAGCTTCATGAAGCTTCAACTAGAAACAAACATAGCCACCATTCTTATCTAAATCTTTTCCAAATAAATAAACAAATAAATAAATGAAAAATCAAAACCCTAATCATCTCTTAACCATGGTTTAATTCTTTACACTTAACCAAATGATCAAGTATCATCAAACATGATACAAATATGTGCACAAAAGTATATCACATATACTTCTTGCACATTAAGTGAGAAAATCCATTTAAAGTGAACCAATACTAGTTAATGCAAAGTAATATATCAAATATATAATTATACATTAAATCATTAAATCAACACTTGATTTAACGATCCGGTCATATCGCATATAACCGACTAGTATCCTATGTATCGGCTTATCGAATCAATCCTTGATTCGATATCTAGGTTATATCGAATATAACCAATCGATACATCCATCGCGAGAATGGAATACGGTATCACATACACGCATCATTCTCGGTCCTTCACATATCTCATATGCACTCCTATTTCGTTTCGCTTGAGCCAGGAAACCTCTGTGTAGGACTCTAAAGACTCGTCAATACGCCGGTAGCAGATGATGATCATATCAAGCACCCACGAGCCGCAAGCGGTCTGCTAAACGTAACGGCCATCCGGGTATTGAGCGATCAGAAGATCGACGAGCTATCCCGCTCACACTCCTGTGAATCCAACCAGTAACACTTACCGTACAGTCTGGTCTGTTCGTCTGATATGTCGCATATCAAGTCTAGGGGTGGTAAACGTCAGACCCCAATAACCGATAAGTCGTGCCGATGTGAGGCTCATAACGGGTTGAGAAACTACTGGTAACACTTACCGGCAAATCTCTGATCAGCCCTGGCCAGGGACTTCCCTGTTACGGCCAATCGAGCACAGCGCAACATCAACCCCCAATACCGGGAGAGACGAAACCCCTCCTATCGCTCATTGCCTCCATGTGACTCGGGACTGTACCCAAAGACCACCGTTTTGCACGCCCTCATGGACGTGGTAAGGTGGAGATCAAAGCACAGTGGGAATCACACAAGACTCTATGACGATCTCGGGTCTACAGACTAACCTGTACAAGTGTCACCTGAGAACTGCCATCTGACGTGAGGTATAATACCATCTGGGAGTTCTCGGCGAGTCTGTCCAGTGTACCCAGTCTCCACTGAGCACCCGTATACCATCTCTGATGTCAAACACCAATGGATATGGGATCATCCATCGCCCATCTCATGGGTCGAGAAGCGTATACGCTAGTCTACTCTGGTATATCGATGCCCCGTCTCGATACACCCACGACTAGGGACCTTGAAGGATGTACTTATGGACTACCATGTCCCCACTAGTATGATCTGCATCATAGTCCAGGTAGTCAAGTACACATCCTAAGGGCTTTATCAACATGTAACTATAAGACAGTTTAAAAAGACAAGTGTACATGTTAAGATAAAGAGTAACCAGATAGCATACTATCATATCGAGCAAGAAAGTCATCTCTATATATGTCCAAGCATCCAATATAATATACATCATCTGTATAATACTGGCCTCTAGGGCATACATACAACTAACAACTTTTATTGGGCGTTGAGTATGAGATACTACAACAAATGGCCTTAATACAAATGGGAGATTGTTAGTTATATGTATGCCCTAGAGGCCATTATTATACACATGATGTATATTATAGTGGATGCTTGGACATATATAGGGATGACTTTCTTGCTCGACATGATAGTATGCTATCTCGTTTCTCTTTATCTTAACATGTACACTTATTGTCTCTCTATTACATGTTGATAAAACCCTTAGGATGAGTACTTGACTACCAGGATTATGATGCAGATCATACTAGTGGGGTAGAGGTAGTCGGTAAGTACATCCTTCAAATGTTCCTAGACGTGGGAGTATCGAGACGGGGCATCGAGAGTAGACTAGCGTATACGCTTCTCAACCCATATGATGGGCGATGGATGATCCCATATCCATTGGTATTTGACATCATATATGGTATACGGGTGCTCGGTGGAGACTGGGTACACTGAACGGACTCGCCGAGAACTCCTAAATGGTATTATACCTATCGTCAGATAGCAATTCTCTGGTGACACTGGTACAGGTTAGTCTGTCGACCCGAGATTTTCATAGAGTCTTGTGTGATTCCCACTGTGCTTTGATTTCCACCTTACCACGTTCAAGAGATCGTGCAAAACGGTAGTTTTTGGGTACAGTCCCGAGTCACATGGAGGCAATGAGCGATAGGAGGGGATTTCGTCTCTCCCAGTATTGGGGGTTGATGTTGCGCTATGCGTGATTGTCCATAACAGGAAATCCCTGGCTAGGGTTGCTGAGATCTACTGATAAGTGTTATCAGTAGATTCTCAAACCGTTGTGGGCCTCATATCGGCATGACTTATCAGGGCTATTAGGGTCTAACGTTTACCACCCCCAGGCTGAGATATGTAACATATTGTTAGTTATATGTATGCCCTAGAGGCCATTACTGTACATATGATGTATATTGTAGTGGATGCTTGGACATATATAGGGAGGACTTTCTTGCTCGAAATGATAGTATGCTATCTGGTTGCACTTTATCTTAACATGTACTCTGATTGTCTCTATGTTACATGTTGATAAAGCCCTTAGGATATGTACTCGACTACTGGGACTATGATGAGATCATACTAGTGGGGCCTCGGTAGTCGATGAGTACATCCTATAACTGTTCCTAGTCGAGAGTGTATCGAGACAGGGCATCGATACACCAGATTAGACTAGCGTATACGCATCTTGACCCATATGATGGGCGATGGATGATCCCATATTCATCGGTGTTTGACATCAAGGAGGGAATATGGGTGCTCAGTGGAGACTGGGTACACTGGACGGACTCGCCGAGAACTCCCAGATGGTATTATACACCACGTCAGATGGCAGTTCTCTGGTGACACTGGTACAGGTTAGTCTGTAGACCCGAGATCGTCATAGAGTCTTATGTGATTCCCACTGTGCTTTGATTTCCATCATACCACATCCAAGAGGGCGTGCAAAAAGGTGGCTTTTGGGTACAGTCCCGAATTACATGGAGTCAATGAGCGATAGGAGGGGTTTCGTCTCTCCCGGTATAGGGAGTTGATGTTGCGCTGTGTTCGATTGGCTATAACTGGAAATCCCTGGCCAGGGTTGCTAAGATTTACTGGTAAGTGTTATCAGTAGTTTTTTGAACTGTTATAGACCTCATATCGACACGACTTATCAAGCTACTGGGGTCTGACGTTTACCACCCCTAGACGAGATATGCGACATATCAGACGGAGAGACCGGACTGTACGGGAGTGTTACTGATTGGATTCACGGGAGAAAGTACAGGCTTGCTTGTTAATCTTCTGATCGCTCAATACCTGGGTGGCTGTTACGTTTAGCTGACCGCTTGCAGCTTATGGGTGTTTGATATGATCATCACCTACTGCCGGCGTATTGACAATTCTTTAGAGTCCTACACAGAGGTTTCTTGACTCAGGCAAAAACGGAGTAGGAGCACATATATGATATGTGCGGGACCGAGAACAATACGTGTATGTGATACCGTATTAGATTCTCGCGATATGAGATATCGGCCGGGTATATGTGATATAGCCGGGTCATCGGATCAAGTGTTGATTCGATGAACTGATATAGATTATATTAGTCGGTTATTTGTGAAATAGCCGGATTATCGGATCAAGTGTTGATTTGATAATTTAATGTATAATAATAAATTTGATATATTAAATTACATTAACTAATATAAGCTCACTTATTGATTCATTTTCTCACTCGGGTAATACATTGATATATATGCGATATATGTTAATTGTATTATTTTCTTTTGTTACAAAAATATATTATATATGTGATATATAATATTGTAACAAGTTATGATTACTAATGCAACATGGTTAGTGGAGATTAATCATGTTTAGGGTTTGATTTGGGTTAAACTTTTCTAGAATCTTCTAGAAGCTTTTACTTTGTTTCTTGCAAAGATATTATGGTTGATATTTTGTGAGATATTTCCTAACCCAACCCACACCCTTTAACCCTAGTTAACTCTCTATATTGGTTAGCCTTTTCTTTGGTCAACCATGGTTGCATTTGTAGTTATCATAACAATTCATTATTCATCACAAAGGGATTATTCATTCATCTTCTTCTTCTTCCTCCTTGCAAAGCTTTCTAGTTTTGGGTTTTGTGATTGATTAGTGTGAGATTATGAAAACAAAAGAGAGCATAAATCCCACTTCATCAGCCTAATCTATCATATCCATTTAGATTAGGGTGTTCACTTCATTAGTGAGTGAGAGCTTGTGTTAAAGAAACTTCAAGGTAGATAATCTTTGTTATCGAAGATCAGAAGCAAGCTTGCATCTTTCTCTTCATGGAGCCTCTCTAGAGTCCGGGTACTCGATAATCGCAGCGAAGGGACTTCAACACGGAGCTTTAGAAGTGAAGGACCGGACTACAAAGGTTGTAATCCTAAACTCTTAGTGTTAAAGTGTTTATCATGCTTTGTTTCGCCTAATCTCTAGTTTAAGATCTTGGTTTAGGGTTGTTCGGCACGTCTAAATTTTAAATCGGGCATGGTTGATACCTTGTAGACCCTTGTGAGAGTGCCTAATAACCCTACAGTGGTATCAGAGCCAAGCTAAAGGTTTAGGCGAAGTTTAAAGTCCGATCGAACTCCGAATACCCGTAAAACCCTAGTTTCTAGAATTTTTTTCAAAATGTGATTTTTTTTTTTTGCATTAAAAATACTCAAAAAATTCAGCAGGAAATTCTAAGGATAATTGAAAAATATGACCATCTAATTCCATTAAAGCGCCGCGGAACCGCGGCAAGACCCTTGCTTGCGCGGTGGTTCCGCGGCCGTCTCTGGGCATTAGGGTTTTATTTTGTACAGTAACATCCGTAGGCACGTCCTGATGCTTCTGGAAATTTTTAATTATACTCAAGTGTTGAGTTTTCTGGGTTGTATTGGGAACTCATTGATTCAATCGGAAAGTTTAACTTCGTTTAATTTTTTCCGGGTAATTTTAGAACGTATTAAAAATTTCGAACGGATAACAATAACTCACTTTTTCCCCTGCCGGAAAATTTCCAAGCGTTAGATTTTTCTGTAGTTTAAGAACGTTCTAAGTCGTGCAAGTAACGCGGTGGACCCTCTAGAAGAACACAAACCTTAACTCGATTATGTGACCGTCTGAACCGCCTCTAAACCTTAGGGTTTGTGGCAGTACGGCGTTGCCACATGTGAGGCGTTGGCTTGACCCTTCTACGGCTGGACCATTGGTACTGTGGCATGTGATGGATGTTTTTAAACTAATTTCAAGTGTTGAGAACTTTTTGGTAAAACTTGGGTGTTTGTTTATTCAATCGGAAAGTTTAATATTGTCTATTTATTTGGAATGTGATACAATATTTGGAATCCACATGTAGTTATGAGATAACTAATTTGAATGTTATAAATCTAGCAGTTTAGTCTCAGATGATCGGTTGCCATGGGATTTTGATGCGATTAAAAGTCCGTCGCAATCACGTAGCGTACGCGGATACTTGCCGGGTAAACATAATAGATAGCCACGGCCCATAGCCCCGACCAAGTGACTGTAGGAGAACCCCGTCACCAAAAGCATCCGTTCGGATGCTCGCGACAGCGGTGTTCTGCCTTAGTGCACTTCGTTGACGGCATCCGGGGGTGCGGCTGTCTACTAAAGTTTGCGACGAGCATTCGATCAGGATGTTGGGAATCTTGTTGAATTGCCCGACTATATATTGAAAAGTGTTTTCGAGATTGAGACCAAAATGCGGGGTTTATAATTGTTAGGCATGCGATGTCTAAGAAATTCAGTTGGTTAGGCATGCGATGTCTAAGGTGGTTGCGGATTCCAACTGCTGTAGTTTTACACTTTCTTTTCTGTGACCGTAAGCATAGTATGTAGTGTATCGCCGGTTTCGTTGCTATACATCAACGACAATCGGGATACACATACTTACTTACGTTGATGATATGAGATATTATGTGTTGCTGTGATATGTTATATTGGATCATCGTGTTCTGAATAGCCGGGGGTTTTATGTGAGATGAGAGTTTTTCTTTTTCATTCATGTAAAATTCATTGTATGTAATATTCTTTTATTGGGGCACTTCCGGGCTGAGGATGACGTCACCATTGTATATTATTTACTTTTCCACATTAGGTAGACCCAAGGCGGGGAGCACAAGTAACCGGGTTCTAGGGTCCAGTGGGAGACCATCTCGAGGCATCAAGACCGGGTCTCCTAACCCTAGAATTGGCAGTGTTGCTTGCCGCTCTCGTAGGGATCTAGGGATGTGGGTTTGGCTATTCATCGCGACCGTGGAATCCGCGTTTTATACAGGCTCGCATAAAACATGGAAATCCTAGTATATCCAATATTTCATATGTTATCTTCTGCTGCAATGTTCTGTGATGAGATCATATTACTGCCTGAGACGAATGTTTGTATTATATATATGAGATATATATTGTATATTGTTGATTTCGTTTCTAATGTGATGCTTGTGAAGAATAATTAAAATGGGACTTCATTAATAAGATTAATGAAATTAAAGAAACCTAAAGATGTTGTAGAAACTTGTCTCAAAAACTAGTAGCTCTAGTTCTTGCTTTGCATAGCGATATTCCTTGTAGAACATCTAGCACCTTATTCGATAAGGAAAGAACCGAGATCCCTTCACCGGGAGTGACCTCTTTAGCGAAACTAGCAGATGCTACAAACACGGTTTGTCTTTTGATTACTTATATAGTTTTTGCTTTGCATAGTGATATTTGTGAAATATCCTGCACCTTATTCGATGACGAAAGAGCCGACGATCCCTTCACCGGGAGTGACCTCTTTAGCAAAACTAGAAAAGGCCTTAAAAACATTCCTTTTAAAAATCACTCGATTCTACAACGATATCAAGTTCATTACGCAAAAAGTTTTCATAAAAACCTGTCGTAACCCTCCATCATTTTAGGAAGTAGAGTGCTTAGTATTCGTGGTGTGTTTGTTGACCTTAGTTAAGGCACAGTGTACGGTAGCTAAGTGATGTCTTCCTACCGGGTGGGTTTAATTCAATCAGGAAATGACGGGTTGGACTTGATTAAGAGCCTATGATTTGTTGGCTTTCGTCTAGGTCATAGGATGCTAGGGGTAAAAATATTATTGGGAATTTCAAGAGTTGAAATTTGCAATGAGATTGCATACCTTCTGTGATATAGTTGGATCCCGATACCCGCTGCGAGTAAGAGTTACTCTTGGGAGAGTTTTACACATTACAATTAGCCGATCAAGTAGGTGTCTAGAAAAATGTCAACGGGGTTACGCCCTTAGGAAAACGAGGTTTATTTTAATTAGGTCCATGCGAAAGTATGGGGAACCTCCCTCAAAGTACCGGCACTGGCCTGGCTGAAAGATTGGCGAACTTGTAGAGTGTAATTAATCCCGGCTAGTCTTTCCTTTTAGGGTTTGAAGGAAGATTTGACCAAAACAGTGGGAGACATCCTGATTAGATAAATTGATAATCAATCTAATCTTGTAAAAGCGCACGCTGAGTGTTTTCTTCTCTCTCTCTCCTGGTTGCGACTATGTCACGCCTTAATCAAGATAATAATACGGATGTATTGACCGAACCCGCTTGTTATACTGCGCTAGGGAACGTTGGTCCCACTCGAACTTATAAATGTTATAAGACCAAGCAGGAAATAGGGGATTACCAGAATTCCGGTGCCACCCAAACGAAGAAAGTGCATGCTGATGGTGTGTTCATTACACAGAACTGTTTCTTAATATCCTTTACATCCTGGATATTTGATACCGGATCAGGATCCCACATATGTAATTTGTTACATGGGCTACAGATAGGTAGAGAACTGAGAATGGGTGATAAGTTTCATGAGATAGAAATGGTGCAAGTGTTGCAGCCAAGTCTGTTGGTAGTTATCACCCTTTATTACCAGAATACATTGATTCTGAACGAATGTTATTAGATACCGAACCTGATATACAACATCATATCAGTCTCTTTATAAGTAAAAAAAGGATATAATTTTGTATTGTTGGATAATGTTTTGAACATTTCCTATATCAAGAGTTGATCGGTTCAGGCACGTTATCTAAAAGCATAGACGTTTTAAATCAAACTACAGTTCTTAATGTACAGAACACACACAAGAGGAAGAGTTCAGAAATGAACGAATCCTTCTTATGGCATTGTAGACTAGGTCATATCAATGCGACCCGACTAGCTGAAGTTAGATAAAGATGCATATTTAAATTTGTTTGAATTTACATCTTGTGAAACTTGCCGGTCATGTCACAAAGATAAGATGACCACAGCTCTGTTTATTGGAAACAGAGAAAGAGTTAGTGAACTCTTGGGATTGATACATGCTGATGTATGAAAGTCCCTTGTCTACATATGCCAGGATCAGTTCTTTGTACTTCATTACATTCACTGATTGTCTCTCAAGATCAGGACATATGTTCCTGTTGAAACACAAGTCTGGAACTTTTGAAAAATTCAATGAATATAAGTTAGAAGTAGAGAACCAAAAACGGGTATAAGTATTATGTCCTTTGATGAGATCAAGGAGGAGAATACTTGAGCACGGGATTCCTGGACTATTCTAAAGGAGAATGAGATTCTCTCTCGGCATTACTCCTCCGTATACACCACAGCACGTCGGTGTATCGGAGCAGAGCAATCGCACCTTATGTGATATGGTGCGCTCTATGATGAGTACTACTGAGTTTTCTATTTTCTTTTGGGAGTTATGTACTTGAGAAGCTGCATACCTATTGAATAGGGTTCCAATCAAATCATTTGCCTACCACTTCATATGTGATATGGAATGGGAAGAGCCCATATCTTAAGTATGTTAAGATTTGGGGTTGTCCAGCCTATGTCTAAAAGCATAATCCGGACAAGCTCAAGGCAAAGTCAATTCTGTAGAAGTTTGTTGGATATCCCAAGCATTCGCAAGGGAATATCTTCTACTAAACCGAGGAACAAAAGATGTTTTGTTTATCAGCATGCCACCTTTGTGAAAGCGAATTTCTTGTGAAGAAATTATTGGTCATGAGGTAGAACTGGAAAGAGTTCCAGCTATATAAACTGCAGCTGATGATTTAGTAGAACCAAAGGATTCAATAGTTTCCAACGAACCTCATCCTCTCCGCCGATATAGTAGGGTTCCTCACCCACCTGAGAGATACTTCGGTTTTCTCTATGACAATGGGAGCGAGGATTGCATCATGAGATGATGACCCAACTAGTTTCGAGCTGGCCATCAAGAGTGGGACTCTGTAAGAATGGCTGGATGCTTAGTGATCTGAGATGGAATCCTTATACACCAACAAAGTATGGACTTTAGTTGCTTTATTTGAAGGGTTAAATCCCCATCAGGAGCAAGTATATCTTCAGAAGATTACTTGGTGTACATGGAAAAGTTGAGACTTTCAAAGCTATGCTTAAGTCCATCAAGATCCTATTTACCACGGCTACATACCATGACTACGATATCTGGCGGTTGGGTGTCATGACTGCTTTTCTAATTGATGATTTGGAAGAGAGCGTCAATAAGTACACAGCAAGAGGGCTTCGTAGACAGTGGGAGTAGCGGAAATGTGAGCAAGATGTTTTATGTGATAAATCAGGCATCGCGGAGTTGGAACGTCTGTTTTGATGTGGTAGTCAAAGAGTTTGACTTCATCAAAATGGTAGATGAACCTTGTATATACAAAAAGGTAGTAGAGAGTATGGTGGTGATCCTCGTAGAGTACGTAGATGACATACTCTTGATAGGGAAGGAGTTTCCTATGCTACGCTCGGTCAATCTCCTCTTATCACAATGATTCTCCATATAGGATCAAGGTGATACCTCCTAAATCCTGGGTTATGGATCTATGAGATAGATCTAATTGGATGTTAGGATTCTCACTAGTTGTAGTGAGATAGTATCAATCGATCGTGGGGAGAATCACTGGAAAGGTTCCAGGGTGATAAGGACGACTGAATGTCAGTCGCAGGCATTGTCTTTACCCTCAGTGGAGGGACGGTATGTTGGAAGAGTTCCAAGATAGATACCATGACTTACTAGACGATTAAAGGCAAGATACATCGTTACCAAGGATGCTACCAAAGAGGCAGTCTGGATATATATAAGTTCATGAGATGAACTTCGTTCCTACCATTATGTGACAATGGTGTTGTGGCTTATGCCAAGAAACCCCCGTCCCATCAGTCATCCAGATATAATTCTTAGGCAGTATCACCTGATCATGGAGATGGTTGATCTCCAGGGAGATCGAGGTTAGGAGAGTAGATACAGAGGACAACAGCGCGGATCCACTCACAAAGGCCTTTTCCCAGTAGAGACTATTATGGGATGGTTGAGTATGAGATACTTCAACCACAGCTAATTGTTGGGTATGCGATACCACAATAGATGGCCCTAGTTCAAGTGGGAGATTGTTAGTTATATGTATGCCCTAGAGGCCATTACTTGGACATATATAGGGAGGACTTTCTTGCTCGACATGATAGTATGCTATCTGGTTGCAGTTTATCTTAACATGTACTCTGATTGTCTCTATTTTACATGTCGATAAAGCCCTTAGGATATGTACTCGACTACTGGGACTATGATGAGATCATACTAGTGGGGCCACGGTAGTCGATGAGTACATCCTATAACTGTTCCTAGTCGAGGGTGTATCGAGACAGGGCATCGATACACCAGAGTAGACTAGCGTATACGCATCTTGACCCATATGATAGGCAATGGATGATCCCATATCCATCGGTGTTTGACATCAAGGATGGTATATGGGTGCTCAGTGGAGACTGGGTACACTGGACGGACTCGCCGAGAACTCCAAGATGGTATTATACACCACGTCAGATGGCAGTTCTCTGGTGACACTGGTACAGGTTAGTCTGTAGACCCGAGATCGTCATAGAGACTTGTGTGATTCCCACTGTACTTTGATTTCCATCATACCACGTCCAAGAGAGCGTGCAAAAAGGTGGCTTTTGGGTACAGTTCCGAATCACATGGAGGCAATGAGCGATAGGAGGGGTTTTGTCTCTCCCGATATAGGGAGTTGATGTTGCAATGTGTTCGATTGGCTATAACTGGAAATCCCTGGCCAGGATTGCTGAGATTTACTGGTAAGTGTTATCAGTAGATTTTTGAACTGTTATAGACCTCATATCGACATGACTTATCAAGCTACTGGGGTCTGACGTTTACCACCCAGGGCGAGATATGCGACATATCAGACGGAGAGACCGGACTGTACGGGAGTGTTACTGATTGGATTCACGGGAGAAAGTACAGGCTTGCTTGTTGATCTTCCAATCGCTCAATACCTAGGTGGCTGTTACGTTTAGCTGACCGCTTGCAGCTTGTTGGTGTTTGATATGATCATCACCTACTGCCGGCGTATTGACGATTCTTTAGAGTCCTACACAAAGGTTTCTTGACTCAGGCAAAACGTAGTAGGAGCACATATATGATATGTGCGGGACCGAGAACAATACGTGTATGTGATACCGTATTAGATTCTCGCGATATAAGATATCGGCCGGGTATATGTGATATAGCCGGGTCATCGGATCAAGTGTTGATTCGATGAACTGATATAGATTATATTAGTCGGTTATTTGTGAAATAACCGGATTATCGGATCAAGTGTTGATTTGATAATTTAATGTATAATAATATATTTGATATATTAAATTACATTAACTAATATAAGCTCACTTATTGATTCATTTTCTCACTCGGGTAATACATTGATATATATGTGATATATGTTAATTGTATTATTTTCTTTTGTTACAAAAAAATATTATATATGTGATATATAATATTGTAACAAGTTATGATTACTAATGCA
Organism: Agapanthus africanus; assembly: GCA_030015575.1. Taxonomy (NCBI): domain Eukaryota; kingdom Viridiplantae; phylum Streptophyta; class Magnoliopsida; order Asparagales; family Amaryllidaceae; genus Agapanthus; species Agapanthus africanus. Next base: position 127,876,337 of record CM057343.1, read on the forward strand.
ACATGGTTAGTGGAAAATAATCATGGTTAGGGTTTGATTTGGGTTAAACTTTTCTAGAATCTTCTAGAAGCTTTTACTTTGTTTCTTGCAAAGATATTATGGTTGATATTTTGTGAGATATTTCCTAACCCAACCCACACCCTTTAACCCTAGTTTACTCTCTACATTGGTTAGCCTTTTCTTTGGTCAACCATGGTTGCATTTGTAGTTATCATAACAATTCATTATTCATCACAAAATGATTATTCATTCATCTTCTTCTTCTTCCTCCTTGCAAAACTTTCTAGTTTTGGGTTTTGTGATGGATTAGTGTGAGATTATGAAAACAAAAGAGAGCATAAATCCTACGTCATTATCCTAATCTATCCTAACCATTTAGATTAGGGTGTTCACTTCATTAGTGAGTGAGAGCTTGTGTTAAAGAAACTTCAAGATAGATCATCTTTGTTATCGAAGATCGGAAGCAAGCTTGCATCTTTCTCTTCGTGGAGCCTCTCTAGAGTCCGGGTACTCGATGATCGCAGCGAAGGGACCTCAACAAGGAGCTTTAGAAGTGAAGGACCGGACTACAAAGGTTGTAATCCCAAACTCTTAGTGTTAAAGTGTTTAACATGCTTTGTTTTTCCTAATCTCTAGTTTAAGATCTTGGTTTAGGGTTGTTCGGCACGTCTAAATTTTAAATCGGGCATGTTTGATGCCTTGTAGACCCTTGTGAGAGTGCCTAGTAACCCTGCACATATCAGACGAAGAGACCGGACTGTACGGTAGTATTACTGATTGGATTCACATGAGTATGAGCAGGCTTGCTTGTTGATCTTCTAATCGCTCAATACCCAGGTGGCCGTTACATTTAGCAGACCGCTTGCACCTTGTGGGTGACTGATATGATCACCACCTACTGCCGGCGTATTGACGAGTCTTTAGAGTCCTACATAGAGGTTTCCTGGATCAGACGAAACGAAGTAGGAGCACATATGTGATATATGCGGGAACGAGATTAATACGTGTATGTGATACCGTATTCTATTCTCGCGATATGTGATATCGGTCGGTTATATGAGATATAGCCGGGTTATCGGATCAAGTGTTGATTCGATAAGTTGATACATTTGATATTAGTCGGTTGTATGTGATATAGCCAGATTATTAAATCAAGTGTTGATTTAATAATTTAATATATAATTATATATGTGATATATTAATTTACATTAACTAATATTTTCTCACTTAAGCATTTCTTTTTCTCACTTGTACATTTAGTATATATGTGATATATATTAATGTATATTTTTTTTTGTCATGCTATATGATACATGTGACATGGGTGTATCTGACCCACACCATGCTTAACATAATCAACTGTTTTATTTATTTAAAGTAATTCAAAATTGAGTGGAAATTAGTCATGGACGAAGCTTAATGGAAGCTTGTAGAATCATTGACTAAGTCCACCAATTTTGTTTTACTTAAGGTATTTATTAACCCAACCATTATGATTAGCCATGGTTTAGTCTCTACATGAGTTAGTATATGATATTAACTCACCCATGGTTCCCATTCTACACTTGATCCTTTCCATGGTTGCTTTTCTTCATCTTCTTCCTCTAGCTCTCTTGCAATTTGGGAGGAGAAGAAAATGAGTGAGAAAAATATTTCTAATGTGAGCAAAATTCCTACTTCATCATTCTCTACTAGATTAGCTATTTAGTTTAAGGTGTTTGCTTCACTAATTCCATATTAGTGAAGAAGTAGCTTGAGTTGGTGTCTCCTCGACTAGATCATCTTCGGCCTCGAAGACTTCAAGTAAGCTTGTTCCATTCATCTTGTGGAGCCTTTCTAGAGTCCGGGAGTTCACTACTTGGAGTGAAGGGACTACCACACGGAGCTATTGAAGTGAAGGACCAGTCTACAAAGGTTGTATTCCTTGTTCACTTAGATGTAAAGTTGTTTACATGTTCTATTGTCTAATTCTCTAGTTAAGATTCTAGGGTTAGGGTTGTTTAGCATGGCAAATTTTTGAAAATGGTATGGACGATGCCTCCCGAAACCTTGCTGTTGTACTAGGCATCCCTACAGGATCGAATTTGGTTGCCGGTCTTCCTCCATCTACGATGATCCACCCGAGGGAAACGGCGCAAGTTTCAACCTTGCCTAGCAAGGCAACCGACGCTCCAAGGTTTCTAGCAGTGGAGAGTGGAGGTGTAGGAAAGTCTCACTATAATTTTCTCTCATCACTGATGCTCAAAAGAGCAACTCAAGAAGAAGAAGAAGGAGGTGAGGAAAACAATGGTATGAGCAACCATGGAAATGGCTAAGTCTCTCAAGAGAAAAGTGAATCATCAAGTGAAGGAAAAATACTTGGATGGCATGTGAAGAATATGGCTCCAACAATTTAAAACCATTCAATGAAAATAACTTCTCCAATTTTCCAATAAACAAATGAAAGTCATGCCTCCCTACATGCCAAGCCCATGCTCATGCCAACTCACCCTCCACCTCATTTCCCAAATTGAATTTCTAAAATGAAAATCAAATAATGAGGTGGCCAACTTCTAGAAGTTATTTCATATAAATACGGAATGCAACCCGGTACACGTATCGAAATACATTTACGCGTATTCGTACAAAAATACGAATAGCCAAGAGATAAAATGAATAGTGAACAATAATACTAGAATACATATATATAAATACATATATAAATTATTAAATCAAAACCTGATTTTATATAAATAGATGGATATCAATTGATACTGGTTCCACCTAAATCAGTGCCTCAAATTCTATATTTGATATAGAATAGGTTATCATTTTAAGATTGATAATATGTAGAGTTGTCCGGTTTATACTTAAAACCAGAATCCGAATAAAATTAAGGAACGTTTTGGTAATGGCAGTTTGTGGGTTATCCCGGGCATTGATGAGGGTTTAACATTCTACCATTTTCGGGATCAAAAGTTGTTTTGTTCTCGATACGCCACCTTTTTTGAAAAGGAATTTCTTCCATGAGAAATTAGTCGGAGTATGGTAGAACTGGAAGTGATTTCAGAACCACAAATGATTACTGAAAATTTAGTAGAAGCTAAAGGTTCAATTGACTCTGACAAATCTTACCTTACTCCGCAGATTTGGTAAGCGACCTCAGCCACCTGAGAGGTACTACGGTTTCCTTATTGACGGTGACAAGGAGGCTTGCATCATGTGATGAAGACCCTACTATTTATCAGCAGGCCATGGAAAGTAGTGACTTCTAATTGATGGCTGGATGCCAAGTTATCCTAGTTGGTCTCTATGCACTGCAACAAAATATAGACTTTGTTGGGTGCTCCTGAAGGGGAAAAATTCATTAGGAGCAAATAGATCTTGAGAGATGAGTGCAAATGAAAAGGTACTGACCTAATAAGGCTAGACTTTTAGTAAAAAGTTTTCATTAAATACTCGATGTGGATTGTGATGAAACTATTACTTCAGTGTCTATACTGAAGTCCATACAGATATAACTTGCCACTGTTGTTTTTCATGAGTGTGATATCTGGCAGATAGATGACTATAACGTCTTTCTAAATTGGATTTAGAAGTGTATGTGTATATAACTCCGCCAGAGGGCTATCTTAGTCAGTGGAAGAAGCAATAAGTGTGCAAGTTGCTTAAGTCTATCTTTAGACTAAAGCGGGCATAACGGAAATAGATCATCTGTTTTGATTTCACGGTCAAAGTGTTTGACTTCATCAGAATGAGAGATGAACCTGATATTTGTAAAAAGATAGTAAGTAGTGTTGTTAGATTTCTCGTATAGTATGTAGATGACACTCATGATAGGAAGTGATGTTCTTATGCTGCAATCGGTAAAATAATGGTGGTCACAAGTTTTTATCCATACATGATATGGATGCCAGTCCAATCCTAGAGAAACATAGAGTAGCAGTGAAGAGCATTTGATGTTCTTAGTATATGGTAATAGCAGCCTCCTGAAGGAGATGGTTACCGATTCTAGCTTCCCATAGAAGACTGAGCATCTGTCGCGAGTTATGAGTTTACTCTTTTTTGAGGAGCGGTATATTGGAAAGAATTCGAGGTTGGATACTGAGGTAGTCATAGCGCTAGATGCTGATTGTGAATCAGCAAAGGATGCCGGCTGGGAATTCGCTGGATATAATTGTTCATTTATGAACATGATGTAGGGTTCCTATGAATGACAGCAAGGTTTCGGAAGGCATCGTCCATGTCATTTTCAAAAAATTTCCATTTTAAAGAACCCTAAACTAGAATCGATAACTAGAGAATCATACGAAAGATAAAGTAAACTACTTTATTTCTAAGTGATAACGAAAATACAACCTTTGTAGATCGGTCCTTCACTTCAAAAGCTCCTTGTAGTAGTCCCTTCGCTGCGATCATGGAACTTCCGGACTCTTGCATGGCTTCTCAAGGCGAAAGGAACGTTCTTGCTTGAAGTCTTCGAGGCCGAAGATGATCTACGTCGAGGAGATACTAACTCAAGCTACTACTTCACTAATAAGAGATTAGTGAAGCAAACACCCTATACTAAAGTGCTAATCTAGTAGAGGATGATGAAATAGGAAGTGGGCTCACTTTAGTTTTATTTTTCTCACGGTATTTTCTCACTTTTTTAGAAAACCCTAGCAAGCTTTTGCTCAAGGAAGAAGAAGATGAGCTCAAGAGATGAGAATGAACTAATGAGGTAAGAGAATAAACCATGGGTGAGTTTGTATCATATACTAACTCATGTAGAGACATAACCATGGCTAAATTATAATGGTTAGGTTAATAAATATTTTAAGTAAAACAAAATTAGTGGACTAAGTCAATGCATCCACAAGCTTCATGAAGCTTCATGCATGTGAACTATTATCCACTAATTTGGAATTACTTTAAATACTAAAACCTAGCATTATAATTAGTATGATGTAAGTCTCATACACCCATGCAATGTGTATCAACAACCATGATACAAAATAAAACACAATTAATATATATCACATATATATTAAGTGTGCACATGTGAGAATAATAAATGCTTAAGTGAGCTAATATTAGTTAATGTAAATTAGTATATCAAATATACAATTATACACTAAATTATCAAATAAACACTTGATTTAATAATCCGGCTATATCACATATAACCGACTAATATTAAATGTACCATCTTATCGAATCAACACTTGATTCGATAACCCGGCTATATCACATATAACCGACCGATACAAAAATCGCGAGAATAGAATACGGTATCATATACTCGTATTATTCTTGGTCCCGCACATATCACATATGTGCTCTTACTTCGTTTTGCCTGAGCCAGTAAAACCTCTATGTAGGACTCTAAAAACTCGTTAATACGCCAGCAGTAGGTGATGATCACATCAAGCACCTATAAGCCGTCAGAGGTACTAGCTGGACGTAACGGCTACCCAGGTATTGAGCGATCAGAAGATCAACAAGCAAGCCCGCTCTAGCTCCTGTAAAGCCTGTCAGTAACACTACCGTACAGTCCGGTCTCCTCGTCTGATATGTCGCATATCCAGTCTAGGGGTGGTAAATGTCAGACCCCAATAACCGATAAGTCATGCCGATATGAGGCTCATAACGGGTCGAGAAACTACGGATAACACTTACCAGTAAATCTCTAAATCAGCTCTGGCTAGGGACTTCCCTGTTATGGCCAATCGAGCACAGCACAACATCAACCCCCAATACCGGGAGAGACGAAACCCCTCCTATCGCTCATTGCCTCCATGTGACTCGGGACTGTACCCAAAAGCCTCCGTTTTGCATGTCCTATTGAACGTGGTAAGGTGGAAATCAAAGCACAGTGGGAATCACACAAGACTCTATGACAATCTCGGGTATATAGACTAACCTGTACCAGTGTCACCAGAGAACTGCCATCTGACGTGAGGTATATTACCATCTGGGAGTTCTCGGTGAGTCCGTCCAGTGTACCCAGTCTCCACTGAGCACCCGTATATCATCTCTGATGTCAAACACCAATGGATATGGGATCATCCATCGTTCATCTACATGGGTCGATAAGCTATACGCTGTTCTACTCTGGTATATCGATGCCCCGTCTCGATACACCCACGACTAGGGACATTAAAGGATGTACTCACAGACTACCTTTGTACTACTAGTATGATCTGCATCATAATCTAGGTAGTCAAGTACGCATCCTAAGGGCTTTACCAACATGTAATAGAGAGACAATCAGTGTACATGCTAAGATAAAGAGTAACCAGATAGCATACTATCATGTCGAGCAAGAAAGTCCTCCCTATATATGTCCAAGCATCCACTACATTATACATCTCATATACAGTAATGGCCACTAGGGCATACATATAACTAACACATGATCCCATCGTCAGTCCAGGTAAATACTAAGACAGGTATCGCTTAGTTCAGGAGATATTTGATCTCCGCGAAGTTAAGATTCGGGGAGAAACAAAGAGATGCGCTGTGCCGGGTCCACTCATCGAGACTAGTTCTCGAACACAGTTTGCGGAACTGCTAGTAAAGATGTTGGGTATGCGATACCGCAATAATTAGCCTTAAGTGCAAGTGGAAGATTGTTGGATATAGGTACCCTAAAGTCAATTATTGTAATTGAAGGAGGACATATATGAGGGAGTAATCTTACTCGAGATGATAGTATGTTATCTGGATTGTTTTATCTTCCATGTGATATGTTTTATTTACTATCACGTATCGTTTAGACATGAGATAAAACCTTATGATTTTTCTTGACTGCTAGGACGATGATGGAGATCATACTAGTGGGGCCTGGGTAGTCGATAAGCATATCCATAAAAGACCCCAGTCGTAGAAGTATTGAGACTGGGTATTGGTACTCCAGTTTATACTAGTGTGTACGTTTCCTAACCCGGTTGGAGGGCGATAGATGATCCTACAGCTATTGGTCTTTGACATCGAGGATTGTATGCAGGTGCTCATTGGATGAGTTACACTGGACGGACTCACCAAGAACTCCTAGTTGGTAATATACCAATGTCAGGTAGCTGTTGTCTAGTGACATGAGTACAAGGTAATCCCTAAGACCTAAGATTGCCATAGTGTCTCATGTGTGTTTCCACTATACTTAGACTTCTACCCACCACGGATCAAAAGAGTCATGCAAATAGGTTTTTGTTGGGTATAGTCCCGAAGCACGTAGAGGCAGTGAGCGGTCGAGGGCATTCGTCTCTCCAGGTATAGGGAGTTGATGTCGTGCTGTGCAGGACATGACTACAACCATAAGTCGATGACCATCGCAGTGGAGATTAACTGATAAGTGTTATCAGTTGTATCTCCGGTTGGTTATGAGTCCTCTATCGCATGACTTATCGAGTTATTGGGGTCTGACAGATTCCAAACCCTAGACCCGATATGTGATACTCTTAGACTAAGAAACTGGATTGTACGGTAATATCACTGATTGACTTTGCAGGGTTCAGATGAGCTTGCTCGTTGACCTTCTTTCGATCAATACCTGGGTAGCCTTTACGTGTAGCTAGCACCACTGACATGCTTGTAAGCTATGAATATGATCCCAAGCTACTTCCGGCATATTGTCGAGTCTTTAGAGTTCCACACAGAGGTTTTCCAGCACATGCGAAACGATGCAGGGCATGTATAGGGATACGTGCTGCAGTTCGATTAAACACGTGTATTTGATACATGTATTTTAATCGGGTGTTTATTGATATTAGGCAGTATATATATGATTGTTCACACCATAATATTGCATTATTATATTCCCCATTCTTACTCTTTTTATAAATAAACAGGTACTTTTGACGCATGTCTGCTACATGTTAAGGTTACAGGTTCTTATACAGAAAACAGTGAAAAAGACAAAAGATGATACAAAAGAGAGACTTTTGACCAACAAGTAGAAGGATCCTAGTCAAGCCTATACGAAGAACAGTTCATAATGTACAAGGCAACGCAAGGTCCAAGATTACGATGCGAACGGTTAAAAGTCCACTACAAGTATTCACTGGGAGATCTGGAAAGAACCTAGAAGCCAATTTGAGAAACAACCTGCAGAAACAGGAAGACCAAGTCAAGAAGAGACAGTACAATAAAACTCAAAGCCCAAGCTTCCAAGATGGCCGCGGAACCGCGGCCAAACCCTGGCTGCGGCCGCGGTTCCGCGGCCGTGTATTGCCCGGGGTTTGTAAATTTTTTACCAAAATAAATATACGGCGCTGACTAGTCTTTCTAAGAGCTAATTTTGTAATTTCAGACATGCGAAACAAAATGTAACCTAGGGTTTCTATTTCCTATAAATAGAAATCTAATCATTGTAACTCTTTATGCCTCCTTTTAATAATAAATTCCAGAACTCTTTTGGAGAGCATCGGTGTTTTCTTTTCCATTCAGAAATTCAGATCTGACAAACCTGCATGGATGATTGGAGGGATGCATCTGTAAGTAGATTTAAATTCTCTCCCTAGTTTAGATTTCAATTCTTTGCCCTAGATAGATTTAATTTCATGCCCTAGGAACTTGTTTAGGGTTTAGCTTTGGGAAAGGATTTTGAGAGATGAGATCTCTCATCCCTTTCTTACCCATAATACATTTTGAATAGGACTCCATGCATACACGCACACACCGCGCCCTACGGCACCCTATCCCTCGAGGTAGCGGTGATACCGTAGTATAAAAGCCCGGTTGCGCGTGTTTTCCATGGAGGTTAGGGTAAGGATCTCTAAAGGAAGGACAAGAACCTAGAGGAAGGAACACCTTCCCGAATCGATCTAATCCCCTTTATTGATAATTACCATAACTCCTCATAGATCTTCATTCGGGTATGAAAGCGTTGAAATTTACTTGCATTTCTAAACCATCCCTAAACCTAACCCTAGCGAGAATAGATCTAGATAATCGTAGATAGAATAATTTAGGTTTTTAGATTTAATAACCAATCCGAACACCCTTCGGAATTAACTCGTTAGAGCGACTAGGAGATTCACAACATCCCTGTGGACCGACCCGTACTCACCGGCTAGCTACCAAGCGACGCCGTTCTTGATTGCGGTAATAGATAGTTTTTGACATACAAATCAAATGGCGCCGCTGCCGGGGATGGCGTGTCATTTTCTTTTTGCAATTTCGGGTTAATATAAAATTAAAAAATCATAAAAATCTGAAAAATCAAAAAATATAAAAATATATCAATTGTTATTTTTTGGAAAGGGATACTTTCTTGTTTGAATTTTTGCAGGATATACAAATTCGGATCTGGAAATTTCCAGAAAGCGAAACGGAAAAAGAGATATCGGAACAGAAGGGATTTTAAAAAACAGAGAGGCACAAAAATTTTGGAGCCCCAAACCCCCTAACCCACCGCGATTCCGTGGCCAAAACCCACCTTAGGCCGCGGAACCGCGGCCATATTGTCAAATCAGACTCTGAAAATTTTTTTGGGGATTCGATCTGTCCAGATAGCCGCGGAACCGCGGTGATAACGCTATTTTGCCGTGGTAGGCGGCGCCTTGGTCGTTTCCTCTGACCAACTTTGCTCTGTAAGCTTTTCTTTGTTCCCCCTCTGTAATTCTTAATAAATTTTCTGAAAATTGCCTGCAGGATTTTGTGCACTTTAGGAATATATTCCCTTCCAAATAACGATCTTGTGCAGGATTTTTGCGCCTCGCTTAAATTAGAAATTAGATTGCAAGTAATATTTTGCTGTTGCATATCTTGTGTTGAAAATCTTTTTGCACCAAAAATTTTTCCTAATAAAGAGAAAAAGAATAAAAAAAAGAATAAGGAAAATTTTGTAGAAACTTGCAAAGTTTTTGGCCGCAATTAGATCCTTGCACCACAAACTTTCTTTTCTTTCACCCTTTCTTCCAACATGGGTACCCCACATAACAAATCACTTACCGAACTTTGGTATCCCGAACCTAATTTCGCGTCGTACGTCAATTTGTTCGGTCAATTTAAAGTCGATCCTTCCTTGCCTAAAATATCTTTGAAAGATCAAATAGAGGCGTCTAGGAGAAACAGTTTGACTTTGCAACCCACTTTGTGTCAACCAAGTCAACATTTACCACCTCCATATGTTGACACCACTTTTTCGAGTCCTTCTGTCACTCCTAAGCCGATGTCCATTGCTGAGCATATTGCCCAATCTCGCAGCCGATCTTTCACCCCTCTCCACTTATCTAGTTCTAGAGATCAACAAGACTATTCACCTTGTTATCCACATGTTGACCCTACACCTGCCCTACCACCCACTTCCTACCAGACCTACCCGACCTTCCCACCTTCACTAGACACTGTTTCTATACAGCCATTAGGGAGTTTTGCTTATCCACACCATTTTGAATCTTTTACCGAAACCCCCTTACCACCCAAGTCCAGTTTGGAAGAGTCGTTGGAGGCATATATCGCAGCAACAAACAAAATGGTTAGCAATGTGGAAGCGTCCGTGGCCGCCCTTATGCAACATGCTGAACCGGTAGCTAGTTTTCCGCTAGCTCCAAATTTTTCAATGTATGAGGAGGCGGTTGGACAGAGTGAGAATGAAAGAGGATTTCCAAATCAAACCTATCCTTACCCAATTGAAGCCCACAACTCCAGTTTTCCATCGAATGTCCTAAATGATTCACAAGTTCAAAATAAAAACGAGTTGTGCGATTTTGTAGTGTTTGATTTGCCAAATTGTGAGGAACCCCTTTCGAGTGAAACCGCACATAATCCTTTCGATCTTTACACCTCTCATCTAGAACCAAAATCGATAGATATCCATGCTTTTAATGAGGTGTCTAAGAAAATTGATTTTCACTTGATTGAGGATATAGACGCCGGGAATATTTCGGATGATGAACCTGTCGATTTAATTGAAATTTTATGTTCAAATCATCATCCTGAGTTATTAAATGTTTCTCCCGAATCTCATATGCGTCTAGATTTTGATGATAATTGCATGGATGAGTTGAATTTTGAGGAAAATTATAAGGATAATATTGAGGAGAGTTTTGAGGATAATATTGAGGTTGAACCATTTTTGTTTAATGTGTCGGATTTTCCAATTCAGCCTCCTGAACCTTTGACTGTTATATCACCCTCCCTTCTTCCTATTGTCCCAACCGTACAAGTGACCGTTACGCTTTCATCTACCAAACCAAGTTTGGCGTACCCATGTTTTCTTGCGAATCTTGAGAGATTTGACCCCATTGCACGACGAGTTGATAGATTAGCACAATCAGTTTTTACACTTCGGTCATCACATATTGCGCTAATTAATTCACTCGATTTACACCCTCAAGTGTAGGGTTCCTAGGCACCCTAATGAGGTCTCACAAGGCATCAACCATGCCAATTTCAAAAAAATCTAGGTGCCGAGAAACCCGACTACGGATCGTTGGCTAGAAATCTAGGCAAAAAGATAAGTAGTTAACACTTAACTAAGAGATACGGAAATACAACCTTTGTAGATCCGGTTCTCCACCTCCATAGCTCCGCAATGAAGTCTCCTCGCTGTCCATAACAAGTCCTAGGCTCTAGCGTCGGCTTCATCGGAGAATGGATGGGCTAGGTCATCGATGTCCATGCCGAAGATGATCTACGTCGAGGAATCGCTAAATCAAGCTCCGACTTCACCAAGTGATGAAACTTGTGAAGAAAACACACTCTACTACTTGGCAAGAGGTAGAGGATGAAGAAATAGGAAGTGGGTAGACTTTAGATTTGGATTTCTCACTCATATTCATCAATCACCATTGATGTAGTCAAGCTTTTCTTCTTGAAGAATGAAGAAGAAGAAGATAATTGTTATGATAAGAATAATTTAAAATAGAAAAGAAAATCCATTCTTATCATAAGCAAACTATGGTTAGGTGTAGAGAATTAACTAAGGTTAGATGAGTGGTTAGGGTTAGAGAAGAGACAAGAATGGTGGACTTGTTCAAAGCTTCAAGAAGCTTCAAATAAAACAAAACTAGCAACCATTCTTTTCTCTTTATCTTCTCTAAATGAAATAAATAGATAAATAAATAAGAAAATGAAATGAAACCCTAACCACTTAAGTAACCATGGTTTAATTCTTTACACAAACCCAAACTAGCATGTATCATCAAACATGATACAATCAAGTGCACAAAACTATATCGAATATACAATGTGCACTTCCGAGCGAGAAAATCCATTTAAAGTGAACCGATACTAGTTAATGCAAAGTAATATATCAAATATATAATTATGCATTAAATCATTAAATCAACACTTGATTCAATGATCCGGTCATGTCGCACACAACCGACTAGTATACAATGTATCGGCTTATCGAATCAATCCTTGATTCGATAACTAGGTTATATCGCATACAACCATTCGACACATTCATCGCGAGAATAGAATACGGTATCACATACACGCATTATTCTCGGTCCCGTACATATCTCATATGCGCTCCTATTTCGTTTCGCTTGAGCCAGGAAACCTCTGTGTAGGACTCTAAAGACTCGTCAATATGCCGGCAGCAGATGATGATCATATCAAACACCCACAAGCCGCAAGCGGTCTGCTAAACGTAACGGCCACCCGGGTATTGAGCGATCTGAAGATCGACGAGCAAGCCCGCTCACACTCCAGTGAATCCAACCAGTAACACTACCGTACAGTCCGGTCTGATCGTCTGATATGTCGCATATCTCGCCTAGGGGTGGTAAACGTCAGACCCCAATAGCTCGATAAGTCGTGTCGATATGAGGTCTATAACTGTTCGAGAAACTACTGGTAACACTTACCAGTAAATCTCAGCAACCCTGGCCAAGGATTTCCTGTTATAGCCAATCGAACACAGCGCAACATCAACCCCCTATACCGGGAGAGACGAATCCCCTCCTATCGCTCATTGCCTCCATGTGACTCGGGACTGTACCCAAAAACCACCGTTTTGCACACCCTCTTGGACGTGGTAAGATGGAAATCAAAGCACAGTGGGAACCACACAAGACTCTATGACGATCTCGGGTCAACAGACTACTCTGTACCAGTGTCACCAGAGAACTGCCATCTGACTTGAGGTATAATACCATCTGGGAGTTCTCGGCGAGTCCGTCCAGTGTACCCAGTCTCTACTGAGCACCCGTATATCATCTCTGATGTCAAACACCGATGGATATGGGATCATCCATCGCCCATCTGTATGGGTCGAGAAGGTATACGCTAGTCTACTCTGGTATATCGATGCCCCGTCTCGATACACCCACGACTAGGGACTTTGAAGGATGTACTTATGGACTACCATGTCCCCACTAGTATGATCCGCATCATAGTCCAGGTAGTCAAGCACATATCCTAAGGGCTTTACCAACATGTAACAGAGAGACAATCAGTGTACACGTTAAGGTAAAGAGCAACCAGATAGCATACTATCATGTCGAGCAAGAAAGTCCTCCCTATATATGTCCCAGCATCCACTACAATATACATCCTATGTATAGTAATGGCCTCTAGGGCATACATATAACTAACAATCTCCCACTTGCACTAGGGCCATCTGTAGCAGTGGTTGCAGTATCTCATACTCAACCATCCCATAAAAAAAATCTCTCTTTGGGAACAGGCCTTTGTGAGTGGATCCGCTGTGTTGTCCTCAGAATCTACTCTCCTTACCTCGATCACCCTGGAGATCAACTATCTCCATGATCAGGTGATGCGGCCTCAGAATACGCCTGGGTTACTGATGGGACGGGTGTTCCTTGGCATAAGCCACAACTCCATTGTCTCACAATGGTAGGAACGTAGTTCATCTCATGAACCAATATAAACCCAAACAGCCTCTTTGGTAGTATCTTAAGTAGCGATGTATCCTGCTTTTATCGTCTAGTATGTCACGGTATCTAGCTTGGAACTCTTCCAATATACCTTCCCTTTACTGAGGGAAAAGACAATGCCTGCGACTGACATTCAGTCGTCTTTATCACCCTGGAACACTTCCAGTGATTCTCCCCAGGATCAATTGATACTATCTCACTACAACTAGTGAGAATCCCAACATCCAATTAAATCTATCTCATAGATCCAAAACTCAGGATTTAGGAGGTATCACTCTGATCCTACACGGAGAATCTTTGTGATAAACAGAGATTGATCGAGCGTAGCATAAGAAACTCCTTCCCTATCAAGAGTATGTCATCCACGTACTCTACGAGGATCGTCACCATACTCCCTACTACCTTTTTGTATATACAAGGTTCATCTACCATTTCGATGATGTCAAACTCTTTGACTAATTCATCAAAACAGATGTTCCAACTCCGCGATGCCTGCTTTATCCTATAAAGCATCTTGCACACGTTTCCGCTGCTCCCACTGTCTACGAGGCCCTCTGGCTGTGTACTCATAGACGCACTCTTCTAAATCATCATTTAGAAAAGCAGTCAAGACACCCAACCACCAGATATCACAGTCATGGTATGTAGCCGTGACAAGTAGGATCTGGATGGACTTAAGCATAGCTACTTGAAAAGGTTTCATCATCATCCACACCTGGTCAATGATGCAAACTTTTAACAAGTCTAGCTTTGAAAGTCTCAACTTTTCCATGTACACCAAGTAATCTTCTCAAGATATACTTGCTCCTGATGGGAATTTAACCCTTCAGATATAGCAACTAAAGTCCATACTTTGTTGGTGTATAAGGATTCCATCTTAGATCACTAAGCATCCAGCCATTCTTACAGAGTCTTACTCTCGATGGCCAGCTCGAAACTAGTTGGGTCATCATCTCATGATGCAATCCTCGCTCCCACTGTCATAGAGAAATCGAAGTATCTCTCAGGTGGGTGAGGAACCCTACTAGATCGGCGGAGAGGCTGAGGTTCATTGGTAACTATTGAATCCTTTGGTTCTATCAAATCATCAGCTGTAGTTTGTATAGCTGGAACATTTCCAGTTCTTCATAACTGACCTTGCCTCGAGCTTGTCCGGATTTTGCCTTTTAGACATAGGCCGGACAACCCCAAATCTTAAATAGCTTAAGACATGGGCTCTTCCCTTTCCATATCACATATGAAATGGTAGGCAACTTATTTGATTGGAACCCTATTCAATAGGTATGCAACTTCATAAGTGCATGACTCCCAAAAGGAAACAGGTAACTCAGTAGTACTCATCATAGAGCACACCATATCAAATAGGGTGTATCTGCTCCGCCCCGATATACCATCATGCTATGGTGTATTCGGAGGAGTAATGCTGAGAGAGAATCTCATTCTCCTTTAGAATAGTCCTGGAATTCCGTGCTCAAGTATTCTCCTCCTTGATCTCATCAAAGGACATAATACTTATACCCGTATTTTGGTTCTCTACTTCTCGCTTATATTCTGTGAATATCTCAAAAGGCTCGGACTCATGTTTCAACAGGAACATATGTCTGAAGCTTGAGAGATTATCAGAGAATGTAATGAAGTACAAAGAACCTGTCCTGGCATGTGTAGACAGGGGACCTTACATACATCAACATGTATCATCCCAAGAGTTTACTAACTCTTTCTCTGTTTCCAGTAAACGGAGCTATGGTCATCTTATCTTTGTGACATGACTGGCGAGTTTCACAAGATGTAAATTCAAACTGATTTAAATATGCATCTATATGTAACTCTAGCTAGTCGGGTCACATTGATCTGACCTAGTCTACAATGCCTCAAGAAGAATTCGTTCAGTTCTGAACTCTTCCTCTTGTGTGTGTTCTGTATACTAAGAACTGTAGTTTGATTTAGAACATCAATGCTTTTAGATATCGTGCCTGAACCGATCAACTTTTGATATAGGAAATGTTCAAAACATTATCCAACAATACAAAATTATATCCTTTCTTTACTTATAAAGAGATAGATACGATTTTGTATATCAGGTTCGGTATCTAATAGCGTTCGTTCAGAATCAATGTATTTGTAATACAGGGTGACAGTGACCAACAGACTTGGCTGCAACTCTTGCCCCGTTTTCTGCCTCATGAAACTTATCACCCGTTCTCAGTTCTCTACCTTTCTGTAGCCCTATGTAACAGATTACATATCTGGGATCCTGATCCGGTATCATATACCCAGGACGTAAAGGATACTGAGAAACAGTTCTGTATAATGAACAAACCCGAAGATGATGCATCAGCATGCACTCTCTTCGTTTGGGCGGCACGGGAATTCTGGTAATCCCCAATTTCCTGCTCTGTCTTATAACAATTATAAGTTGGAGCGGGACCAACGTTCCCCAGCTCAGTATAACAAGCGGGTTCGGTCAAATATCCGTATTATTATCTTGATTAAGGCGTGATATGGTCGCTACCAGGAGAGAGAGAGAAGAAAACACTCAGCGTGCGCTCTTGCAAGAATAGATTGGTTATTATTTTATCTAATCAGGATGGCTCCCACTGCTTTTTATCAAATCTTCCTTCAAACCCTAAATGGAAAGACTAGCCGGGATTAATTACACACTACAAGTTCGCCAATCTTTCAGCCAGGCTAGTGTCGGTACTTTGAGGGAGGTCCCCCGTGCTTTCGCACGAACCTAATTAATGTAAACCTCGTTTTCCTAGAGGCATAACCTCGTTAACACCTTTCTAGACACCTACTTGATCGGCTAATTGTAATATGTAAAACTCTCCCAGGAGTAACTCTTACTCGCAGCGGGTATCGGGATCCAACTATCTCAAAGAAGGTATGCAATCTCATTGCAAATTTCAACACTTGAAATTCCCGATAATATTTTGCCCCAAGCGATCTATGACCTTGACTGAGTCAACAAATCATAGACCACAAGTAAAGTTCAACCCGTCATTTCTCGATTGAATTAAACCCACCCGCACGACCCTTGACTGAGTCAACAAGGCCGCACGACTACCCTAATCCAATCGCATCATATGCTTTGCAGGTAAGCAATAATCAGCTACCGCACACTACGCCTTGACTGAGTCAGCAAATGCAGCACGAATACTAACTATTACCTATCTGAAATGACGGAGGGCTACGACAGGTTTTTAAGAAAACCTTTTGCGTAATGAACTTTATATCGTTGTAGAATCAAATGAATTTGAAATGGAGTGATTTTGAGGCTTTTCTAGTTTTGCTAAAGGAGTCACTCCCGGTGAAGGGATCGTCGGTCCTTTCCTCGTCGAATGAGGTGCGGGATATATCATATATATCACTGTGCAAAGCAAAAACTCTTAAAAGCAATCAAAAGACAAACCGAGTGTGTAGCATCTTCCAGTTATTGCTAAAGGAGTCACTCCCGGTGAAGGGATCTCGGTCCTTTCCTCATCGAATAAGGTGCAGGGTATATCGTATATACCGCTATGCAAAGCAAGAACTGTAGCTACCTGTTTTATTTTGAAATTCGATTCTACAACATCTTAGGTTTCTTTTATTTCATTAATCATATTAATGAAGTCCCATCATTTATATACCTAAACATCACAGATAAATACGACGTACACTTATGCCATCCGCATTCGCCTCGATGTCCCCTCGTGCACCGTTAGGTTAGGTAACTAACGGCAGAGCGGGGCAGGGCTAGCGCAGGTGTAAAACATAAGTAACGTCTATATAATATATCATATATACTATATACAGTATCTATCACAGAACATCACATGATCACATCACAGATATCGCAGCAGAAGAATCATATGAAATATTGGATATACTAGGACGTCCGTGTTTTCAATACGAGCCAGTATAAAACACGAATTCCACGGTCGCGATGAATAGCCAAACCCATACCCCTAGACCCCTACGAGAGCGGCAAGCAACCCTACCAATTCTAGAGTTAGGAGACCCGGACTCGACTCCTCGAGTTAGTCTCCCACTGGACTCCAGAACCCGGTTACTTGTGCCCTCCTCCTTGGGTCTATCCTAGTGCGGAAAAGTAAATAATATACATCAACGGTGACAACTTCCGCAACCTGGAAGTTCCCCAATAAAAGAATATTACATACAAGTTTTTACATGAATGAAAATGAAAAACACTCATCTCACATAAAAAAAACCCGGCTATTCAAACACGACGATCCAATATAACATATCCAGCAACACATAACATCACATGTCATCAACGTAAGTAAATATGCGCATCCCAATTGTCGTTGACATATAGCAACGAAACCGGCGATATCACATATTACACTTATGGTCACAGAAAATAAAGTGTAAAACTACAACAGTTGGAATCCGCAACCTCCTCAGACATCGCATGCCTGACCAAATGAAATACTTAGACATCGCATGCCTAACAATTATAAACCCCGCATTTTAGTCTCATCATTGAAAACACTTTTCAATATCAAGTCGGGCAATTCAACAAGATTCCCGAAAAACTGATCGAATGCTCGTCGCAAACTTTAGTAGGCGGCCGCACCCCTGATACCGTCGACGAAGTGCACCAAGGCGGAACACCGCTACCGCGAGCACCCGAACGGATGCTTTCGGCGACGGGGTTCTCCTACAGTCACTTGGTCGGGGCTATGGAGTGAGGCTGTCTATTAAGTTTACCCAGCGAGTATCCGCGTACGCTACGTGATTGCGACGGACTTTTGATCACATCAAAATTCCGTGGCAACCGATCAAGTGAGACTAAATTGCTAGATTTATAACATTCATTCAGTTATCTCATAACTTCTTGTGAATTCCAATTATTGTATCACATTCCAGATAAATAGAAAATGTTAAACTTTCCGATCGAACAATCGAACACCCAAGTTTTCCCAATACTGATCAACACATGAAATAAGTCTAACAACATTCAGTTCGTGCTACAGTACCAACGGTCCAGCCGTAGAAGGGTCAAGCCAACGCCTCACATGTGGCACGCCGTACTGCCCCAAACCCGAAAGTTCAAAGGGCAGTTCAAGACGGTCACATAATCGAGTTAAGGTTTGTTGTCTTCTAGAGGGACCATCGCGTTACTTGCACTACTTAGAACGTTGTTAAACTACGGAAAAATCCAACACTTGGAAATTTTCCGGCAGGGGAAAAAGTGGGTATTTATGTCCGGTCGAAATTTTTAACATATTCTAAAATATCCGAAAAACACATAGACAAAATTAGACAATCCGATCGAATGTACGAACTCCTAATACAACCCAAAAAAAACTCAACTCTTGATTTCAGATAAAAAAAAATTCCCAGGAAAACCAGCACTGCAAAATAGGAATTACTGTGCAAAATTGAATGCCTAATAAGACAAAACGGCCGCGGAACCGCCTCATTAGCATGCTAATGCCGCTGTTCCGCCGCACTTTTGAGGGATCATTAGTTACTTTTTGCACCGTAATTCTTAGAATTTCCTGCTGATTTTTCTGCATATTTTTAATTCTCAAAAATCCACGAAAACAGAAAATGTCCAGAGAGCACTTTCAAGTCGGGGTTTCGGGTCGATCGGACTTCTAACTCCGTCTACGCATCGCCTAAGGCTCTAGCTAGGCTCTGATACCACTGTAGGGTTCCTAGGCACCCTAATGAGGTCTCACAAGGCATCAACCATGCCAATTTCAAAAAAATCTAGGTGCCGAGAAACCCGACTACGGATCGTTGGCTAGAAATCTAGGCAAAAAGATAAGTAGTTAACACTTAACTAAGAGATACGGAAATACAACCTTTGTAGATCCGGTTCTCCACCTCCATAGCTCCGCAATGAAGTCTCCTCGCTGTCCATAACAAGTCCCGGGCTCTAGCGTCGGCTTCATCGGAGAATGGATGGGCTAGGTCATCGATGTCCATGCCGAAGATGATCTACGTCGAGGAATCGCTAAATCAAGCTCCGACTTCACCAAGTGATGAAACTTGTGAAGAAAACACACTCTACTACTTGGCAAGAGGTAGAGGATGAAGAAATAGGAAGTGGGTAGACTTTAGATTTGGATTTCTCACTCATATTCATCAATCACCATTGATGTAGTCAAGCTTTTCTTCTTGAAGAATGAAGAAGAAGAAGATAATTGTTATGATAAGAATAATTTAAAATAGAAAAGAAAATCCATTCTTATCATAAGCAAACCATGGTTAGGTGTAGAGAATTAACTAAGGTTAGATGAGTGGTTAGGGTTAGAGAAGAGACAAGAATGGTGGACTTGTTCAAAGCTTCAAGAAGCTTCAAATAAAACAAAACTAGCAACCATTCTTTTCTCTTTATCTTCTCTAAATGAAATAAATAGATAAATAAATAAGAAAAGGAAATGAAACCCTAACCACTTAAGTAACCATGGTTTAATTCTTTACACAAACCCAAACTAGCATGTATCATCAAACATGATACAATCAAGTGCACAAAACTATATCGAATATACAATGTGCACTTCCGAGCGAGAAAATCCATTTAAAGTGAACCGATACTAGTTAATGCAAAGTAATATATCAAATATATAATTATGCATTAAATCATTAAATCAACACTTGATTCAATGATCCGGTCATGTCGCACACAACCGACTAGTATACAATGTATCGGCTTATCGAATCAATCCTTGATTCGATAACTAGGTTATATCGCATACAACCATTCGACACATTCATCGCGAGAATAGAATACGGTATCACATACACGCATTATTCTCGGTCCCGCACATATCTCATATGCGCTCCTATTTCGTTTCGCTTGAGCCAGGAAATCTCTGTGTAGGACTCTAAAGACTCGTCAATATGCCGGCAGCAGATGATGATCATATCAAACACCCACAAGCCGCAAGCGGTCTGCTAAACGTAACGGCCACCCGGGTATTGAGCGATCTGAAGATCGACGAGCAAGCCCGCTCACACTCCAGTGAATCCAACCAGTAACACTACTGTACAGTCCGGTCTGATCGTCTGATATGTCGCATATCTCGCCTAGGGGTGGTAAACGTCAGACCCCAATAGCTCGATAAGTCGTGTCGATATGAGGTCTATAACTGTTCGAGAAACTACTGGTAACACTTACCAGTAAATCTCAGCAACCCTGGCCAGGGATTTCCTGTTATAGCCAATCGAACACAGCGCAACATCAACCCCCTATACCGGGAGAGACGAATCCCCTCCTATCGCTCATTGCCTCCATGTGACTCGGGACTGTACCCAAAAACCACCGTTTTGCACGCCCTCTTGGACGTGGTAAGATAGAAATCAAAGCACAGTGGGAACCACACAAGACTCTATGACGATCTCGGGTCAACAGACTACTCTGTACCAGTGTCACCAGAGAACTGCCATCTGACTTGAGGTATAATACCATCTGGGAGTTCTCGGCGAGTCCGTCCAGTGTACCCAGTCTCTACTGAGCACCCGTATATCATCTCTGATGTCAAACACCGATGGATATGGGATCATCCATCGCCCATCTGTATGGGTCGAGAAGGTATACGCTAGTCTACTCTGGTATATCGATGCCCCGTCTTGATACACCCACGACTAGGGACTTTGAAGGATGTACTTATGGACTACCATGTCCCCACTAGTATGATCCGCATCATAGTCCAGGTAGTCAAGCACATATCCTAAGGGCTTTACCAACATGTAACAGAGAGACAATCAGTGTACACGTTAAGGTAAAGAGCAACCAGATAGCATACTATCATGTCGAGCAAGAAAGTCCTCCCTATATATGTCCCAGCATCCACTACAATATACATCCTATGTATAGTAATGGCCTCTAGGGCATACATATAACTAACATCAAGATCGCGCGACCCTTCTTTCTTCTTTCCGCCATTCTTCTCCCACACCGAGACCCTATTCTACCACCCTTCTTCTCATTCGGTCTCGTGTGCTTCTCATCTTTTTTCTTTCCATCCCATTCTGACACCAACTATACCATTACCACGATAAGATTTTTGAATGGTTGGTGCTAACCTTTGGCTTGTGTAAGACCAAGCTTAAGTTTGGGGGGAAACTTTGTATATATGTACATATTTTTTTTGTTTTTATAAAAAAATAAAAAAATTTCAAAACATTAAAAAATAAAAAAAATTTATAAATAAATAAACAGGGGAGTATCGGTATTTTGACCCTCTTGGTTTAGCATGACAGTGAGGACACTGTCAAGTTCAAGTTTGGGGGTATGCTCGGTACGTCTTCTTCCTTCGCATTCATTTGTACATATTTCTGCATTTGCATACTTATTTGAAAACCCATAAAAATTGAAAAATTTTAAAAATTATAAAAATCAATGTATTCAATTTGGTCTAATTGATTTGAGTTTGACAAATAGGTTAACTGGCTAGGAACAACTAGATCTTAGACTTAGTAAATTAAAAACCCTAAAAATAACCTTCTTTAAAGTTTAACGGTAGAAAGTATATGCCTTTGTAGTTTATTTAGAAATAGGCTAATTTTGGGTTCACTTCTTGGGCTAAGTCAAAATAAGGGAAGAGTATTGATGTTCTTATTAGAGTATAAATTTGAAAAATAGTTCCTAGCTTAAGTCTAGATTCTGAAAACGTATACCCTACAATTTGCACAATCACGCACCTTGAAACTTGGAATAGTAGAAGAGACCTTGAAATGCTCTTGTCTAAAGTCCTTAGTACAATGAAAATGAAAAAAATATATATATATAAAAGTGTGAATAAAGAATAAAAAAAAATGAACACTGGTTTTTGTGATTACTTAAGGCTGTAAAAATAGAAAAATATTTAGCGAGGATGCTTCATCACCTAGTGCCTTAGACCAACTGGTTTGGGAGTCACTGCTAAAAGCCTTGGGTGTTGCAAGACTAGGAATTACGCTTTAATGCGCAAACACATCTTGTAATCGGTTGTTAGTACCTCAAGAAGTATTAACGGTCGCATGAAGGATGTGTAAGCAAAATTCAATTAAAAATTCACCTACAAATAAGTACTTTGGACAACGGACAAGGGTATGATTGCTTGATTTGAATTTCCAAGTGTATGGGTGATTTATATACACACGTGGGGGTATGTAATTGGAGTTTAGATGAGAAAAAGAGATGAAGAATAGAACTTGTATCTTTAGTAGAGTTGATAGAAATTCCTAAGTGGAGATGGAACTTTAGAAGGAAAACTTAAGAGATGCCGAAAGCTGAGTAGGTCTACATAACATATATAATCTTAAGTTAGATAATGAGGAAGTGTGAAGAATATGGGTGGATAATTTGCGGGTCGATGATAATAGAATTCTTAGTTAGAAAACCTAATTGGAGAACAAAAGTCAATGGGCCGAATTGATAGGATTTTGTGGGTGTAATCCGCTGAAAACCCTCAGGAGACAACACTCCTCCTACTAGGGACACCTAGAGGTTTAACGGCTTGTTGCACGTGCTCAGTGCAATCGCGTTTCCCTGCGAAAGTGTGGTTAGGATTTTAGTGAATAAAAATAAGTTTGCTCGAGGACGAGCAAAAGATAAGTTTGGGGGTATTTGTTCACACCATAATATTGCATTATTATATTCCCCATTCTTACTCTTTTTATAAATAAACAGGTACTTTTGACGCATGTCTGCTACATGTTACAGGTTACAGGTTCTTAGACAGAAAACAGTGAAAAAGACAAAAGATGATACAAAAGAGAGACTTTTGACCAACAAGTAGAAGGATCCTAGTCAAGCCTATACGAAG
The DNA here is from genome assembly GCA_030015575.1 of Agapanthus africanus. Lineage (NCBI taxonomy): Eukaryota > Viridiplantae > Streptophyta > Magnoliopsida > Asparagales > Amaryllidaceae > Agapanthus > Agapanthus africanus. The sequence goes on from CM057343.1 coordinate 127,899,918, forward strand.
AACAGTTCATAATGTACAAGGCAACGCAAGGTCCAAGATTACGATGCGAACGGTTAAAAGTCCACTACAAGTATTCACTGGGAGATCTGGAAAGAACCTAGAATCCAATTTGAGAAACAACCTGCAGAAACAGGAAGACCAAGTCAAGAAGAGACAGTACAATAAAACTCAAAGCCCAAGCTTCCAAGATGGCCGCGGAACCGCGGCCAAACCCTGGCTGCAGCCGCGGTTCCGCGGCCGTGTATTGCCCGGGGTTTGTAAATTTTTTACCAAAATAAATATACGACGCTGACTAGTCTTCCTAAGGGCTAATTTTGTAATTTCAGACATGCAAAACAAAATGTAACCTAGGGTTTCTATTTCCTATAAATAGAAGTCTAATCATTGTAACTCTTTATGCCTCCTTTTAATAATAAATTCCAGAACTCTTTTGGAGAGCATCGGTGTTTTCTTTTCCATTCAGAAATTCAGATCTGACAAACCTGCATGGATGATTGGAGGGATACATCTGTAAGTAGATTTAAATTCTCGCCCTAGTTTAGATTTCAATTCTTTGCCCTAGGTAGATTTAATTTCATGCCCTAGGAACTTGTTTAGGGTTTAGCTTTGGGGAAGGATTTTGAGCGATGAGATCTCTCATCCCTTTCTTACCCATAATACATTTTGAATAGGACTCCATGCATACACGCACACAACGCGCCCTACGGCACCGTATCCCTCGAGGTAGCGGTGATACCGTAGTATAAAAGCCCGGTTGCGCGCGTTTTCCATGGAGGTTAAGGTAAGGATCTCTTAAGGAAGGACAAGAACCTAGAGGAAGGAACACCTTCCCGAATGGATCTAATCCCCTTTATTGATAATTACCATAACTCCTCATAGATCTTCATTCGAGTATGAAAGAGTTGAGATTTACTTGCATTTCTAAACCATCCCTAAACCTAACCCTAGCATGAATAGATCTAGATAATCGTAGATAGAATAATTTAGCTTTTTAGATTTAATAACCAATCCGAACACCCTTCGGAATTAACTCGTTAGAGTGACTAGGAGATTCACAACATCCCTGTGGACCGACCCGTACTCATCGGCTAGCTACCAAGCGATGCCGTTCTTGATTGCGGTAATAGATTGTTTTTGACATACAAATCAATGATATAGACGGATTATAAAATCTGTTAGTGTATATGCCCTAGGGGCCATTATTGTATCATACTAGATTGTATAGTACTTAATGGAAGCTTGGGATATTCACAGTTGTATATACAGTCTTGCTAAAAATGGTAGTATGCTACTTGGTTTATGTCTACTTTAATATGTGCATATGTTTCTTGTAATGTATCACTTGTACATATTGGTAGAGCCCATAGGTTCTTTGCTTGATTACCAGCGTTGTGATAGCAGTCACACTAGTGGGGGCTGGGTAGTCTATAAGCAACATCCTATACAGGTCCCTAGTCGTAGGATTATCGAGACAGGGCATCGATATTCCAGAGAAGACTAGTGTGTACGCTTCTCATCCCAGTTGGGGAGATGGTCTGTCCCATAGCCATCAGTACGTCGTACTGGAGATAGTATACAGGTGCTCGTTAGGTTACGGGTACACCGGACAGGACTCGCAGGGGAACTGTTGGTTGGTATTATACCCATCGTCAGTTAACAGTTCCCAGGTGACATGAGTACAGCATAGTCCGCAGACTTGATACTGCTACTTCGTCTCGAGTGTGTCCCACTGTTCTTAGATTGCTACCCTACCACGGCTCAAAGGAGTCGTGCAAACAGGTAGCAGTTGGGTGCAGTCCCGAGCACTTGGAGGCAGTAGTGGTTAGACAGGATTCTTCTCTCCCGGTATTGGGAGATGATATCGCGCTGTGTCAGAGAGCCATTACGCAAAGTCCCTGGCCAGGGCAAGCGAGATTTACCTGTAGGTTCCAGTAGTTTCTCAGGGTGTAATGGGCTTCGCTCCGACACGACTTATACAGCTATTAAGGGACTGACGCTTGCCGCCCCCTAAGCTTGATATGCGATAGTCTTAGATGAACAAACCGGACTGTATAGAGATTGTCACATCAGGCCAGTAGGAGTTCGGATGAGTTTCCTCATTGGCCTTCTTATCAACATCTACCTGAGGATCGTTACGTACAGCTAGTGCCGCTTGCGGTCTGTGGTTAAACCCACTGCCAGCGTAGTGTCGATTCTTTAGAGTCCCACACAGAGAGTTTCCCTGCTCCAGGCGAAACGATATAGAGGTCGTATGGTTTTACGACAAGGGTTCGGATGCATACGTGTGTTTACGCACGTACGACTTTTCGGACAGTTTTTACTAGCCGGCTTTGGTTTAAGACAGATTCTAGTATCGGGTTATTGGATTTATACAGTCTAAAGTTTTTCCGTGTTTTCACGGATAGGAGGGGCGTTCTTGTAATTTGTCGGGAAGTTTCTAGAAGAGTGGTGACTTGGGGGGTAAGGTGGCATTGCATTAAATGAGATTAGTGACTCATTTGTGTGATTCATCCATGTCATTAATGCATCATAAATGCTTAATGACTCATGGAGATGAATCATTCATAGATATTTATGAAGCATGGTTGTTAATTCTATTATTTCTTTTTTGGATAAATAAATAATGCTTCATATATATTATGATATATCATTATCTCATTTCATGATCATCTTCACCTTCTCTCTCCTCAAGCTCACTCTCTCTTCAGACCCTAACCCTAACCTCTCATGTGTTGAGATCAAGGGTTAGATAGACTAATACATCCATAACCTCACTCTATATCCCCTAGGTAGCTTAAATTAGCACTTTAAGCAACCTAGTTATCTTAAGTTAGAGATTAAGCTTGGCGTAGGAGCTCTCGGGTGGATCGTCTTTGACTCGAGGAGGCCGTTGAGATGCTGATGTTCCAAGGAGACTACGAGGAGTGCAGGACAGAGATGAAGACCCGACGGACAAGTAACGTGAGGTATAACTTCGTATCCGAGTAGTTAAACCTCTAGTAGATAGTTAGCAATGGTTTAGATAACGATTCATGCGCTCAAGTCCGTGTTACGAAGCTTTGACAATCGTTTTTCATATATTCCGCCTCCCCGCAAGTTTGTGGGGTGTATGACATGGACTTACAGTGGTATCAGAGCCAACTAAACCATTACTAGCTTGTTAGCAACTGATTAGAAGTTCGATCGACGGAAAACACGAAAACAAAAAACCGAAAACCCTAAGTTTCTGTTAATTTTAAAAGTGTCTGAAAAATAATTTGACATACCTAGGGGCCATTATTGTATCATACTAGATTTTATATTACTTAATGGAAGCTTGGGATATTCACAGTTGTATATGCGGTCTTGCTAAAAATGGTAGTATGCTACTTGGTTTGTGTCTACTTTAATATGTGCATATGTTTCTTGTAACGTATCACTTATACATATTGGTAGAGCCTATAGGTTCTTTGCTTGATTACCAGTGTTGTGATGGCAGTCACACTAGTGGGGGCTGGGTAGTCTATAAGCAACATCCTATACAGGTCCCTAGTCGTAGGATTATCGAGATAGGGCATCGATATTCCAGAGTAGACTAGTGTGTACGCTTCTCATCCCAATTGGGGAAATGGTCTGTCCCATAGCCATCAGTACGTCGTACTGGAGATAGTATACAGGTGCTCGTTAGGTTACGGGTACACCGGACAGGACTCGCAGGGGAACTGTTGGTTGGTATTATACCCATCGTCAGTTAACAGTTCCCAGGTGACATGAGTACAGCATAGTCCGTAGACTTGACACTGCTACTTCTCCTCGAGTGTGTCCCACTGTTCTTAGATTGCTACCGTACCACGGCTCAAAGGAGTCGTGCAAACAGGTAGCAGTTGGGTGCAGTCCCGAGCACTTGGAAGCAGTAGTGGTTAAACAGGATTCGTCTCTCCCGGTATTGGGAGATGATATCGCGCTGTGTCAGAGAGCCATTACGCAAAGTCCCTGGCCAGGGCAAGCGAGATTTACTGGTAGGTTCCAGTAGTTTCTCAAGGTGTAATGGGCTTCGCTCCGACACGACTTATACAGCTATTATGGGACTGATGCTTGCCGCCCCCTAGGCTTGATATGCGATAGTCTTAGACGAACAGACCGGACTGTATAGAGATTGTCACATCAGGCTCAGTGGGAGTTCGGATGAGTTTCCTCATCGGCCTTCTTATTGACATCTACCTGGGGACCGTTACGTACAGCTAGTGCCGCTTGCGGTCTGTGGTTAAACCCACTGCCAGCGTAGTGTCGAGTCTTTAGAGTCCCACACAGAGAGTTTCCCTGCTCCAGGCGAAACGATATAGAGGTCGTATGGTTTTACGACAAGGGTTCGGACGCATACGTGTGTTTACGTATGTACGACTTTTCGGACAGTTTTTACTAGCCGGCTTTGGTTTAAGCCAGATTGTAGTATCGGGTTTTTGGATTTATACAGTCTAAAGTTTTTCCGTGTTTTCACGGATAGGAGGGGCGTTCTCATAATTTGTCGGGAAGCTTCTAAAAGAGTGGTGACTTGGGGGGTAAGGTGGCATTGCATTAAATGAGATTAGTGACTCATTTGTGTGATTCATCCATGTCATTAATGCATCATAAATGCTTAATGACTCATGGAGATGAATCACTCATAGATATTTATGAAGCATGGTTGTTAATTCTATTATTTCTTTTTTGGATAAATAAATAATGCTTCATATATATTATGATACATCATTATCTCATTTCATGATCATCTTCACCTTCTCTCTCCTCAATCTCACTCTCTCTTCAAACCCTAACCCTAACCTCTCATGTGTTGAGATCAAGGGTTAGATAGACTAATACATCCATAATCTCACTCTATATCCCCTAGGTAGCTTAGATTAGCACTTTAAGCAACCTAGTTATCTCAAGTTAGAGATTAAGCTTGGCGTAGGAGCTCTCGGGTGGATCGTCTTTGACTCGAGGAGGCCGTTGAGGTGCTGATGTTCCAAGGAGCCTTCGAGGAGTGGAAGACAGCGATGAAGACCCGAAGGACAAGTAACGTGAGGTATAACTTCGTATCCGAGTAGTTAAACCTCTAGTAGATAGTTAGCAATGGTTTAGATAACGATTCATGCGCTCAAGTCCGTGTTACGAAGCTTTGACAATCTTTTTTCATATATTCCGCCTCCCCGCAAGTTCGTGGGGTGCGTGACATGGACTTACAAAATCAAGTGTTGATTTAATATTTAAATGTGTATTTATATATTGATATATTTATATATTAACTAATATCATGCTCACTTTATTATTTTCTTCTCTTTATTAATATTTATATTTGGTATAAATATTGTGTTATGTATGTTAATACATTAGAGATGGGAGTATGAAAATTATATCGAAGAAAAGAGAATGAGTCATGTATTTTTGGATGGTTGTAGAATTGATGAGGTGTTTTTTCTTTGATGACTCATTTTGGATAATGATGGATTTTCATCTTTAGCCATCCTTATCTTGAAATATTATCTTCTTCATACTCTCATTTCATCTCTATGGCTTCTTATTTTGATTTTCTTCAAGTGAGAAAGTGGAATAAAAAAAGAGAAAAATTAAGTGAGTTAATTATTCTACATCTCCTACTAATCCTTCTTAGCAAATTTAATTAGTGGGTTGTTTCATTTTGATGAGATCAATTTGAAGCTAAAACTTATGTTGGAGTTATCTCAAGGTGAATCATTTTCTGCAAGAAAATTATCGAGCAAGCTTGTTCCAGGTTTCGGGGAGTCTATCCAGAGTCCAAGGAGAGGTGGCTAACGTGCTACAAAGGTTATTACCCGCCAAACTCTTCTTTTTAGTTTACTAATTTAGTTACATATTTAGCATTTTGGTTTGATTCTAGGGTTGGATTTACAATTGCTCTCTAGATTTTTTAAATTATCGCTTCTGCCAAGCTTTAAACCCTACTATAGAAGCCTAGAAACCCATCTGATCCGAGTTTCTAAAAGATTCAAAATTTGAAGAAGATGATGGCCGAGAAATTCGCTATGAAGGATTTGGGTGCGGCGAAGCAAATCTTGGGCATGAAAATCGTTCCATATAGGAAGCAGCGGAAGATGTGGTTATCGCAAAGGGACTACATTGAGAATGTTTTGAAGCGGTTCAACATGGACAGGTCAAAACCGGTGAGTACGCTCTAAGCGAGACATTTCAAACTCATGAAGGAGTTGTGCCCGACAACTCATGAGCAGAAGGATGAGATGGAGAGAGTACTATATACTTCTGAAGCGGGGAGTTTGATATATGCGATAGTTTGTACGAGATCGGATATTACAAATGCAATGGGAGTTGTTAGCCGGTATATGAAAAATCCGGAGAAGGAGCATTAAAATGCGGTAAAGTGGATTCTAAGATATCTTAGGGGTACATCTAATCATTGTTTATGCTTCGGGGGTGAATCTCTATAGGTGCAGGGGTACGTTGATGCAGACTATTCGAAAGATCCAGATAGTGGGAAAGGCACAACGGGGTATTTATTCACGGTTAGGGGAACAACGGTTAGTTGTGTCTCTCAATTACAAAAGATGGTGGCATTGTCAACTACAGAGGCAGGGTACGTGGCGATCACGAAACCCAGCAAGGAGATGATATTGCTGCAAGGGTTACTTGAAGATTTGGGTAAAAAGCAAGAGTTCAACACCTTGTGAGCGACAGCCAAAATGTGATACATTTGGCGAAAAATCCGGCATATCACTCTCGGACGAAGCACATCAAAATGCGGTACCACTTCATTCGTATTGCGGTTGAAGAGGAGGGGTTGACATTTGACATTGCAGAAAATTGCTGGAGAAAAGAATCCGGCGAATATGTTCACCAAGGTCGTAAATAAAGATAAACTGGATCTCTACTGCAGGTCAGTGAACCTCTTCATGAAAATATGACAAGGAGAGTGTAGAGCGGAGTCGTGTGAAGTTCACTAGCGTCGAATTAAGGCTGAAGAATTTCCAAGTGGGAGAATGTTAGAAACGGTGGAACTTTCTTCAGGGCAGATGTTTGATTCAGAAAGGACGGCAGACGTCTGAAAGTGTAAGCAAATCAACTTCAGACGTCTAGTATCTACATGAGAAATAATAGAGAAGGAGGCAGACATTTGCAGCTCATCGGGGAAGACGTCTGCACGAGTTACAAAACTCAATCCAAGACAGAGGCAGACATCTACCAAAGTGAACTGCAGACGTCTGCCATCAGCGATTTCTGATGATAACTAACTTTGGAAAGTTTATTTGTTTCATAGTCTTGTTGGGATTAGGGTTTGCCTATTTAAAAGAACCCCTTATATGTATTATTTACAGCCAATTTATAAGAGATCATTGTATGAGAGGGTAACAGTTAGGGCTAGAGAATTTTAAGAGAAAATTATTAAGGTTTGATCGTGTAATTGATTCGAAAATTATAGTGGAGATTTGTAGATTCCGTTATGCCGGGAACTAGCCATATGGTAGGTGAACCCCGTTAACAAATCTCGTGTCTCTGTGTGTTTGATTTCATATTTTATTCCCGCATATTTATATTGTTCTTTCGTCGTTTAATTGTGTAATTGTGTTTGCGTGATTTGGATGTTATCGTGAGTATTGTTCCGTGTTTTGATCTCTCCCTGTCGATCTCCCACAATAAACTCTTTCCATCTCCCTCCCACTATTCGATAAAAAGAAAGAAAATCCCTTTCTCCAAAACCTCTATACATTTTTCGAAAAATCATCTAAAAATTAAAAATGGATGCGCACCAATTTTAAATTAGAGAATGACAAGTTGAAATTAACAAATTAAATAATGTGGATCAATTTAGAGAGTGAAGAAATTTTCTCATTCCATTTAAATTATTCTGTAAGGTGCTACCACATGGACACTCAAACTTCAATTAACTGTTTACTGATAAATTCAAATAATTTGAAAACGTGATTAATTGCAAATCTTCTTCTATCATTATCACTTACAACATTTCCATCATATTCATATTAACATTGAAGCAAAATATTGATTGCAACATTTGTTGAGATCACTTCAACAAAACCCATATCAAAAAATAGGATGCAAGTTCCTAGACTGCCACAAGTAAACATTTTAAGTGAACCATACAACTTCTGAGTCAATCTCTATCATCAACAATGTGGTTCATAGATAGCTTTAAAATCCTTCTGTAACCAGTCAACACTTGCTTCATATTCATTCCATTGTCAATCAAATCCAAGTTAATTTGTAGCTCAAATCCTTCATCAATCACAAGTAGCTAGGCAACATGTCTTCAATCTATAATTAATTTAGTCAAGATTAGTAGGCTCCCTATAAAGACTAAGATGTCCAAAGGATCACGTAATTCACAAAATATCCACCAAAGCTTGACCCCAAGCTCAAAGCTTACATGTTAACAAATCACCTCATAAGGGGAAAAATCACAAATTTCAATCTCAAATCTAGTTACAATGAATCATATCTAGATGGAAAATCTTTATCTCAAGAGAAGATTCATGAAAGAATTGGAGATGATTGTATTAGTTAGCTGTCTACTTGAATAAAAATTTATGCTCTTATTTGATATGTATCTATTTTAGGCTAGACCAGTAGGCAAGGAAGGATTACCACATATTTTCTTAACTAAATAATGCAAACTTCATTATTATTTCACCAGGGTGTTCATGATCGATGAACGATTTAGAGTAAGCCACGTCTTTATGTTAGCTTTCATCTTTGTTAGAATTCGTTCACACAGATGGGTAACTTGTGAAAGAACATAGTAGAATATAAAAATGCATCTCTGAACTCACACTCGTCTTAATTTGAAGTTTTGATGTAGTGATGGGGCGATCATAAGAAGCTTATCAATCAATAAGAAAAAGATACGTGACCGTCACTCGTGTCTGCTCATGTGTATACATACAAGTACAAGAAACTAGTTTTATATATGTCATACAACAAAAGTAGTGTTGGTTTTATGGGTCTTTTTTCACTTAAATTGCATTGTCTCTAGTGTTGTGGCGTTAGTAAGATGGAAATTACTAAAAGAAGAGGCGCCTTTCCAAACAACATGTATGCATGACTATTCCTTAATTTTTTCAATGTGTGGATCTTTCGACAATTCTACCGTCTTCTTCTTCAATGTTCGAGACATAATTCATTAGATCTCTTTAGTAAATTAACTAGAAACAACTTGAATTCTACTCAGGTGCCTATTCAACAGTTAATATGTAGTGGTCTCATATATCCATTGCTTTAATCTGTCACACTTTAAGTTTGATTATCACCCGTCCACCATATCACCTTCTTCTGTGTGTAGACATGTGGATCGATAAAATATTAGTTCTCTCTTATCTCATATAATAGTGAATAGTGAAACTATTGCACATCACTAATCATTGCCCCTATAAAAGTGTTACCTTAATATCATAATCAAGGCATCTTCTAGATATAGATATCTTAAGTCACAAGGTAAATAGGGTTTAAGCTAAAAGGTCCAACTAAGTCTTTGAAAGTCATTTTCCTTGGGTTGGAGACAAGGGCTTTGGCAAAGTCTATCCTACCAAAGGGTTTCTTGAGCTGGTCTCCCACAAAGAAAGCAGTTGGAAGTGACCCTTTTTTAGATGGCATCATGTTACCCATCTACCCCTCCACCCTCTTTCATTAGATTCAATTCTCTTTTAGGTTTGGCAATACTCAAATAAAAGCAACACAAATTCCCCCCATAATTAATTTATAAAAGTTAACTTGCTCACATTCAAAATGACACACATAACAAATTGGGAGGGGAAACAATGTAAGACCCACATCCCAACTAACTTTATCAACCAGTCTCTCTCTCTCTCTCTCTCTCTATATATATATATATATATGAGATGAAGCATACATTTTTTTAGTGAGATTTTATACATGAGTGTGGGAATCAATGCACATGGCAAGCTAAGATCTTTCCCTTAATGCATGCAACCACATGAAATTGTGCATTCAGTCAAGTTCTCAGTGAATTAATTTATTTAAAGCATTATGATTTTTATTGTGGGGACCAATACAGGGTTGATATATATAATTAACCCTCCAATTATTAAGTTCAAATATATATAATTGATGCATATGAATGAACCAACTCAATTTAATTTCAAAGTTTATATTTTCAGACCAAATAAATAATTGATTGTGCGTTTTCTTCATTATTGGATAGAAAGGCTATATATATTCAAATATGTGAGTACCACTAAACTCTCCAATAGTACTTGTACGAAAGGAAATAATAATTTCTAGAGTAAATTGTCAAAAGCCCCCGGCAGGCCCTTGGTGTTGAAATGGTTGTTAAAAACCCCTTGGAAAAATTTCTTGCAGTATATGTAAAGTTGCATGTTATATCTAATTAGATCTTACATATCACAGGCAAATGTATAGATATCACAGACAGCATATATGTCGTATAAAAATTAGATATAGCAGGCAACTATACAGATATCGTAAGCAAATGTTTTTTTACAATTGAAATTTTTTTTAAGAGGTTTTAATAACCGCTTCGAGGCCATGGGTATTTTGTTAGCAGGAAAAGCTTTCTTGGTTTTTTCGACAATTTACTCTAATTTCTACCTCATAATAAACATTAATTGCGGATTCTCGATACAATCTTCGTAGAATATAAATTTATAACATATGGCCACAACTTAGACATATAAAAACCCTGGAGATGCTTTATTTACACAGCAGCTAGCCCTTAGTGTTAATTTTCAATTTGGTTGTTGAGTTTGCAATTCTCAATACTTTTAGTTCTACTAGTCCTAAAAGTTTTTTCCAACTCTTTACGTGAAAAACTATTATACTTTCATCCCCAAGTTAGAAAACATAAACAATTTTAGCAATAAAAATGAATAGAATCTTCCCGTGACATACCTAACTTTATTTCCTACCCAGCAGCATTGATATTCTTTCAAGGGAAATCCAAACTATTTTGCTATGCCAATATATACTCTGTTTCTAGTGATTGATTAACATAAAAGAGAAGAACCTATACACTTGAGTATTGTTAGGGTCAAGGCCTTGCATCTAGTTTGAAGTGGTCTCCACCATACAAAATTAAACTCCAAAAATGTTTCCCTAAAAGCACTCCATCATCATGCTTTTGTTTTGTTGTAGACTCAAACGACGCAATCGGCCGCATCGAACATCTCACGAATCACGATTAAGGCCCACCCGATGACTAATCATACACTTAAACCTATTAAACAACAACTCACTAACCATCACTCTTTCAATTCCGAGTTTCTAACACTTAGCTTTTGTGTTTTTTCTAAACAATTTTAAATAGAGACGATCGATATCGATATCTTCTTTTAGGATTCGTTCAAAAGATGTCTTAACAATCCAAGCAATGTGTGGGCAAGGGATTACTTTTTAATAATGTTTATGTATTCCAAATGTCTTTACCTGCCTACATTAAACTAAATTAGATTGGGTAAGAGATTGGGTGGAGTTCACTTAAAGTCATGTGAACAAGAGATTATAGGAAGCATTAGTTTATACGTTTAGATTGGGGGACATGATGACATAGAAACTAATTAAACCTAGCTAGGCATATTAGTCTAGAATGTTGAAAGAGATTAGTTTAATATTCAATCAAATTCCATCATGTGGGTTTGGAAAAGATATGAGTAACTAATCTCATATTAATTTAAATCGCTAATCACGCTTACGACAAGAACAAATTCGTTTGATAAATGAGGTAGACACTACTTAGAGTCTACGAATGAGACTCGTAGAGACATGTCGATGATGCACATGGAAGACAACGGCGATGCTTTAGCAAACAAATAATAGAAACTCATATATATATATAACATTTGCTATGTCAGAAAGATGCCTGTATAAGGTTGGTTCCAGGAAAATGATTAGAAATTAGCAATAGCTTTCGCCGTTTGGATAAACAAATCTTTGAACCATTGGATCCTGCTTGTGATTAAACAATACATCAAATTAGATGAAACAAATGGATTGTTTTGTGAAACCAATGTCATGACAAACTCATTGACAAACAATGCATGCATTCTCTAATCAAAAGGGTTAGATTATGCTTTAGGTTTAGGCTTAGCTGTTAGACTAAGATAAAATTATGTCCTGTGTGATATTTAGTGTTGTTGTAGCTTGGAAGGGAGCCAAAATTTCAGGATCCAGCCACCTAAATAGAGAAGCTTGCAGACTCTATTCAATTTCCTGTCATAATTTCGATAAGAAAACCCTACCTCAGTATATCCCTTCTGTTGTTCTCATATGTCATGGAACCAATCTTGAGTTAATAAGCCAACTAATTGTTTCAGATATCGGCCATGCATATCGGCCAATATACCAGTTCGGCATTTATCAGCCAACTTTTTTCATTTTAGGATTTTGTGTAACAAGTCTAAAACTTTTTAAAGTAAACCTGCTACCCTTAGTGATGTGCTATGAGTTATATTGAGTAGCAGGTTTATTTTAAAAAGTTCAAGACTTGTTACAAAAAATCCTATAGTAAAAAAAAGTTGAATGAAAAGAAGTGATGTCTTTTAATAATTTGTGTTAGATCTACTGGCTAATGCAATACATAGCTTTGGTTCAGCACTTTTATTTTGGCATAGTTATTATATTTTTCCGTGCATAAAATATGTATGTACCCATATGTGTAATGCATATATAAATCCGATATGCCCGATATGTTTATAGAGAACTCCGATATGAACATCTGATCATATTGATTCATATATGCTCAATTTATCTTTCGATATCCGCAATCTGCTTCAGAAAACACACATCCAATAATACGCTTCTGCTGTCCGGTACTTAAAACTGTTGAGAATGTGGTTAACATAGTACTACATCGGGAAAATTGCGGAATGCATATGAGTATAAGATATAAAATGAGATAAACCTTTACAAGGCTTTAGTTTTTTGGATGGAGTCTCATAATATTAAAAGCCCATGTGCACCCATATGTTATGGGCCCAAACCGAGTTTACATGGATATCAGATTGAGAATGCGGTTAATATAGCACCCACATTGGAAAAATTATGCGATTTATATTGGGTATAAGATATAAGATGTGATAAACCTCCATAAGACTTGAGTCTTTTAGGATGTATCCATATGTGGGCCCATGTGTTGTGGATTCAAACCGAGTTTCACAGAAACTTTGAACTGACTTTTTGAGAATCAATTTATTCTTGGAAACCAATACAGTAATTAGTGCATAGCTCTAGAATAATGGAAGAAATGTTCCATAGGACGAAACTTCCTCTTATGGTTTTGAAAAAATACAACTTCCGTGATTTTTTTCAACCAACGACACCCATCATCATGTTTATCATGTAAGATGTGGATAAACCACATTTCATTTGATTTCATCATTTTCTCACCGTTGATTTAATAAGTCCAAAATTAACGGTTTACCGACAATAAAGCCTTTTATTTTGCAAATTCAACGGTAAAAAGTGGTGGAATCATATGAAATTTGGTATATCGACATATTAAATGATGAAGATCAAGACGGACAGTGCCGATTGTCGAATAAAATGATGGAGGGTGTAACTTTTGCCGCCACATAACGAAAAAAGCCTCCTAAGGCCTTTTCCCTCCATTATTCTTTACTGGCTCATCCGATGCCCAAGAAACGGTTTAGCTGTGTCATCATTGAAGCATGCTTGTTTCACATGAATTAATTTCTATGCCAATGTAACATTGCATGTACTTTTGAATATTTATACATATTGCTTGATAGATCTAACATGATAAAAGTTGTCTAAAGCACTCACTATTTTAGCTTTTAGCCTCACTATTGTATTGTAGGTTTAGCCTAGTAGTACCCTTAAATTACAGCTTGGATTCTTGTCCTCTACACTTTGGTAACTTAAGCCTAAAATTTTTAGATCCATCCACCTAACTAAAAATAAAGAAGCAGCTTACCTTCTGATAAGAAGACCCTGCATGCCGGCCTATCCCTTCTAATTACGACATTGTCGGCTTAGATAGGAATATTCGACTAATTCAACTAGGTTAGGTCCTATCTTAAATTGCGTAAGCATTGGTTTATGTATTCATCATACTGGTTGGTGTAGCGGCAGATTCATGATTAGGCCGGTCTGTAATTATGTGTAACAACCGTCTATGCCGTAAGTGGTAGCTGCATACATGCTACTATCATCAAGAGACTCTAAAAAAGTCTATAATTAACCTCAAAATTGTTAAGAGCGAATTTGCAATTAACAATTTTCTAGAAGCTTAATGGTAAAAAGGGATGGCTGCATGAGGAAAATATGTTGCTTGCAAGTTAATTAGAACACATTTTGGAATTTGTTATCTTAGTCAATTATCATTCTCAAAATGTGTTCCATGAATTTTGCAACAATGATGAGAAGCACTATATAAGGAGAGGTTCTGGTTGTAATGAAGCAATCAAGTTGTATTTCATCAAGTAACTCAGATACAGTTCAAAAGGAAATCCTTCCAAAGCAAATGGTCCTCTATTTCTCCTAAATTTTTCTTCTATAATACAAAGTTGTTCTCTACCAAAATATCCACTTTAAATTAAGTTTGTTTCCCTAATTTTATTCCGCATTCCACTCTATATACTTTCGTCTGCAACAACAAATTTTTATATCAGAGTCATTCATCACTATCTCTGTTCATATGATAACATCCTCTCCGTCGGCACCATCCCTACTGCTCACAAAATCTCATTCCGATTTTCGATGGTGAGAATTATGATTTTTGAAGTCTCTAAATGAAGACTCTCTTAGTCTCTCAAAAACTTTGGGAGTTTGTAGAGGATTATAAAATAGCTGATGTATTGAGTTTGACTTGTATTCTTGACCCCATGTGTGTAAGGCGGTTCAGGATAATATTGAGCCGACTCACAAGTTGTTTGAAATCTTCATTGAAAATACCTTAGAGAGGGGTGAATAAGATAACTATATATCCTATGGAAAATTTAAAAACTTAATTAATATATTTTAAGTTATTATCAAGTTTCTGCGGAAATTATTTAAATAAATTTAAAAGAGAAACTTAGATTGACAATCAACACAAACACAGAAAAGTAAAGAGAGTAGAAGCAATCGCAAACACGGTGATTTGTTGACTAGAGTTCACAACGCTCTTGGGTAGTCCCCGCCTAAGACACCTTCTCAGAATTTCTGCATTATGGTTATGAAAAACACGAATCTCTCTTTACAGGGATGTGAAGAACAACAATCTCTCTTCACTAAGATCATACTTTTGAACTTGCAATTCTCTAGAAAACAAGTTTTTTTTTCTCTCTAGCCCATGATTCTCTATGAAAGTCATACTTTCCTCTCTAATCCATGTCTATCTAAGAAGTTTTTTTTTTCCACTTCGAATCCACACAATTCAAGCAATCGAGAAGCAACTCTTCTCGTGGGTTAGGAAATACCCTTTCTCGTGGGTTTCCAATCATTATTGCAAACAATAATCACTCATTCTCAATCTTATGATCTCAATAAATTATCACCGGTGTTGCACAAGAATTGATTTTAAAGAATAGAACAAGTTTTAGTTCAATGGAAATGAAAGAATTTAGGCAAGTGAAAGTGCGAGAACATAAAGATTTTTTTTTTCTGAAAAGAATTTGCAATGAATAATTGATTGGAAATGTGTGAGATCTCATGAGTATTTATAGAAATCGAATATGAAGTTATTCCAACTGCCACTAACTTCCAAAAACTGTCATAAAACAATTTATAGCCGTTGGAGACAATTAAGAGTGAAAATAGCGTAAGTGTCCATTTGATTTGAAGTTCAAATTTAACCAACAAACTGCCTGTGAAGACGTCAATAGGTGACGTCTGCCCCTTGAAAGAATTCCTTCTGGTGACGTCTGTGTATCTGTCACTGAAGTGTGTCCAGTATCTTGAATTTGGGAATTTGTACTACAGAAGTTAGTGGAGAAGTCTGTGGTTTCAAAATTTCTTATACAAACTTCAGTCACCGACTTCTGTGTTCTCACACGATTGAGTATCAATTTTGAAACTTTGGCAGTTTGAATTCCAACGGATATATTAGACGTCTTTAAAAGATAAGAAAACGTCTTGAGTATTAGAAATGGGTCGGAATGAGATTTCTAATTTTATGAGATCATTACGAAACATAGGTATAACTCCCACAACTTCTATTTTCGTTTTGGTTCTTCGATTAGCTTTATTTCCTTGAATAGTTACTCTGCTAGATCATTGATTCTTAATTAGGCTTGGATCACGTTATTTCTTGCTTCAAGTTGTCATGCCATATTACCGTTTTTTTAGTGCATATGACATTGTAGACAATTTTGCTTGATATTTGATTTATCGTGCATGTTGTATTCAAAACATAAACTTCAAAACATCATTAGTAACTTATGAATTCGTTTAAATAAGGTTTTGAACTAAATAATCGAAACTGCGGATCGTGTGACATAGATGTCAACAATTACCCCCTTTTTGATATTTAGCAAAACTTATTTAAAGAATTCATGATATATATATATATATATATATATATATATATATATATATAATATAAATTCGATTTAAATAGTCCCCCTTAGTTCATGTTCAGCTGAAAAAAATCTTTGTACTCATACCAGTGTCGCATACCACTGATACTATTTTTCAAGAAGTATTGAATGAAGTCGAGTACTCTAAGTCGAATGTTATGGCCATTTAGCATTAATATGGATATTCATGAATTAATTTCTCCCTTTTTTGAAAAATATCAAAAATTTAGAAAAATTTAAAGGGACATAAAAACAGACATGAATCTAGAAATTTTATGTTCTTGGAAAAACAAAATGAGGCAATTTAAATAGTAACGTTTTAATCCAGTGCCAATATCCAATGTGCTAATTTAAATCAGATTGAATTGATGAAGATTAATATTTAGTGGTAGCATATAGACAAGTAAATAAGAACACAAAATTTTAACATGAATACATAATTTCATAGATAGAAATAAGACTTGCATACATAGTAGTTCATAACAACAAGCATACTGAACTTCAACAATACTAACACACTAACATAAGCAACACAAACTAACAAATCATATCACCAACAAACTAGTGAAAACATGCACACAAACTTATTATAACACATACCAAAACAATGAACTTAAATCTAGGATCAAATCCTACAGATCCTAATTATGATTCCGGTGGTGATGGTGCAGAGGACGGAAACTAGGAGGACAAGAAAGTCATTTGTGCGGAGAATTGATTGATTTGGCAAGAAATGTGATCGATGCGGCCGGAGAGATCATCGTGAGATGTAGTGAGACGATCAATGATACGTGACTCGAAGGCGACAAAATCAAAAGCTTGTTGCTGCGGAGGAGCATTGACGGGATCTTGTGTCGGTTGGGAGGAACTGGAGGGTTGTGCCGAAGTGGGAGGGTCCAAGCGTATCAAATTTATAATCCTTGAGTGTAACACTTTAAAAATCGTTTAGGTAATTTTTTTTTCGATAATCGGTAAAATAAACAGTATTTTTCGTAAAATGTCAAAATAATTATTTTCAATATAGGCCTAATTATACAAAATTTAGATAAGAAATTGCTAGAAATTGGTTAATTAATTATCACTTAAAAATTTCTAGTCATTTAAATTTTTTTCCTTAATTAATTATTTTTAATATTATTTTAAGCTTTTAAATATATTTTAAATTAGTGATAAATACAAATTTAAATGGGTAAATTACATATATACTTAGAAACCATTATAAACTAAAACCTAGTGTTAACAAAAATTTTATCAACACTTTCCAAGACATGTAGTTTCTATGGTTTAAAATGAAAATAAAATGAAATTTTATTAAGGAAATGATGTGATTTGCATTAATTACACTTGTGGGGTTCTTTCTTCATGAAAATTTCCACACTCTTCTCTCACTTTCCCCCATTTCCTCCCCTGGCCGAAACCTTGCTGCTGCAGCTCCTCTTTTCCCTATCTCCTTTTTGCTACAAATTCCATCAAAATCCATTAAAAATCTACAAATTTCTTCTCAAATTCAAAGCAAATCCTAATTCTATCTCTTCTCAAGCCCAAATTGGTTTAAAACATGAAGAAAGGAGGTGTCTTTGGAGGCTAGTGCAAGCTAGGGTTTACTACTTGTGAGGTATAATTTTAATGAAATGGTTAATTGGTAGTTTATATATGCTAAAATAGAATTTTAAAATGTTAATTTGGTTGTTATTGCTTGTTTAAGGAAATTCAATAAAAGGGGTTTGATTTTGGATTAGGGTTGGAAGCATTTCTAATAGGTTAAATTAGGTGTAGTGGTTATCTAGTGGTATAGTTGGGTTGATTGTGTTAGATTGTGATAACTTTATCGCTAATTCTACGATGTATGCATGAATTTGGAATTTTTAGTGCTTACTAGGTTTTCGATATAATTAGGAGGTGAATTAATTTTGAAATCTTGACGATATTATTAGCATCTCCTACGACATTTACGATGTGCGAATGCGGAATTTGGTTTGATCGTGTTTAGTTTTGACGGTCGTTCCGAACGACGATTCTAGTTAAGGTTTAGTGATTGTTGTGTGTTCCGCGCACCTAGTGCACGTTGTGCCTAACTTGTGGACGTTGATCTTTTCATATAGCGACTTGCGTCGTTTCATAATGTGTAATCTTATGTTGTGTGTTATGCAATTTTAGAATCGGTTGCGGAAACATCGGACGCGGCGCGCAAGGGCAAAGCGGTGGTTGGATCAGATTAGCAAAGCGTCCGGGTGAGTAGATATATACATCTATGGGGAAATCGTCTGGATGGCGCGATGCGCACCATAGTTGGGATCACTTTACCTACTTGGCAAACTATATGCATAGTTAGTTAGTTAACCATCTCATTCATATGCATATCTTTCTAGTTATTCGTCTGCTGGCATTGCATGGTTATCTATATACCTATGTGTGATATCACCTCTTAGGACACTTACACCATTACCATTGGCTCATATTGCACGCGCACTATTCATGTGAACACACACGCCTTTGATAATTGTCATGCCACGAGCACTGTAGAACCTGCTTAGTTCAGTATCAAACACTTGCATCTATAATGGTATATTGAATTGCATAGCATGTATATACCTCACTTCATCATCATGCTTATATAGATTCCTAGCCATAAATCACATTACATACCTTTGATATCATAAGCATTTATCATATACAACATGTTGGGTATTATGATTTTCTTGAAGATTTCAGTATTGATGAGATTTCTGGATTTGGGGAAAACCGCAAGAATTTAACAAAATCTTATTATCATCATTTTTAATATAAAATTGCGGTTTTCTCATGATGTATGTGTCGTCCACCATGAGTTTTCATGTTTTCTGTTGGATTTCGAGACCCGGTTCGAGGAGTGGATGAACTGTCTCGGGTACATGGTGGGCCCGGTATGGTACCCCGGAGTAAGAAAATCGAGTTGTAGACGATGAGCCTTGCAGGGGAAGACTGCCTACCGGTGATGTCTAGCGCGGCGGATATCCGGAGGATACCGACCGTTGTCGTGAGATTTGATGATATGGGCCGATCTGAACTGACGGAGCCCGAGGTATTGAGATATTAACATAGTGAGACATTGAGACAGATATATTTCCTTATTTGGTGTCGATGCTTGACACGGTTTTCAGATGATTTCATTGATGGTACCTTAGCTATTGTACAGATATTTTTCTAAGTTAAGAATGCAGAGATCATCGTATTTAAACACTTAAAGATTTTATATTGATTTTGCATTCATGTGCATACATACTAGTGGCATCATATCATATCTAGACATACAAGTGATGACGCATTTGCGTGCATTCTTACGATAGCCTTATTAGATATTATTTTCTACTCACGAACTGGCAACTCACTCCCGTTGTGCCACAGTGTCTTGCAGGTTGGACCCGTTAGCCTCGTAGCGGCGGGCGTATCTTTTCATTGGCTTCTTTGCTCAGACTCGCGACATTGCTCGTAGCTGGGTTACGAGGACACTTTTTTTTCTTTTGTGCCATCATTGTATCTAGTATTCTCCATCTACCACTTCTTATTTTGTATATGCGACCTAGTGATGCGACTGAGAGATTTGTGTATATGTGGTTCCTTTGGGGTCAAGCTCACTTGAGCCGACGTTGTGTTTTTCTTATTTTTGCATTTTCTTATGCTTATTTGCTTGATATTACATATATATTGCGTGTGGTTGTGATCTTCCTTGGGCGAAGAGCTAGCTCCCGCTTGGGGATGCCATTTTATCATTACAGGTTTATATATCTTGTTGTACCCGTTTTGGGGGCCAGTATTTATAAAGGAGACTCTGCCGAAAATTTTGGTAAATTATGACATTTTAAAAAGGGAGTAATATAACTTAATTGGTTTAAAAATCGTTTTCATAAAGGTTTTCCTTCACTCTTGTTGATTTTGGTTTAGATTTTCCGGGTTTTGGCTGACTTAGGTTATGTTACGCCTTGAGACGTCTCGTAATCTAAGTGCCAGTCACGTTTTGTACCTTCAGGTCGTGACATTGAGCCAAAGTCAATTTGACCGCGGAGGATATCCTTGGCATCAGGAATGGCAACCTTCCGATGTTCGAGTAGTTTGGGAATGACACGACCGTAGTAAAGGTTTGACGAGCCACCAGAGATATCCCACATATTTTGAATGAGGAAAGACAAAAGATTGACTTTAATCTTCGCCAATACACAGTATGTAATGAGTTTGTGGGGGCCGTAGAGGATGTCACGAATCCCGAATTTGGCGATAATGATGTGGGCAAGCAAATTGGCAAGGAAACGTGCTCGTTTAGTAAACATCTTTGCTTGACGATCAGTGTAAAGATTAAAGTAGTCGGTTCCATGGAGAAGTTAGGAAACAATTTCTTTGGTCTGAGGGGCCCCAAAGTCAAAATTTTCGATAGTCTTTTTATAGATTTCGACACCTTCGGTAGGAATGCCTAAAGCGTGACTAACCGTCGTGGGAGTGAACTTGATGACTTTGTCAAAAAATTTCATGGTGTAGTCGTTAGGGTTGTCATAGGTGCTGGTATAGTGTGCATAGAAAAGCCTAACAGCTTTGTCATAAGTCATGCATGAAAGAGTGAGGAAAAACATCCAATCTTGGAATTCGAACAAGTCTTGAAATCCAAACTTAGCGATGTCGCAGAAAATGACCTTGACGTCAGTCTGGATGGGTTTGTTGATGATTGACACGAATCAATCCCTGGCTTCATCGGTGATGAATAAATTGGCTTTGGATGATGACCCCGAGGGATTGGGTTTCATTTTCTTGTAGGGAATTGCCTTCTTAGCGGGCTTAGAAGCCATTGATGATAAATTTAGGTGAAATATTTAGGAATTTTAAAAATAAATTAGGGTATTGAGAGTGGTTGAAGAAGATAAGAGAAAGAGAGAAGATGGGTCAGCCACCTATATAGACGCCTAAGGTGAAGAGATAAGGAGGAATTTAATAAATGAATGGACGGTTGAAATTCAATCGTGGGAATTGAAAGGTAAGAAGTCCAATCGATTCAGGAATTTTTTGCCCATACCGACGTCCGTGTCTTTGCAACAGACGTTAGTTGGTGACAATCTAGAAACATGTTTTGAACTACTGACATCTATCCAGTCTTCAGTAGAACAAAGATTAGAGACTAGAAGTCGGTATAGATGTCTGTAGGTCTAAACGTTCTTAACCTGACGTCTCTATAGGTGTCTTATGTTGATTTCTACCAGTTTTACATAAGATATGAAGTGACAAATTGAAACTTAAAGGAACAACACATATATTTTATCAATAAAACAAACATTACAACAAAAACAATACATGGAAAATAAAATCCAATAATAAAATATACATGAAGACTTAAACGAAGAGATACACTATCCTAATGTTCCTTCTTAAACATCTCGACGACATCAGTGGTTCGTTTCTTCATGATCATATCATCTTCGGGATCAAAGAAGATGCATGTGTCGTCTGGGAATGTTTGACGAAAGAGAAACACGGTTCCACTAGTAGTCGGAGGATTCGGTGGATTCAAGTTTGATGGTGGTGGATAAGGAGAAAGAGGAACCAAATCTTCACTCGGATTTTCCTCTGATTTGGGACTTATAGGTTTCTCTTTGGGTTTCTAGAAACTCTCGCCTTCCTCTATCTTATACATACTGATTTTCTCCATTTCTCAGATTGAATAGGAAACACCCATTGAATGAAATTGGGTCCTATTTATTAAAGAAAAGAGAAGGAAGTTCAGAAATAATCACCAAGAAGTTTTGAAAACTAACAAAATGTTTTCAAAATTTCCCTCTAAAATTTTGAATCTAATTTAATTTGAATTCTATAAACTAACTAAGTATCAATTGATGATTTTAAGTTGATTAAATAATTTAACAAAAAAAATTTAAACCCAAACATTACAATCATCAGTCAGACAATACAGACGTCAGATATAGGCAGTACAAATGTTCCTAGCAGACGTCTCCTACTTAAAAATTCAAGTTATATGTGCATTTTAAAAATTATGATATCGTATAATATAATTTTTAAGGTTTTCAGTTAATTCTATCATATTTAATTCTCTTCTTAAATGTGAAAATCTAGTTTTATCTAACAGCTTGATAAATATATCGGCTAATTGACTTTCGGTTGACACATATTCCAATACGTTATCTCCTTTATAAAAATGATGATGAAGGAAGTGATATCGTATGTCGATGTGCTTGGTCCTAGAATGTTGATCGGTGTTTTTAGTCATGTGAACTGTACTTGTGTTATGGCAGAGTATGGGAATCTGTGAAATACTTTCTTGATAATTTTCAAGTGTGTATTTCATTTATAAACTTTGCGTACAACAAGCACCGGAAGCGATATATTCTGCCTCAGCAGTCGAGAGAGCAACAGAATTTTGTTTCTTAGAAATCCAAGAGATAAGACAATTCTCTAGGAAGTGACAACTGCCACTTGTACTCTTTCGATCTTTAAGACGTCCAACGTAATCTGCATCAGAATAGCTCGTCAAATGAAACAAGTTGTTTTTAGGGTACCATAAGACAAAATTTATGGTTCCTTTCAAATATCTAAGGATTCTCTTGACTGTGATCAAATATGATTCCTTAGGATTAGCTTGAAATCTCGCACAATAATATACACTGAACATAATATCCGGTCTATTAGCAGTCAAATATAGTAGGCTATCTATCATGCCACGATAAAATTTAGTATCAACATCTTGACTCTCTTTATCGCTAGTGAGTTTGGTGTTAGTAGATATAGGTGTTTCACAAATCTTTGCATTTTCTAAACCAAAATTCTTTATTAGTTTCTTAGTATATTTGGCTTGATTGATAAAGATGACATTATCCATTTGTTTAATTTGAAATCCGAGAAAGAAATTGAGTTCTTCCATCATATCAAATTCATCTTGCATGGATTTGGCGAAGTCTTCACAAAGACTTTCATTTGTTGATACAAAAATAATGTCGTCAACATATATGTAGACAATTATGATATCTTTGTTAAGAGATTTTAGTAAATAAGATCTTATCTACTCTAACCGTCGAGAATCTTATATTTTCTAAAAATGAACTTAAACGTTCATACAAAGCACATAGAGCTTGCTTAAGACCGTAAAGTGCCTTTTTTAACTTATAAATATGTTCAGGGAATGCATGATTCTCAAAACCGGAAGGTTGAGATATATACACTTCCTTATCTATTTAATCATTTAAGAACGCACTTTTAACGTCCATCTGAAAAAATTTAAAGTTTTTATAGCAAAAATATGCTAGTAAGATATGTATGGCTTCTAACCTAGCAACAGGAGAATACGTTTCATCGTAATCTATTCCTTCTATTTGGTTATACACTTGGGCTACTAAATGGGCTTTATTTCTAACATCTTTACCTAATTCGTCCAATTTATTTTTGAATACCCATTTAGTCCTTGTTATAGGT
Organism: Agapanthus africanus; assembly: GCA_030015575.1. Lineage (NCBI taxonomy): Eukaryota > Viridiplantae > Streptophyta > Magnoliopsida > Asparagales > Amaryllidaceae > Agapanthus > Agapanthus africanus. The sequence goes on from CM057343.1 coordinate 127,923,875, forward strand.
CTATTTTCGGGTTTTGGTACTATATACCAAACATTATTTCTTTTGAATTGATTTAACTCATCTTGCATAGCTATTATCTGTTAGCAGGTGGTTCTAGGGCTGCAATACTTGCGGACCATGACGGAAATAACGAACAAAAAATTTCAAATCTTAGCACCAAATGCAAACCCAAGATCAACCATTTACTATTTAATTGCAAACACAAAAGAGAAATGGAAAACTCAAGAAAACAAGTTAGGGGGCTATAACCTTTGTAGCGTGTCCGATCGTCTATCGGAAAATCCTAGCTAGACCTAAGAGTTCTTGGGTGAGTGTACAAGTCAATCGCCTTACCATAGATGATCCGCAGTGAAAGGAGGCCGTCTGAAGCTCTATCTCTATCTTTAAGTAGATAAACTCCCTCAAGTGACTTGCAAGGTGTAGAGGGAGTTGATGTGGTCATTAAAGTAACTCACTTTTCTATTTTTCTTTCCATTTCATCAATCCACCATTAGAGTAGAGAAAAGGAAGAGATGAAGAGGAAGAAGAATAGCTCACATTTTTCTCTCTTTTTCTAGAAAGAAAAGGAAAATTGTTATCCTCTCTTATCCCCCCTCTCTTAATAGTTGTCTATACTAGAGTGAGGTGGGACCCACACTCCACATGCAAACTAATTTGTCATCAAATGACAAAAATATTTATATATATAAGTAAATATATATAAATCCAAAGAAAGAGAGAGATGAGGGGGGTGTGTGTGTGTGTATAAATCCAAAAAGAGAGAAAGATGAAGTTATATATCTACACACACACACACACACACACATATCATGTATCATATACATAATAATATATCGGTATCGTATACCAATCAAATGAGAGACGAAGAGAGTGAGTGTATCAAATACACTATACTAGAAAACATATCATTTATATGGTTATTAAGTCAACTCTTGACTTAATATTCCGGCTTATAAATAAACCGGCTAGTATAAAAGTCGTCTGAATAAATCAGATATATCTAATATACGTATTTAATCAAATTCATGCACGTATCCCCATACGTATGCTGCATCATATTTTGCCTGGACATGCATTTTCATTGCGGGGCTTTAAAGACTTGTCAATACATTGGCAGTAGGTTATACAGGATAATTTCCGATTGAATCCGAAATACTTTCAGATTCAATCTCCACACGGGTTAACTCATAACCTCGTCAGCGATACTAGCTGCACGTAATGGCTATCCAGATATGAACAAGATAAAGGCGGGTCGACGAGTGAACTCATCCTGACCCAATAAAGTCTGACAAATACCATACAGTCTAGTCTCTTCGTCAAAGAGTATCTCATACCGGGTTTTAGGGTAGAAACTGTCAGACCCCTAATAACTCGATAAGTCATGAGACAGTGGACTCATAACCATCTGAGATACAACTGATAACACTTATCAGTTTATCTTAACTGCATTAGCCAAAGAATTCTGGTTATAGTCATGTCCTGCATAGCGCGATATCGACTCGCTATATCGAGAGAGACGAATCCCATTGACTGCTCACTGCTTCCATATGCTTCGAGACTATACCCACTTAAAACCTATTTGCATGAATCAGTAGAGTGTGGTCGGGTAGTAATCAAAGTATAGTGGGAACACACATAAGACACTATGGCGATCTCAGGTCAAGAGACTGCCCTATACTATCGTCACCAGAGAACTGCTATCTGAAAATTGGTATAATACCATTTAGGAGTTCTCGGTGAGTCTGTCCAGAGTAACTCATAACCTAATGAGCACTTGTATACAATCCTCGGTGTCAAACATTAATAGCTGTAGGATCAGCCATCGCCCTCCAATCGGATCAGGAAACGTACACACTAGTCTAAATTAGAGTACCGATGCCCAGTCTCGATACTCCTAAGATTAGGGACATTTAAGGATGTGCTTATGAACTACCCGGGTCCCACTGGTATGATCCATATCATTAATTTTGGTAGTCAAGAAAAAATCCTACGGCTTTTATCTTATGTATTAGCGATACGTGATAACAAGTAAAACGTATACATATGAAAGATAAAGACAAGCCAGATAGCATACTATCATCTCGAGTAAGATTGTTCTCCATTTAGATCCTCCTTAAATTCAGTAATTGTATTCCTGCAATTATAATAATTTCTTTGAGGGCATCTATATCCAACATTATCCAGTTTTCATCAATTATAGATTCATTAACGTTTTCAGATTCAATTAAGGATATAAAGGCTAAGTTGATACAAGTATTGAATGTTGATGATTTAGTTACAACTTCCGTATCTATATCACCTATGATCAAGTCCTTAGGGTGATTTCTATTGAATTGCCAATCTTTCGGAATATGTTCTTCCACAACTTGTGGCACATCTTCTACATGTGGTTCAACAATTTCCTTTTCAATTGATATGTTCTTTAAACCCTTTCAGATGTTTGGCTCATCATCAATTTCTAAGGTCTTCGAGATCGAATTGTTTTTGTCAAATTCAACATTCTTACTCTCTTGTATAACTTGGGTTCTCCTATTATAAACGCGATATATTTTGCTTGTCATGGAGTAGCTAACAAAGATATCTTTATCATATTTAGACTCAAACTTACCTAGGTTTTCTAAGGTATTTAGCATATAACATTTGCATCCAAAAACTTTGAAATATTTTATATTAGGAGTTAGTTCGTAAAGTGTCTTTTTAAGAAATTTCCTAAGACTAACTCTTTTTAAGATATAACATTACGTATTTACTGCTTTTGCCCAGAAATACATAAGTAGATTGTTCTCACTCAATATGGTTCGTGCCATTTCTTGTAAGGAACGGTTTTTCCTTTCAACGACACCATTTTGTTGTGGTGTCTTGGCACATGAGAACTTATACTTATATCCTTTCTTCTTACAATAATCTTCAAAAGGATTATTCTTAAATTCGCCACCATGATCACTTCTAATCTTAGGGATCCTAGAGTTCATTTCATTTTAAATCCATTTAGAGAAGAATTTGAAACCATTAAATGTTTCGTCCTTAGTTTTATGAAAGAATACCCACGTAAATCTAGAGTAATCATCAAGTATAATATAAGCATAAAATTTACCACCTAAACTCGCATTTCTACTTAGACCAAATAAGTCCACATGGATTAGTTGTAAAGGAATATAGTTGATACTTCATTCTTTGGCTTAAAAAATGTTTAAGATTGTTTACATTTTAAACAAGCGTCACATTGTTTATCTTTCTCATAATATACGAATACCTTTAACTAAGTTATTCCTAGAAATCTTAAATAGAATGTCCATCAATACGCAGCCTAGCCTCCTGTGCCATAACCACGAATCATCTTTATTATTTACGATTAAACATTATAAGTCTTTATTATTGAAATCGTATGTATAGATAAGGTAAATGTTATTATAACATTTTTTGGTTAGAATTGTTATGTTGTTATAAATAATTTTACATAAATACTTTTCAAACACTACGTTATAACCCGTATCACAGAATTGACTCACACTAAATAAATTATGTTTCAAATTATCAACAAACAACACATCATTTATAATAGTAATATTTGAATCATATTTAAATGAAATGATATATTTACCGATTATGTTGTCCTTTTTATTATCGCCAAACGCCACAGTACCACCATCTTCTCTTGATAGTGCTTGGAAGTAGTTGATATTGCCGGTCATTTGTCTCGAGCAACTGCTATCAAGAATTCACTTTTCACTATGTGATCTGGGATTCTGCAAAACAAGAAGACGGAGGTGTGACCTTAGGAATCCATTTTATTCTCGGTCCAATGGGGTTAGGAGTAAAATGATATTTGTAAGTAGAATTTGGTTTAATTCGACAATATCTAGCAACGTGTCCTAATGTGCAGCAGTAATTGCATGTTACATCAGCATATCTATTTCTATATTTATATGAACTTAAAGTTCAAATAAATTTTGTAGATTTTTCATATTTTGAGTCATCGTGAAATCTTACATCTTGATGTTTGTAATGATTTATACAAGTTCTTAACATAACGTCAAGCTTGTCCTTAGTTTTTGTAAACTTTAAGATTATATTTTCCTTAATTTCTAGTGTTCTTTTAAATAAAATTTTTTATTTTTCAAAGTTCCTATAGTATTTATATGTTCTTCTTCTTTTAAAACTAATTTTTCTTTGAAATCGTTGTTTTCTGAAATTAGTTTTTCATATTCATTTTTAACCTGACAATTATTAATGTTATTATTATTCTTTATTCATTTATATTTTAGGTAAACTTTCTGATAACTAAATTTTATATAGAAACACAAATTAACTAAATTATCATTGGCTAAACTTTCAATATCAAGGATAACATCACTTGTATCGTCATTGTCTATCGCCATGAAGCACATGCTGGTGACTTCTTCATTATCCGACTCACTTGATTCAGAATAATCTCAGATGGCCTGAAAAGCGCGTGTGGCCAAACCTTTCTTCCATTTCGGTTTGTCTTTCTTGACTTTGAGATTCAGGCAGTCTGCTTTGACATGACCCTTTTTATTGCATTCGAAGCTGTAAGTCGATGTCACACACCCCATAAGGTTTGTGGAGATGTGGAATTTACAAAAAATGATTTTAAGACAAGTAACATTGACTAAATTTCTAAGATCATTCAGAAATCTTAACTAGTTAAACACAAAGAGATTCTAAACTATTATGATAATGGTTTATACCTCTGAGATACAAGTCTTTCAGGTCTTCTTCTCCTCTTCTTGAGCTCTTAAAAGGTACGGATAGCGTTTGATCGTCGGGCTCCTTATGCCAATGATGATCCACCCGAGAGTCTATAGTTCAAGCTCCAACCTCAAGAGTGAGATAACTAAAGTACCTAGTTTGCTAATCTAGATAGCTTAGGAGATGTAGAGAGTTAATTGGATTATTTTATCTCAAAGAATCCTAGGATTCACAATATATGTGAGGGTTAGGGTTTGAGGAAGAAGAAGGAGAGGAAAATGGATAGAGAATGTAAAGTGTAGAATGATGTCTACCATGAGAGCAAGTGAAGAATGACTAAGTCTTTTTTGAATAATCAAGCATGCAATATTTTTCTATAGAAAAATGCAACCATGCTTGAATAGTAAGGTTAAATGAATAAACTAAAGAATTAGCCATGCTTCAAACCATGCCAAAAATATCTCCATTTTCCACCTCATTATCTATTTTACCAAAAATAGATATAACCAAAATGAGGTGTCCCCTTCTAGAAGCATATTTTGTAAAATTACAAGAATGCCCTCACCGTATATACATACCTGTATTCGTACTGCAAAAAATACGAATACCAAGAGATAAAGATAATCTAATAATATAATATTAGAATTCGGCTTAATCCTAAGCCAACTAGTATTATCCATCCAAGCAACATCCGTATAGCTAGTACACGTATATGATCGAAATGTTGGATATAGTGCCCTCAAAGTCAATTAATGGATCGCAGGCATGTGATTGCAATGATTGAGGGAGGACCTATACCGGTAGGACAGTCTTACTCAAGATAATAGTATACTATCCGATTTATCTTTATCATCGTGTACATGCTTTAGGTGACATTACAGGTCATTATTGCACGTTGATAGAGCCCATAAGATTCTTGCTTGACGGCCAGCAGTATGATGGCGATCATATATGTGGGAGCTGGGGTCTATAAGCACATCCTTAAAAGGTCCCTAGTCGAGGGAGTTTCGAGACAGGGCATCGATACTCCAGAGTAGACTAGTGTATACGGGTCGAGACCCCGACGAGGGGCGGTGGCTGGTCTCACAAGCCATTGGTGTCAGTTGGTTCACCTAAGACGTATACAGGTGCTCATTGGGTTATGAGTACACCGGACAGGACTCGCCGGGAACATGCTAGCTGGTTTTATAACTAGCATCAGATAGCAGTTCCCTGGTGACATGTGTACAGGTCAGTTCATCGACCTGAGATCGTCATTTGTCTCGTGTGATTTCTCATTGTGCTTTGATTTGTACCCTACCACGGCTCAAAGGAGTCGTGCAAACAGGTTTTAGTTGGGTACAGTCCCTGTTAGTGTATATGCCCTAGAGGCCATTACTATATCATACTAGCTTGTATATTACTTGATGGAAGCTTGAGATATTCACAGTTGTATAGACAATCTTGCTCAAAATGGTAGTATGCTATTTGGTTTGTTTCTACTTTAATATGTGCATGTGTTTCTTTTAGCATATCGCTTATACATATTAGTAGAGCCCTTAGGATCTTTGCTTGATTACCAGCGTTGTGATGGCAATCACACTTGTGGGGGCTGGGTAATCTATAAGCACATCCTTATACAGGTCCCTAGTCGTAGGACTATCGAGATAGGGTATCGATACTCCGGAGTAGACTAGCGTATGCGCTTCTCATCCCAGCAGGGGAGATGGTCTGTCCCACAGCCATCAGTACGTCGTACTGGAGATAGTATCGGGTGCTCGTTAGGTTACGAGTACACTGGACAGGATTCATCGGGAACTGTTGGTTGGTATTATACCTATCGTCAGTTATCAGTTCCCAGGTGACATGAGTACAGCTTAGTTCGCTGACTTGACACTGTCACTTCGCCTCGAGTGCGTTCCCACTATTCTTTGATTACTACCCTACCACGGCTCAAAGGAGTCGTGCAAACAGGTAGTAGTTGGGTGCAGTCTGTTAGTTATATGTATGCCCTAGAGGCCATTACTGTACATACGATATATATTGTAGTGGATGCTGGGATATATATAGGGAGGACTTTCTTGCTCAAGATGATAGTATGCTATCTGGTTACTCTTTGCCTTAACGTGTATACTTATTGTCTCTCTGTTACATGTTGGTAAAGCCTTTAGGATGTGTACTTGACTACCTGGACTATGATGCGGATCATACTAGTGGGGACATGGTAGTCTATAAGTACATCCTTCAAGGTCCCTAGTCGTGGGTGTATCGAGACGGGGCATCGATATACCAGAGTAGACTAGCGTATATCTTCTCGACCCATACAGATGGGCGATGGATGATCCCATATCCATTGGTGTTTGACATCAGAGATGATATACGGGTGCTCAGTAGAGACTGGGTACACTGGACGGACTCGCCGAGAACTCCCTGATGGTATTATACCTTATGTCAGATGGCAGTTCTCTGGTGACACTGGTACAGAGTAGTCTGTTGACCCGAGATCGTCATAGAGTCTTGTGTGATTCCCACTGTGCTTTGATTTCCATCTTACCACGTCCAAGAGGGCGTGCAAAATGGTGGTTTTTGGGTACAGTCCCGAATCACATGGAGGCAATGAGCGATAGGAGGGGATTCGTCTCTCCCGGTATAGGGAGTTGATGTTGCGCTGTGTTCGATTGGCTATAACCGGAAATCCCTGGCCAGGGTTGCTGAGATTTACTGGTAAGTGTTATCAGTAGTTTCTCAAATTGTTATAGACCTCATATCGACACGACTTATCGAGCTATTGGGCTCTGACGTTTACCACCCCTAGGCGAGATATGCGACATATCAGACGACGAGACCGGACTGTACGGTAAGTGTTACTGGTTGGATTCACAGGAGTGTGAGCGGGATTGCTCGTCGATCTTCTGATCGCTCAATACCCGGATGGCCGTTACGTTTGGCAGACCGCTTGCGGCTTGTGGGTGTTTGATATGATCATCACCTTCTGCCGGCGTATTGACGAGTCTTTAGAGTCCTACACAGAGGTTTCCTGGCTCAAGCGAAACGAAATAGGAGCGCATATGAGATATGTGCGGGACCGAGAATAATGCGTGTATGTGATACCGTATTCTATTCTCGCGATGAATGTATCGATTGGTTGTATGCGATACAACCTAGTTATCGAATCAAGGATTGATTTGATAAGCCGATACATTGAATACTAGTCGGTTGTGTGCGACATGACCGGGTCATTGAATCAAGTGTTGATTTAATGATTTAATGCATAATTATATATTTGATATATTACTTTGCATTAACTAGTATTGGTTCATTTTAAATGGTTTTTTCTCACTTGATGTGCACATTGTATATGTGATATATTTTATACACTTGATTGTATCATGTTTGATGATACATGAATGTTTAAGTGTATGTTTAGACTAAACCATGGTTATGTAATGGTTAGGGTTTTGTATTTATTTATTTATTTATTCATTTATTTATTCATTTTGACAAAAGGGAAAATGGTGGCTATTTTTGTTTCTAAGTTGAAGCTTCATGAAGCTTTGACTAAGTGACCATTTTGTCTTCATGCTTAACCCTAACCATTCCATCTGACCATGATTTATTCTCTACACTTGACCATGGTTGCCAAATGATAAGTATTGTTTTTTTTTATTTTCTTTTTGAAAAACAACTTATCATATTCTTTTCATCATCTTCTTCTTCTTCAAAGATGAAGAAAGCTTGCTCCATCAATGGCAACTTGAGCAAATGAGTGAGAAATCCAATTCTAAAGTGAACCCACCTCCTATTTCTTCATCCTCTACCTCTTGCCAAGAATTATAGGGTGTTTTCTTCACAAGTTTCATGACTTGGTGAAGTGGGAGCTTGATCTTGTGATGCCTCGACGTAGATCATCTTCGGCATCGTAGTCGATGACCTAGCCCGCCCATTTCTCCGATGAAGCCGACGCTAGAGCCCGGGATCCGATGATAGCAGCGAGGGTACACCATCACGGAGCTATGGAGGTGGAGGACCAGATCTACAAAGGTTGTATTTCCGTTTTCCCTTTAGTTAAGTTGTTAACAAGTTTCTAGTTTCGCCTAAAATTCTAGTTAACGATCCGTATTAGGGTTTCTCGGTACTTGTAAAATTTGAAATTGGCATGGTTGATGCCTTGTGAGACCTCATTAGTGTGCCTAGGAACCCTACAGTGGTATCAGAGCCTAGCTAGAGCCTTAGGCGTTGCGTAGACGAAGTTAGAAGTCCGATTAAACCGAAACCCTAACACAAATTTGCTCTCTGGACTTTTTCCAAAAATTGGGTTTTTTCCAGATTAAAAATATGCAGAAAATTCAGCAGGAAATTCTAAGAATTACGGTGCAAAAATTACCTAATGATGTGTCTAAAGTGCGGCGGAACCGCGGCATTAGCATGCTAATGCGGCGGTTCTGCGGCCATTTTGTCTCTTCTCCCATTGAATTTTGCACAGTAATTCCTATTTTGCAGTGCTGGTTTTCCTGGGATTTTTTTTCTGAACTCAAGAGTTGAGTTTTCTGGGTTGTATTGGGGACTCGGTGTTTCGATCGGATTGTCTAATTTTGTCTATGTGGCTTTCCGGATATTTTAGAATATGTTAAAAAGTTCGACCGGATATAGATACCCACTTTTTCCCCTGCCGGAAAATTCCCAAGTGTTGGATTTTTCCGTGGTTTAAAGACGTTCTAAGTAGTGCAAGTAACGCGATGGACCCTCTAGAAGACAACAAACCTTAACTCGATTATGTGACCGTCTTGAACTGCCCTTTGAACCTTAGGGTTTCGGGCAGTACGGCGTGCCACATGTGAGGCGTTGGCTTGACCCTTCTACGGTTGGACCGTTGGTACTGAGGCACGAACTGAATGTTTTTAGACTTATTTCATGTGTTGAGCTGTATCGGGAAAACTTAGGTGTTCGATTGTTCGATCGGAAAGTTTAACATTTTCTATCTTGTCCGGAATGTGATACAATACTTGGAATTCATAAATAGTTATGAGATAACTGAATGAATGTTATAAACATAGAACTTTAGTCTCACTTGATCGGTTGCCACGGAATTTTGATGCGATCAAAAGTCCGTTGCAATCACGTAGCGTACGCGGATACTCGCCGGGTAAACTTAATAGACAGCCTCGCTCCATAGCCCCGACCAAGTGACTGTAGGAGAACCCCGTCCCCGAAAGCATCCGTTCGGGTGCTCGCGGCAGCGGTGTTCCGCCTTAGTGCACTTCGTCGACGGTATCGGGGGTGCGGCCGTCTACTGAAGTTTGCGACGAGCATTCGATCAGGATGTCGGGAATCTTGTTGAATTGGCCGACTTGATATTGAAAAGTGTTTTCAATTCTGGACTAAAATGCAGGGTTTATAATTGTTAGGCATGTGATGTCTAAGGTATTCATTTGATTAGGTATGCGATGTCTATGCAGATTGCGGATTCCAACTGTTGTAGTTTTATACTTTCTTTTTTGTGATCATGTGATGTTCTGTGATGGATACTTTATATAGTATATATGATATATTATATAGACGTTACTTATGTTTTACACCCGCGCTAGCCCTGCCCCGCTCTGCCGTTAGTTACCTAACCTAACGGTGCACGAGGGGACATCGAGGCGAATGCGGATGGCATAAGTGTACGTCGTATTTATCTGTGATGTTTAGGTACTTAAATGATGGGACTTCATTAATGAGATTAATGAAATAAAAGAAACCTAAGATGTTGTAGAATCGAATTTCAAAAATAAAACAGGTAGCTACAGTTCTTGCTTTGCACAGCGGTATATATGATATATCCTGCACCTTATTCAATGAGGAAAGGACCGAGATCCCTTCACCGGGAGTGACTCCTTTAGCAATAACTGGCAGATGCTACACACTCGGTTTGTCTTTTGATTTCTTTTAAGAGTTTTTGCTTTGCACAGTGATATATATGATATATCCCGTACCTCATTCGACGAGGAAAGGACCGACGATCCCTTCACCGGGAGTGACTCCTTTAGCAAAACTAGAAAAGCCTCAAAAACACTCCATTTTAAAATCATTTGATTCTACAACGATATCAAGTTCATTACGCAATAGGTTTTCAGAAAAACCTGTCGTAGCCCTCCGTCATTTCAGATAAGTACTAGTTAGTATTCGTGCTACGTTTGTTGACTATGTTAAGGCGTAGTGTGCGGTAGCTAATTAGTGCTTATCTGTATAAGCATATGATGTGATTGGATTAGGGTAGTCGTGCGACTTTGTTGACTATGTTAAGGGTCGTGCGGGTGGGTTTAATTCAATCGGGAAATGACGGGTTGAACTTGACTAGCACTTATGATTTGTTGACTATGTTAAGGTCATATAGCTGCTAGGGGTAAAATATTATTGGGAATTTCAAGTGTTGAAATTTGCAATGAGATTGCATACCTTTTATGAGATAGTTGGATCCCGATACCCGCTGCGAGTAAGAGTTACTCCTGGGAGAGTTTTACACATTACAATTAGCCGATCAAGTAGGTGTCTAGAAATGTGTTAACGAGGTTACGCCTCTGGGAAAACGAGGTTTACATTAATTAGGTCCGTGCGAAAGCACGAGGAACCTCCCTCAAAGTACCGACACTGGCCTGGCTGAAAGATTGGCGAACTTGTAGTGTGTAATTAATCCCGGCTAGTCTTTCCTTTTAGGGTTTGAAGGAAGATTTGATAAAAGCAGTGGGAGCCATCCTGATTAGATAAAATAATAACCAATCTATTCTTGCAAGAGCATACGCTGAGTGTTTTCTTCTCTCTCTCTCCAGGTAGCGACCATATCACGCCTTAATCAAGATAATAATACGGATTATTGACCGAACCCCGCTTGTTATACTGAGCTGGGGAACGTTGGTCCCGCTCCAACTTATAATTGTTATAAGACAGAGCAGGAAATTGGGGAATACCAGATTTCCCGTGCCGCCCAAACGAAGAGAGTGCATGCTGATGCATCAACTTCGGGTGTGTTCATTACAAAGAACTGTTTCTCAGTATCCTCCGCATCCTGGGTATATGATACCAGATCAGGATCCCAGATATGTAATCTGTTACATAGGGCTGCAAAAAGGTAGAAAAACTGAGAACGGGTGATAAGTTTCATGAGACAGAAAACGGGGCAAGTGTTGCAGCCAAGTCTGTTGGTCACTGTCACCCTGTATTCCCAATACATTGATCCTGAACAAATGCTATTAGATACCGAACCTGATATACAAAATCATATCTGTCTCTTGATTAGTAAAGAAACGATAAAATTTTGTATTGTTGGATAATGTTTTGAACATTTCCTATATCAAAAGTTGATCAGTTCAGGCACGTTATCTAAAAGCATTGATGTTCTAAATCAAACTATAGTTCTTAGTATACAGAACACACACAAGAGGTAGAGTTCAGAAATGAACGGATCCTTCTTGAGGTATTGTAGGCTAGGTCATATCAATGCGACCAGACTAGCTGAAGTTACATATAGATGCATATTTAAATCCTGTTTGAATTTACATCTTATGAAACTTGCCAGTCATGTCACAGAGATAAGATGACCATAGCTCTGTTTATTGGAAACAGAGAAAGAGTGAGTAAACTCTTGGGACTGATACATGATGATGTATGTAAGGTCCCCTGTCTATACATGCCAAGGCCGGTTCTTTGTACTTCATTACATTCTCTCATAATCTCTTTAGATTCAGACATATGTTCTTGTTGAAACACAAGTCCGAACCTTTTGAGATATTCACAGAGTATAAGTTAGAAGTAGAGAACCAAAACGGGTATAAGTATTATGTCCTTTGATGTGATCAAGGAGGAGAATACTTGAGCACGGAATTCTTGGACTTTTCTAAAGTAGAATGAGATTCTCTCTCAGCATTACTCCTCCGTATACACCATAGCACGATGGTATATCGGGGCGGAGCAATAACACCCTATATGATATGGTGTGCTCTATGATGAGTACTACTGAGTTTCCTATTTCCTTTTGGGAGTTATGCACTTGAGAAGCTGCATACCTATTGAAAAGGGTTCGAATCAAATCAGTTGCCTACCACTCCATATGAGATATGGTATGGGAAGAGCCCATGTCTTAAGCTAGTTAAGATTTGGAGTTGTCCGGCCTATGTCTAAAAGCAAAATCCGGACAAACTCGAGGCAAGGTCTGTTATGTAGAACTGGAAATGTTCCAGCCATACAAACTGCAGCTGATGATTTGATAGAACCAAAGGATTCAGTAGATTCCAACGAACCTCAGCCTCTCCGCCGATCTAGTAGGGTTCCTCACCCACCTGAGAAATACTTCGGTTTCTCTATGACAGTGGGAGCGAGGATTGCATCATGAGATGATGACCCAACTAGTTTCGAGCAGGCCATCGAGAGTAGGGACTCTGTAAGAATGGCTGGATGCTTAGCGATCTGAGATGGAATCCATGTACACCAACAAAGTATGGACTTTAGTTGCTATATCTGAAGGGTTAAATCCCCATCAGGAGCAAGTATATCTTGAGAAGATTACTTGGTGTACTTGGAAAGGTTGAGACTTTCAAAGCTAGACATGTTAAAGGTTTTTATCATCGACCAGGCGTGGATAATGATGAATCCTTTTTCAGTGGCTATGCTTAAGTCCATCCAGATCCTACTTGCCACGGCTACATACCATGACTACGATATCTGGCGGTTGGGTGTCATGACTTCTTTTCTAAATGATGTTTTACAAAAGGGCGTCTATAAGTACACAGTTAGAGGGTTTCGTAAACAGTAGGAGCAGCGAAAACGTGTACAAGATGCTTTATAGGATAAAGCAGGCATCGCGGAGTTGGAACATCTGTTTTGATGTGGTAGTCAAAGAATTTGACATCATCAAAATAGTAGATGAACCTTGTATAAACAAAAGGGTAGTAGGGAGTATGGTAGCGATTCTCGTAGAGTACGTGGATGACATACTCTTGATAGGGAAAGAGTTTCCTATGCTACGCTCGATCAATCTCCGCTTATCACAATGATTCTCCACATAGGATCAAAGTGATACCTACTAAATCCTAGATTTTAGATCTATGAGATAGATCTAAATGGATGTTAGGATACTCACTAGTTGTAGTGAGATGGTATCAGTTGATCCTGGGGAAAATCACTGGAAGTGTTCTAGGGTGATAAAGACGACTGAATGTCAGTCACAGGCATTGTCTTTACCCTCTATCGAGGGACGGTATGTTGGAAGAGTTCCAAGCTAAATACCGTGGCTTACTAGACGATAAAGGCTGGATACATCGCTACTTAAGATGCTACCAAAGAGGCAGTCTGGATGTATATTTGTTCATGAGATGAACTTAGTTCCTCCCATTGTGTGACAATGGAGTTGTGGCTTATGCCAAGGAACGTCCGTCCCATCAGTGATCCAGACATATTCTAAGGCAGTATCACCTGATCATGGAGATGGTTGATCTCCAGGGTGATCAAGGTTAGGAGAGTGGACTCAGAGGATAACACGGCGGATCCACTCACGAAGGCCTATTCCCAGAGAGAGACTTTTATGGGATGGTTGAGTATGAGATACTACAACCACTGCTACAGATGGCCCTAGTGCAAGTGGGAGATTGTTAGTTATATGTATACCCTAGAGGCCATTACTGTACATACGATGTATATTGTAGTGGATGCTGGGACATATATAGGGAGGACTTTCTTGCTCGAGATGATAGTATGCTATCTGGTTACTCTTTGCCTTAACGTGTATACTAATTGTCTCTCTGTTACATGTTGGTAAAGCCCTTAGGATGTGTACTTGACTACCTGGACTATGATGCGGATCATACTAGTGGGGACATGGTAGTCTATAAGTACATCCTTCAAGGTCCCTAGTCGTGGGTGTATCGAGACGGGGCATCGATATACCAGAGTAGACTAGCGTATACCTTTTCGCCCCATACAGATGGGCGATGGATGATCCCATATCCATTGGTGTTTGACATCAGAGATGATATACGGGTGCTCAGTAGAGACTGGGTACACTGGACGGACTCGCCGAGAACTCCCAGATGGTATTATACCTTACGTCAGATGGCAGTTCTCTGGTGACACTGGTACAGAGTAGTCTGTTGATCCGAGATCGTCATAGAGTCTTGTGTGATTCCCACTGTGCTTTGATTTCCATCTTACCACGTCCAAGAAGGCGTGCAAAACGGTGGTTTTTGGGTACAGTTCCGAATCACATGGAGGCAATGAGCGATAGGAGGGGATTCGTCTCTCCCGGTATAGGGAGTTGATGTTGCGCTGTGTTCGATTGGCTATAACCAGAAATCCCTGGCCAGGGTTGCTGAGATTTACTGGTAAGTGTTATCAGTAGTTTCTCGAATTGTTATAGACCTCATATCGACACGACTTATCGAGCTATTGGGGTCTGACATTTACCACCCCTAGGCGAGATATGCGACATATCAGACGACGAGACCGGACTGTACGGTAAGTGTTTCTGGTTGGATTCACAGGAGTGTGAGCGGGCTTGCTCGTCGATCTTCTGATTGCTCAATACCCGGATGGCCGTTACGTTTGGCAGACCGCTTGCGGCTTGTGGGTGTTTGATATGATCATCACCTTCTGCCGGCGTATTGACGAGTCTTTAGAGTCCTACACAGAGGTTTCCTGGCTCAAGCGAAACGAAATAGGAGCGCATATGAGATATGTGCGGGACTGAGAATAATGCGTGTATGTGATACCGTATTCTATTCTCGCGATGAATGTATCGATTGGTTGTATGCGATACAACCTAGTTATCGAATCAAGGATTGATTTGATAAGCCGATACATTGAATACTAGTCGGTTGTGTGCGACATGACCGGGTTATTGAATCAAGTGTTGATTTAATGATTTAATACATAATTATATATTTGATATATTACTTTGCATTAACTAGTATTGGTTCATTTTAAATGGTTTTTTCTCACTTGATGTGCACATTGTATATGTGATATATTTTATACACTTGATTGTATCATGTTTGATGATACATGAATGTTTAAGTGTATGTTTAGACTAAACCATGGTTATGTAATGGTTAGGGTTTTGTATTTATTTATTTATTTATTCATTTATTTATTCATTTTGACAAAAGGGAAAATGGTGGCTATTTTTGTTTCTAAGTTGAAGCTTCATGAAGCTTTGACTAAGTGACCATTTTGTCTTCATACTTAACCCTAACCATTCCATCTAACCATGATTTATTCTCTACACTTGACCATGGTTGCCAAATGATAAATATTGTTTTTTTTATTTTCTTTTTGAAAAACAACTTATCATATTCTTTTCATCATCTTCTTCTTCTTCAAAGATGAAGAAAGCTTGCTCCATCAATGGCAACTTGAGCGAATGAGTGAGAAATCCAATTCTAAAGTGAACCCACCTCCTATTTCTTCATCCTCTACCTCTTGCCAAGAAGTATAGGGTGTTTTTTTCACAAGTTTCATGACTTGGTGAAGTGGGAGCTTGATCTTGTGATGCCTCGACGTAGATCATCTTCGGCATCGTAGTCGATGACCTAGCCCGCCCATTTCTCCGATGAAGCCGACGCTAGAGCCCGGGATCCGATGATCGCAGCGAGGGTACACCATCACGGAGCTATGGAGGTGGAGGACCGGATCTACAAAGGTTGTATTTCCGTTTTCCCTTTAGTTAAGTTGTTAACAAGTTTCTAGTTTCGCCTAAAATTCTAGTTAACGATCCGTATTAGGGTTTCTCGGCACTTGTAAAATTTGAAATTGGCATGGTTGATGCCTTGTGAGACCTCATTAGTGTGCCTAGGAACCCTACACAGTCTCGAAGCACTTGGAGGCAGTGACGGTTAGACAGGATTCGTATCTTCCGGTATTGGGGGTTGAAATCGCGCTGTGTCTAGGAGAGCCATTACACATAGTCATCCCTGGCCAGGGCAAGCGAGATATACTGGTAGGTTTCCAGTGTTATCTCAGGGTGTTCTGGGCTACACTCCGACACGACTTGTACCGCTATTAGGGGATTGACGTTTACCACCCCCTAGGCCCGCCATGCGGTGTTCTCAGACAAACGGACCGGACTGTACGGAGATTGTCACATTCAGGCTCAGTAGGAGTTCGGATGGGTTTACCTCATCGGCCTTCTTATCGACATCTACCTGGGGACCGTTACGTACAGCTAGTGCCGCTTGCGGTCTGTGGTTAAACCCTCTGCCCGCGTAGTGTCGAGTCTTTAGAGTCCCACACAGAGAGTTTCCCTGCACTGAGCGAAACGTGTAGAGGCCGTATGGTTTTACGGCAAGACTGCGATCACTTAAGTGATCGCAGTGTAACTCATAACCTAATGAGCACTTGTATACAATCCTCGGTGTCAAACATTAATAGCTGTAGGATCGGCCATTGCCCTCCAATCGGGTCAGGAAATGTACACACTACTCTAAATTAGAGTACCGTTACCCAGTCTCGATACTCCTACGATTAGGGACATTTAAGGATGTGCTTATGAACTACCCGGGTCCCACTAGTATGATCCATATCATTAATTTTGGTAGTCAAGAAAAAATCCTATGGCTTTATCTTATGTATTAGCGATATATGATAACAAGTAAAACGTATACATATGAAAAATAAAGACAAGCCAGATACCATACTATCATCTCGAGTAAGATTGTTCTCCATTTAGATCCTCCTTAAATTCAGTAATTGTATTCCTGCAATTACAATAATTTTCTTGAGGGCATCTATATCCAACATTATCCAGTTTTCATCAATTATAGATTCATTAACATTTTTAGATTCAATTACGGATATAAAGGCTAAGTTGATACAAGTATTGAATGTTGATGATTTAGTTACAACTTCCTTATCTATATCACCTATGATCAAGTCCTTAGGGTGATTTCTATTGAATCGCCAATCTTTCGGAAGATGTTCTTCCACAACTTGTGGCACATCTTCTACATGTGGTTCAACAATTTCCTTTTCAATTGATAAGTTCTTTAAACCCTTTGAGATGTTTGGCTCATCATCAGTTTCTAAGGTCTTCGAGATCGAATTGTTTTTGTCAAATTCAACATTCATACTCTCTTGTATAACTTGGGTTCTCCTATTATAAACGCGATATATTTTGCTTGTCATGGAGTAGCTAACAAAGATATCTTTATCATATTTAGACTCAAACTTACCTAGGTTTTCTAAGGTATTTAGCATATAACATTTGCATCCAAAAACTTTGAAATATTTTATATTAGGAGTTAGTTCGTAAGGTGTCTTTTTAAGAAATTTCCTAAGACTAACTCTTTTTAAGATATAACATTACGTATTTACTGCTTTTGCCCAGAAATACATAGGTAGATTGTTCTCACTCAATATGGTTCGTGCCATTTCTTGTAAGGAACGATTTTTCCTTTCAACGACACCATTTTGTTGTGGTGTCTTGGCACATGAGAACTTATACTTATATCTTTTCTTCTTACAATAATCTTCAAAAGGATTATTCTTAAATTCGCCACCATGATCACTTCTAATCTTAGAGATCCTAGAGTTCATTTCATTTTAAATCCATTTAGAGATGAACTTGAAACCATTAAATGTTTCGTCCTTAGTTTTATGAAAGAATACCCACGTAAATCTAGAGTAATCATCAAGTATAACATAAGCATAAAATTTACCACCTAAACTCGCATTTCGACTTAGACCAAATAAGTCCACATGGATTAGTTGTAAATGAATATAGTTGATACTTCATTCTTTGGCTTAAAAAATGTTTTAGATTGTTTACATTTTAAACAAGCGTCACATTGTTTATCTTTCTCATAATTTACGAATACCTTTAACTAAGTTATTCCTAGAAATCTTAAATAGAATGTCCATCGATACGCAGCCTAGCCTCCTATGCCATAACCACGAATCATCTTTATTATTTACGATTAAACATTATAAGTCATTATTATTGAAATCGTATGTATAGATAAGGTAAATGTTATTATAACATTTTTTGGTTAGAATTGTTATGTTGTTATAAATAATTTTACATAAATCCTTTT
This sequence comes from Agapanthus africanus, assembly GCA_030015575.1. Taxonomy (NCBI): domain Eukaryota; kingdom Viridiplantae; phylum Streptophyta; class Magnoliopsida; order Asparagales; family Amaryllidaceae; genus Agapanthus; species Agapanthus africanus. The sequence goes on from CM057343.1 coordinate 127,942,621, forward strand.
CAAACACTACGTTATAACCCGTATCACAGAATTGACTCACACTAAATAAATTATGTTTCAAATTATCAACAAACAACACATCATTTATAATAGTAATATTTGAATCATATTTAAATGAAATGATATATTTACTGATTATGTTGTCCTTTTTATTATCGCCAAACGCCACCGTACCACCATCTTCTCTTGATAGTGCTTGGAAGTAGTTGATATTTCCGGTCATTTGCCTCGAGCAACTGCTATCAAGAATTCACTTTTCACTATGTGATCTGGGATTCTGCAAAACAAGAAGACGGAGGTGTGACCTTAGGAATCCATTTTATTCTCGGTCCAATGGGGTTAGGAGTAAAATGATATTTGTAAGTAGAATTTGGTTTAATTCGACAATATCTAGCAATGTGTCCTAATGTGCAGCAGTAATTGCATGTTACATCAGCATATCTATTTCTATATTTATATGAACTTAAAGTTCAAATAAATTTTGTAGATTTTTCATATTTTGAGTCATCGTGAAATCTTAAATCTTGATGTTTGTAATGATTTATACAAGTTCTTAACATAACGCCAAGCTTGTCCTTAGTTTTTGTAAACTTTAAGATTATATTTTCCTTAATTTCTAGTGTTCTTTTAAATAAAAAATTTTATTTTTCAAAGTTCCTATAGTATTTATATGTTCTTCTTATTTTAAAACTAATTTTTCTTTGAAATCGTTATTTTCTGAAATTAGTTTTTCATATTCATTTTTAACCTGACAATTATTAATGTTATTATTATTCTTTAGTCATTTATATTTTGGGTAAACTTTCTGATAATAAATTTTAAATAGAAACATAAATTAACTAAATTATCTTTGGCTAAACTTTCAATATCAAGGATATCATCACTTGTATCGTCATTGTCTATCGCCATGAAGCACATGTTGGTGACTTCTTCATTATCCGACTCACTTGATTCAGAATAATCTCAGATGGCCTGAAAAGCGCGTGTTGCCGAACCTTTCTTCCATTTTGGTTTGTCTTTCTTGACTTCGAGATTCGGGCAGTCTGCCTTGACATGACCCTCTTTATTGCATTCGAAGCTGTAAGTCGATGTCACACACCCCATAAGGTTTGTGGAGAGACGGAATTTACAAAAAATGATTTTAAGACAAGTAACATTGACTAAATTTCTAAGATCATTCAGAAATCTTAACTAGTTAAACACAAAGAGATTCTAAACTATTATGATAATGGTTTATACCTCTGAGATACAAGTCTTTCAGGTCTTCTTCTCCTCTTCTTGAGCTCTTAGAAGGTACGGATAGCACTTGATCGTCGGGCTCCTTATGTCAAAGATGATCCACCCGAGAGTCTATGGTTCAAGCTCCAACCTCAAGAGTGAGGTAACTAAAGTACCTAGTTTGCTAATCTAGATAGCTTAGGAGATGTAGAGAGTTAATTGGACTATTTTATCTCAAAGAACCCTAGGATTCACAATATATATGAGGGTTAGGGTTTGAGGAAGAAGAAGGAGAGGAAAATGGAGAGAGAATGTAAAGTGTAGAATGATGTCTACCATGAGAGCAAGTGAAGAATGACTAAGTCTTTTTTGAATAATCAAGCATGCAATATTTTTCTATAGAAAAATGCAACCATGCTTGAATAGTAAGGTTAAATGAATAAACTAAAGAATTAGCCATGCTTCAAACCATGCCAAAAATATCTCCATTTTCTACCTCATTATCTATTTTACCAAAAATAGATATAACCAAAATGAGGTGTCCCCTTCTAGAAGCATATCTTGTAAAATTACAAGAATGCCCTCACCGTATATACATACCTGTATTCGTACTGCAAAAAATACGAATACCAAGAGATAAAGATAATCCAATAATATAATATTAGAATGCAGCTTAATCCTAAGCCAACTAGTATTATCCGTCCAAGCAACATCCGTATAGCTAGTACACGTATATGATCGAAATGTTGGATATAGTGCCCTCAAAGTCAATTATTGGATCGCAGGCACGTGATTGCAATGATTGAGGGAGGACCTATACCGGTAGGACAGTTTTACTCAAGATAATAGTATACTATCCGATTTATCTATATTATCGTGTACATGCTTTAGATGACATTACAGGTCACTATTGCACGTTGATAGAGCCCATAGGATTCTTGCTTGACGGCCAGCAGTATGATGGCGATCATATACGTGGGAGCTGGGGTCTATAAGCACATCCTTAAAAGGTCCCTAGTCGAGGGAGTTTCGAGACAGGGCATCGATACTCCAGAGTAGACTAGTGTATACGGGTCGAGACCCCGACGAGGGGCTGTGGCTGGTCTCACAAGCCATTGGTGTCAGTTGGTTCACCTAAGACGTATACAGGTGCTCATTGGGTTATGAGTACACCGGACAGGACTCGCTGGGAACATGCTAGCTGGTTTTATACCTAGCTTCAGATAGCAGTTCCCTGGTGACAAGTGTACAGGTCAGTTCATCGACCTGAGATCGTCATTTGTCTCGTGTGATTTCTCATTGTGCTTTGATTGGTACCCTACTACGGCTCAAAGGAGTCGTGCAAACAGGTTTTAGTTGGGTACAGTCCCTGTTAGTGTATATGCCCTAGAGGCCATTACTGTATCATACTAGCTTGTATATTACTTGATGGAAGCTTGGGATATTCACAGTTGTATAGACAATCTTGCTCAAAATGGTAGTATGCTCTTTGGTTTGTTTCTACTTTAATATGTGCATGTGTTTTTTCAGCATATCGCTTATACATATTAGTAGAGCCCTTAGGATCTTTGCTTGATTACCAGCGTTGTGATGGCAATCACACTTGTGGGGGCTGTGTAATCTATAAGCACATCCTTATACAGGTCCCTAGTCGTAGGACTATCGAGACAGGGTATCGATACTCCGGAGTAGACTAGCGTAGGCACTTCTCATCCCAGCAGGGGAGATGGTCTGTCCCACAGCCATTAGTACGTCGTACTGGAGATAGTATGCGGGTGCTCGTTAGGTTACGAGTACACTGGACAGGACTCGTCGGGAACTGTTGGTTGGTATTATACCTATCGTCAGTTATCAGTTCCCAGGTGACATGAGTACAACTTAGTCTGCTGACTTGACACTGTCACTTCGCCTCGAGTGTGTTCCCACAATTCTTTGATTACTACCCTACCACGGCTTAAAGGAGTCGTGCAAACAGGTAGTAGTTGGGTGCAGTCCCGAAGCACTTGGAGGCAGTGACGGTTAAACATGATTCGTCTCTCCCGGTATTAGGGGTTGATATCGCGCTGTGTCTAGAAGAGCCATTACATATAGTCGTCCCTGGCCAGGGCAAGCGAGATATACTAGTAGGTTTCCAGTATTATCTCAGGGTGTTCTGGGCTACACTCCGACACGACTTGTACCGCTATTAGGGGACTGACGTTTACCACCCCCCTAGGCCCGCCATGCGATGTTCTCAGACGAACGGACCGGACTGTACGGAGATTGTCACATTCAGGCTCAGTAGGAGTTCGGATGGGTTTACCTCATCGGCCTTCTTATCGACATCTACCTGGGGACCGTTACGTACAGCTAGTGCCGCTTGCGGTCTGTGGTTAAACCCACTGCCAGCGTAGTGTCGAGTCTTTAAAGTCCCACACAGAGAGTTTCCCTGCACTGAGTGAAACGTGTAGAGGCCGTATGGTTTTAAGGCAAGGCTGCGATCACTTACGTGCACTTGTGTGCGTATGCTGTTCGGGCAGACAATACAAGTGGGCTTTGGTTTAAGCCGGATCCTAGTATTGTATGGATGAATTTGTTTTGTCTTCTGTGCATTCGCATTCTACGGAATGCGGATGTGGGTGTGTATGCACAGTTGTGAGGAGCGAAGAAGAAGGAGGTGCCTCATTAGCGTTTTGACAGTTGATTCGGCCAAAACCATTATGCGGCAGGCTCATTAGGGTTTTGACAGTTGATTCTGTCAAAACAATTATGAGGCGGACTCATTAGAGTTTTGGCAGTTGGTTCGGTAAAATCCATTATGAGCCGGGGATATTATTTACTAATCTTTTTAGTGATAATTATGTTATGGCTAATTTTTTTGACCATTTGACCATACTTGACTTTGTTGACCGTTTGACCAAAGTTGACTTGGATCTTCATGAGAGGTCTAGAGTATTCTTTGGTTTTCTTTTTCTTTTTGTGATGAAAATGGTCAAGTCAAGGGTAGCCATCAACTTTATCGTGAAAGGATTAGTAATTATGATGTTTTATGCATTATTGCAACCATGGTTCATTTTCTTAGTTAATTATTCTTTTCTCATTCTCTCTCTTGATATGAGAAAGCTCCATGGTTCCTCCTCCTTCTTCCTCCTCTTGAAATTTCCTTTGATCTCATGTGTTGAGAGAATATGGAAGTAAGTTGACAAAAACATCCATCTACTAATTCTACACAACCTAGGACATCAAGCCTAGCGATCTTATTTCCCTAGTTGCCTCGGCTCGAGGTGGAGCTCGGAACACAAACTCTCGGGTGGATCGTCTTCGACTCAAGGAGGCCGCGGAGGTGATCAAGATCCGGATCGATCCTCGGAGCTTGGATGGACGAGCAGGACAGCGGAGAGAAGACCCGAAGGACCGGTATCGTGAGGTATAATGTCTATGACACAGTAGATAGAAGAACTTCATATAGTTTGCTAGGTTTTTGTTTAGCAAAGATCCTTCTTTTAGTCCATGTTGCTTTGTGTCAAAAAAAATCGTTTTTTACCGTTTCCGCCCCCCCCGTAAGAACCGGGGTGAGCAACGTGGACTTACAATGGTATCAGAGTCTAGCTAAACACAAACTAGCAAGTTAGCAAAGTATTTGGAATTTCGATCGGAAAAAAATCGCAAAACATGTCCGGAAAAACCAACTTTCTGCCGATTTTCAAAATAGCTCTAAAAATAATTTGACATATATGAAAAATCGGCTCAGGGTTTTCTATGAAACCTGAGCAAAAACGATCCAGTGACTCGTTCAACGCGCCGTGGAACCGCGGCAAGAACATGCTTCTTGCCGCGGATCCGCGGCCGAGTTGACTCGGCCGTGGATCGTTTTTGGTGCAGTGTTCTTAGTGAGATGTTTTGGGATTTTTATGATAGTTTGTTTCTGCTCAGAATTTCCAGAGAACAAATTTGTGTTTGGGGTGGTTACAAATCCGTATTTTGATCGAAATTCCGTAGACTTTGGCTAATGGATTTTATCTGTGATGTGATATATGTATTGAACGTCTGCTAATCGCTATACGTCGATTAGTGGGGGTTATACATATCTGTGATCTGTAATGTTGATGGTTTGTGTATATGAACTCGTTGGATTGTCGCGGATGAATAGCCGGGGGATGTGAGATGAGAGTATTCTTTTTCTTTCATTCGATGTAAAATTTGTAATTGATGTAATATTATTTTATGGCCGCACATCCGGGATGAGGTTGTAGCCGCCATTGTATAATTTCTTTTACTGTTTTTGCTCCTAGGATAGACCCAAGGTGGGGTGCACAAACTACAGGGTATCTCAAAGTGCCGAGTGGCCTACTCACATTGTTGAGGGAGGTTGCTTCGCTTCGGGTACTTGGCGGGTAGTTTGCCGCACCCGTAGGGGTCTAGGGTGGGGTATTGGCTATTCATCGCGACCGTGTAATCCGTCTTTCATTGCAGGCTCGAACGAAATACGGATTCCTAGTATATCCAAAGTGTTCATCTGTGATCTGGAATGGCTATCATTGCATCTGACGAATGTATATATCTATATATGATATCTATTTAGGCGTTGCTTATGTTTTGCATCCGTGCTAGTCCAGCCCCCGCTCTGTCGTTAGTTAAGTAACCTAACGGGTGATGACGGGGCCCCGTGGAGAATGCGGATGGCATAAGTGTACATCATATTTTCGTTGTTTTCTGCAATGGTAGGATTAAATGATGGGACACATTAAAATTAATGCAAGAAAATAAACCAAAGTAAAGTCGTTGGAACAATTTCAAAACCACTTGGTTCTTTTCAAAAAACAACTTTTAAACGCGGAGCTTGAACCACTCCTTTTTAAAAACTATCTCGTTCCTTCGATTATATCAAGTTCACTACGTTCACGGTTTCGCCAAAACCATTCGTAGCCCTCCGTCATTTCATATGAATATTCAATAGTATTCAAGCTATGTTTGTTGACCTTCGTTAAGGCATAGTGATTGGTAGCTGTTGGGTGTTCATATGTAGCATAGATAGATGCGTTGGTTTGGGACAGTCGTATTACCTTGTTGACCTTCGTCAAGGGTATATACGGGTGGGTTCAAATTAACCTGGACAATGACGGGTAGAACTTGACATGTGACTTATGATTTGTTGACCTTCGTCAAGGTCATAAGAGCATGGGGCAAAAATCCACATCGGGAGTTTCTAAAGAAACTGAAACTTGCTAGTGCTGCATACCATTTGGAGTGTGATGATTCTGGTAGGATTCCTTCAGTTTTATCACACGATGATATTTGGATCCCGATCCTACTGTGAGTATATGCTACTCCTTGGGAACTTTCTCACTTAACGATCAATGCTATAAACCAAGTAGGTGTCTAGAAAGGTGTTAGCGGGGCTACGCCCCCAGGGAAAAGAGGTTCTTTAATTAAGGAACTTCACGAAAGCGTTGGAAAACCTCCCTCAAAGTACCGACACTGGCCTGGCTGAACGGTTAAGAAAGTATTGTACGGTGAGATTGATCCCGACTAATTCTTCCTTTTTGGTTTGAGGAGGGATTCGAGAGACAGTAGGAGCCATCCTGTTTAGATAAATTAAAAACCAATCTAAACTTGCAAGAGTATCATGCTGAGTGTTTTCTTCTCTCTCTCTTAATTGCAGCGACCCAGTGACCACACATAGGTTACATCTAGATAATAAATTGACTGAATCTGACTGTTATGACAGGCAAAGGTCTGTCCAGATGTCCATTGCCCATAACAAGCTGGGACACCTCTTAACTAATCAAGACCTTGCCTTCTCAGGACCAGTTCCTCCTGTCACGGATATTGATATCCGTAAGACATCGGAAAAAGACTGTGCGAAAGCCAAGTGCCTCGTGTTAGCCTCAGTTGATGGTGCATACCAGAGGCAGCACGAGAAGATGGACTTAGTTTCTATCTTCCTCCATAACAAAGATTTATATAGAGAGCAATCTTGTATTGCAAGATATGAGACCTCGAACGAATTGCTTCAAGCGGGGTTGGCTATCGGGTCATCTGTAAGGGGCAACTTCCTTATAGAGACCAGCTATTTTGAGCTCATGGACCTGAAGACCACGTTGAAGAATGGGTCAGATACTGACTTGATTCTACAGTCTCTACCTTCTACCATGAAGGAAACCAGGGAAGTAGAAGGAAAAGGAAGGGCAAAAGTTTCGGGACTGGATGTAGTAAAAGAGGGACGTTTCTATTGTTACGGGAATGAACATTGGCAGAATGATTGCAGGGCTAGCAAAGCCAGTAGCCAGGATTCGAAGCATGTTGTGGCTTCGGCTTCGGGTGTGTTTGTAATAGAGAACTGTATGTCAGTTAACCCTACTTTCTGGGTATTGGATACCGGATCGGGATCTCACATCTGTAATTCGTTACAGGCTCTAAGAAACCGTAGGGTTATCAGGATAGGTGATATGACTCTCAGGGTTGCTAACGGAATGAGCATGGACGCTGAATCCGTAGGGGAATATCATCTTGGACTGACAACTGGGCAGATATTGATTCTGCGTAACTGTTTTTATGTACCAGGTGCGACTTGTAATATCATATTTGTATCTTTACTTTCTAAGGAAGGACATGATTTTACTTTTGTAAGCGATGTGGTCCACATCCTCCTAAATCAAGTTCTGATTGGGTCAGGTATATTGGAAAACGGGATATACGTATTAAATCAAGCTCAGATTTTTAGTGTCCAGAACACACTTAAAAGAAAGTCTCCGGAAACAAATCAAGCTTTCGTATGGCATTGTAGACTGGGTCACATTAATGAAACACGATTAACAAAGTTACATAAAGAGGGATACTTGAATCCGTTCGAGTATCAGTCTTATGGTACTTGTGAATCTTGTCTCATGGGAAAGATGACAAAGTCTCCGTTCACTGGACATGGAGAAAGAGCAAGCGAGCTCTTGGGACTCATACACAGTGACGTGTGTGGTCCAATGTCTACACATACGCGAAGTGGTTATTCATACTTCATTACTTTCACAGATGATTTCTCTAGGTATGGACATGTCTTCCTGATGAAGCATAAATCCGAGGCCTTTAAGAAATTTCGGGAATAGAAGAATGAAGTTGAAAAACAAACAGGCAAAAGTATCAAGACACTGAGATCTGATCGAGGTGGTGAATACTTGAGTGCCGATTTTCTGGACTACTTAAAAGAGAATGGAATTCTCTCTCAGCATACTCCTCCATACACACCACAACACAACGATGTATCTGAAAGGCGGAATCGAAACCTATTGGATATGGTTCGTTCCATGATGAGTAAGGCTGAGTTGCCGCGATCTTTCTGGGGTTATGCACTAGAAACAGCTGCATATCTTCTGAACAAGGCTCCAATCAAGACTGTGCCTACCATCCCATATCAGATGTGGAGTGGGAAGAAACCCTATCTTAAGTATCTTAAGACATGGGGATGTCCAGCTGTTGTAAAAAAGCAGCATGCGGACAAACTCGAGGCACGCTCAGTACTGTGTAAGTTTGTGGGATACCCCAAGAACTCCAGGGGGTATCTTTTCTATTCCGCAGAGGAACAAAATGTTTTTGTTTCTCAGCATGCCCACTTCTTGGAAACTGAATTTTTAGAAAATCAGATAAGTGGGAGCGCAATTGAACTGGAAGAAATTCCACAACCACAAGCTATTACTGAAAGCTTAGAAGAACCAGAAGTTTCAAGAGAACCGGACTTCCCAACGCCACTCCGCAGGAGTAGTAGGCAGTCTCATCCGCCCGAGAGATACTACGATTTTCTCATAGACGGGGATAGAGAGGATTGCACTATTGATTATGGTGAGCATACTAGCTTCCAGCAAGCCATTCAGAGCGGTGACTCAGTAAAATGGCTGGATGCAATGCGGACCGAGATGGAGTCCATGTACACCAACAAAGTTTGGACTTTGGACTTTGCTCTAGAAGGGGTAAAACCCGTAGGCTGCAAATGGATCTTCAAAAAGAAGATTGGTGTAGATGGGCAGGTTGAAACCTATAAAGCTAGACTTGTTGCAAAGGGTTTTCGTCAAAGACCTGGTTTGGACTATGACGAGACCTTTTCTCCAGTGGCTATGCTCAAATCCATTCGGATCCTTCTTGCCATTGCTGCCTTCCACGATTATGAGATCTGGCAGATGGACGTAAAGACGGCTTTCCTAAATGGAAATTTGGAAGAGTGCGTCTATATGGATCAGCCGGAGGGATTCATTCAGAGTGGGAGCAGTGGTAAAGTGTGCAAGTTGCTCAAGTCCATCTATGGACTGAAGCAGGCATCGCGGAGTTGGAACATCTGCTTTGATGATCCTGTCAAGGAATTCGACTTTATCAAAAACCCAGATGAACCATGCATTTACAGTAAGATTGTAGGGAGAACTGTGGTATTCCTCGTCTTGTACGTGGATGACATTCTTCTAGTAGGAAATGATATTCCTATGCTACAGTCAGTCAAAGCATTCTTGTCACAGAGGTTCTCCATGAAGGACCTGGGCAATGCCAACTACATTCTGGGGATCCAGATCTATCGTGATAGATCTAAGAGGATGTTTGGACTTTCACAGTCCAGGTACATCGACACCATACTGAAACGATTCAGTATGGAAGATTCCAAGCGCGGTAATCTACCGGCATGTCACGGAATCACCCTCTCCAAAGAGATGTCTCCCAAGACTGATTTGGAAAGGGCTCGCATGTCATCTATACCCTACGCATCTGCGGTAGCCTCTATAATGTATGCGATGTTATGTACCAGACCAGATGTAGCATACGCATTGTGCGTTGTAAGCCGGTATCAGTCGGACCCAGGGGAGAAACACTGGATAGCAGTAAAGAACATTCTCAAGTACCTGAGAAGGACTAAGGAGATGTTCTTGGTGTATGGCGGAAAAGACCTCCAGATCGAGGCCTTTGCTGACTCCAGCTTTCAGAGTGACAAGGATGACTCCAACTCCATGTCGGGTTATGTCTTTACCCTCAATGGAGGGGCGGTTTGCTGGAAGAGTTCCAAGCAGGAAACCGTTGCTGACTCAACTATGGAAGCGGAGTACATAGCTGCTTGTGATGCCACAAAGGAAGCTGTCTGGATGAAGAAGTTCCTCATGGAGCTTCAGGTGGTTCCTACCATTGTTGATCCAATACCGCTGTATTGTGACAACAACGGCACTATAGCTTTAGCGAAGGAACCCAGGTCCCATCAGAAGTCCAGGCACATTTTGAGGCGGTACCACCTGATCAGGGAGATCGTAGATTGCCAGGAGATCGAGGTGAAGAGAGTAAATTCGGAAAATAACACTGCAGATCCACTCACGAAGACCTTACCCCAGACTCAGTTCGAGCAGTTGATCGAGATGATAGGTCTTCGATACGCCAGTACATGGCCTTAGTGCAAGTGGAAGATTGTTAGTGTATATGCCCTAGAGGCCATTACTGTATCATACTAGCTTGTATATTACTTGATGGAAGTTTGGGATATTCACAGTTGTATAGACAATCTTACTCAAAATGGTAGTATGCTACTTGGTTTGTTTCTACTTTAATATGTGCATGTGTTTCTTTTAGCATATCACTTATACATATTAGTAGAGCCCTTAGGATCTTTGCTTGATTACCAGCGTTGTGATGGCAGTCACACTTGTGGGGGCTGGGTAATCTATAAGCACATCCTTATACAGGTCCCTAGTCGTAGGACTATCGAGACAGGACATCGATACTCCAGAGTAGACTAGCGTATGCGCTTCTCATCCCAGCAGGGGAGATGGTCTGTCCTACAGCCATCAGTACGTTGTACTGGAGATAGTATGTAGGTGCTCGTTAGGTTACGAGTACACTGGACAGGACTCATCGGGAACTGTTGATTGGTATTATACCTATCGTCAGTTATCAGTTCCCAGGTGACATGAGTATAGCTTAGTCCGCTGACTTGACACTGTCACTTCGCCTTGAGTGTGTTCCCACCGTTCTTTGATTACTACCCTACAACGGCTCAAAGGAGTCGTGCAAACAGGTAGTAGTTGGGTGCAGTCCCGAAGCACTTGGAGGCAGTGACGGTTAGACAGGATTCGTCTCTCCCGGTATTGGGGGTTAATATCGCGCTGTGTCTAGGAGAGCCATTACACATAGTCGTCCCTGGCCAGGGCAAGCGAGATATACTGGTAGGTTTCCAGTGTTATCTCAGGGTGTTCTGGGCTACACTCCGACACGACTTGTACCGCTATTAGGGGACTGACGTTTACCACCCCCTTAGGCCCGCCATGCGATGTTCTCAGACGAACGGACCGGACTGTATGGAGATTGTCACATTCAGGCTCAGTAGGAGTTCGGATGGGTTTACCTCATCGGCCTTCTTATCGACATCTACCTGGGGACCGTTATGTACAGCTAGTGCCGCTTGCGGTCTGTGGTTAAACCCACTGCCAGTATAGTGTCGAGTCTTTAGAGTCCCACAAAGAGAGTTTCCCTGCACTGAGCGAAACGTGTAGAGGCCGTATGGTTTTACGGAAAGGCTGCGATCGCTTACGTGCACTTGTGTGCGTATGCTGTTCGGGCAGACAATACTAGTGGGCTTTGATTTAAGCCGGATCCTAGTATTGTTTGGATGGATTTGTTTTGTCTTCTGTGCATTCGCATTCTACTGAATGCGGATGCGGGTGTGTATGCACAGTTGTGAGGAGCGAAGAAGAAGGAGGTGCCTCATTAGGGTTTTGACAGTTGATTCGGCCAAAACCATTATGTGGCAGGCTCATTAGGGTTTTGACAGTTGATTCGGTCAAAACCATTATGAGGTGGACTCATTAGGGTTTTGGCAGTTGGTTCGGTCAAAACCATTATGAGCCGGTGACATTATTTACTAATCTTTTTAGTGATAATTATGTTATGGCTAATTGCTTTGACCATTTGACCATACTTTACTTTGTTGACCGTTTGACCAAAGTCGACTTGGATCTTAATAAGAGGTCTAGAGTATTCTTTGGTTTTCGTTTTCTTTTTGTGATGAAAATGGTCAAGTCAAGGATAGCCATCAACTTTATCATGAAAGGATTAGTAATTATGATGTTTTATGCATTATTGCAACCATGGTTCATTTTCTTAGTTCATTATTCTTTTCTCATTCTCTTTCTTGATATGAGAAAGCTCCATGGTTCCTCCTTCTTCTTCCTCCTTTTGAAATTTCCTTTGATCTCATGTGTTGAGAGAATAAGGTAGTAAGTTGACAAAAACATCCATCTACTACTTCTACACAACCTCGGACATCAAGCCTAGTGATCTTGTTGCCCTAGTTGGCTCGGCTCGAGGTGGAGCTCGGAACACAAACTCTCGGGTGGATCGTCTTCGACTCAAGGAGGCCGCGGAGGTGATCAAGATCCGGATCGATCCTCGGAGCTTGGATGGACGAGTAGGATAGCGGAGAGAAGACCCGAAGGACCGGTATCATGAGGTATAATCTTTATGACACAGTAAATAGAACCTCATATAGTTTGCTAGGTTTTTGTTTAGCAAAGATCCTTCTTTTAGTCCATGTTGCTTTGTGTCAAAAAAAATCATTTTTTACCGTTTTCGTCCCCCCGTAAGAACCGGGGTGAGCAACGTGGACTTACAGTCCCGAGCCACATGGAGGCAGTAAGCGTATCGGCAGGGGTTTCGTCTCTCCCGGTATTGGGGGTGAGATCGCGCTGTGTCTAGGAGAGCCATTACGCGAAGTCCTTGGCCAAGACAGGAGATTTAATGGTAGGTATTCCAGTAGTATCTCAGTGTGTTCTGGGTTACACTCCAACACGACTTGTACCGCTTTTGGGGGTCTGACTTTTACCAACCCCCTAGGCCAGACATGCGATGCTCATAGACGAACGGACCGGACTGTACGGATATTGTCACTGACAGACTCAGTAGGGTGTTAGGATGAGTTCACTCATCGACCTCCCTTTTGGTCAATAACTGGTAGCCCGTTACATACAGCTAGTACCACTGACGTGCTAGTGGTTAAATCCACAGCCAAAGTATTGACGTGTCTTTAGAGTCCCCCATAGACAGTTTCTCAAGTTTCGGGCGAAACGTTGTAGAGGCCGTATGGATTTATGCCAGGGTTTCAACGTACGCATGCACTTGTGCACGTGTCATGGTTCGGACGGATAATACTAGCAGGCTTTGGTTTAAGCTGGATCCTAGTATTATACTGTGTAGATTTTATCTCATTGCATTTGTATTCGATCGGAATACAAATGCGGATATATATATACAGTCACGGGGTTATCCTGTAATTTATTACGGATCACTTTTTGAAGTTGCCAGTTTGCATTCCGTTTCGGCCATTTTTCCTTCTTTCCTTCATGGCTGATTTTTCCATTGAAGGGGGCTTATTTGCAAAAGTGGGGATTTATAAATGGAGGGTTTTTTTGTGGTTGTTGGGCCTCCAGCAGCATGTGGAAGTCTCTTGAGGTTTCCAGATGTGTTTGGCTTCCTTTTTGTGCATTTATTGTGAATGGATTGATAAGATTTTTGGTGTGACATTTTTTCCTCATTATCACCACACTTATGCTTATGCTCACCACCACCACCATTTCCTCATGGCAATGGCCGAGCTATATTTGGGCCGCCCCTCATTCTTTTGGTGGGGGAATATTGATCTCATATCATTAGTAAAAATTCCTCTTGCTCATTTCATCTCCACCCAAAATGGCAACTTCGATTTACCATCATCCATTAGCTTGGATGACATGAGACAAAGCATTCTATACGTACTCTACTACAACCTTAGACACGTCGGCTATCAAACTTCATGTCCGAGTTGCTTCGGACGAAACGAGAGCCCGTAAAAAGACTCATTGATGGGGTTCCCTTTCCGACGAGGAGACCGGAGATCGGAGATGCCGCGAGGAGCTAGAGATGGTGGCTAAAGACCGATGGGCACGGACCGATCGGTATATCCTTTCTAACCCTTCTCTTATTTGCTAGTTATAGGCTGATGGTTCGATCCGGGATTAAAGTCTGCGATAGCGCCGGTTTCAAGTTTAGAAAGAGTTTTCGTTTCCGCATTTTGGCCTCGGATCGACGGCCGGGGCGCTACCGTAGACTTACATGGTATCAGAGCCACACCATTAACTTTTACTAACTTGTTCTAACGTTTTTAAAATATCGATCGAACGAAATTTCCAAAACCGCGATTCCAATTTATGCAGTTACTGTCGAATTTTTTTTCCGTCGAAAAATTATTTTGAGTATTTCAGAAAATCAGGCAGGCTTTTTTAAGACATCTGTGAAAATTTGGTAGCATGATGCTACAGTGCCGCCGCGGAACCGTGGCCATACCCATGTTTTGGCTACGGTTCCGCCGCCATTATGTGTCATCTCTGCACCAAATTTTCTACAGTGGTCTTAATCTTGGAATTGGGGTTTCTGGAATATTTTGTTTGGGCCCAGATTTGTTACAGTACTGGATTTGTGCTTGGGACCCACTTCGGGAAATTTTGTCGATCGAATATTTTAAATACGTTAGTTTACAGTACTTACATTATATCTGCGACCGTGAATGTCATTTGATCGGTAAATCTTGTCTAATTGCTACAGCCCTTTTAGACGGATTTGCAAACATGACATTCACGTTGATATTCTGTGTTGTGCTGTGATGTCGCGGATTTTTCATGGTGGATAGCCTGGAGCAATAATAGTACAGTTTGGTATTATTTGTACATTTGATATTGCGGGGCGAGCGTCCGACATGTGGACTGCCGTCACTGCCTGTTTGCATATTATTCTTTTGGGGCACGACCGGGCTGAGGTCGATGTACCCGTTGTATATATTTTACTTTCTGTACTAGGATTACCCCGTGGTGGGGTGCATGGATAGCCGGGTTCTAGAGGGCAACGAGCCCGCATCTCATGGCTTTGAGACGGAGGGGGCTTTACTCTAGAATTGGCGGGCTATTCGCCGCACTCGTAGGGGGTATAGGTTGACCCAAGGAGGGGTGCTCAAGTTACCGGATTCTGTGAAGTGCTGGATGGTCCATTCACTTTGTTGAAGGGGGCTACCTCGCTTCAGGTTTTGGCGGATAACTTGCCGCACCCGTAGGGGTCTAGGATTTCATTGCGCAGGCTATCCACACGACCAGGGGAACGTCGGGTTTCAGTTGCGGCTCAAAGGAAACCCGGGGATCCCAGATTATCTGTATTGTTCTGTGATGCTTATTACATTTCTGTGATATTGCATTTTTATCACGCCTTGAGCGATTATTATATATTGATATATATACTAGTAGATGTTGTATATGTTTTACATCCGCGCTAGTCTAGTCCCCGCTCTGTCGTTAGTTAAGTAACCTAACGGGTGATGACGGGACCCAGTGGCGAATGCGGATGGCATTTACGTACATCGTATTTTCGTTCTTTTGTGGTGTGATTAATTGATGGGACTGCATTGATTCGGATCAATGCAAGCTAAACAAACCTATTCTGATGTTGTTGGAATATTTTTCAAAAAGCTGTTATTGCAAGGACGTTTTCTTTTGTTTTGCACAGTGGTAATCGGTTATGAATATCTAGCACCTCAGTCGACGAGGTAAGGGCCGAGATTCCTTCACCGGGAGTGACCCCTTGGACAGAAGTTTGCGTCAGGGTAATAATTTCACTATAGTCGATTACTTTTTGCTTTGCATCGCGGTATTCAGTTGGAATATCCTGCACCTCATTCTACGGTTAAAGAGCCGAGATCCCTTCACCGGGAGTGACCTCTTTAACAAGGTTTTCGCCACAATATTTTTATAAAAAGCTATCCGGTTCCTTCAATGATATCAAGTTCATTACGTTAAAGGTTTTCCGCCAAAAACCATTCGTAGCCCTCCGTCATTTTAGATGGGTAGCACTTAGTATTCATGCTATGTTTGTTGGCCTTAGTCAAGGCATAGTGTATGGTAGCTGTTTGTTACTAGTCTGTAGCATAAATAGATGCGTTGGTTTAGGACAGTCCTACAGCCTTGTTGGCCCTAGTCAAGGGCTTGTATGGGTGGGTTCAAATTAACCTGGACAATGACGGGTAGAACTTGACATGCGACTTATGATTTGTTGGCCTTAGTCAAGGTCATAAGAGCATGGAGTAAAAAAAATCACATCGGGAGTTTCTAAAGAAACTGAAACTTGCCAGATATGCTGTCACGACCCGAAAGTACGGAACATGACCGACACTTAGACTACGAACGTCTCGAGGCGTACCTACTCTAAGTAAGCCGAACCCAGAAATCCAAACCAAGAAAAGTAGTAGAGAGTAGGAAGATCCATATCAAATCAACCTGTAAGCAACATAATATACAACGCCTAAAGGCGAGGATCACAACAGAAAGAAACTCTAACAACAAGAAATCCACAGAATATAACGTGCGACTCTAAAGTCGAAAGAGTAAACATCACTGGTCTCTATCCCAAATAAGTACATGTTTGGTTGATGGAACTTCTAGATATAACTGAAACAAAATATACAATGAATAATGATGGGTACGATACAATAACCCACCTACTAACAGATAGCAAGTCACCCGAAAAGAAACCGTGCCCGGAAAGCCGTAATGGAATCTGTACGGCAACACCTGCAAGAAACTGGGGCACAACGGGGGTGAGTTGCCAACTCATGAGTAGAAAAAGATCTACGAATAGAAAATCGCATGTATGACGCAATCCTAGGTCATACGATCAATATATATACAATCCTAAAATATATAACCAGCAATCTCTAACAAGACTAGGGTAAATATCTAACACAAGTGTAAACCCAGGTGCCTGTGTCAGTGCATCAGGTGGCAATGTATCATATGAATGATGTATGAATGCATGAAACAGAATGCATGTACTGAAGAAAACTGCTTTCATAAATTTGTGAGATCTCTGTATTTTCTTTAAAATGAGGTATCATAATTAAATCAGCATAAAACAGTGCCTAGCATCGGCACAAAACATAATCTCAATATCTCGATATCTCTGTATCACAATCTCTGTACCTCGATATCTCAAATCTCAATGTCTCAATCATAATATCCAGGGCGCCGTCAGTCCAGATCGGCCCCTACCATCCATCTCATGACTACGACGGTATCCTCCGGATATCCGACGTGTCGGGTAATATCACCGGTCGGTCGTG
Organism: Agapanthus africanus; assembly: GCA_030015575.1. Lineage (NCBI taxonomy): Eukaryota > Viridiplantae > Streptophyta > Magnoliopsida > Asparagales > Amaryllidaceae > Agapanthus > Agapanthus africanus. The sequence goes on from CM057343.1 coordinate 127,959,962, forward strand.
CTCCCCTGCCAGGCTCAACGCCATCTCCTGCGATCTTCTTGCCCCGGGGTACCGTACCGGGCCCACCATGTACCCGAAACGGTTCATCCGCCTCCTCGAATCGGGTCTCGAAATCCATCAGCAAAACTCATGGTGGACGACTCATACATCATGGAAAAACCGCATTTATTTAAAAAAGAGAGAAAGCAGTTTATATATGTTTTGCGGTTTTCCTCCAAATCCAGAAAACATCATGGAAATCCGAATCATCAATAGTATGTAAACCATGAATATAAGCATGAGGATCCATGAATGCGGCATATAATGAACAACAGTATGCATGATGTGACAAGCAATAGCTACAATGTCAAGCTGGCATATAAGGCAATGCACTAATATCATGTCACTACTAGCTAACAAGCTAAATCAGGCAATCATATTCTCTAAGTGTACGTGACATGGCAATTACCGATGAAGATGTGTGTGCGACAGCAATTAAGTGTACGTGGTACATACGCATCATCGGTAATGTGCTGGTGTCCTAGCAGCAGGATATCAATAATAGAATATGAATCACAACAGTATGCGATGCAGAGCAACAATAATAATATGCGGGAGCTGAAATACTGAACACCATGATCGCTAAACTGCATCTAATGTCATAAGAGTCACATAGCTACACCACTACAAGGCTGAGCTAAAGCTAACAGTAGGTAAGGGAAACCGCCTAACATCTGAGTCGATACATATATATATACACATATATAGTCGGTGATCCCGCCTCGATCATATCACATCCGATACCATATCTCTAAAATCGGTTATTCCCAAGTCAAGTAGGGGGATCAAACATCAAAATATAGCTCGTACGTGAATCCGTCGTACGGCATCCCCAAATCTGGGTACGGGTCAATATCACATCCGTCATATCATTCATCTGGTATTTTCTGTATCAAATATCATTATCTGGGTACTGACCTATGTCTAGTACAATGCTAATATCATTACTATGATCAAGCTCTGACTACTGATCAACAGTTTAGTATAAATCGATATTATCATCATATATCATCACAAAAAGTATACATCGCCCAAGGCGGCCTATCACAAGTATCCTATCATATCATATCTCATAACATAATCACGTGTCAATCATTATATATTTATGTCACCATTCCTATGGCATCATCATTCCCAAAATCCTCTAAGGCATCAAGGCGTACCTCAATTATGAATTTTATCATATCACCGATATCATAATCTTAGATCAAACTCATCGACTCATATCAATCTATGTATTATCCTCAAATCCGTATGTGAACACATAATCCCAAACACAAGTGAACACATATCTATATAGAATCCCATAACCACATATGGAATAAGGATGTATGCAAGCATGTATATGTGTGTATGTATGTGTAGTGCACCCACTACCCTAGGTTCGTAACCTTTCACCAATCCAACATACAAATATCCATTTAAACATCAATAATTAATCCCAACAACATATAATGAATTGTTGGTGTGTATACGCATCCGTATACATCACCACGGACTGCGGGGGTGCTATACGCCATCCACCCGACTTCTCCCCATAGATATAAATCTATTCACCTTGTGTTATGTGTGCCGGTGCTGATGTCGCCATTGCATCTCCAACGCCTCGACGCCACGTGGGGTACCTACAAGGATATCACACGCCAAAACACATGAAAACCATGTCGAAAACCAAAATAGTGCACGCCACGCCCATAGGTAAAAACCTGTGACCTTGTGTGCAAACACAGCCAATAACCACTGTCGTTGACGTCCAAACGCCACCCGACATAAATGAATCATCGAATACCAAAATCCATACGAAAACAAGTCGTAAACCATACGCCAACTCATGAAAAACAACCCAGATTTTACCCTAACAGGAAACTGTCAAAACTAGACATACAGGGGGTCAAGTTTACATGAAATAGGGCTGTGCACGCAAAACGAGGCAATTCCACCCAGGTCAAATTGCGGCCAGAAGGAATTAAATGGCGGCCTAAAAATGGTGGTTGGGGCTAGGGTTTTGGATGATGGTTTCTACCTGCCTGCACATCTCAATGCCAAGTCAATTTCATTTTAGGAGGTCCGGGTTGATAGCAGTTTCCAGAAAGCCACAAAGTCGACAAAAATGCTGAATTACGCCAAGTATAACCAATCTGGTATTTTGGTGAAATCTGGAACAAATCTTGGTCACAATGGTCTCAAATACATCTAATAAGGCTACTCTAACATTCAAAACCAACTCTTGGCCAAATCTCACTCAAAATCACTAATCTAGCACTAATCTACTTAAAAACACTAAACTTTCAGCTAAACAACTCAAACTTAGCAAGATAGGAGTTGGGTTGCAAGATTATACCTCAAGGGATCTTAAATGAAGGAGAAAGGGATGGAGGAAGTGGGGTGGTGCTGCTGAAGTGCCCCGGGACTAAAGTTGTTGTTGCAACTGAGGCTGATGCTGGTTCTGCTTGTTGTTGTTGCTGCTACTCAAGCTGTTGCTGCTTGTTGTTTGCTATATTCTGTTGTTGATGAAGTAGCAGCTAATGAAGGGGTTTGAGGTATTTGTGGTGAAGTTTGGAGTTGTTGCAATGATGCTAGGGGCTGTTTCCTGCTGCTATAGCAGCTGATGCATTTGGGGCTATTTCTGGAGTTTGCAAAGGTGCTGATGCTGTTGTATTGAAGTTGTTGATGGGGGTGTATAGATGTGGGACTAGTGGCTGCAGCTGCTGTAGCTGTTGTAGGGGCTGGTGTGAGTGTGTAGGTGGCTGATGTGTTGTATCAATGACTGAGGTTTGGGGCGGATGTGCTGTTGCTGATGTAATGGCCTGCTGATGCAGTTTTGGTGGCTGTTGTTATTGTTGTTTGGGGCTACAGCTGCTGCTGTTGGTTAAAAGGGGGTTGCTGGGGCTGTTGTTTTGTTTTGGGCTGAGGTTGTGGTGTATGATGGTGGGGTGAGTGAGAGATGTGAGTGAGTGAGAGGGAGAGATGTGAGCGGCCAAAGTTTTGAAGTGACATGGAGGGTGATGAGTTTTGAAATGAGATGAGGTGACATAACCTAGGAGCCACCTTCCTCTCTCTCTTGATAAAATGTCCACAAGACACAAAGCCATCATGGCTCTCTCCTCTCTCCTACACAAGGTCAAATCTAACTCTAATCACTTTTTAAACAAAGCCACACCTTAATTAAGCTCATCAACCTAACCAAATGTTTCAAACCATTATGGTTTCCTAAACTTGTCTAACCCACATGCCCATCCAACATGGCAACCCTAGACTACCATGAAACCAAAACATGAAACAAGTGTAACAAGTGTAGAAAATGTCATGTGCACATTTTTGCACAAAAGCCAAAAATCCAATTAGCGATTTTCAATCGCGATTAACATTAAAATAGCATATAGTCCATCATAAAAACTGTAAAATGGCATATTTCCACAAAATAACCTATTTTAGAATTTCCATAATTTTCTCAAGAATTTTCACCATTTATCGGTATTTAATTATACCGACTATTAAAATATTCATTAAAAATTAATATTAAATTATGAAAATTCCCAAAAATAATATTTTATTTTTTTGAAATGTTACATATGCGCATACCTTTAGGAGTGTGATAACGTGAGTGGATTCCATCACGTTATCATGCGATGATAGTTGGATCCCGATTCCCACTATTGAGTCGTTTACTCCTCGGGTGATCCCGACTAATTCTTCTTTCAGGTTTGGAGGAGGATTTGAGGTTACAGTGGGAGGTTTCCGGATTAGAAAAATTGTTAACCGTTCTGATCTAGGTTAGAGTGCACGCAGAGTGTTTCTTTTTTCTCTCTCTTTGGCAGCGACCATGGCCCGACCCTTGATTATGACTCAGTGACCAAGTTAACCGAACCTTCTTAAAACACTGGCTTTTGGATTGTCTGAGTTGCATACCTCATTGCCACTCCTACTTTTACCCTTTTTCTCCGGAACATTTCGTGTCACTACGAACGTACACTTCCATTGGATAAAACCATCATATGGTTATATACGAACTCGAAGGAACTTGTTCTGGATTCGAGGATGGTTTCCGGTTCTGGAGAAAATGAATAGGACTATTTAGTTGTTTTTCTTTTTACCTTCTCTCTGGTTGCGAGTGCTCCTTGGATTAGGACGGTACAACAATTACGCTAATTAGATAGTCTTCATCCAAACCATAGGCAGGTGCCGAACGGTGCGTAATGAAGAAAACCAATTAGCCTAATGATGGTGTACATAAGGTAATAAGTTAAGACAAATAAAGGGATTAGAAGGAGGGCAAAGTAAACTGCGACTGCTATTCACGACCAAACCAAGTATTTCATCGCCACTCCTTCTTCACCTTTGTATTTCTTCAGGACACTTCGTATCACTAAGAAGATCCACAGCTATTGGATTTTTTATCGTATGGTTATATATGAACTCGAAGGAACTTGTTCCAGTTCGGGGATGGATTCTGGTTCAGGAGAAATAGGAATAAGATTTATTCAGTTGTCTTTTATCTTCACCTTCTCTCAGGTTACGAGTACTCCTAGGATTATGAGAGTACACCATTATGCTTATTGGATAGTCTTCTTCTAAACCATAGGCTGGTGCCGAACGGTAGGGAAGGAAGAAAACCATTTGGCCTAAAGGTGGTGTACAGAAGGTAATGACTAAAGACATATAAAGGGATTTGGAGAGATGGCAAAGAAATATATGGTTATAGTTGTGAATCTGATAATGGAAGAGGCATTAGTAGGAATACCTGGATACCCCTTCGAAACATTTACATGTTTCAGTTTCACTGTGTATTGTTAAAAGAAAACTGATTTCCCAATTAGTCCTTGCTCCAGGGTATGTATTTACAAGGTTTGATTCTCATATCTGTATGGTTTTACAGATGATGAGTGGGAGTAAGTTATTGGGAATTGGGTGATCATCCTCATTATATCGGGATTCGTTGTAATTGGTGATATTTGAGGAAATCGCCTGGGTTGTTTGCCGGACGGCAAATATTTGGTTTTGAATATCCATTGTTATGCACCAATTTCAAATTGATATATCTGTACGTTTATTTTTATAAAGTGAGATATAACTTTTTGGAATTATGTCTATGACATTTACCTATATCAGTGGATGGTTAGGTAAGGAGCATTAAACAGCGGTGTAATTCTTCTTAACCATAAGTACGTTTTTCAACCTACGACACACAGGGAATGGGTTATTAGACTCAGGGGACTTATACAGAGTATTGTATGTTGTCCAGTGTCCATGAGGACAGAGGGGTTGGTACTCGGACTATATTCTGTTTACTTATGACTTCTATAGTTCTTAGACATGTGTTTCGTAGAAATGCAAGGTCTAAGTTTTGAGAAGTTATAGGTATAAGAATAAAGTAAAGAACCAGGTGTTACAAGTATCAGGATTCTTCAAGGTGATCGAAAATGTAGATACTTGTGTATGGTATTCAGTTGATAGTAAAGATTATAAGAACTTACTTCTCTTTCAGGTTACTCATAATTGGATGTATTCCTAAGTTGAGTAATGCTGATAGGCCTCTCTCCATTTAGTTGACATCACTGAAAACAGCTGCATGATTTGAATATGGTTCTGATTAAATCAGTGCCTCTATTTCTATATTGGATATAGAATAGTTCATATCTTAACATTGTTAAGGTACGGGGAGTTTTCCGGCTTATGCTTAAAACCAGACTCTGTATAACTTAAGGCACGTTTCTGTAATGGCAGTTTGTGGGTTGACCCAGGCTATGACGAGGGTTGATTTTCTACCATCTGGAAGATCAATAGTGATATTGTTCTTAACTCGCCACAGTTTAGTAAAATGGATTCTTTTTCAGAAAACAGTAGTGGGAGTATGGTAGAACTGGAAGTGATTCCAGAACCGCAAACGATTACTGAAAATTTAATAGGACCTAAAGATTCAATCTGGTTTGACATTCCATTAGCTACTCCGCAGATATGGTAGGTAACCTCAGGCACCCGAGAGGTACACCGGTAGCCTCAAGGACGGTGACAAGGAGGTTCTTGTTTACCTAGACTTTCCATTGCTATTGTTCCAGACTGTGAGACCCGGCAGGAGGATGAGTGTAGCGTCGTTCTAAACTAGCTTTAGAAGTGTACGTTTATATGACTCTGCCAGAGGGTTGTCATAGTCAGTGGGAGCAGCGGAAGCATAGTGGACAAGTAGCTTATGTCTATTTATAGACTAAAGCAAATATAGCAGAGATAGATCATCTATTTCTGATATGACAGTCATAGGTTTGACTTCATCAGAATAGGGGATGGATCTGTTAAGAAAGTAGTAGGGTGTGAAGTCTTACTATTTAGATGACATACATAGAGTAGGAAGTGAAATTCCTATACTACGATCGGTTATACTTTGGTTGTCACACAGTGGTTTCTCCACATAGGATATAGATATAATATCAGACATTCTGGTTACTAGATCTATGGTTTTAGATCTAGATTTGGGTAGTTTCCCAATCAGGGTACTTATACAGCATTCTAACGGTGTTTTAGAATGGACGACTCCTGGCACGGTAGTATACCTGCTGGTGATGGAATCACCCTCTCTAAAGGTGTCTTACAGACTAAAGGGGAGAGGGATGTGCATGATTGGCAGATCACTTGTTTAGGCAATTGAGTCAATCATGAGATGTCAAGTACCACACCAGATATTGTTTTTGCAGCAGATGCAATAAGTTGATATTGATCCTATCCTAGAGAAACATTCGGAAGCAGTTTTAGAACATAAGTGGATGTTCTAAGGATATGATAACGACAGCCTCTTTCGAGGGACGGTTATCATTCCAGGCTTCCAAGGTGACCTGGATGACAGAGTGACTGTCAGAGTTATAGTTTTCCCTCTGATGAGGGGTAGTATTTTGGACAGGTGGTCCAAGCGGATACCGAGGGAGGCATGGAGCAGGATACTGATTAAGTTCAGCTGACGATATAGTCTAAGAAGTTTGGATTTGGAGTTCATTTATGAACTAGGTCCCATCAGATATCCTGACATATTCTAAGACAAGTATTGCTCATTTCGGGAGATGGCTTTCTCCGCGTACTTGAGATAAAGAGAGACATAGAAAGAAACATTAGGGCGGATCCACTCACTGAGGCTATTCCTCGAATGCAATAGTTTCGCAAACGGGCTTTGTGAAACTGATTAGTAGAGGAGTTGGGTGTTCGGTATCACACGGGCTGTGAGTATGCGGCACCGCAATAAATAGCCTTGAGTGCAAGTGGGAGATTGTTGGATATAGTGCCCTCAAAGTCAATTATTGGATTGCAGGCACGTGATTGCAATGATTGAGGGAGGACCTATACCGGTAGGATAGTCTTACTCAAGATGATACTATGCTATATGGTTTATCTTTATCATCATGTACATGTTTTAGGTGACATTACAGGTCACTATTGCACGTTGATAGAGCCCATAGGATTCTTGCTTGACGGCCAGCAGTATGATGGCGATCATATACGTGGGAGCTGGGGTTTATAAGCACATCCTTAAAAGGTCCCTAGTCGAGGGAGTTTCGAGACAGGGCATCGATACTCCAGAGTAGACTAGTGTATATGGGTCGAGATCCCGACGAGGGGCGGTGGCTAGTCTCACAAGCCATTGGTGTCAGTTGGTTCACCTAAGACGTATACAGGTGCTCATTGGGTTATGAGTACACCGGAAAGGACTCGCCGGGAACATGCTAGTTGGTTGTATACCTAGCGTCAGATAGCAGTTCCCTGGTGACATGTGTACAGGTTAGTTCATCGACCTGAGATCATCATTTGTCTCATGTGAGTTCCCACTGTGCTTTGATTAGTACCCTACCACGGCTCAAAGGAGTCGTGCAAACAGGTTTTAGTTGGGTACAGTCCCGAGCCACATGGAGGCAGTGACGGATCGGTAGGGGTTTCGTCTCTCCCGGTATTGGGGGTGAGATCGCGCTGTGTCTAGGAGAGCCATTACACAAAGTCCTTGGCGAAGGCAGGAGATTTAATGGTAGGTATTCCGGTAGTATCTCAGGGTGTTCTGGGTTATACTCCGACACGACTTGTATCGCTTTTGGGGGTCTGACTTTTACCAACCCCCTAAGCCTGCCATGCGATGCTCATAGACGAACGGACCGGACTGTACGGATATTGTCAGTGACAGACTCAGTAGGGTGTCAGGATGAGTTCACTCATCGACCTCCCTTTTGGTTAATACCTGGTAGCACGTTACGTACAGCTAGTACCACTGACGTGCTAGTGGTTAAATCCACAGCCAAAGTATTGATGAGTCTTTAGAATCCCCCACAGACAGTTTCTCAAGTTTCGGCCGAACCTTTGTAGAGGCCGTATGGATTTATGGCAGGGTTCGAACGTACGTATGCACTTGTGTACGGGTCATGGTTCGGACGGATAATACTAGCTGGCTTTGGTTTAAGCCGGATCCTAGAATTATACTGTGTAGATTTTATCTCATTGAATTTGTATTCGGTCGGAATACAAATGCGGGTATGTATATACAGTCGCGGGGTTATCCTGTAATTTATTACGGATCGCTTTTTGAAGTTGCCAGTTTTCATTCCGTTTCGGCCATATTTCCTTCTTTCCTTCATGGTTGATTTTTCCTTTGAAGGGGGCTTATTTGCAAAAGTGGGGATTTATAAATGGAGGTTTTTTTTTTGTGGTCGCTGGGGATCCAGCAACATGCGGAAGTCTCTTGAGGTTTCTAGATTTGTTTGGCTTCCTTTTTGTGCATTTATTGTGAATGGATTGATAAGGTTTTTGGTGTGACATTTTTTCCTCATTATCACCACACTTATGCTTATGCTCACCACCACCACCATTTCCTTATGGCAATGGCCGAGCCATATTTGGGCAGCCCCTCATTCTTTTGGGTAGGGGAATATTGATCTCATATCATTAGCAAAAATTCCTCTTGCTCATTTCATCTCCACCCAAAATGGCAAATTCGATTAACCATCATCCATTAGCTTGGATGACATGAGACAAAGCATTCTACACGTACTCTACTACAACCTTGGACATGTCGGCTAGCAAACTTCGTGTCCGAGTTGCTTCGGACGAAGCGGGAGCCCGTAAAAAGACTCATTGATGTGGTGCCCTTTCCGACGAGGAGACCGAAGATCGGAGATGCCGCGAGGAGCAAGAGATGGTGGCTAAAGACCGAAGGACACAGATCGATCGGTATAGCCTTTCTAACCCTTCTCTTGTTTGCAAGTTATTGTTAGTTATATGTATGCCCTAGAGGCCATTACTGTACATAGGATGTATATTGTAGTGGATGCTGGGATATATATAGGGAGGACTTTCTTGCTCGACATGATAGTATGCTATCTGGTTGAACTTTACCTTAACGTGTATACTGATTGTCTCTCTGTTACATGTTGGTAAAGCCCTTAGGATGTGTGCTTGACTACCTGGACTATGATGCGGATCATACTAGTGGGGACATGGTAGTCCATAAGTACATCCTTCAAAGTCCCTAGTCGAGGGTGTATCGAGACGGGGCATCGATATACCAGAGTAGACTAGCGTATACCTTCTCGACCCATACAGATGGGCGATGGATGATCCCATATCCATCGGTGTTTGACATCAGAGATGATATATGGGTGCTCAGTAGAGAGTGGGTACACTGGACGGACTCGCCGAGAACTCCCAGATGGTATTATACCTCACGTCAGATGGCAGTTATCTGGTGACACTGGTACAGAGTAGTCTGTTGACCCGAGATCGTCATAGAGTCTTGTGTGGTTCCCACTGTGCTTTGATTTCCATCTTACCACGTCCAAGAGGGCATGCAAAACGGTGGTTTTTGGGTACAGTCCCGAGTCATATGGAGGCAATGAGCGATAGGAGGGGATTCGTCTCTCCCGGTATAGGGAGTTGGTGTTGTGCTGTGTTCGATTGGCTATAACAGGAAATCCCTGGCCAGGGTTGCTGAGATTTACTGGTAAGTGTTACCAGTAGTTTCTCGAATTGTTATAGACCTCATATCGACACGACTTATCGAGCTATTGGGGTCTGACGTTTACCACCCCTAGGCAAGATATGCGACATATCAGACGATCAGACCGGACTATACGGTAGTGTTACTGGTCGGATTCACTGGAGTGTGAGCGGGCTTGCTCGTCGATCTTCAGATCGCTCAATACCCGGGTGGCCGTTATGTTTAGCAGACCGCTTGCGGCTTGTGGGTGATTGATATGATCATCACCTGCTGCCGGCGTATTGACGAGTCTTTAGAGTCCTACACAGAGGTTTCCTGGCTCAAGCGAAACGAAATAGGAGCGCATATGAGATATGTGCGGGACCGAGAATAATACGGTATGTGATACTGTATTCGATTCTCGCGATGTGACATTGATCGGTTATATGCGATATAGCCGGGTTATCGGATCAAGTGTTGATTCGATAAGTTGTTACTAATGATACCTGTCGGTTTTGTGCGACATGACCGGATCATTGAATCAAGTGTTGATTTAATGATTTAATGTGTAATTATATATTTGATATATTACTTTGCATTAATTAGTATTGGTTCACTTTAAATGGATTTTCTCACTCGGATGTGCGCATTACATATGCGATATGATTTTGTGCACTTGATTGTATCATGTTTGATGATACATGTTTACTTGGTTAAGTGCAAAGAATTAAACCATGGTTAAAAGAATGGCTAGGGTTTCATTTCCTTTATTTATTCATTTATTTATTTATTTATTCATTTTGGAAAAGAAGAGAAAAGAATGGTTGCTAGTTTTGGAGTTTAGTTGAAGCTTCATGAAGCTTTGATCAAGTCAACCATTCTTATCTCATCCTTAACCCTAACCATTCCCACTAACCATGATTCATTCTCTACACTTGACTCTAGTTAACATTATGATAAGTTTTGATTTTTCTATTGTTTTTTAATTAACTTATCATATATTTCTTTCTTCTTCTTCTTCATGAGCAAGGAAGAAAAAGCTTTCTTCATCAATGGTGATTGATGATAAAGAGTGAGAAATCCAAATCTAAAGTCTACCCACTTCCAATTTCTTCATCCTCTACCTCTTGCCAAGCAGTAGAGTGTGTTCTCTTCACAAGTTTTTGGACTTGGTGAAGTCGGAGCTTGATTTAGCGATGCCTCGACGTAGATCATCTTCGGCACGTCGTCGATGACCTAGCCCGCTTCTTCTCCGATGAAGCCAACGCAAGAGCCCGGATTTCGGATTTGTACAGCGGAGATGACTTCTTCATGGAGCTATGGAGGTGGACAAACGGATCTACAAAGGTTGTATATCCGTATCCCTTAGTTAACTGTTAACTAGATTACTTTTTCGCCTAGATTTCTAGCAAACGATCCGTAGTCGGGTCTCTCGGCACCTAGAATTTTTGAAAATGGCATGTTCGATGCCTTGTGAGACCTCACTAGTGTGCCTAGGAACCCTACAGTGGTATCAGAACCTAGCTAGAGCCTTAGGCGAAGTCCAGACGGAATTTGAAGTCCGAACGACCCGAAAACCCAACCATAAATATGCTCTCTGTACATTTTTTAATTTATGGGATTTTTCCAGATTAAAAATTGCCAAAAAATTCAGCAGGGAATTTTATGATTTACTGTGAAGCACGTAATGCTAAATCCACTAAGTAAGCGCGGATCCGCGGCCCCCACCATAGTACTAGCGGCGGTTCCGCGGCCACACTGTAGATTTACATCACGTGGCTTGCACAGTAATTCATGTTTTGTAGTGCTGAGTCTTCTGGAAATTTTTAATAATTTATTCAAGAGTTGAATTTTCTGGAGTTGTTTTGGGGATTCGGTGTTTCGATCGGGGTATCAAATTTTGTCTGTGTGGCTTTCCGGATAATTTTTAGAATATGTTAAAAAGTTCGACCGGATATAAATACCCAATTTTTCCCCTGTCGGGAAATTTCCAAGTGTTGGATTTTTCCGTAGTTTAACGACGTTCTAAGTAGTGCAAGTAACGCGATGGACCCTCTAGAAGACAACAAACCTTAACTCGATTATGTGACCGTCTTGAACTGCCCTTTGAACCTTCGGGTTTGGGGCAGTACGGCGTGCCACATGTGAGGCGTTGGCTTGACCCTTCTACGGCTGGACCGTTGGTACTGAGGCACGAACTGAATGTTGTTAGACTTGTTTCATGTGTTGATCTGTATCGGGAAAACTTGGGTGTTCAAATGTTCAATCGGAAAGTTTAACATTTTCTATTTATCTGGAATGGGATACAATAATTGGAATTCACAAATTGTTATGAGATAACGGAATGAATATTATAAACGTAGCAGTTTAGTCTCACTTGATCGGTTGCCACGGAATTTTGATGTGATCAAAAGTCCGTCGCAATCACGTAGCGTACGCGGATACTCGCCGGATAAACTTAATAGACGGCCTCGCTCCATAGCCCCGACCAAGTGACTGTAGGAGAACCCCGTCGCCGAAAGCATCCGTTCGGGTGCTCGCGGTAGCGGTGTTCCGCCTTGGTGCACTTCGTCGACGGTATCGGGGGTGCGGCCGCCTACTGAAGTTTGCGACGAGCATTCGATCAGTATGTCGGGAATCTTGTTGAATTGCCCGACCTGATATTGAAAAGAGTTTTCAATAAAGAGACTAAAATGCGGGGTTTATAATTGTTAGGCATGTGATGTCTAAGTAATTCATTTGGTCAGGCATGCGATGTCTGAGGTGGTTGCGGATTCCAACTGTTGTAGTTTTACACTTTCTTTTCTGTGACCGTAAGTGTAATATGTGATATCGCCGGTTTCGTTGCTATATGTCAACGACAATTGGGATGGACATATTTACTTACGTTGATGACATGTGATGTTATGTGTTGCTGGATATGTTATATTGGATCGTCGTGTTTGAATAGCCGGGGTTTTTTATGTGAGATGAGTGTTTTTCATTTTCATTCATGTAAAAACTTGTATGTAATATTCTTTTATTTGGGGCGCTTCCAGGTTGCGGAAGATGTCACCCTTTGTATATTATTTACTTTTCCGCACTAGGATAGACCCAAGGAGGGGAGCACAAGTAACCGGGTTCTGGGGTCCAGTGGGAGACCAACTCGAGGAGTCGAGTCCGGGTCTCCTAACTCCAGAATTGGTAGGGTTGCTTTCCGCTCTCGTAGGGGTCTTGGGGTGTGGGTTTGGCTATTCATCACGACCGTGGAATCCGTGTTTTATACTGGCTCGTATTGAAAACACGGACGTCCTAGTATATCCAATATTTCATATGATTCTTCTGCTGCGATATCTGTGATGTGATCATGTGATGTTCTGTGATAGATACTGTATATAGTAAATATGATATATTATATAGACGTTACTTATGTTTTACACCCGCGCGAGCCCTGCCCCGCTCTGCCGTTAGTTACCTAACCTAACGGTGCACGAGGAGACATCGAGGCGAATGCGGATGGCATAAGTGTACGTCGTATTTATCTGTGATATTTAGGTAACTTAAATGATGGGACTTCATTAATGTGATTAATGAAATAAAAGAAACCTAAGATGTTGTAGAATCGAATTTCAAAATAAAACAGGTAGCTACAGTTCTTGCTTTGCACAGCGGTATATGAGATATATCCTGCACCTTATTCGATGAGGAAAGGACCGAGATCCCTTCACCGGGAGTGACTCCTTTAGCAATAACTGGTCGATGCTACACACACGGTTTGTCTTTTGATTGCTTTTAAGTGTTTCTTCTTTGCACAGTGATATATGTGATATATCCCGCACCTCATTCGACGAGGAAAGGACCGACGATCCCTTCACCGGGAGTGACTCCTTTAGCTAAACTAGAAAAGCCTCAAAAGCACTCCATTTTAAAATCATTTGATTCTACAGCGATATCAAGTTCATTACGCAATAGGTTTTCAGAAAAACCTGTCGTAGCCCTCCGTCATTTCAGATAAGTACTAGTTAGTATTCGTGCTACGTTTGTTGACCTCTGTCAAGGCGTAGTGTGCGGTAGCTGATTAGTGCTTATCTGCATAAGCATATGATGTGATTGATTTAGAGTAGTCGTGCGACCTTGTTGACCTCTGTCAAGGGTCGTGCGGGTGGGTTTACTTCAATCAGGAAATGACGGGTTGAACTTGACTAGCAGCCTATGGTTTGTTGACCTCTGTCAAGGTCATAGGACGCTAGGGGCAAAATATTATCGGGAATTTCAAGTGTTGAAATTTGCAATGAGATTGCATACCTTCTATGAGATAGTTGGATCCCGATACCCGCTGCGAGTAAGAGTTACTCCTGGGAAAGTTTTATACATTACAATTAGCCGATCAAGTAGGTGTCTAGAAAGGTGTCAACGAGGTTACGCCTCTGGGAAAACGAGGTTTACATTAATTAGGTTCGTGCGAAAGCACGGGGGACCTCCCTCAAAGTACCGACACTGGCCTGGCTGAAAGATTGGCGAACTTGTAGTGTGTAATTAATCCCGGCTAGTCTTTCCGTTTAGGGTTTGAAGGAAGATTTGATAAAAAGCAGTGGGAGCCATCCTGATTAGATAAAATAATAACCAATCTATTCTTGACAGAGCGCACGCTGAGTGTTTTCTTCTCTCTCTCTCCTGGTAGCGACCATATCACGCCTTAATCAAGATAATAATACGGATTATTGACCGAACCCGCTTGTTATACTGAGCTGGGGAACGTTGGTCCCGCTCCAACTTATAATTGTTATAAGACAGAGCAGGAAATTGGGGAATGCCAGATTTCCCGTGCCGCCCAAACGAAGAGAGTGCATGCTGATGCATCATCTTCGGGTGTGTTCTTTATACAGAACTGTTTCTCTATTCTTTACGTCCTGGGTATGTGATACCAGATCAGGATCCCGCATATGTAATATGTTACATGGGCTTCAGATAGGTAGAGAACTGAGAACGGGTGATAAGTTTCATGAGACAGAAAACGGGGCAAGAGTTGCAGCCAAGTCTGTTGGTCACTGTCACCCTGTATTACCAATACATTGATTCTGAACGAATGTTATTAGATACCGTACCTGATATACAAAATCATATCAGTCTCTTTATTAGTAAAGAAATGATAAAATTCTGTATTGTTGGATAATGTTTTGAACATTTCCTATATCAAAAGTTGATCGTATCAGGCACGTTATCTAAAAGCGTTGATGTTCTAAATCAAACTACAGTTCTTAGTATATGGAACACACACAAGAGGAAGAGTTCAGAAATGATCGAATTCTTCTTGAGGCATTGTAGACTAGGTCATATCAATGTGACCTGACTGTAGGGTTCCTAGGCACCCCAAGGAGGTCTCACAAGGCATCAACCATGCCCGTTTCAAAAATTACGGTGCCGAGAAACCCTAGACTACGGATCTTTTGCTAGAAATCTAGGCGAAAAAGTAATCTAGTTAACAGTTAACTAAGGGATACGGATATACAACCTTTGTAGATCCGTTTGTCCACCTCCATAGCTCCATGAAGAAGTCATCTCCGCTGTACAAATCCGAAATCCGGGCTCTTGCGTCGGCTTCATCGGAGAAGAAGCGGGCTAGGTCATCGACGACGTGCCGAAGATGATCTACGTCGAGGCATCGCTAAATCAAGCTCCGACTTCACCAAGTCAAGAAACTTGTGAAGTAAACACACTCTACTACTTGGCAAGAGGTAGAGGATGAAGAAATAGAAAGTGGGTAGACTTTAGATTTGGATTTCTCACTCTTTTTCATCACTTGCCATTGATGGAGGCAAGCTTTCTTCACTTGAAGAAATGAAGAAGAAGAAGGAAATTGTTATGATAAGTTAATTCAAAAAAGAAAAGAATATCCAAACTTATCATAATCCTAACTATGGTTATGTGTAGAGAATTGACCAAGGTTAGTTTAATGGTTAGGGTTAAGAATGAGATAAGAATGGTTACAAAGTCAAAGCTTCATGAAGCTTCAACTAAACTCCAAAACTAGCAACCATTCTTTTCTCTTCTTTTCCAAAATGAATAAACAAATAAATAAGTAAGAAAAGAAAACCCTAATCATTAGTTTAACCATGGCTTAATTCATTACACTTAACTATAGTTAAACATGCATCATCAAACATGATACAAACAAGTGCACAAAAGTATATCGCATATACAATGCGCACATCCGAGTGAGAAAATCCATCTTAAGTAAACCGATACTAGTTGATGCAAAGTAATATATCAAATATATAAATATGCATTAAATCATTAAATCAACACTTGATTCAATGATCCGGTTATGTCGCACACAACCGACTAGTATACAATATATCGGCTTATCGAATCAACGCTTGAATCGATAACTAGGTTATATCGCATACAACCATTCGATACATTTATCGCGAGAATAGAATACGGTATCACATACATGCATTATTCTCGGTCCCGCACATATCTCATATGCGCTCCTATTTCGTTTCGCTTGAGCCAGGAAACCTCTGTGTAGGACTCTGAAGACTCGTCAATACGCCGGCAGCAGGCGATGATCATATCAAACACCCACAAGCCGCAAGCGGTCTGCTAAACGTAACGGCCACCCGGGTATTGAGCGATCTGAAGATCGATGAGCAAGCCCGCTCACACTCCAGTGAATCCGACCAGTAACACTACCGTACAGTCCGGTCTGATCGTCTGATATGTCGCATATCTTGCCTAGGGGTGGTAAACGTCAGACCCCAATAGCTCGATAAGTCGTGTCGATATGAGGCTCATAACGGGTCAAGAAACTACTGGTAACACTTACCAGCAATTCTCTGATCAGCCCTGGCCAGGGACTTCCTGTTATAGCCAATCGAACACAGCGCAACATCAACCCCCTATACCGGGAGAGACGAATCCCCTCCTATCGCTCATTGCCTCCATGTGACTCGGGACTGTACCCAAAAACCACCGTTTTGCACGCCCTCTTGGACGTGGTAAGATGGAAATCAAAGCACAGTGGGAACCGCACAAGACTCTATGACGATCTCGGGTCAACAGACTACTCTGAACCAGTGTCACCAGAGAACTGCCATCTGACGTGAGGTATAATACCGTCTGTGTTAGTGTATATGCCCTAGAGGCCATTACTGTATCATACTAGCTTGTATATTACTTAATGGAAGCTTGGGATATTCACAGTTGTATATACAATCTTGCTCGAAATGGTAGTATGCTACTTGGTTTGTCTCTGCTTTAATATGTGCATGTGTTTCTTTTAGCATATTGCTGGTATACATATTAGTAGAGCCCTTAGGATCTTTGCTTGATTACCAGCGTTGTGATGGCGCTCGCACTCGTGGGAGCTGGGTAATCTATAAGCACATCCTTATACAGGTCCCTGGTCGTTGGACTATCGAGACAGGGCATCGATACTCCGGAGTAGACTAGCGTATGCGCTTCTCATCCCAGTGTGGGAGACGGTCTGTCCCACAGCCGTTAGTACGTCGTACTTGGGATGGTATGCGGGTGCTCGTTAGGTTACGAGTACACTGGACAGGACTCGTCGGGAACTGTTGGTTGGTAATATACCTATCGTCAGTTATCAGTTCCCAGGTGACATGAGTACAGCTTAGTCCGCTGACTTGACACTGTCACTTCGCCTCGAGTGTGTTCCCACTGCACTTTGATTACTACCCTACCACGGCTCAAAGGAGCTGTGCAAACAGGTAGTTTTTGGGTGCAGTCCCGAAGCACTTGGAGGCAGTGACGGTTAGACAGGATTCGTCTCTCCCGGTATTGGGGGTTGACATCGCGCTGTGTCTAGGAGAGCCATTACACGAGTAGTCCCTGGCCAGGGCAAGCGAGATATACTGGTAGGTTTCCAGTGTTATCTCAGGGTGTTCTGGGCTACACTCCGACACGACTTGTACCGCTATTAGGGGACTGACGTTCACCGCCCCCCTAGGCCCGCCATGCGATGTATCAGACGAACAGACCGGACTGTACGGAGACTGTCACATACAGGCTCAGTAGGAGTGCAGATGGGGTTCACCTCGTCAGTCTTCTTATCGACATCTACCTGGGGACCGTTACGTACAGCTAGTGCCGCTTGCGGTCTGTGGTTAAACCCACTGCCAGCGTAGTGTCGAGTCTTTAGAGTCCCACACAGAGAGCTATTCGCCTTTAGGCAAAATGAGTAGAGGTCGCATGGTTTTGCGACAGGGTTCGTTCGCATCCGCGCACTTGTGCACGTTTGCTGTCCGGACAGTTTATACTAGCGGGCTTTGGTTTAAGCCGGATCCTAGTATATGATTTGAGATTGGTTTTTCTCATTGTGTTCGTGTTCCTCGGATCACGAATGCGGGTGCGTATGCACAGTTGCTTGAGATTGGGGGAGAGGACCTTGTTTAGGGTTAATGGCCTTTGTCATTTTATTAACCCTATTGATTTTGTGTGGATTATTGTTAATTGATAATTAGCTTAATTATTGTGCATGGTTGTTGTTGACAATTTGACTTCATTGACTTGTTGACCATGTTGACAACTTGACCATAATCATTTCATTTGGAAGATGCTCTTTGATCTTTGCAAAATGAAATGATAATGGTCAATTCATGATTTATCATGACAATTTTCAAGCTAATTATCTAATTAAACTTATCCTCACATATTAGTGAGAATGGCTCACTATTATTCTCATTCTCTCATTTCTTTTCTCTCTCTTGCTCATCCTCTCCCTCAAGCTCTCTCCCTCTCATGTGTTGAGAAACAAAAAGCTTGAGAAAAACCCTCTCTTGATCTTCTCTACTCACTTCTAGGGTTCAAGTCTTAGCATTTCTTGCACTCTAGTTACTCCTAGCTTGGAGTTGAAGCTAAAGGTGGTGGCTTTCGGGTGGATCCTTCTTTGACGGGAGAAGACAAGCAAGGTGATCCTTTTCTACCATACCTTGGAGCAAGGAGAGAAGGACTAAAGACCAAAGGTATAACCTTTCTACAACTTTGTTAGTTGTTAGTTTACTTTAGCTAGTTTTAGTTTAGCAAAGATCCTCACAAGCATAGTCCATGTTGCCTAAGTCATTAAAAATCCGATTTTTATTATGTTTTCCGCCTCCCCGTAAGCACCGGGGTGGGCAACACGGACTTACAGTGGTATCAGAGCCTAACTAAACTCAAACTAGCTAGGTAGTGAAGTGTAACGAAGTTTCGAAACCGAAAATCCAAAACCGAACTTTTGAAAAACCCTAGTTTCTGTTGAAATTTTTTCTGCTCAAAATGAAGAACTGTATACTTGTAAAATTATCTCAGGGTTTTTTGTGAAACACCACCAAATACGATCCAGAGAGGAGCCAAGAGGACCGCGCTTCCGCGGCATAAGGAAGCTCTTGCCGCGGAAGCGCGGCCGTCTTGTCAACTCTCTGTATCGTTTTTGGTGCAGATTGTTTCTGAGTTGGTTTTAGGATTTTTAGGATATATAATATATGCCCAGATTTTCCAGAACTAAAATTTACTTTTGGGGGCCTATAAATCCGTATTTTTCGGAACTTCACTACACTTTAACTACATCGGTTATATCTGTAATGCTTGTATGTATTGAACGTCGGCTAATCGCTATAAGTCGATTAGTCGGGGTTATACATCTCTGTGATTTGTGATTGTTGGTTTGTGGTTATGAATGGATTGGATTGTCGCGGGTGAATAGCCGGGGTGGATGTGAGATGAGCGTTGTTTTTTCTTTCATTCATTTGTAACATGTAAATTGATGTAATAATATTCTTTGTATGGCCGCACAACCGGGTCGGGGTTGTAGCCGTCATTGTATAATTCTTTTTACTATTTTTGCTCCTAGGATAGACCCATGGAGGGGGTGCACAAACTACCGGGTATCTCGAAGCGCCGAGTGGCCTACTCACGGTGGTGAGGGAGGTTGCTTCGCTTCGGGTGCTTGGCGGGTAGTTTGCCGCACCCGTAGGGGTCTTGGGTGGGGTATTGGCTATTCACCGCGACCGTGTAATCCGCTTTGCGTTGCAGGCTCGAACGCATTGCGGATTCCTAGTATATCCAATGTATTCATCTGTGATCTGTAATGTCTATCATTGCTATATATTTATATATAATAACTATTTAGGCGTTGCTTATGTTTTACAGCCGCGCTAGCCCAGCCCCCGCTCTGTCGTTAGTTAAGTAACCTAACGGGTGATGACGGGGCCCCGTGGCGAATGCGAATGGCATAAGCGTACGTCATATTTTGGTTGTTTTCTGCAATGGTAGGATTAAATGATGGGACGCATTAAAAGAACTAATGCAAGAAATAAACCAAGTAAAAGTCGATTGGAACACTTTGAAAACCACTCGGTTCTTTTCAAAACTAAAACTTTTAAACGCGGAGCTTGAACCACTCCTTTTAAAAGCTATCTCGTTCCATCGATTATATCAAGTTCACTACGTTCACGGTTTCGCCAAAACCATCCGTAGCCCTCCGTCATTCCACATGAATGGTCAAAAGTATTCAAGCTATGTATTTTGGCCAAAGTCAAGGCATAGTGATTGGTAGCGTTTGGGTATTCATGTGCAGCATAGATAGATGCGTTGGTTTGGGACAGTCGTGCTGCCATTTTGGCCAAAGCCAAGGGTAGGTACGGGTGGGTCCAAATTAACCAGGAGAATGACGGGTAGAACTTGACATGTGACTTATGATATTTTGGCCAAAGTCAAGGTCATAAGAGCATGGGGCAAAAATCCACATCGGGAGTTTCATAAGTACTGAAACTTGCTAGCGTTGCATACCATTTGGAGTGTGATAATTCTGGTAGGATTCCTTCGGCTTTATCACGCGATGATATTTGGATCCCGATCCTACTGTGAGTATATGCTACTCCTCGGGAAAACTCTCACTTAACGATCAATGCTATAAACCTAGTAGGTGCCTAGAAAGGTGTTAGCGGGGCTACGCCCACAGGGAAAAGAGGTTACTTAATTAAGGAACTTCGCGAAAGCGTTGGAAAACCTCCCTCGAAGTACCGACACTGGCCTGGCTGAACGGTTAAGCAAGTATTGTACGGTGAGAATGATCCCGGCTAATCCTTTTCTTTATGGTTTGAGAAGGGATTCGAGAGACAGTGGGAGCCATCCAGTTTAGACAAACTAAAAACCACTCTAAACTTGCAAGAGCATCATGCTAAAGTGTTTCTTTTCTCTCTCCTAATTGCAGCGACCATTCAAGATGACCGGACTTAAGTTACTATTAGATAAAAACATATTGACAGGGCCAAACTACAAAGATTGGCTCAGGAATGTCAAGATGGCTATCACTTATGACAAGCTGGGGTATATACTTACCACCAAAGCTCCCCCCGTCCCAGGTCCCACCTCCAGCGTCGCGGATGTAGAAATCCGTAAGACATGGGAGATAGATTGCGCGAGGGCCAAATGCCTCGTATTAGCCTCGATGGACAACGACCATCAGAGGAGGCACGAGAATATGGACCTAGAGTCCATATTTCTCCATACAAAAGAACTGTATGGAGAGCAGTCTCGTATCGCAAGATACGAAGTGTCGAAGAAGCTCTTTTCGGCAAGGTTGGCCGTCGGATCATCGGTAGCGGACCACGTGCTTAAGATGATCGGCTACATAGAGGAGCTCGCGGACCTTGGGACCACGTTGGAGAATGAACTCTATACTGATCTGATTCTCCAGTCCCTTCCTTCCACTTACGCCCAGTTCATTCTTAACTTCAACATGCAAGGAAAGGAGGTTGAACTTGCCGAGCTTCTGAACATGTTGAGGACTGCTGAGGGCACCCTACAGAAGGGTAGGGAGACATCCACTTTGTTTGTAGGAGGATCTTCCTCTTCTAGGTCCAGGGCGAAAGCCAAGGGCAAGAAGAAGAAAGCCCCCGCCAAACCAAGAGGCGGTGTCGGTAAAGTGGATACGAAGGGAAAGGGTAAAGCAACAAAGGTAGCGGGGAAGCTGGTGGGGAAGGAAGAATGCTTCTATTGTCACAAAAGTGGCCACTGGAAACAAGATTGCAAGGCTTGGAAAGCCAGAACACAGGACATGAAGCGAGTTGCAGCTTCAGCTTCAGGTGTGTATGTTATTGAAAATTGTCTATCAATAAACTCTAATTCCTGGGTATTGGATACCGGATCAGGATCTCATATCTGTAATTCTTTGCAGGCGTTGAGAAAGCGTAGAGTTTTGAAGGCAGGTGACATGACCCTCAGAGTTGCGAACGGTGCTAGCATGGATGCTGAGGCCGTGGGGGACTATCACCTGGGATTATCAGATGGACACTTTTTGGTTTTGCGTAGTTGTTATTATGTACCAAATGCAACCTGTAATATCATTTCTGTATCTTTATTATCTAAAGAAGGTTATGAATTTGCATTTGTAAGTAATGTAGTGAACATTCACCTTAATCAAGTGTTGATTGGGTCAGGTACATTGAACAACGGTATTTACGTTTTAAACCAACCACAGGTTTTCAATATCCAGAATACACACAAAAGAAAGTCTCCAGAAATTAATAAAACTTTCTTATGGCATTGTAGACTGGGTCACATCAACGAGAGAAGATTGACTAAGTTACATACTGAAGGATACTTAGATTCGTTCGAATATCAATCGTATGCAACTTGTCAATCCTGTCTCAAAGGAAAGATGACAAAGGCTCCGTTTTCTGGACACGGAGAAAGAGCGAGCGAGCTCTTGGGACTCGTACACAGTGACGTGTGCGGTCCAATATCTACACATGCGCGAAGCGGTTTTTCTTACTTCATAACTTTTACGGATGATTTTTCAAGGTACGGTTATGTCTTCTTAATGAAACATAAATCCGAGGCTTTTGAAAAATTCCAGGAATTTAAGAGTGAAGTAGAAAAACAGACCGGCAAAAGTATCAAGATCCTAAGATCGGATCGAGGAGGAGAATACTTAAGTGCCGAATTCCTGAACTACTTAAAAGAGAATGGAATTCTCTCTCAGCTTACTCCTCCATACACTCCGCAACATAACGGTGTATCGGAGAGACGGAACCGAACCCTATTGGATATGGTACGGTCCATGATGAGTAACGCTGAGTTACCGCGATCGTTCTGGGGGTATGCGCTGGAAACAGCTGCATATCTTTTGAACCGTGTTCCCACTAAGACTGTGCCTACCACACCATATGAGTTATGGAGTGGGAAGAAACCCTATCTTAATCACATTAAGACATGGGGATGTCCAGCTTTTGTAAAAAAGCAGCATGCGGACAAGCTCGAGGCACGCTCAGTACAGTGCAAGTTTGTGGGATATCCAAAGAACGCCAAGGGATATTACTTCTATTGCGAAGAGGAACAAAAAGTCCTTGTTTCTCGTCATGCCCACTTTCTAGAACATCAGTTCATAGAAAAAGAATTAAGTGGGAGCGCAATAGAACTGGAAGAAATTCCAGAACCACAAACTATTACTGAAAGTTTAGTGGAACCAGAAGGTTCAAAAGAACAGGACATTCCTACGCCGCTCCGCAGGAGTAGTAGGAAGTCTCATCCGCCCGAGAGGTACTACGGTTTTCTCATTGACGGGGATAGAGAAGACTGCGTCCTAGATTGTGATGAGCCTACTAGCTTCCAGCAAGCCATTCAGAGCGTCGACTCGGTAAAATGGCTGGATGCAATGCGGACCGAGATGGAGTCCATGTACACCAACAAAGTATGGACGTTGGACATTGCTCCAGACGGGGTAAAACCCGTAGGATGCAAGTGGATCTTCAAAAGGAAGATTGGTGTAGATGGACAGGTTGAGACCTATAAAGCTAGACTGGTAGCAAAGGGTTTTCGTCAGCGACCTGGTTTGGACTATGACGAAACCTTTTCTCCAGTAGCTATGCTGAAATCCATTCGGATCCTTCTTGCCATCGCTGCTTTCCACGATTATGAGATTTGGCAGATGGACGTAAAGACAGCTTTTCTAAATGGTCATTTAGAGGAGTGTGTCTATATGGACCAGCCAGAGGGTTTCATTCAGGGTGGGAGCAGCGGAAAGGTGTGCAAGTTGCTCAAGTCCATTTATGGACTCAAGCAGGCATCGCGGAGTTGGAACATCTGTTTTGATGAGACGGTCAAAGAATTTGGCTTTATCAAAAATCCAGATGAACCATGCATCTATTGTAGATTTGTAGCGAGAACTGTAGTATTCCTCGTTTTATACGTGGATGACATTCTCTTAATAGGAAATGACATTCCTATGCTACAATCTGTCAAGGGGTTCTTGTCACACAGGTTCTCCATGAAAGACCTGGGTGATGCCTCCTACATTCTGGGTATCCGGATCTACCGTGACAGATCCAAGAGGATATTAGGACTCTCGCAGTCCAGGTACATCGACACCATACTGAAGAGATTCAGTATGGAAGATTCCAAGCGCGGTAATCTACCGGCTTGTCACGGGATCACCCTCTCCAAAGAGATGTCTCCCAAGACTGATTTGGAGAGGGATCGCATGTCTATTATACCCTACGCTTCTGCGGTAGGCTCTATAATGTATGCGATGTTATGTACCAGACCGGATGTGGCTTATGCACTGAGTGTGGTAAGCAGGTATCAGTCAAACCCAGGGGAGAAACATTGGATAGCAGTAAAGAACATTCTCAAGTACCTGAGAAGGACTAAGGAGATGTTCTTGGTGTATGGCGGAAAAGACCTGCAGGTTGAGGCCTTTGCTGACTCCAGCTTCCAGAGTGACAAGGATGATTCCAAGTCCATGTCGGGTTTTGTCTTTACCCTCAATGGAGGGGCGGTGTGTTGGAAGAGCTCCAAACAGGAAACCGTTGCTGACTCGACTATGGAAGCGGAATACATCGCTGCATCTGATGCCGCAAAAGAAGCTGTCTGGATGAGGAAGTTCTTGAAAGAACTTCAGGTGGTTCCGTCCATTGTTGACCCAATACCTCTGTATTGCGACAACAACGGGGCTATAGCTTTAGCGAAGGAACCCAGGTCCCATCAGAAATCCAGACACATCTTAAGGCGGTATCACCTGATCAGGGAGATCGTGGATCGCCAGGAGATCGAGGTCCGGAGAGTTGCATCAGATGATAACACAGCAGATCCATTCACCAAGGCCTTGCCCCAGACTCAGTTCGAGCGGCTGATCGAGATGATAGGTCTTCGATACGCCAGTACATGGCCTTAGTGCAAGTGGGAGATTGTTAGTGTATATGCCCTAGAGGCCATTACTGTATCATACTAGCTTGTATATTACTTAATGGAAGCTTGGGATATTCACAGTTGTATATACAATCTTGCTCGAAATGGTAGTATGCTACTTGGTTTGTCTCTGCTTTAATATGTGCATGTGTTTCTTTTAGCATATTGCTGGTATACATATTAGTAGAGCCCTTAGGATCTTTGCTTGATTACCAGCGTTGTGATGGCGCTCGCACTCGTGGGAGCTGGGTAATCTATAAGCACATCCTTATACAGGTCCCTGGTCGTTGGACTATCGAGACAGGGCATCGATACTCCGGAGTAGACTAGCGTATGCGCTTCTCATCCCAGTGTGGGAGACGGTCTGTCCCACAGCCGTTAGTACGTCGTACTTGGGATAGTATGCGGGTGCTCGTTAGGTTACGAGTACACTGGACAGGACTCGTCGGGAACTGTTGGTTGGTAATATACCTATCGTCAGTTATCAGTTCCCAGGTGACATGAGTACAGCTTAGTCCGCTGACTTGACACTGTCACTTCGCCTCGAGTGTGTTCCCACTGCACTTTGATTACTACCCTACCATGGCTCAAAGGAGCTGTGCAAACAGGTAGTTTTTGGGTGCAGTCCCGAAGCACTTGGAGGCAGTGACGGTTAGACAGGATTCGTCTCTCCCGGTATTGGGGGTTGACATCGCGCTGTGTCTAGGAGAGCCATTACACGAGTAGTCCCTGGCCAGGGCAAGCGAGATATACTGGTAGGTTTCCAGTGTTATCTCAGGGTGTTCTGGGCTACACTCCGACACGACTTGTACCGCTATTAGGGGACTGACGTTCACCGCCCCCCTAGGCCCGCCATGCGATGTATCAGACGAACAGACCGGACTGTACGGAGACTGTCACATACAGGCTCAGTAGGAGTGCAGATGGGGTTCACCTCGTCAGTCTTCTTATCGACATCTACCTGGGGACCGTTACGTACAGCTAGTGCCGCTTGCGGTCTGTGGTTAAACCCACTGCCAGCGTAGTGTCGAGTCTTTAGAGTCCCACACAGAGAGCTATTCGCCTTTAGGCAAAATGAGTAGAGGTCGCATGGTTTTGCGACAGGGTTCGTTCGCATCCGCGCACTTGTGCACGTTTGCTGTCCGGACAGTTTATACTAGCGGGCTTTGGTTTAAGCCGGATCCTAGTATATGATTTGAGATTGGTTTTTCTCATTGTGTTCGTGTTCCTCGGATCACGAATGCGGGTGCGTATGCACAGTTGCTTGAGATTGGGGGAGAGGACCTTGTTTAGGGTTAATGGCCTTTGTCATTTTATTAACCCTATTGATTTTGTGTGGATTATTGTTAATTGATAATTAGCTTAATTATTGTGCATGGTTGTTGTTGACAATTTGACTTCATTGACTTGTTGACCATGTTGACAACTTGACCATAATCATTTCATTTGGAAGATGCTCTTTGATCTTTGCAAAAATGAAATGATAATGGTCAATTCATGATTTATCATGACAATTTTCAAGCTAATTATCTAATTAAACTTATCCTCACATATTAGTGAGAATGGCTCACTATTATTCTCATTCTCTCATTTCTTTTCTCTCTCTTGCTCATCCTCTCCCTCAAGCTCTCTCCCTCTCATGTGTTGAGAAACAAAAAGCTTGAGAAAAACCCTCTCTTGATCTTCTCTACTCACTTCTAGGGTTCAAGTCTTAGCATTTCTTGCACTCTAGTTACTCCTAGCTTGGAGTTGAAGCTAAAGGTGGTGGCTTTCGGGTGGATCCTTCTTTGACGGGAGAAGACAAGCAAGGTGATCCTTTTCTACCATACCTTGGAGCAAGGAGAGAAGGACTAAAGACCAAAGGTATAACCTTTCTACAACTTTGTTAGTTGTTAGTTTACTTTAGCTAGTTTTAGTTTAGCAAAGATCCTCACAAGCATAGTCCATGTTGCCTAAGTCATTAAAAATCCGATTTTTATTATGTTTTCCGCCTCCCTGTAAGCACCGGGGTGGGCAACACGGACTTACAGTCTGGGAGTTCTCGGCGAGTCCGTCCAGTGTACCCAGTCTCTACTGAGCACCCGTATATCATCTCTGATGTCAAACACCAATGGATATGGGATCATCCATCGCCCATCTGTATGGGTCGAGAAGGTATACGCTAGTCTACTCTGGTATATCGATGCCCCGTCTCGATACACCCTCGACTAGGGACTTTGAAGGATGTACTTATGGACTACCATGTCCCCACTACTATGATCCGCATCATAGTCCAGGTAGTTAAGTACACATCCTAAGGGCTTTACCAACATGTAACAGAGAGACAATCAGTATACACGTTAAGGTAAAGTTCAACCAGATAGCATACTATCATGTCGAGCAAGAAAGTCCTCCCTATATACGTCCCAGCATCCACTACAATATACATCCTATGTACAGTAATGGCCTCTAGGGCATACATATAACTAACAATCTCCCACTTGCACTAGGGCCATCTGATAGCAGTGGTTGCAGTATCTCATACTCAACCATCCCATAAAAGTCTCTCTCTGGGAACAGGCCTTTGTGAGTGGATCCGCTGTGTTGTCCTCTGAGTCTACTCTCCTAACCTCGATCACCCTGGAGATCAACCATCTCCATGATCAGGTGATGCGGCCTCAGAATACGCCTGGGTCACTGATGGGACGGACGTTCCTTGGCATAAGCCACAACTCCATTGTCACACAATGGTAGGAACATAGTTCATCTCATGAACCTATATACACCCAAACAGCCTCTTTGGTAGCATCTTAAGTAGCGATGTATCCTGCCTTTATCGTCTAGTATGTCACGGTATCCTGCTTGGAACTCTTCCAACGTACCGTCCCTTTACTGAGGGTAAAGACAATGCCTGTGACTGACATTCAGTCGTCTTTATCACTCTGGAACCCTTCCAGTGATTCTCCTCAGGATCGATTGACACCACCTCACTACATCTAGTGAGTTTCCTAACATCCATTTAGATCTATCTCATAGATCCAAAATCCAGGATTTAGTAGGTATCACTTTAATCCTATATGGAGAATCTTTGTGATAAGCGGAGATTGATCGAGCGTAGCATAAGAAACTCCTTTCTTATCAAGAGTATGTCATCCACGTACTCTACGAGGATCGTCACCATACTCCCTACTACTTTTTTTGTATATACAAGGTTCATCTACCATTTTGATGATGTCAAACTCTTTGACCGCTTCATCAAAACAGATGTTCCAACTCTGCGATGCCTGCTTTATCCTATAAAGCATCTTGCACACGTTTCCGCTGCTCCCACTGTCTACGAAGCCCTCTGGCTGTGTACTTATAGACGCTCTCTTCTAAATCATCATTTAGAAAAGCAGTCAAGACACCTAACCACCAGATATCGCAGTCATGGTATGTAGCCGTGGCAAGTAGGATCTGGATGGACTTAAGCATAGTTACTTGAAAAGGTTTTAACATTATGATCCATATCTGGTCAATGATGCAAACCTTTAACAAGTCTAGCTTTGAAAGTCTCAACTTTTCCATCTACACCAAGCAATCTTCTCAAGATATACTTGCTCCTGATGGGGATTTAACCCTTCAGATATTGCAACCAAAGTCCATACTTTGTTGGTGTATAAGGATTCCATCTCAGATCGCTAAGCATCCAGCCATTCTTACAGAGTCTTACTCCTGATGGCCAGCTCGAAACTAGTTGGGTCATCATCTCATGATGCAATCCTCGCTCCCACTGTCATAGAGAAACAGAAGTATCTCTCAGGTGGGTGAGGAACCCTACTAGATTGGCGGAGAGGCTGAGGTTCGTTGGAATCTACTGAATCCTTTGGTTCTATCAAATCATGTGCTGTAGTTTGTATAGCTGGAACATTTCCAGTTCTACATTACAGACTTTGCCTCGAGCTTGTCCGGATTTTGCTTTTAGACATAAGCCGGACAACCCCAAATCTTAACTGACTTAAGACATGGGTTCTTCCCATTCCATATCACATATGAAGCGGTAGGCAACTGATTTGATTGGAACCCTATTCAATAGGTATGCAGCTTCTCAAGTGCATAACCCCCTTAAGGAAAAAGGTAACTCAGTAGTACTCATCATAGAGCACACCATATCAAATAGGGTGTATCTGCTCCACCCCGATATACCATCGTGCTATGGTGTATACGGAGGAGTAATTCTGAGAGAGAATCTCATTCTCCTTTAGAATAGTTCAAGAATTTCCGTGCTCAAGTATTCTCCTCCTTGATCTAATCAAAGGACATAATACTTTTACCCGTGTTTTGGTTCTCTACTTCTAGCTTATATTCTGTGAATATCTCAAAAGGTTCGGACTTATGTTTCAACAAGAACATATGTCTGAATCTAAAGAGATCATCAGAGAACGTAATGAAGTATAAAGAACCATTCTTGGCATGTGTAGACAGGGGACCTTACATACATCAACATGTATCATCCCAAGAGTTTACTAACTCTTTCTCTATTTCCAATAAACAGAGCTATGGTCATTTTATCTTTGTGACATGACTGGCGAGTTTCATAAGATGTAAATTCAAACTGATTTAAATATGCATCTTTATGTAACTCTAGCCAGTCGGGTCGCATTGATCTGACCTAGTCTACAATGCCTCAAGAAGAATTCGTTCATTTCTGAACTCTTCCTCTTGTGTGTGATCCGTATACTAAGAACTGTAGTTTGATTTAGAACATCAACGCTTTTAGATAACGTGCCTGAACCGATCAACTTTTGATATAGGAAATGTTCAAAACATTATCCAACAATACAAAATTTTATCATTTCTTTACTAATAAAGAGATAGATATGATTTTGTATATCAGGTTCGGTATCTAATAACATTCGTTCAGAATCAATGTATTTGGAATACAGGGTGACAGTGACCAACAGACTTGGCTGCAACATTTGCCCCGTTTTCTGCCTCATGAAACTTATCACCCGTTCTCAGTTCTCTACCTTTCTGTAGCCCTATGTAACATTTTACATATCTGGGATCCTGATCTGGTATCACATACCCAGGACGTAGAGGATACAGAGAAACAGTTCTTTGTAACGAACACACCCGAAGATGATGCATCAACATGCACTCTCTTCGTTTGGGCGGCATGGGAAATCTGGTATTCCCCAATTTCCTGCTCTGTCTTATAACAATTATAAGTTGGAGCGGGACCAACGTTCCCCAGCTCAGTATAACAAGCGGGTTCGGTCAATAATCCGTATTATTATCTTGATTAAGGCGTGATATGGTCGCTACCTGGAGAGAGAGAAGAAAACACTCAGCGTGCGCTCTGTCAAGAATAGATTGGTTATTATTTTATCTAATCAGGATGGCTCCCACTGCTTTTTATCAAATCTTCCTTCAAACCCTAAAAGGAAAGACTAGCCGGGATTAATTACACACTACAAGTTCGCCAATCTTTCAGCCAGGCCAGTGTCGGTACTTTGAGGGAGGTCCCCCGTGCTTTCGCACGAACCTAATTAATGTAAACCTCGTTTTCCCAGAGGCTTAACCTCATTGACACCTTTCTAGACACCTACTTGATCGGCTAATTGTAATGTATAAAACTCTCCCAGGAGTAACTCTTACTCGCAGCGGGTATCGGGATCCAACTATCTCATAGAAGGTATGCAATCTCATTGCAAATTTCAACACTTGAAATTCCCGATAATATTTTGCCCCAAGCTCGCTATGACCTTGACGGAGGCCAAACAACCCATAGTCCGCTAGTCAAGTTCAACCCGTCATTTCCTGATTGAATTAAACCCACCCGCACGACCCTTGACGGAGGCCAAACAACGCCGTACGAATACCCTAATCCAATCGCATCATATGCTAGCAGATAAGCACTAGTTAGCTACCGTACACTACGCCTTGACGGAGGCCAAACAACCGCAGCACGAATACTAACTAGTACGTATCTGAAATGACGGAGGGCTACGACAGGTTTTTCTGAAAACCTATTGCGTAATGAACTTGATATCGTTGTAGGATCGAATGAATTTTGAAATGGAGTGTTTTTGAGGCTTTTCTAGTTTTGCTAAAGGAGTCACTCCCGGTGAAGGGATCGTCGGTCCTTTCCTCGTCGAATGAGGTGCGGGATATATCATATATATCACCGTGCAAAGCAAAAACTCTTAAAAGCATTCAAAAGACAAACCGAGTGTGTAGCATCTGCCAGTTATTGCTAAAGGAGTCACTCCCGGTGAAGGGATCTCGGTCCTTTCCTCATCGAATAAGGTGCAGGATATATCACATATACCTCTGTGCAAAGCAAGAACTGTAGCTACCTGTTTTATTTTGAAATTCGATTCTACAACATCTTTAGGTTTCTTTTATTTTCATTAATCACATTAATGAAGTCCCATCATTTAAGTACCTAATCATCACAGATAAATACGACGTACACTTATGCCATCCGCATTCGCCTCGATGTCCCCTCGTGCACCGTTAGGTTAGGTAACTAACGGCAGAGCGGGGCAGGGCTAGCGCGAGTGTAAAACATAAGTAACGTCTATATAATATATCATATATACTATATACTGTATCTATCACAGAACATCACATGATCACATCACAGATATCGCAGCAGAAGAAACATATGAAATATTGGATATACTAGGACGTCCGTGTTTTCAATACGAGCCAGTACAAAACACGGATTCCACGGTCGTGATGAATAGCCAAACCCTCACCCCTAGACCCCTACGAGAGCGGCAAGCAACCCTACTAATTTTGGAGTTAGGAGACCCGGACTCGACTCCTCGAGTTGGTCTCCCACTGGACTCCAGAACCCGGTTACTTGTGCCCTCCTCCTTGGGTCTATCCTAGTGCGGAAAAGTAAATAATATACAAACGGTGACAACTTCCGCAACCTGGAAGCGCCCCAATAAAAGAATATTACATACAAGTTTTTACATGAATGAAAATGAAAAACACTCATCTCACATAAAAACCCCCGGCTATTCAAACACGACGATCCAATATAACATATCCAGCAACACATAACATTACATGTCATCAACGTAAGTAAATATGCGCATCCCAATTGTCGTTGACATATAGCAACGAAACCGGCGATATCACATATTACACTTACGGTCACAGAAAAGAAAGTGTAAAACTACAACAGTTGGAATCCGCAATCTGCATAGACATCGCATGCCTAATCAAATGAATACCTTAGACATCACATGCCTAACAATTATAAACCCCGCATTTTAGTCTCAAAATCGAAAACACTTTTCAATATCAAGTCGGGCAATTCAACAGGATTCCCGACATCCTGATCGAATGCTCGTCGCAAACTTCTGTAGACGGCCGCACCCCTGATACCGTCGACGAAGTGCACCAAGGCGGAACACCGCTACCGCGAGCACCCGAACGGATGCTTTCGGCGACGGGGTTCTCCTACAGTCACTTGGTCGGGGCAATGGGGTAAGGCTGTCTATTAAGTTTACCCGGCGAGTATCCGCGTACGCTACGTGATTGCGACGGACTTTTGATCACATCAAAATTCCGTGGCAACCGATCAAGTGAGACTAAACTGCTATGTTTATAACATTCATTTAGTTATCACATAACAACTTGTGAATTCCAATTATTGTATCCCATTCCAGATAAACAGAAAATGGTAAACTTTTCGATCGAACAGTCGAACACCCAAGTTTTCCCGATACAGATCAACACATGAAACAAGTCTAACAACATTCAGTTCGTGCCTCAGTACCAACGGTCCAGCCGTAGAAGGGTCAAGCCAACGCCTCATATGTGGCACGCCGTACTGCCCCAAACCCGAAGGTTCAAAGGGCAGTTCAAGACGGTCACATAATCGAGTTAAGGTTTGTTGTCTTCTAGAGGGACCATCGCATTACTTGCACTACTTAGAATGTCGTTAAACTACGGAAAAATCCAACACTTGGAAATTTCCCGACAGGGGAAAAATTGGGTATTTACATCCGGTCGAACTTTTTAACATATTCTAAAATTTATCCGGAAAGCCAAACAGACAAAATTTGATAAACCCGATCGAATCATCAATGCTCCAAAACATCCCAGATTATTCAACACTTGAATAAATATTAAAAATACCCAGAGAATTCACCACAGAAAACAATGAATTACTGTGCAACTTTAATAGGCTGACGTCATAAATATACCGCGGAAGCGCCGCCTAAATCAGTATTCTGCCGCGGATCCGCGCTATATTACACTGTTCATGGCCCAAATTTTGCGCCGTAATTCTTATATTTTTCTGCTTATTTCTCTGCATATTTTTAATCATGAAAAATCACTGTTTTTAGAAAAAGTACAGAGAGCACATTTTGGAGTTGGTTTCGGGTTCGTTCCGGTTTCAAATTCCGTCTGGACTTCGCCTAAGGCTCTAGCTAGGCTCTGATACCACTGTAGGGTTCCTAGGCACCCCAAGGAGGTCTCACAAGGCATCAACCATGCCCGTTTCAAAAATTACGGTGCCGAGAAACCCTAGACTACGGATCGTTTGCTAGAAATCTAGGCGAAAAAGTAATCTAGTTAACAGTTAACTAAGGGATACGGATATACAACCTTTGTAGATCCGTTTGTCCACCTCCATAGCTCCATGAAGAAGTCATCTCCGCTGTACAAATCCGAAATCCGGGCTCTTGCGTCGGCTTCATCGGAGAAGAAGCGGGCTAGGTCATCGACGACGTGCCGAAGATGATCTACGTCGAGGCATCGCTAAATCAAGCTCCGACTTCACCAAGTCAAGAAACTTGTGAAGTAAACACACTCTACTACTTGGCAAGAGGTAGAGGATGAAGAAATAGGAAGTGGGTAGACTTTAGATTTGGATTTCTCACTCTTTTTCATCACTTGCCATTGATGGAGGCAAGCTTTCTTCACTTGAAGAAATGAAGAAGAAGAAGGAAATTTTTATGATAAGTTAATTCAAAAAAGAAAAGAATATACAAACTTATCATAATCCTAACTATGGTTATGTGTAGAGAATTGACCAAGGTTAGTTTAATGGTTAGGGTTAAGAATGAGATAAGAATGGTTACAAAGTCAAAGCTTCATGAAGCTTCAACTAAACTCCAAAACTAGCAACCATTCTTTTCTCTTCTTTTCCAAAATGAATAAACAAATAAATAAGTAAGAAAAGAAAACCCTAATCATTAGTTTAACCATGGCTTAATTCATTACACTTAACTATAGTTAAACATGCATCATCAAACATGATACAAACAAGTGCACAAAAGTATATCGCATATACAATGCGCACATCCGAGTGAGAAAATCCATCTTAAGTAAACCGATACTAGTTGATGCAAAGTAATATATCAAATATATAAATATGCATTAAATCATTAAATCAACACTTGATTCAATGATCCGGTTATGTCGCACACAACCGACTAGTATACAATATATCGGCTTATCGAATCAACGCTTGAATCGATAACTAGGTTATATCGCATACAACCATTCGATACATTTATCGCGAGAATAGAATACGGTATCACATACACGCATTATTCTCGGTCCCGCACATATCTCATATGCGCTCCTATTTCGTTTCGCTTGAGCCAGGAAACCTCTGTGTAGGACTCTAAAGACTCGTCAATACGCCGGCAGCAGGCGATGATCATATCAAACACCCACAAGCCGCAAGCGGTCTGCTAAACGTAACGGCCACCCGGGTATTGAGCGATCTGAAGATCGATGAGCAAGCCCGCTCACACTCCAGTGAATCCGACCAGTAACACTACCGTACAGTCCGGTCTGATCGTCTGATATGTCGCATATCTTGCCTAGGGGTGGTAAACGTCAGACCCCAATAGCTCGATAAGTCGTGTCGATATGAGGCTCATAACGGGTCGAGAAACTACTGGTAACACTTACCAGCAATTCTCTGATCAGCCCTGGCCAGGGACTTCCTGTTATAGCCAATCGAACACAGCGCAACATCAACCCTCTATACCGGGAGAGACGAATCCCCTCCTATCGCTCATTGCCTCCATGTGACTCGGGACTGTACCCAAAAACCACCGTTTTGCACGCCCTCTTGGACGTGGTAAGATGGAAATCAAAGCACAGTGGGAACCACACAAGACTCTATGACGATCTCGGGTCAACAGACTACTCTGTACCAGTGTCACCAGAGAACTGCCATCTGACGTGAGGTATAATACCGTCTGGGAGTTCTCGGCGAGTCCGTCCAGTGTACCCAGTCTCTACTGAGCACCCGCATATCATCTCTGATGTCAAACACCAATGGATATGGGATCATCCATCGCCCATCTGTATGGGTCGAGAAGGTATATGCTAGTCTACTCTGGTATATCGATGCCCCGTCTCGATACACCCTCGACTAGGGACTTTGAAGGATGTACTTATGGACTACCATGTCCCCACTACTATGATCCGCATCATAGTCCAGGTAGTTAAGTACACATCCTAAGGGCTTTACCAACATGTAACAGAGAGACAATCAGTATACACGTTAAGGTAAAGTTCAACCAGATAGCATACTATCATGTCGAGCAAGAAAGTCCTCCCTATATACGTCCCAGCATCCACTACAATATACATCCTATGTGCAGTAATGGCCTCTAGGGCATACATATAACTAACACCGACTAGCTAGAGTTACATATAGATGCATATTTAAATCAGTTTGAATTTACATCTTGTGAAACTCGCCAGTCATGTCACAAAGATAAGATGACCATAGCTCCGTTTACTGGAAACAGAGAAAGAGTTAGTGAACTCTTGGGATGATACATGTTGATGTATGTAGGTCCCCTGTCTACACATGCCAGGACTGGTTCTTTATACTTCATTACGTTCTCTGATAATCTTTCGAGTTTCAGACCTATGTTCCTGTTGAAACACAAGTCCGAACCTTTTGAGATATTCACAGAATATAAGTTAGAAGTAGAGAACCAGATATACGGGTATAAGTATTATGTCCTATGATGAGGTCAGGGAGGAGAATACTTGTGCACGGAAATCCTGGACTATTCTAAAGGAGAATGAGATTCTCTCTCAGCATTACTCCTCCGAATACACCATAGCACGATGGTATATCGGGGCGGAGCAATCACACCCTATGTGATAAGGTGTGCTCTATGATGAGTACTACTGAGTTACCTAATTCCTTTAGGGAGTTATGCACTTGAGAAGTTGCATACCTATTGAATAGGGTTCCAATCAAATCAGTTGCCTACCGCTTCATATGTGATATGGAAAGGGAAGAGCCCATATCTTAAGTTGCTTAAGATTTGGGGTTGTCCGGCCTATGTCTGAAAGCAAAATCCGGACAAGCTCAAGGCAAGCTCTGTAATGTAGAACTGGAAAAGTTCCAGCTATACGAACTACAGCAGATGATTTGATAGAACCAAGGGATTCAGTAGATACCAACGAACCTCAGCCTCTCCGCCGATCTAGTAGGGTTCCTCACCCACCTGAGAGATACTTCGGTTTCTCTATGACAGTGGGAGCGAGGATTGCATCATGAGATGATGACCCAACTAGCTTCGAGCAGGCCATCAGGAGTAAGACTCTGTAAGAATGGCTGGATGCTTAGCGATCTGAGATGGAATCCTTATACACCAACAAAGTATGGACTTTGGTTGCAATATCTGAAGGGTTAAATCCCCATCAGGAGCAAGTATATCTTGAGAAGATTGCTTGGTGTAGATGGAAAAGTTGAGACTTTCAAAGCTAGACTTGTTAAAGGTTTGCATCATTGACCAGATATGGATCATAATGTTAAAACCTTTTCAAGTAACTATGCTTAAGTCCATCCAGATCCTACTTGCCACGGCTACATACCATGACTGCGATATCTGGTGGTTGGGTGTCTTGACTGCTTTTCTAAATGATGATTTAGAAGAGAGCGTCTATAAGTACACAGCCAGAGGGCTTCGTAGACAGTGGGAGCAGCGGAAACGTGTGCAAGATGCTTTATAGGATAAAGCAGGCATCGCGGAGTTGGAACATCTGTTTTGATGAAGCGGTCAAAGAGTTTGACATCATCAAAATGGTAGATGAACCTTGTATATACAAAAAGGTCGTAGGGAGTATGGTGACGATCCTCGTAGAGTACGTGGATGACATACTCTTGATAGGGAAGGAGTTTCTTATGCTAAGCCCGGTCAATCTCCGCTTATCACAATGATTCTCCATACAGGATCAAAGTGATACCTCCTAAATCCTGGGTTTTGGATCTATGAGATAGATCTAATTGGATGTTAGGATTCTCACTAGTTGTAGTGAGATGGTATCAATCGATCCTGGGGAGAATCACTGGAAGCGTTCCAGGGTGATAAAGACGACTGAATGTCAGTCACAGGCATTGTCTTTACCCTCAGTAAAGGGACGGTATGTTGGAAGAGTTCCAAGCTAGATATCGTGGCATACTAGACGATAAAGGCTGAATATATCGCTACTTAAGATGCTACCAAAGAGG
This sequence comes from Agapanthus africanus, assembly GCA_030015575.1. Lineage (NCBI taxonomy): Eukaryota > Viridiplantae > Streptophyta > Magnoliopsida > Asparagales > Amaryllidaceae > Agapanthus > Agapanthus africanus. The sequence goes on from CM057343.1 coordinate 127,997,593, forward strand.
CAGTCTGGGTGTATATTGGTTCATGAGATGAACTTTGTTCCTCCCATTGTGTGACAATGGAGTTGTGGCTTATGCCAAGGAACGCAGGTCCCATCAGTGATCCAGACATATTCTAAGGCAGTATCACCTGATCATGGAGATAGTTGATCTCCAGGGAGATCGAGGTTAGGAGAGTAGACTCAGAGGACAACACAGCGGATCCACTCACAAAGGCCTGTTCCCAGAGAGAGACTTTTATGGGATGGTTGAGTATGAGATACTACAACCACTGCTATCAGATGGCCCTAGTGCAAGTGGGAGATTGTTAGTTATATGTATGCCCTAGAGGCCATTACTGTACATAGGATGTATATTGTAGTGGATGCTGGGACATATATAGGGAGGACTTTCTTGCTCGACATGATAGTATGCTATCTGGTTGAACTTTACCTTAACGTGTATACTGATTGTCTCTCTGTTACATGTTGGTAAAGCCCTTAGGATGTGTGCTTGACTACCTGGACTATGATGCGGATCATACTGGTGGGGACATGGTAGTCCATAAGTACATCCTTCAAAGTCCCTAGTCGAGGGTGTATCGAGACGGGGCATCGATATACCAGAGTAGACTAGCGTATACCTTCTCGACCCATACAGATGGGCGATGGATGATCCCATATCCATCGGTGTTTGACATCAGAGATGATATACGGGTGCTCAGTAGAGACTGGGTACACTGGACGGACTCGCCGAGAACTCCCAGATGGTATTATACCTCACGTCAGATGGCAGTTCTCTGGTGACACTGGTACAGAGTAGTCTGTTGACCCGAGATCGTCATAGAGTCTTGTGTGGTTCCTACTGTGCTTTGATTTCCATCTTACCACATCCAAGAGGGCGTGCAAAACGGTGGTTTTTGGGTACAGTCCCGGGTCACATGGAGGCAATGAGCGATAGGAGGGGATTCGTCTCTCCCGGTATAGGGAGTTGATGTTGTGCTGTGTTCGATTGGCTATAACAGGAAATCCCTGGCCAGGGTTGCTGAGATTTACTGGTAAGTGTTACCAGTAGTTTCTCAAATTGTTATAGACCTCATATCGACACGACTTATCGAGCTATTAGGGTCTGACGTTTACCACCCCTAGGCAAGATATGCGACATATCAGACGATCAGACCGGACTATACGGTAGTGTTACTGGTCGGATTCACTGGAGTGTGAGCGGGCTTGCTCGTCGATCTTCAGATCGCTCAATACCCGGGTGCCCGTTACGTTTAGCAGACCGCTTGCGGCTTGTGGGTGATTGATATGATCATCACCTGCTGCCGGTGTATTGACGAGTCTTTAGAGTCCTACACAGAGGTTTCCTGGCTCAAGCGAAACGAAATAGGAGCGCATATGAGATATGTGCGGGACCGAGAATAATACGGTATGTGATACTGTATTCGATTCTCGCGATGTGACATTGATCGGTTATATGCGATATAGCCGGGTTATCGGATCAAGTGTTGATTCGATAAGTTGTTACTAATGATACCTGTCGGTTTTGTGCGACATGACCGGATCATTGAATCAAGTGTTGATTTAATGATTTAATGTATAATTATATATTTGATATATTACTTTGCATTAACTAGTATTGGTTCACTTTAAATGGATTTTCTCACTCGGATGTGTGCATTACATATGCGATATGATTTTGTGCACTTGATTGTATCATGTTTGATGATACATGTTTACTTGGTTAAGTGCAAAGAATTAAACCATGGTTAAAAGAATGGCTAGGGTTTCATTTCCTTTATTTATTCATTTATTTATTTATTTATTCATTTTGGAAAAGAAGAGAAAAGAATGGTTGCTAGTTTTGGAGTTTAGTTGAAGCTTCATGAAGTTTTGATCAAGTCAACCATTCTTATCTCATCCTTAACCCTAACCATTCCCACTAACCATGATTCATTCTCTACACTTGACTCTAGTTAACATTATGATAAGTATTGATTTTTCTATTGTTTTTTAATTAACTTATCATATATTTCTTTCTTCTTCTTCTTCATGAGCAAGGAAGAAAATGCTTTCTTCATCAATGGTGATTGATGATAAAGAGTGAGAAATCCAAATCTAAAGTCTACCCACTTCCTATTTCTTCATCCTCTACCTCTTGCCAAGTAGTAGAGTGTGTTCTCTTCACAAGTTTTTGGACTTGGTGAAGTCGGAGCTTGATTTAGCGATGCCTCGACGTAGATCATCTTCGGCACGTCGTCGATGACCTAGCCCGCTTCTTCTCCGATGAAGCCGACGCAAGAGCCCGGATTTCGGATTTGTACAGTGGAGATGACTTCTTCATGGAGCTATGGAGGTGGACAAACGGATCTACAAAGGTTGTATATCCGTATCCCTTAGTTAACTGTTAACTAGATTACTTTTTCGCCTAGATTTCTAGCAAACGATCCGTAGTCGGGTCTCTCGGCACCTAGAATTTTTGAAAATGGCATGTTCGATGCCTTGTGAGACCTCACTAGTGTGCCTAGGAACCCTACAGTTATAGGCTAATGGTTCTATTCAGGATTAAAGTCTACGATAGCGCCGGTTTCAAATTTAGAAAAAGTTTTCGTTTCCGCATTTTGGCCTCGGATCGACGACTAGGGCGCTACCGTAGACCTACACGAAACCCTGCACGTAAAACCATACGACCTCTATATCGTTTCGCCCGAACCAGGGAAACTTTCTGTGTGGGACTCTAAAGACTCGACAGTACACTGACAGTAAGTTTAACCACAAGTCCGTCAGTGGCACTAGCTGTACGTAACGGCTATCCAGGTACCTGTCAAAAAGAAGGCTGATGTGCAAACTCATCCGAACCCCTACCAAGCCTGTCCGTGACAATCTTCGTACAGTCCGGTCTGTTCGTCTGAGAGCATCGCATGCCAGGTCTAGGGGTGGATCACGCCAGATTCTTAATAACCTAACAAGTCATGCTGATGTGGCTCAAGACCATCCAAGAATTTACTGGTCTAACTACCAGTAATTCTCAATCTGCCCTGGATAAGGACTTATGGTGTTGGCCAACTAAACACAGTGCTGTTGGGTTATGCAAGCGCCCCGGCGATCAAACCGTGGCCATTGCGGAATAAAATTATAAAAAAACCGGCGCTAGAATAACCCGATAATCCGGATCGACCCATAAGCCCTAGATAACAAAATATGTAAAGGAGATAGAATGGTTATACCTATTGGCTATAGCACCCTCAAGGCAATTATCTTAATCGCAGACAGGTGATTATGATGATTGAGGGAGGACCTATACCGGTAGAACAGTCTTACTCGAGATGTTAGTATGCTATCTTGTTTATCTTTATCATCATGTACATATTGATAGATCCTATAGGTTTCTTGCTTGACTACCAACATTATGATGGAGATCATACATGTGGGAGCTGGGGGTCTATAAGCACATCCTTAAATGTTCCTAGTCGTGGGAGTATCGAGACTGGGTATCGATACTCCAGTGTAAACTAGTGTATACTGATCGAGACCCCGACGAGGGGCGGTGGCCAGGTCTCACAAGCCATTGGTGTTAGTTAGTCACCTAAGATAGTATACAGGTGCTCATTGGGTTATGAGTACACTCGATGGACTCGCCAGGAACATGCTAGTTGGTATTATACCTATTTTCAGATAGCAGTTCCAAGGTGACATGTGTACAGGTTAGTCTGTCAACCTGAGATCGTCATTTGTCTCGTGTGAGTTCCCACTGTGCTTTGATTACTACTCTACCACGACTCAAAGGAGTCGTGCAAACAGGTTCTAGTTGGGTACAGTCACGAGCCACATGGAGGCAGTGAGCGGATCGTCGGGGATTCGTCTTTCCCGGTATTCGGGGTTGATGTCGCGTTGTGCATGGGTGGCCATCACCAGAAATCCTCGGCCGGGGTAGACGAGAATTACTGATCCAGAATCGGTAGTTTCTCAGGTGGTGATGGGTTTTATACCGACACGAATTATCGCGTTATTAGGGGTCTGACTTTATCCACCCCCTAGACTCGATATGCTATACTCTTAGATGAACAGACCGAACTGTACGGATATAGTCATTGTCAGGCTCATTAGGGGTTTGGATGAGTTTGCTCATCGGCCTTCCATTCTCTCAATACCTGGGAAGCCGTTACGTATAGCTAGTGCCGCTGACGTGCTCGTGGTTAAACCCACTGCTAACGTATTGACGAGTCTTTAGAGTCCCTCACAGAGGGTTTTCACGGTTCAGGCGATATGGTGTAGATGACGTATGTTGGTATATATAGGTGTCCGATTAAATATGTGTACAGGCTGTACAGACTTTAATCGGACGGTTCATAATACTAGCGGTTTTGGAATAAGCTGGATTATTAAATCAGGTTTTGATTTAATAATTTATATATATGTATTCTAGTATTATTGTTCAATATTCTTTTTCTCTCTTGGTTTTTCGTATTTTTGATATGAATACGCGTATATATATTTCGATACGTGTACCAGGTTGTATTCCGTATTTATACGGAATTGTTTCTTGAAGATTGGACACCTCATTTGTATGATTTCCTTTTTTAGAAAATCATTTGTTCTACAAATGAGGTGGAGGGGGTGAGGTGGCATGAACATTGTTTAGCATGTAGAGAGGTATGGCCATGCAATTGTTTATTGGAAAATGATGGAGATATTTTTCATTTGTGAGAGAGAGAGGGGAGGGGCGGCCACTTCTTGACTTGGGCTTGCTCATTATTTTCTTCACTTGCTTTCTTCACTTGCTCACTCTTTCATTCTCATTCACTTCAACACTTAGCCATTTCTTTAGTGGCTCATGCCACTTGGTTTACTCACCTCCTCTTCATCTTCTATAGTTGCTCATGGAGCATTTGTGATGAGAGAAATATTATAGTGACACATTCCTACACCTCCACTCTCCATTGCTAGCAACCTTGGAGCGTCATTTGCCTCGCTTGACGAGGCTGAAGCCTGCGCCGTTTCTCTCAGGTGGATCATCGTAGATGGAGGAAGACCGGCAACCAAACTCGATCTAGACGACCACTAGGAGCTTGAGAAGATGGTTGAAAACCGAAAGACACGGATCAACTCAGTATAACCATTCTAACTTCTTTATATATGCTTGCTAGTATAGGGTTTAGGGTAGATCCAGGTATCGGGTCATGGTAGCGCCAGTTTAGTAAATTTTTGTTCCGCATTTGGCCACGATTTGATGGCCGGGGCGCTGCTGTAACCCAACATGGTATCAGAGCCAACCTTTAAACCATAAGCTAGCTTGTTTAGACGATGTTAAAGTATCAAAACCAAAACAACCATGAAACAGTGCACAACACATTCTAATCTCTTCAAAAAAAAATTTTAGTAACTGCAGAAGACTATTTGTATGACCACAAGAGCACATACCAAATACGAACCCATTCCACCCATTTTGGAATGAGCACATTGAGGAATTTTCCGAGCCGGCCGGCCTGGGGAGGGAGTTTGGGCTTCGTATTTTTTGTGTGGTTTGGTCTCTGGAATATTGGTGCAATGGAATTGGTTGTTTTTCCCAGTTTGGATATTTTGTTATCTATTGTTCAGGGGCTATTCGGGGTGTTTCGAAGTCCATAATCCTTCACCGGGAGTGATCTTTTTAGCAAAGGTTTTCAAAACTATATATTTATAAAAGCTACTAGGTTTCTTCAACGATATCAAGTTCATTACATTAAAGGTTTTTCGCCAAAAACCATTCATAGCCCTCCGTCATTTCAAACGGGTAGCACTTAGTATTCATGCTATGTATGTTGGCCTACGTCAAGGCATAATGTATGGTAGCTATTTGTTACTTTTCTGTTGCATAGATAGATGCGTTGGTTTGGGATAGTCGTAATACTTTGTTGGCCTATGTCAAGGGTATGTACGTGTGGGTTCAAATTAACTTTGACAATGACGGGTAGAACTTGGCATGTGACTTATGATTTGTTGGCCTACATCAAGGTCATAAGAGCATGGGATAAAAATCACATCGTGAGTTTCAAACATACAGGAAACTTGTCAGGCATCCGCATACCTTCTGGAGTGTGATAACTTAAGTGGATTCCATCAAGTTATCATGCGATGATAGTTGGATCCCGATTCTCACTGATGAGTAGGATTACTCCTCGGTTGATTTTAGATGATCCCGACTAATTCTCCTTTTGGGTTTGGAGGAGAATTCGGGGAAACAGTGGGAACCATCCTGATTAGATAAAGTGAATAAACATTCTGATCTAGGTTAGAGTGCACGCTGAGAGTTTCTTTTCTCTTTCTCTCTCTGGCAGTGACCATGGCCTGACCTTAAACTAAAATTCATAAACTGAGTTAACCGAACCTTCTTAAAACACTTTGGATTTTCGGAATGTCACGGTGTCGCATATATCATTGCCACTTCTATATCACCTTTGCATTTCTTCACAACACCCCGTATCATTATGAACATCCACTCCTATTGGATAAATCCATCGTATAGTTACATACAAACTCGAAGGAACTTATTCCAGATTAGAGGATGAATTCTGGTTCTGGAGAGATTGAATAAGATTATTCGGTTGTCTTCTCCCTTTACCTTCTCTCAGGTTGTGAGGGATCCTAGGATTAGGAGAGGGTACGCCTATTGAGCTTATTGGATAGTCTTCCTCCAAACCATAGGCAGGTGCCGAACGGTAGGGAAGGATGAAAAACAATTAGCCTAAGTGTGGTGTACAGAAGATAATAAGTAAAGACAAATAAAGGGATCAGAATAATGGCAAAGAAAATTGCGACTGCTATCATTCACAACAAAAAAGTGTATACCTCTGCCACTCCCACATCCACTTTGTATTTCTCTAGAACACTTTGTATCACTACGAACGTCCGTAATGCTTGGACATGCCATCGTATAGTTACATACAAACTCGAAGGAATTCGTTCCAGATTCGAGGATGGTTTTCGGTTCAGGAGAAATAGAATAGGAATATTCAGATGTCCTTTCCCATTGCCTTCTCTCAGGTTGCAAGGGCTCCTGGCATAAGAAGTGTACACCTATTACGCTTATTGGATAGTCTTCTTCCAAACCTTAGGCTGGTGCTGAAGGGTAGGGAAGCAAAAAAACCAATTAGCCTGAAAAAGGTGTACAGAAGGTAATAAGTAAAGTCATAATAAACGGATTGGAGTGAGGGCATGGAAGTATACGGCTCCAGTCATAAATCAGGATAGTTGAAGAGGCATTACTAGGAATACCCGGTTAACCCTTCGAAACATTTTCATGTTTCAGTTCACTATGCGATATTAATTGAAAACTGTTTTTCCAAATTGGATTCTAACTCCAGGGTATGTACTTACCAGATCAATTTCTCACATCTGTATAGTGTCACAGATGGTGAGTGGGAGTAAGATATTGGAAATTAGTTGAATATATCCTCATTATATCGGAATTTGTTGTAATTGGTGATATTTGAGGAAATCACCTGGGTTTTGCCTGACGGCAAATATTTGGTTTTGAATATCTTTTGTTATGCACCAATTTCAAACTGATATATCTGTACGTTTATTTTATATAGTGAGATATAACTTTTTGAAATTATGTCAGTGACATTTACCAATATCAGTTGATGGTTAGGTAAGGTGCATTCAATAGCGGTGTAATTCTTCTTAACCATAGTACAGTTTTCAACCTACGACGCACAGGGTTTGAGTTGTTAAATTCAGTGGACTTATACAAAGTATTGTATGTTGTCCAGTGTCCATTAGGACAAAGGGGTTGGTACTCGTACTATATTCTGATTACTTATGACTTTTCTATTTCTGGACAAGTATTTCGTTGAAATGCAAGGTCTGGATATTGAGAAGTTATAGGTATAAGAATAAAGTGGAGAACCATTTGTTGGAAGTATCAGGATTCTTCGAGTTAGTCGAAGATGTAGATACTTGTGTTTGGTATTCCGTTGATAGTAATGGTTTTGAGAACTTGCTTCTCTTTCGGGTTGCTCATATATGGATGCACTCCTAGTTAAGTAATGCTGATTGGCCACATTCCATTTGGTTGATATGCACTGGAGACAGCTGCATGATTTTGAATCTGGTTCCAATAAAATTAGTGCCTTTGTTTCTATATGGTATATAGAATCAATTTTTATCTTAACGATGTTAAAATATAGGGAGTTGTCCGGCTGATGCTTAAAACCAGAATCTGGACAAACTCAAGGCACATTTCAATAATGGCCATTTGTGGGTTATTCCGGGCTTTGACGAGGGTTAACTTTCTACCATCAGGAAGATCAATAGTGATATTGTTCTTGACTCGCCACATTTTTAGTAAAATGGAATTTTTTCTAGAAAACTAAACTGGGAGTATGGTAGAACTGGAAGTAATTCTAGAACCACAAACGATTACTGAAAATTTAATAGAACCTAAGGATTCAATTAGATTTGACACTCCATTAGCCATTTTGCAGTTTTGGTGGGTAACCTCAGGCACCCGAGAGGTACTTCCGTCTTCTCAGAGACGGTGACAGGGAGGTTCTTGTTTACCCAGACTTGCCATTGCTGCTGTTCTAGACTATAAGACCGGGCAGGAGGATGAGTATAACGTCGTTCTAAACTAGATTTAGAAGTGCACGTGTATATAACTCAGCCAGAGGGTTGTTGTAGTCAATTGGAGCAATGGAAGCATAGTGGGCAAGTAGCTTATGTCTATTTTAGACTAAAGCAGGTATAGAGGAAATAGATCATTTATTTTTGATATGACGGTCATAGGCTTTGACTTTATCAGAATAGGAGATGGATCTGGTAAAAAGCTAGTAGGGTGTGATGTCCTGGTATTTGGGATGACATGCACTTTATAGGAAGTGAAATTCCTATACTACGATTGGTTATACTGTGGTTGTCACACAGTTGTTTCTCCACATAGGACATCGATATAATATCAGCTTTTCTGGTTACTAGATCTATGGTTTTAGATCTAGATTTAGGGAGTGTCCCAATTTGAGTACTCGACACTATTCTAAAGTATTTTAGAATGGACGACTTCTGGCATGGTGGTGTACCTGCAGATGATGGAGTCCCCCTTTTTAAAGGTGTCTTACAGGCTAAAGGGGAGAGGGATCTGCATTATTAACATATCACTTACTTAGGCAGTTGACTTAATCATGAAATGTCAAGTACCACACCAGATGTTGTTTTTGCACTAGCTGTAATAAACATATATTAATCCAATCCTGGAGAAATGTAGGGAAGCAGTTTATGAACATAAATGGATGTTTTAGAGATATGGTTACGGCAGTCTCTTTCAGGAGACGATTATCATTTCAGGCTTCCAAGGTGACCTGGATGACAGAGTGGTTGTCTGAGTTATAGTTTTTCCCTCTTCTGAGGGATAGTATGTTGGACAGGTGGTCCAAGAGGATACTGAGGATGGCATGGCGCGGTATACTGATTAAGTTCAGTGGACGATACAGTCTAAGAAGTTTTTTAGATTTGGAGTTCATTTGTGTACTGGGTCCCGTCAGGTATCCAGATATATTCTAAGACAGGTATTGCTCCTTTCGGGAGATAGCTTTCTCTGCGAATTTGAGATATAGAGAGATACAGAAAGAAACATTGGAGTGGATCTACTCACTGAGGCTATTTCTCGAACACAATAGTTTCACAAACGAGCTTTGTGAAACTTCTTAGTAGAGTAGTTGGGTGTTCGGTATCACACGAGCTATGAGTATGCGACACCGCAATAATTGGCCTTAAGTGCAAGTGGGAGATTGTTGGCTATAGTGCCCTCAAGGCAATTATCGTAGTCGCAGGCATGTTATTATGATGATTAAGGGAGGACCTCTACCGGTAGAACAGTCTTACTCGAGATGATAGTATGCTATCTGGTTTGTCATTATCATCATGTACATGTTGATAGAGCGCATAGGAATCTTACTTTACTACCAGCATTATGATGGTGATCATATATATGGGAGCTGGGGGTCTATATGCACATCCTTAAATGTCCCTAGTCGTGGGAGTATCGAGACTGGGCATCGATACTCCAGTGTAGACTAGTGTTTATTGACCAAGACCCTGACGAGAGGTAGTGGCCAGGTCTTATAAGCCATTGGTATTAGTTAGTCACCTAAGATAGTATATCGGTGCTCATTGGGTTATGAGTACACTGGATGGACTCGCTCGGAACATGCTAGTTGGTATTATACCTATTTTCAGATAGCAGTTCCTAGGTGACATGTGTTTAGGTTAGTTTGTCGACCGGAGATCGTCGTTTGTCTCGTGTGAGTTTCCACTGTGCTTTGATTAGTACCCTACCACGGCTTAAAGGAGTCAAGCAAACAGGTTTTAGTTGGGAACAGTCCCGAGCCACACGAAGGCAATGAGTGGATCGTCGGGGATTCGTCTCCCCGGTATTGGGGGTTGATGTCACGTTGTGCACGGGTGCCCATCACCAGAAATCCTCGACCGGGGTAGACGAGAATTACCGATCCAGGATCGATAGTTTTTCAGGTGGTGATGGGTTACATACCGACACGAATGATTGCGTTATTAGGGGTCTGACTTTATCCACCCCCTAGACTCGATATGCGATACTCTTAAACGAACAGACCGGACTGTATGGATATTGTCACTGTCAGGCTCAGTAAGAGTTTGGATGAGTTTGCTCGTCGGCCTTTCTTTTGCTCAATACCTAGGTAGCCGTTACGTACAGCTAGTGCCGCTGACGTGCTCGTGGTTAAACCCACTGCCAGCGTATTGAAGAGTCTTAGAGTCCCTCACAGAGGATTTTCATGGTTCATGCGATATGGTGTAGATGACATATGCTGTTACATACAGGTGTTCGATTAAACATGTGTACAGGCTTCACAGACTTTAATCGGACTGTTGATAATACTAGCGGCTTCGGATTAAGCCGGATTAATAAATCAGGTTTTGATTTAATAATTTATTTATATGTATTTGTATATATGTATTCTAGTATTATTGTTCACTATTCTTTTTCTCTCTTAGCTTTTCGTATTTTTGATACGAATACGCGTATATGTATTTCGATACGTGTACCGGGTTGTATTCTGTATTTATATAGAATTGTTTCTAGAAGATTGGACACCTCATTTGTATGATTTCCTTTTTTAGAAAATCATTTGTTTTATAAATGAGGTTGAGGGGGTGAGGTGGCATGAACATTGTTTAGCTTGTAGAGAGGTATGGGCATGCAATTTTTTATTGGAAAATGATGGAGATATTTTTCATTTGTGAGAGAGAGGGGGCAGCCACTTCTTGACTTGGGATTGCTCATTATTTTCTTCACTTGATTTCTTCACTTGCTCACTCTCACATTCTCACTCACTCCAACACTTAGCCATTTCTTTAGTTGCTCATGCTACTTGGTTTACTCACCTCCTCTTCATCTTCTATGGTTGCTCATGGAGCATTTGTGATGAGAGAAATATTATAGTGACACATTCCTACACCTCCACTCTCCATTGCTAGCAACCTTGGAGCGTCGTTGCCTCGCTTGGCGAGGCTGAAGCTTGCGCCGTTTTCCTAAGGTGGATCATCATAGATGGAGGAAGACCGGCAACCAAACTCGATCCAGACGACCATTAGGAGCTTGGGAAGATGGTTGAAAACCGAAGGACACGGATCAACTCGTTATAACCATTCTAACTTCTTTATATATGCTTGCTAGTATAGGGTTTAGGGTAGATCCAGGCATCAGGTCATGGTAGCGCCAGTTTAGTAAATTTTTGTTCCACATTTGGCCACGGTTTGATGGCCGGGGCGCTGCCGTAACCCAACAATACCGAATTGATCCGTGTCCTTTGGTCTTCATCCACCTTCCCAAGCTCCTAGAGGCTTCCTTGATCAACCTTGATCTCCGGTCTCCCTTCATCGAAGATGATCTACCCGAGAGTCTATGAATCGAGCTCCAACCTCATATTCGAGGTAACTAGGGTACCTAGTGTTGGCTATTGTGCCCTCAAGTCAATTATTGAATCGCAGACAGGCGATTGTGATGATTGAGGGAGGACCTATACTTGTAGAACAGTCTTACTCGAGATGATATTATGCTATCTGATTTGTCTTTATCATAATTACATGCTTCAGGTGGTATTACAGATCACTATTACATGTTGATAGAGCCCATAGGATTCTTACTTGACTACCGGCATTATGATAGCGATCATATAAGTGGGAGCTAGGGGTCTATAAGCACATCCTTAAATGTCCCTAGTCGTGGGAGTATCGAGACTGGGCATCGATACTCCAGTGTAGACTAGTGTATACTGATCGAGACCCTGACGAGGGGCGGTGGCAATGTCTCACAAGACATTGGTGTTAGTTTGTTCACCTAAGATAGTATACAGGTGCTCATTGAGTTATGAGTACACTGGACAGACTCGCCAGGACCTGCTACTTGGTATTATACTTATTGTTAGACAGCAGTTCTCAGGTGACATGTGTACAGGATAGTCTGTCGACCTGAGATCGTCATTTGTCTCGTGTGTGTTCCCACTGTGCTTTGATTACTATCCTACCACGGCTCAAAGGAGTCGTGCAAACATGTTTTAGTTCGGTACAGTCCCGAGCTACATAGAGGCAGTGAGCAGATCGTCGGGGATTCACCTTTCCCGGTATTTGGGGTTGATGTCGTGTTGTGCACGGATGGCTATCACCAAAAATCCTTGGCTGGGGTAGTCGAGAATTACCGATCCAGGATCGATATTTTCTCAGGTGGTGATGGGTTCATACCAACACTAAATGTCCCGTTATTAGGGGTCTGACATTATCCACCCCCCTAGACTCGATATGCGATAATCTTTGACGAACAGACCGGACTGTACGAATATTGTCACTGTCAGGCTCAGTAGGGGTTTGGATGAGTTTTCTCGTCGGCCTTCCTTTCGCTCAATACCTGGTAGCCGTTATGTACAGCTAGTGCCACTGACGTGCTTATGGTTAAACCCACTGCCAGCGTATTGACGAGTCTTTAGAGTCCCACACAGAAGGTTTTCACGGTTCAGACGATATGGTGTAGATGACGTATGTTGGTACATACAGGTGTCCGATTAAATATGTGTACAGGCTGCACAGACTTTAATCGGATGGTTGATAATACCAGCGGCTTTGAATTAAGCCGGATTATTAAATCAGATTTCGATTCAATAATTTATATATATGTATATATATATATATATTCTAGTATTATTTTTCACTATTCATTTTATCTCTTGGCTATTCGTATTTTTGTACGAATACGCGTATATGTATTTCGATACGTGCATTACTATCTGTGGCAGTGAATGTCATTAGAGTGGTACAACTCGTCTAATTGCTATATGTTCTTTTAGACGGGTTTGCGAACGTGACATTTACGTTGATGTTCTGTGTTGTGCTGTTATTGTGGTTGGATCGTCGTGGTGGGTAGCTTGGGTGCAAGTACTGTTTAGTTTCATTTGTACATTTGATATTGCGGGGAAAGCATCCGACATGTGGACTGCCGTCACTGACAGTTTGTATATTATTTGTTTGGGGCACGACCGGGTTGAGGTCGATGTCACCCTTGTACATATTATTTTCTTTTCTGTACTAGGATTACCCCGGGATGGAGTGCACGAATAGCCGGATTCTAGAGGGCAACGGGTCCACATCTCATGGCGTTGAGACGGAGGGGAACTTACTCTAGAATTGGCGGGCTATTCGCCGCACTCGTAGGGGTATATGTTGACCCACGGAGGGGTGCCCAAGTTACCCGATTCCGTGAAGTGCCGAGTGACCTATTCACGTTATTGATTGGGGTTACCTCGCTTCTGGGATTGGTGGGTAACTTGCCGCACTCGTAGGGGTCTAGGTTTTCATTGCACAGGTTATCCAAACGACAGAGAACGTCGGGTCTCATTTGCGGCTCAAGTGAAACCCGGATTCCAGGATTATCCGCCACTCTGTGTTGCTTGGCTGAGATATTGTGATGTTGCTTTATATCATGCTTGGGATGAATGTTATATATATATTTATATATACTAGTAGATTTTGTATATGTTTTGCACCCGCGCTAGTCCAGTCCCCGCTCTATCGTTAGTTAAATAACCAAACGAGTGATGACAGGACCCAGTGGCGAATGTGGATGGCATATACGTACATCAAATTATTGTTCTTTTCTGGTGTGATTAATTGATGGGACTGCATTGATTTTGATCAATGCAAGGATAAAACAAACCTATATATGATGTTGTTGGAACCGAGTTTTAAAAACTGACATTACAGACGTTCTCTTTTGCTTTGCGTAGTGGTATTCGATTGGGAATATCCTGCACCTCATTCAACAAGGCAAGGGCCGAGATCCCTTCATCGGGAGTGACCCCTTGAGCAAAAGTTTGCATCAACGTAATAACTTTACTATAGTCGATTCTTTCTCTTTGTATCGTGGTATTCAGTTTGGAATATCCTGCACCTCATTCGACGAGGAAAGAGCCGAGATCCCTTCACCGGGAGTGACCTCTTTAGAAAAAGTTTTCATCACTATATATTTGTAAAACCACTTGGATTCCTTCAACGATATCAAGTTCATTACGTTAAAGGTTTTTTGCCAAAACCAGCCGTAGCCCTCCGTCATTTCAGATTAGTATTTCTTAGTATTCGTGGTACGTATGTCGTACATTGCTGAGGCATAGTATTCGGTAGCTCTATAATGCTTTTATGTTGTATGGATATGTGGATTGGTTAGGACAGTCGTACGGCTATGTTGGCATTGTCAAGGACTCATACGGATGGGTTAAATGCAATCAAGATAATGATGGGTTAAACTTGACTAGGACTCTTTAATATGTTGGTATTATCAAGATCACTTGGGTCCTAGGGGTAAAAACACACATCGGGAGTTTCAAACATACAGGAAACTGGCCAGGCATGTGCATACCTTCTGGAGTATGGTGACTTAAGTGGCTTTCATCAAGTTATCATGCGATGATAGTTGGATCCCGATTTTTACTGATGAATAGGATTACTCTTCGGGTGATTTTAGATGATCCCGACTAATTCTCCTTTTTGGGTTTGGAGGAGAATTCGAGAAAATAGTGGGAGCCATCCTAATTAGATAAAGTGATTAACCATTCTAATTTAGGTTAGAGTGCATGCTGAGTGTTTATTTTCCCTCTCTTTCAGGCAGCGACCATGGCCCGAACCTTGACTAAAACTCATGAATCAAGTTAACCGAACCTTCTTAAAACATTTTGGATTTTTGGAATGTTACGGTGTCGTATATATCATTGCCACTTCTATATCACCTTTGCATTTCTCCAGAATACCCCGTATCATTACAAACATCCAATCCTATTGGATAAATCTATCGTATAGTTACAACACGCTGATAACAAAAGAAAGAAGAAAGCAGAGAGATTGTAAGTGCACGGCGGCGCCCCCGGCCGTCAATCCGACGCCGGAATGCGGAAGCGGTGAATAACTTAAATTTTGCGGACTTAGCAATCCGGCACCACCGCGCACTTTAACCCGGATCGAACCATTAACTAGTCCTAGCTAACTACAAGATGGGAATAGAGATATACCGACGATCCAAGTCCCTCCGTCTTCTCGTCATGGTCCCGATCTCCTGCGGAATGTCCCGTCTCCTCCTCGTCGCCGAAGTGCACCACATCGCCTACATCGTTTACGGGCTCCCACCTCAATGCCGAGGCAACTCGGGCACGAAGCCGCTACTCGACGTGCCCAAGATTCGCTGTAGAATATCAAGTGGAGAAGTCTCATTTGGGGTTTATGGAGATGCCTTTGTGGTGGAGAATGAAACAAGGACAAAATGTGGAGGAGCTTGGGTATTTTGGAGCATGATATGAACAAAATACCCACACCCAATTTTGGACAGCCCCTATAGGACTTGGCCGGCCACCACTAGTGAGGAGAGGAGAGAATGAATGGGAGAGGCAAATGAAAATGAAAAGACCATCTCAATAATACAAGGGAGAGAGAGAGAAGGCTATCATGCAAAAGGAAATCATGAGAACCAATGATGACAAGGCAAAACCAACACTCAACTCAACTATCATCAACATGCATGATGGCTTTCAAAGTCAATCCATCATGAGAAGGAGAAGACAATGATGGTGCTCATCATGAAAACCATCATGATAAAACAAAGATGCAAAGACCCCCTCCACAAATGCCTATTTGCAACAATGCAAATAAGCCCTCCTCCACCAATCTTCGGCCAATGAACGGAACAATAGAAATCGGCTGAAACGGAAAGCAAACTGGCAACTCCAGAAAACTGGTCCCATAATAAATTACAGGAAAACCCCGATACTGTGCATACACACCCGCATCTGTATTTCGACCGAAATACAAATGCAATGAGACAAAATCCACACTGTACTATACTAGGATCCGGCTTATACCAAAGCCGGCTAGTAATATCCGTTCGATCCTGATCCGTGCAATACCGCACGTATCTGATCGAACCCTGCCATATAACCATACGGCCTATAGTACAGACTGTCCGATCCTGATCCGTGCAATACCGCACGTATCTGATCGGACCCTGCCATATCTCCATACGGCCTCTACAACCTTTCGCCCGAAAGCTGAGTAACTGAAATGTGGGGGACTCTAAAGACTCATCAACACCTTGGTTGTGGATTTAACCACTAGCACGTCAGAGGTATAAGCCAATACGTAACGGGCTACCAAGTATTGACTAAAAGGGACGTCCATGAGCGAACTCAGCCTGACACCCTACTGAGCCTGTCAGTGACAATATCCATGCAGTCCGGTCCGTTCGTCTATGAGCATCGCATGGCGGGCCTAGGGGGTTGGTAAAAGTCAGACCCCCAAAAGCGGTACAAGTCGTGTCGGAGTGTAGCCCAGAACACCCTGAGATACTACCGGAATACCTACCAGTAAATCTCCTTGCCTTGGCCAAGGACTTTGTGTAATGGCTCTCCTAGACACAGCACGACCTCACCCCCAATACCGGGAGAGACGAACCCCTGAAGATACGCTCACTGCCTCCATGTGGCTCGGGACTGTACCCAACTAAAACCTGTTTGCACGACTCCTTTGAGCCGTGGTAGGGTAGTAATCAAAGTACAGTGGGAACTCACACGAGACAAATGACGATCCCCAGGTCGATGAACTAACCTGCACACATGTCACCAGGGAACTGCCATCTGACGTCTGGTATATGACCAACTAGCATGTTCCCGGCGAGTCCTGTCCGGTGTACTCATAACCCAATGAGCACCTGTATACATCTTAGGTGATCCAACTGACACCAGTGGCTTGTGAGACCGGCCACCGCCCCTCGTCGGGGTCTCGACTGTATACACTAGTCTACTAATGGAGTATCGATGCCCGGTCTCGAAACTCCCACGACTAGGGACCTTTTAAGGATATGCTTGTAGACCCCCAGCTCCCACTTATATGATCGCCCTCATACTGCTGGTGGTCAAGCAAGAATCCTAGGGGCTCTATCAACGTGTAATAGCGACGTGTCAGGTCACCTAAAGCAGTACACGATGATAAAGGTAAACCAGATAGCATACTATCATCTCGAGTAAGACTGTCCTACCGGGATAGGTCCTCCCTCAATCATTACAATCACGTACCTGTGACCTAATAATTGACTCTGAGGGCACTATCTCCAACAATCTCCCACTTGCACTCAAGGCTAATTATTGCGATGTCGCATACTTACAGCCCGTGTGATACCGAACATCCAACTCCTCTACTAGTCAGTCTCACAAAGCTCGTTTGCGGAACTATTGCGTTCGAGGAATAGCCTCAGTGAGTGGATCCGCTTAGTTGTTTCTTTCTATGTCTCTCTATATCTCAAGTTCGCGGAGAAAGCCATCTCCCGAAAAGAGCAATACCTGTCTCAGAATATTTCTGGATGTCTGATGGGACCTAGCTCATAAATGAACTCCAAATCCAAACTTCTTAGACTGTATCGTCAACTGAACTTAATCAGTATCCTGCGCGCCATGCCTCCATCAGTATTGCCTTGGACCACCTGTCCAAAATACTTCCCCTCATCAGAAGGAAAAACTATAACTCTGACAACCTCCTTGTCGTCCATGTCACCTTGGAAGCCTGGAATGATAACTGTCTCCCGAATAAGGCTGTCGTTATCATATCCCTAGAACATCCATTTATGTTCTAAAACTGCTTCCTACGGTTTCTCCAGGATTGGATTAATGTCAACTTATTGCATCTAGTGCAAGAACAACATCTGGTGTGGTACTTGACATCTCATGATTGACTCAATTGCCTGAGCAAGTGATCTGCCAATCATGCACATCCCTCTCCCCTTTAGTCTGTAAGACAGCTTCAGAGAGGGTGACTCCATCACCTGC
This sequence comes from Agapanthus africanus, assembly GCA_030015575.1. Taxonomy (NCBI): domain Eukaryota; kingdom Viridiplantae; phylum Streptophyta; class Magnoliopsida; order Asparagales; family Amaryllidaceae; genus Agapanthus; species Agapanthus africanus. The sequence continues at coordinate 128,015,936 of CM057343.1, forward strand.
AGGTACACTACCGTGCCAGGAGTCGTCCATCCTAAACACTCTTAGAATGCTGTCAAGTATCCTGATTCGGAAACCACCCAAATCTAGATCTAATACCATAGATCCAGTAACCAGTATGTCTGATATAATGTCCAAGTCCTGTGTGGAGAAACCACTGTGTGACGACCAAAGTATAACCGATCGTAGTGTAGGAGTTTCTTTTCCTACTCTGTGTATATCATCCAAATACCAGGATATCACACCCTACTACCTTCTCAACAGATCCATCCCCTATTCTGATTAAGTCAAACCCATGATTGTCACGTCAGAAATAGATGATCTATCTCCGCTACATCTGCTCTAGTCTATAAATAGACATAAGCAACCTGTCCACCAATGCTTCCGCTGCTCCCACTGACTACGACAACCCTCTGGCAGAGTCATATAGACGTACACTTCTAAAACTGGTTTAGAACGACGCTATACTCATCCTCCCGACGGGTCTCGTAACCTGGAACAACAGCAATGGCAATTGTGGGTAAACAAGAACTTCCCTGTCACCGTCCTTGAGGCTACCGTAGTGCCTCTCGGGTGCCTGAAGTTACCCACCTTATCTGCGGAGTGGCCAATGGAATGTCAATCCAGATTGAATCTTTAGGTTCCTTATCAAATCTTCAGTAATCGTTTGTGGTTCTGGAATCACTTCCAGTTCTACCATACTCCCACTACTGTTTTCTGAAAAAATCCATTTTTAATAAAACTGTGGCGAGTCTAGAACAATATTGCTATTGTTCATCCAGATGGCAGAAAATCAACCCTCGTCATAGCCTGGGTCAACCCACAAACAGCCATTACAGAAACGTGCCTTGAGTTGTCCAGTGTCTGGTTTTAATCATAAACCGGATAACTCCCCGTACCTTAACATCGTTAAGATACGAACTGTTCTATATCCCATATAGGACCAGAGGCACTGATTTGATTGAACCAGATCCAAATCTTGCAGCTGTCTCCAGCGCATGTCAACTAAATGGAAGGAGGCCGATCAGCGTTACTCAACTTAGGAATGCTTCCAATTATGAGTGACCTGAAAGAGATGCAAGTTCTCTTAGTCATTACTATCAACTGAACACCATACACAAGTATCTACATCTTCGATCTCTTTGAAGAATCCCGATACTTGCTATACCTGGTTCTCTACTCTATTCAAATACCTATAACTTCTCAAAATTCGGACCCTGTGTTTCCGCGAAACACCTGTCTAAAAACTAGAGAAGTCATAAGTAAACCGAATATAGTACGAGGACCAACCCCTCTGTCCTGATGGACCCTGGACAACATACAATCCTTTGTATAAGTCCCTTGAGTCTGATAACTCATTCACTGTGTGTCGTAGGTTGAAAACTGTACTTATGGTTAAGAAGAATTACACCGCTGTTTAATGCTCCTTACCTAACCATCCACTGATATAGGTAAATGTCATAGACATAATTTCAGAAAGGTATATCTCACTCTATGAAAATAGACGTACAGATATATCAATTTGAAATTGGTGCATAACAGCGGATATTCAAAACCAAATATTTGCCGACCGGCAAACAGCCCAGGTGATTTCCTCAAATATCAGGATAATCACCCAATTCCCAATAACTTACTCCCACTCATCATCTGTAAAACCATACAGATGTGAGAATCGTACCTGGTAAATATATACCCTGGAGTAAGTATCTAATCGGGAAATCAGTTTTCCTTTAACATTACACAGTGAAACTGAAACATTGAAATGTTCCGATGGGGTATTCTGGTATTCCTAGTAATGCCTCTTCCAGATTCACGACTGTAACCGTATAGTTCTTTGCCACCTCTCCAAATCCCTTCATATGTCTTTAGTCTTTACCTTCTGCACACCCTTTTAGGCCAAATGGTTTTCTTCCTTCCCTACCGTTCGGCACCAGCCTATGGTTTGGAAGAAGACTATCCAATAAGCATAATGGGTGTACTGTCCCAATCCTATGAACACTCGCAATGAGAGAGGGTGAAGATAAAAGACAACCGAATAAAGCTTATTCCTATTTCTCCTGAACCAGAATCCATCCCCGAACTGGAACCAGTTCCATTCGAGTTCGTATATAACCATACGATGGAGTATCCAAATAAACTGTGGATCTTCGTAGTGATACGGAGTGTCCTGGAGAAATACAAAGGTGATGTGGGAGTGGTAACGAAATATTTGGTTTAGTCGTGAATATCTGTTGCAATTTACTTTGCCCTCTTACTAATCCCTTGCTTTGTCTGAACTTAATACCTTCTGTACACCATCGTTAGGCTAATTGGTTTTCTTCATTCCCTACCGGTCGGCACCAGCCTAAGGTTTGGAAGAAGACAATCCAATTTGCGTAATAGGTGTACCACCCCTAAACTAAGGAGTACTCGTAACCTGAGAGAGGGTAAAAGGAAAAGACAACTGAATAATCCTATCCGTTTTCTCCAGAACCGGAAACCATCCTCGAATAAATTCTTTCGAGTTCGTATCTAACCATACGATGGTTTTGTCCAATGGAAGTGGATGTTCGTAGTAATACGGGGTGTTCTGGAGAAAAGGGTAAAAGTAGGAGTGGCAATGAGGTTCGCAACTCTAACAATCCAAAAGCCGGTGTTAAGAAGGTTCGGTCAACTTGGTCACTGAGTCATAGTCTTAGGGTCGGGTCAATGGTCACTGCCAAAGAGAGAGAGAAAAGAAACACTCAGCGTGCACTCTAACCTAGATCAGAATGGTTACCAATTTATCTAATCTGGAATCCTCCCACTGTACCTCAAATTCTCCTCCAAACCTGAAAGAAGAATTAGTCGGGGTTACCCGAGGAGTAAACTAACTCATCAGTGGGAATCGGGATCCAACTATCATTGCATGATAACGTGACGGAATCCGCTCACGCTATCACACTCCAGAAGGTATGCGCATATCTGGCAAGTTTCAGTTCTTTTGAAACTCCCGATGTGGATTTCTGCCCCATGCTCTTATGACCTTGACTTTGGCCAACATATCATAAGTCACATGTCAAGTTCTACCCGTCATTCTCCAGGTTAATTTGAATCCACCCGTACATACCCTTGACTTTGGCCAAAATGGCAGTACGACTGTCCCAAACCAACGCATCTATCTATGCTGCATATGAATACCCCAATAGCTACCAATCACTGTGCCTTGACTTTGGCCAACATACACAGCTTGAATACTATTGACCACCCATATGAAACGACGGAGGGCTACGAATGGTTTCTGGCGAAAACCTTTAACGTAATGAACTTGATATCGTCGAAGGAACGGATAGCTTTTAAAAATATAGTGACGAAAACCGTTGCTAAAGAGGTCACTCCCGGTGAAGGGATCTCGGCTCTTTCCCCGTAGAATGGGGTGCAGGATATTCCAAATGAATACCGCGATGCAAAGCAAAAGTAATCGGCTATAGTGAAGTTAATGCCCTGACGCAAACTTTTTGTCCAAGGGGTCACTCCCGGTGAAGGGATCTCGGCCCTTGCCTCGTCGACTGAGGAGCAGGATATTCCAATTGAATATCTCGATGCAAAACAAAAGTGAACGTCCTTGCAATAACAGCTTTTTGAAAAGTGTTCCAACAACATCGGATTAGGTTTGTTTTTAACTTGCATTGATCCGAATCAATGCAGTCCCATCAATTGATCACACCAAAAAGAACGAAAATATACTGATGTACGTATATGCCATCCGCATTCGCCACTGGGTCCCGTCATTACCCGTTAGGTTAGCTAACTAACGACAGAGCGGGGACTGGACTAGCGCGGATGTAAAACATATACAACATCTACTAATATATATACCAATATATTATATTTCGCTCAAGGCGTGAAAGAAATTCAACATCACAGAAAATGTACAGCATCACAGAAACAATACAGATATCTGGGATCCCCGGGTTTCACAGAGCCACTACTGAAACCCGACGTTCCCCTGGTCGTGTGGATAGCCTGTGCAATGTAATCCTGGACCCCTACGGGCGCGGCAAGTCACCCGCCAAAACCTGAAGCGAGGCAGCCCCCTTCAGCGCCGTGAATGGACCACCCAGCACTTCACGGAATCCGGTAACTTGGGCACCCCTCCTGGGTCAACCTGTACCCCCTACGAGTGCGGCGAATAGCCCGCCAATCCTAGAGTGAAGCCCCCTCCGTCTCAATGCCATGAGATGCGGGCTTGTTGCCCTCCAGAACCCGGCTATCCGTGCACCCCTCCGCGGGGCAATCCTAGTACAGAAAGTAAAATATACATACACCGGGTACATCGACCGCAACCAGGTCGTGCCCCAAAATAATAATACAATCAGGCAGTGACGGCAGTCCACATGTCGGACGCTCGCCCCGCAATATCAAATGTACATAATACAACAAAACTGTACTAGCATTGCATCCAGGCTATCCCCACAACCGATCCGCAACATCACAGCAAATACATAGAACATCAACGTGAATGTCACGTTCGCAAATCCGTCTAACCGGGCTATAGCAGTTAGACCGGATTTACCGATCGAGTGACATTCACGGTCGCAGATATAATGTAAATACTGTGAAAAATGTGTTTAAAAAATTTCCGATTGATCAAACAATTAACAAGTGGGCCCCAAAGAAAACTGTAGCACTCACAGAAACAATTGGCCCAACTTTAATATTCCAAAGCCCATATATTAAACCCAGAAAACATCTGAAAAAAAATGGTGCAGTAATGTGAACAGTGTGCCGCGGAAGAGCGGCGGAATGGTGGTTTTAGCCGCCCTTCCGCGGTCGTACGGACGAATTGTGCCACCAAATTTTTTTTGTGTTCTTTGTACTCCCTGCACATCATTCTGAGACCACCTGAAAAATTTTTAGACTCCAAAAAAATTTCGACAGAAACTGATGCGAAGGGAATACGGGTTTTGGAACTTTTTGATCGATCGGAAATGCAAAACACATTACACAAAGCTAGACTAAGTTAATGGCGAGGCTCTGATACCAATGTAAGTGCACGGCGGCGCCCCGGCCGTCAATCCGACGCCGGAATGCGGAAGCGGTGAATAACTTAAATTTTGCGGACTTAGCAATCCGGCACCACCGCGCACTTTAACCCGGATCGAACCATTAACTAGTCCTAGCTAACTACAAGATGGGAATAGAGATATACCGACGATCCAAGTCCTCCGGTCTTCTCGTCATGGTCCCGATCTCCTGCGGAATGTCCCGTCTCCTCCTCGTCGCCGGAAGTGCACCACATCGCCTACATCGTTTACGGGCTCCCACCTCAATGCCGAGGCAACTCGGGCACGAAGCCGGCTACTCGACGTGCCCAAGATTCGCTGTAGAATATCAAGTGGAGAAGTCTCATTTGGGGTTTATGGAGATGCCTTTGTGGTGGAGGAATGAAACAAGGACAAAATGTGGAGGAGCTTGGGGTATTTTGGAGCATGATATGAACAAAAATAGCCACACCCAATTTTGGACAGCCCCTATAGGACTTGGCCGGCCACCACTAGTGAGGAGAGGAGAGAATGAATGGGAGAGGCCAAATGAAAATGAAAAGACCATCTCAATAATACAAGGGAGAGAGAGAGAAGGCTATCATGCAAAAGGAAATCATGAGAACCAATGATGACAAGGCAAAACCAACACTCAACTCAACCATCATCAACATGCATGATGGCTTTCAAAGTCAATCCATCATGAGAAGGAGAAGACAATGATGGTGCTCATCATGAAAACCATCATGATAAAACAAAGATGCAAAGACCCCCTCCACAAATGCCTATTTGCAACAATGCAAATAAGCCCTCCTCCACCAATCTTCGGCCAATGAACGGAACAATAGAAATCGGCCGAAACGGAAAGCAAACTGGCAACTCCAGAAAACTGGTCCCGTAATAAATTACAGGAAAACCCCGATACTGTGCATACACACCCGCATCTGTATTTCGACCGAAATACAAATGCAATGAGACAAAATCCACACTGTACTATACTAGGATCCGGCTTATACCAAAGCCGGCTAGTAATATCCGTTCGATCCTGATCCGTGCAATACCGCACGTATCTGATCGAACCCTGCCATATAACCATACGGCCTATAGTACAGACTGTCCGATCCTGATCCGTGCAATACCGCACGTATCTGATCGGACCCTGCCATATCTCCATACGGCCTCTACAACCTTTCGCCCGAAAGCTGAGTAACTGAAATGTGGGGGACTCTAAAGACTCATCAACACCTTGGTTGTGGATTTAACCACTAGCACGTCAGAGGTATAAGCCAATACGTAACGGGCTACCAAGTATTGACTAAAAGGGACGTCCGTGAGCGAACTCAGCCTGACACCCTACTGAGCCTGTCAGTGACAATATCCATGCAGTCCGGTCTGTTCGTCTATGAGCATCGCATGGCGGGCCTAGGGGGTTGGTAAAAGTCAGACCCCCAAAAGCGGTACAAGTCGTGTTGGAGTGTAGCCCAGAACATCCTGAGATACTACCGGAATACCTACCAGTAAATCTCCTTGCCTTGGCCAAGGACTTTGTGTAATGGCTCTCCTAGACACAGCACGACCTCACCCCCAATACCGGGAGAGACGAACCCCTGAAGATACGCTCACTGCCTCCATGTGGCTCGGGACTGTACCCAACTAAAACCTGTTTGCACGACTCCTTTGAGCCGTGGTAGGGTAGTAATCAAAGTACAGTGGGAACTCACACGAGACAAATGACGATCCCCAGGTCGATGAACTAACCTGCACACATGTCACCAGGGAACTGCCATCTGACGTCTGGTATATGACCAACTAGCATGTTCCCGGCGAGTCCTGTCCGGTGTACTCATAACCCAATGAGCACCTGTATACATCTTAGGTGATCCAACTGACACCAGTGGCTTGTGAGACCGGCCACCGCCCCTCGTCGGGGTCTCGACTGTATACACTAGTCTACTAATGGAGTATCGATGCCCGGTCTCGAAACTCCCACGACTAGGGACCTTTTAAGGATATGCTTGTAGACCCCCAGCTCCCACTTATATGATCGCCCTCATACTGCTGGTGGTCAAGCAAGAATCCTAGGGGCTCTATCAACGTGTAATAGCGACGTGTCAGGTCACCTAAAGCAGTACACGATGATAAAGGTAAACCAGATAGCATACTATCATCTCGAGTAAGACTGTCCTACCGGGATAGGTCCTCCCTCAATCATTACAATCACGTACCTGTGACCTAATAATTGACTCTGAGGGCACTATCTCCAACAGAGATGACACAAGACATTGCAAAAAAAAGTGTATCTTTTATTCATGAATTCAATTGGTTGCAAAAATACATCATATGAAAGATTAAAAGGACGAATACATTTTATCAAAATTACAAATGGTACAAAAAAATTATTGAGAAGGAAGCGCTTTCAGTAATCCAATCAGCCGCTCGCACACTTCCTTCAGCCCCTCTTCTTGATCAGCTGCCGCGGCCAACTCTGCTTCGACTTGGGCTCACTGCTGCAAGTAAGACAAAAGTTGTTCCTCGGCGGCCCGCTGAGCTGCTTCACTATCTTGTGCATCCCGATCGACGACGTTGAGCTTCTGCCTCAATGTTAACCCATCGAAAATGCATCACAGAAGGCCTTCGAGGATAACTTTCAACTGGACAGCATTCGCATCAACCTGAGCATGCAGTTGAGCAGATTTACTTGAAGTTTCTTTACATTCCTTCTGCTTTAATGCCACTTCTTGTTCAAGATGGCAGAAGTAAGAAGTGTTCTGCTCGATCTACGCAGCCCGTTGAGTGCTCGCAGCCAGAATCTCAGGTGCAGGATGCCTAAGCTCATGCTCATGCAGGCAAGCCTCGATTTCCCTGCAGCGATTAAAACAGGACTCAACGACGCCCTCAACATGAAAGTTCACGAGCGTCGCCACCATAGGGTTAACCTCCGCGGTAAAATCCACAGCAGATGTGGGAGTCTCCACGTCGAGCTCTTCAATATAGTCGCTCAGCATGCACAGACTATTCGCGGCGCCTTTCGAGGACGGACGTCTGGAGAAAGGCCCTGCCGGCATCATAATGCGAGACTCGTAAGAGGCTGGAGTCGATGTGATTGCTGTAAAATAAATCATAGTCAGATCATGGTCGAGAAATAAAGAATATACATACACAAAGAAAATAGAGTCTACTATACCAGCTGCAACAAGGGGCAGAGCTGGGAGTGCTAGTAGCACAACGACAGCCTTGTCCCCTCCTTCAATTTGTAAGGCTACAAGCAACATAAAGAAGAGTTAGCAGTAATGCGACTGCCCATTAAAGAAAGGACGTCTTTTAGAAAAGATACTCACCGACACCAGCAGGCGGACTAATCTTTGACAGGAAGGAGAAGTGTGGGTACATCACCTGATACAGGTGGTCGAAAAGGACTCCTGCAAGGACACAGTAATGCAACGTCAGTACATAAATTATACAGCTTAAAAAAAATAAGACTGATGGGTCACGAATCTGCACCTTCCAATATCTTAGATGGTATGAGAGAGGGTTGAAGAGGTGTCACCATCAAGGCGTTAGCTGATGGCATTACCTCGGGTAGCGCGACATCAGCACTAGCCGTGCCTGCATTAGAAACAAGATAAACCCTGTGAGGAAAGATTGAAAAGATTGCAGAATAAAAAGAAAAGCAATGATCTAAAATCTATAAGTCTACGTTACTGACCCCGGTGCTTACGGTGAGGCGGAATAGGTAAAAATCAAATTTTTAACCCAAGGTAACATGGACTAAAACTTGAGGATCTTTGCCAAACCATTGCTAACAAATAACAAGAGGTTATATCTACTATGCTTAGGAGATAATACCTCATGCAACAAGTCCTTCGGGTCTTCCTTCCACTGCCCTCCTCGTCCATGCAAGCTTCGAGTATCGATCCGGATCTTTGTCACCTCTGCGGCCTTCTAGAGTCAAAGACGATCCACCCGAGAGTCGGTAGTCCGAGCTCCACCTCAAGACGAGGTAACTAGGGCAACAAGTTTGCTATTCTTGAAGTCCTAGGTGGTGTAGAAGATGATGGTGGATATGTTTGTCTATTTTGTTTCTATTTATCTCAACACATGAAAGCTATAGAAAAATCAAGAGAGGAAGAAGAAGGAGGAACCATGGGAGCTCTCACTTGAAGAGAGGGAATGCGAAGAAAATAATGATCCATATGCAAAATAATTACTAATCTCTTATCATCATAAAGTGTGATGGTTACATTGATTTGACCATTATCAACTCAAATCAAATCCAAAGCCAAAAGCAAAAGAAGGATCTAGTGCTCTCAAGAAAAGTCCAAGTCAACAAAGGTCAACTAGGTCAAATGGTCAAGTATAGTAAAATGGTCAAAGCAATTAGCCATAACACAATTATCATTAAAAAAATTAGTAAATATTTTCCTGACCTCATAATGGTTTTGACTGAACCAAAGGTCAAAACCCTAATGAGGCACCTCCTTCTTCTTCGCTCTACACAACCGTACATACACACCCGCATCCGTATTCCGTAGAATTTGACTGCACAGAAGACAAAACTAATCCATCCATACAATACTAGGATCCGGCTTAAACAAAAGCCCACTAGCATTGTCTGCCCGAACAGCATACGCGCACAAGTGCGCGTAAGTGATCGTAGCCCTGTCGTAAAACCATACGGCCTCTACACCTTTCGCCCAGTGTAGGGAAACTCTCTGTGTGGGACTCTAAAGACTCGACACTACGCTGGCAGTGGGTTTAACCAAAGACCGCAAGCGGCACTAGCTGTACGTAACGGTCCCCAGGTAGATATCGATAAGAAGGCCGATGAGGTAAACCCATCCGAACTCCTACCGAGCCTGAATGTGACAATCTCCGTACAGTCCGGTCTATTCGTCTATGAGTATCGTATGCCAGGCCTAGGGGGCGGTAAACGTCAGACCCCTAATAGCGGTACAAGTCATGCCGGAGTGTAGCACAGAACACCCTGAGAAACTACTGGAAACACTACCAGTAATTCTCGCTTGCCCTGGCCAGGGACTTTCTGTAATGGCTCTCCTAGACACAGCGCGATATCAATCCCCAATACCGGGAGAGACGAATCCTATCTAACCGCTATTGCCTCCAAGTGCTTCGGGACTGCACCCAACTACTACCTGTGTAGGGTTCCTAGGGACTGTAAGGAGGTCTCACAAGGCATCAACCATGCCAAATTCAAAAAATTCCGGTGCCGAGAAACCCTAATGCGATCGTTGACTAGAGTTTAGGCGAAACCGATAACTAATTAACAACTTAACTAAGAGTGAGCGGAAAATACAACCTTTGTAGATCCGGTCCTCCACTTTCTAAGCTCCGTGTTGATGTCCCTTCGCTGCGATCACCACGATCCCGGACCCTAGCGATGGTTTCGTCGGAGAAATGATTGGGCTAGGTCGTTGACTACGATGCCGAAGATGATCTACGTCGAGGCAACTCTAACTCGAACTCCAACTTCACTAAGTCATGAAACTTGTGAAGATAACACCGTATACTACTTGGCAAGTGGTAGAGGATGAAGAAATAGGAAGTGGGTTCACTTTGGATTTGGATTTCTCACTTGGAATCATCACTTGACATTTTTCAAGCAAGCTTTTGTTTCTTCATCTTGAAGAAGAAGAAGAAGAATCAAAAAGAATTATGGATTAATTCCAAAAAGAAAAATGAAGTGATGGTTATCATAATGCAACCATGGGTGAGTGTTAACTCATGTAGAGAATGAACTAGGGTTTAGCTAAATGGTTAGGGTTAAGGAATAAAACAAAATGGTCAAAGCTTTTTCAAAGCTTCATGAAGCTTCAAAAAAATCCAAACAAAGCCACCATTTTATTTCAAGCAAAAATGAATAGATAAATAAATGAATAAATAAATAATTCAAATGAAACCCTAACCATTTACTAAACATGGTTTAAATCAAGCATACACCCAAGTTTGCATGTATCATCAAACATGATACAATCAAGTGCACAAAAATATATCACATATATAACTTGTGCACATGAAGTGAGATAATCAATCTTAAGTGAACCAATACTAGTTAATGTAAAGTAATATATCAAATACATAATTATACATTAAATCATTAAATCAACACTTGATTTAACGATCCGGTCATATCGCATATGACCGACTAATATCCAATGTATCGACTTATCGAATCAATCCTCGATTCGATAACTAGGTTATATCTCATATAACCAATCGATACATTCATTGCGAGAATAGAATACAGTATCACATACTGGTATTATTCTCGGTCCCGCACATATCTCATATGCGCTCCTATTTCGTTTCGCTTGAGCCAGGAAACCTCTGTGTAGGACTCTAAAGACTCGTCAATACGCCGGCAGCAGGTGATGATCATATCAAACACCCACAAGTCGCAAGCGGTCTGCTAAACGTAACGTCCACCCGGGTATTGAGCGATCAGAAGATCGACGAGCAAGCCCGCTCACACTCCTGTGAATCCAACCAGTAACACTTACCGTACAGTCCGGTCTGTTCGTCTGATATGTCGCATATCTCGCCTAGGGGTGGTAAACGTCAGACCCCAGTAGCTCGATAAGTCGTGTCGATATGAGGTCTATAACAGTTCGAGAAACTACTGGTAACACTTACCAGTAAATCTCAGCAACCCTGGCCAGGGATTTCCGGTTATATCTAATCGAACACAGTGCAACATTAACTCCCTATACCGGGAGAGACGAATCCCCTCCTATCGCTCATTGCTTCCATGTGATTCGGGACTGTACCCAAAAACCACCGTTTCGCACGCCCTCTTGGACGCGGTAAGGTGGAAATCAAAGCACAGTGGGAATCACACAAGACTCTATGATGATCTCGGGTCTACAGACTAACCTGTACCAGTGTCACCAGAGAACTGCCATCTGACGTAAGGTATAATACCATCTGGGAGTTCTCGGAAAGTCCGTCCAGTGTACCTAGTTTCCACTGAGCACCCGTATATCATCTCTGATTTCAAATACCAATGGATATGGGATCATCCATCGCCCATCTGTATGGGTCGAGAAGGTATACGCTAGTCTACTCTGGTATATCGATGCCCCGTCTCGATACACCCACGACCAGGGACCTTGAAGGATGTACTTATGGACTACCATGTCCCCACTAGTATGATCCGCATCATAGTCCAGGTAGTCAAGTACACATCCTAAGGGCTTTACCAACATGTAACAGAGAGACAATCAGTATACACGTTAAGATAAAGAGCAACCAGATAGCATACTATCATGTCGAGCAAGAAAGTCCTCCCTATATATGTCCAAGCATCCACTACAATATACATCCTATGTATAGTAATGGCCTCTAGGGCATACATATAACTAACAATCTCCCACTTGCACTAGGGCCATCTGGTAGCAGTGGTTGTAGTATCTCATACTCAACCATCCCATAAAAGTCTCTCTCTGGGAATATGCCTTCGTGAGTGGATCCGCCGTGTTGTCCTCTGAGTCTGCTCTCCTAACCTCGATCACCCTGGAGATCAACCATCTCCATGATCAGGTGATACTGCCTTAGAATATGTCTGGATCACTGATGGGACGGACGTTCCTTGGCATAAGCCACAACTCCATTGTCACACAATGGGGGGGACTAAGTTCATCTCATGAACTAATATACATCCAGACAGCCTCTTTGGTAGCATCTTAAGTAGCGATGTATCCAGCCTTTATCGTCTAGTATGCCACGGTATCTAGCTTGGAACTCTTCCAACATACCGTCCCTTTACTGAGGGTAAAGACAATGCCTGTGACTGACTTTCAGTCGTCCTTATCACCCTGGAACACTTCCAGTGATTCTCCCCAGGACCAATTGATACCATCTCACTACAACTAGTGAGTATCTTAATATCCAATTAGATCTATCTCATAGATCCAAAACCCAGGATTTAGTAGGTATCACTTTGATCCTATATGGAGAATCATTGTGATAAGCGGAGATTGACCGAGCGTAGCATAGGAAACTCCTTCCCTATCAAGAGTATGTCATCAACGTACTCTACGAGGATCACTACCATACTCCCTACTACCTTTTTGTATATACAAGGTTCATCTACCATTTTGATGATGTCAAACTGTTTGACTAACTCATCAAAACAGATGTTCCAACTCCGCGATGCCTGCTTCATCACATAAAACATCTTGCACACGTTTTCGCTGCTCCCACTATTTACGAAGCCCTCTGGCTGTGTACTTATAGACGATCTCTTCTAAAACATCATTTAGAAAAGCAGTCATGGCACCCAACCGCCAGATATCGTAGTCATGGTATGTAGCCGTGGCAAGTAGGATCTGGATGGACTTAAGCATAGCCACTGGAAAAAAGTTTCATCATTATCCACGCCTAGTCGATGACGAAAACCTTTAACAAGTCTAGCTTTGAAAGTCTCAACTTTTCCATCTACACCAAGTAATCTTCTCAAGATATACTTGCTCCTGATGAGGATTTAACCCTTCATATACAGCAACCAAAGTCCATACTTTGTTGGTGTATAAGGATTCCATCTCAGATCGATAAACATCCAGCCATTCTTACAGAGTCTCACTCCTGATGGCCAACTCGAAACTTATTGGGTCATCATCTCATGATGCATTCCTCGCTCCCACTGTCATAGAGAAACAGAAGTATCTCTCAGGTGGGTGAGGAACCCTACTAGATCGGCGGAGAGGCTGAGGTTTGTTGGTAACTATTGAATCCTTTGGTTCTTCCAAATCATCAGCTGAGGTTTGTATAGCTGGAACCTTTCCAGTTGTACATAACAGACCTTGTCTCGAGTTTGTCCGGATTTTGCTTTTAGACATAGGCCGGACAACCCCAAATCTTAACTAACTTAAGATATGGGCTCTTCCTTTTCCATATCACATATGAAGTGGTAGGCAAGTGATTTGATTTGAACCCTATTTAATAGGTATGCAACTTCATAAGTGCATAACTCCCTAAAAGGAAATAGGAACCTCAGTAGTACTCATCATAGAGCGCACCATATCAAATAGGGTGTGGTTGCTCCACCCCGATACACCATCGTGCTATGGTGTATACGGAGGAGTAATGCTGAGAGAGAATCTCATTCTCCTTTAGAATAGTCCAGGATTTCCGTGCTCAAGTATTCTCCTCCTTGATCTCATCAAAGGACATAATACTTATACCCGTATTGGTTCTCTACTTATAACTTATATTCTGTGAATATCTCAAAAGGTTCGGACTTGTGTTTCAACATGAACATATGGCTGAATCTTGAGAGAGCATCATAGAATGTAATGAAGTACAAAGAACCGGTCCTGGCATGTGTAGACAGGGGACCTTACATACATCAACATGTATCATCCCAAGAGTTCACTAACTCTTTCTCTGCTTCCAATAAGCAGAGCTGTGGTCATCTTATCTTTGTGACATGACCGGCAAGTTTTCACAAGATGTAAATTCAAACAGATTTAAATATGCATCTTTGTGCAGCTTAGCTAGTCGGGTCGCATTGATATGACCTAGTCTACAATACCTCAAGAATGATCCGTTCATTTCTGAACTCTTCCTCTTGTGTGTGTTCCGTATACTAAAGAACTGTAGTTTGATTTAGAACATCAATGCTTTTAGATAACGTGCCTGAGCCGATCAACTTTTGATATAGGAAATGTTCAAAACATTATCCAACAATACAAAATTTATTATTTCTTTACTAATAAAGAGACTGATATGATTTTGTATATCAGGTTCGATATCTAATAACATTCGTTCAGAATCAATGTATTTGCAATACAGGGTGACAGTGACCAACAGACTTGGCTGCAACACTTGCTCCGTTTTCTGCCTCATGAAACTTATCACCCGTTCCCAGTTCTCTACCTTTCTGTAGCCCTATGTAACAAATTACATATCTGGGATCCTGATCCAGTATCAAATACCCAGGACGTAGAGGATACAGAGAAACAGTTCTTTGTAATGAACACACCCGAAGGAGATGCATCGCATGCACTTTCTTCGTTTGGGCGGCACGGGAATTCTGGTAATCCCCTATTTCCTGCTCTATCTTATAACAATTATAAGTTGGAGCGGGACCAACGTTCCCCAGCTCGGTATAACAAGCGGGTTCGGTCAATTATCCGTATTATTATCTTGATTAAGGCATGATATGGTCGCTACCTGGAGAGAGAGAGAAGAAAACACTCAGCGTATGCTCTTGCAAGATTAGATTGGTTATATATTTTATCTAATCAGGATGGCTCCCACTGTTTTTATCAAATCTTCCTTCAAACCCTAAAAGGAAAGACTAGCCGGGATTAATTACACGCTACAAGTTCGCCAATCTTTCAGCCAGGCCAGTGTCGGTACTTTGAGGGAGGTCCCCCGTGCTTTCAAACGAACCTAATTAATGTAAACCTCGTTTTCCCAGAGGCGTAACCTCATTAACACCTTTCTAGACACCTACTAGATTGGCTAATCGTAATGTGTAAAACTCTCCCAGGAATAACAATTACTCGCAGTGGGTATCGGGATCCAACTATCTCATAGAAGGTATGCAATCTCATTGCAAATTTCAACACTTGAAATTCCCGATAATTTTGCCCCGAACGATCTATGACCTTGAAAAGGTCAACAAACCATAGACCGCAAGTCAAGTTCAACCCGTCATTTCTTGATTGAATCAAACCCACCCGCACGACCCTTGACAAGGTCAACAAGGCCGTACGACTACCCTAACCCAATCTGCATCATATGCATAAGCATATAAATACTGGTTAGCTACCGTACACTGCGCCTTGACAAGGTCAACAAACGCAGCACGAATACTAAGCAGGATTTATCTGAAATGACGGAGGGCTATGACAGGTTTTTCTGAAAACCTATTGCGTAATGAACTTGATATCGTTGTAGGATCGAATGAATTTTGAAATGGAGTGTTTTTGAGGCTTTTCTAGTTTTGCTAAAGGGGTCACTCCCGGTGAAGGGATCGTCGGCCTTTTCCTCATCGAATAAGGTGCAGGATATATCATATATACCGCTGTGCAAAGCAGAAACTATAGAAGCAATCAAAAGACAAACCGAGGGTTGTAGCATCTGCCAGTTATTGCTAAAGGAGTCACTCCCGGTGAAGGGATCTCGGTCCTTTCCTTATCGAATCAGGTGCAGGATGTTCTACAAGGAACACCTCGATGCAAAGCAAGAACTGTACCTACCTGTTTTTGAAAATTCGATTCCACAACATCTTTAGGTTTCTTTTATTTCATTAATCATATTAATGAAGTCTCATCATTTAAGTCACCTAAACATCACAGATAAATACGACGTACACTTATGCCATCCGCATTCGCCTCGATATCCCCTCGTGCACCGTTAGGTTAGGTAACTAACGGCAGAGCAGGGCAGGGCTAGCGCGGGTGTAAAACATAAGTAACGTCTATATAATATATCATATATACTATATACAGTATTTATCACAGAACATCAAATGATCACATCACAGATATCGCAGCATAAGAATCATATGAAATATTGGATATACTAGGACGTCCGTGTTTTCAATACGAGCCAGTATAAAACACGGATTCCACGGTCGCGATGAATAGCCAAACCCATATCCCTAGACCCCTACAAGAGCAGCAAGCAACCCTGCCAATTCAAGGGTTAGGAGACCCGGACTCGACACCTCGAGATGGTCTCCCACTGGACCCCAGAACCCGGTTACTTGTGCCCTCCTCCTTGGGTCTATCCTAGTGCGGAAAAGTAAATAATATACAATGGTGACATCTTCCACAACCTGGAAGTGCCCCAATAAAAGAATATTACATATAAGTTTTTACATGAATGAAAATGAAAAATACTCATCTCACATAAAAACCCCTCGGCTATTCAAACACGACGATCCAATATAATATATCCAGCAACACATAACATCACATGTCATCAACGTAAGTAAACATGCGTATACCAATTGTCGTTGACATATAGCAACGAAACCGGCGATATCACATATTACACTTACGGTCACAGAAAAGAAAATGTAAAACTACAACAGTTGGAATCCGCAACCTCTTTAGACATCGCATGCCTAACCAATGAATTCCTTAGACATCGCATGCCTAACAATTATAAACCCCGCATTTTAGTCTCATTATCGAAAATACTTTTCAATATCAAGTCGGGCAATTCAACAAGATTCCCGACATCCTGATCGAATGCTCGTCGCAAACTTCAGTAGACGGCTGCACCCCCGATGCCGTCGACGAAGTGCACTAAGGCGGAACACCGCTACCGTGAGCACCTGAACGGATGCTTTCGGCGACGGGGTTCTCCTACAGTCACTTGGTCGGGGCTATGGGGTGTAGCTGTCTATTAAGTTTATCCGGCGAGTATCCGCGTACGCTACGTGATTGCGACGGACTTTTGATCGCATCAAAATTCCGTGGCAATCGATCAAGTGAGACTAAAGTGCTATATTTATAACATTCATATTAGTTATCTCA
The DNA here is from genome assembly GCA_030015575.1 of Agapanthus africanus. Classification (NCBI taxonomy): domain Eukaryota; kingdom Viridiplantae; phylum Streptophyta; class Magnoliopsida; order Asparagales; family Amaryllidaceae; genus Agapanthus; species Agapanthus africanus. The sequence continues at coordinate 128,033,448 of CM057343.1, forward strand.
TAACTACTTGTGAATTCCAATTATTGTATCACATTCCAGATAAATAGAAAATGTTAAACTTTCCGATCGAACATTCAAACACCCAAGTTTTCCCGAAGCAGCTCAACACATGAAATAAGTTTAAAAACATCCAGTTCATGCCTCAGTACCAACGGTCCAGCCGTAGAAGGGTCAAGCCAACGCCTCACATGTGGCATGCCGTACTGCCCCAAACCCTAAGGTTCAAAGGGCAGTTCAAGACGGTCACATAATCGAGTTAAGGTTTGTTGTCTTCTAGAGGGACCATCGCGTTACTTGCACTACTTAGAACGTCTTTAAACCACAGAAAAATCAAACACTTGGAAATTTCCCGGCAGGGGGAAAAATCGGGTATTTATATCCGGTCGAACTTTTTAACATATTCTAAAATATCCGGAAAACACATAGACTAAGTTAAACATTCCGGTCGAATCTACGAACTCCCAATACAACCCAGAAAACTCAACTCTTGAGTATAAAATAAAATACCCAGAAAACACAGGAGACAGATTGTGACATTACTGTGCAAACTGAAATGAACAAGGTGGCTAAACGGCCGCGGAACCGCCGCACGGGCCATGCTCGTGCCGCGTTTCCGCGGCGCTTTAATCGATTTAGCCGCTCGAATTTCACAGTAACTCCTAATAACTCCTGCTGATTTTTCTGCATATTTTTAATTAGGAAAAATGCACAGTTTTGAAAAATGTACAGAGAAGGGGTCGGATTAGGGTTTCGTGTTTCGATCGGGTTTCTAACTTCATCTACGGTTCGCCTAAGGCTCTAGCTAGGCTCTGATACCACTGTAGGGTTCCTAGGCACTCTGAGGTGGTCTCACAAGGCATCAACCATGCCAAATTCAAAAAATTCTGGTGCCGAGAAACCCTAATGCGATCGTTGACTAGAGTTTAGGCGAAACCGATAACTAGTTAACAACTTAACTAAGAGTGAACGGAAAATACAACCTTTGTAGATCCGGTCCTCCACTTCCTAAGCTCCGTGTTGACGTCCCTTCACTGCGATCACCACGATCCCGGACCCTAGCGATGGTTTCGTCGGAGAAATGATCGGGCTAGGTCGTTGACTTCGATGCTGAAGATGATCTACGTCGAGGCAACTCTAACTCGAACTCTAACTTCACCAAGTCATGAAACTTGTGAAGATAACACCCTATACTACTTGGCAAGTGGTAGAGGATGAAGAAATAGGAAGTGGGTTCACTTTGGATTTGGATTTCTCACTTGGAATCATCACTTGACATTTTTCAAGCAAGCCTTTTCTTTCTTCACCTTGAAGAAGAAGAAGAAGAATCAAAAAGAATTATGGATTAATTCCAAAAAGAAAAATGAAGTGATGGTTATCGTAATGCAACCATGGGTGAGTGTTAACTCATGTAGAGAATGAACTAGGGTTTAGCTAAATGGTTAGGGTTAAGGAATAAAACAAAATGGTCAAAGCTTTTTCAAAGCTTCATGAAGCTTTAACAAAATCCAAACAAAGCCACCATTTTATTTCAAGAAAAAATGAATAGATAAATAAATGAATAAATAAATAATTCAAATGAAACCCTAACCATTTACTAAACATGGTTTAAATCAAGCATACACCCAAGTTTGCATGTATCATCAAACATGATACAATCAAGTGCACAAAAATATATCACATATATAACTTGTGCACATCAAGTGAGATAATCAATCTTAAGTGAACCAATACTAGTTAATGTAAAGTAATATATCAAATATATAATTATACATTAAATCATTAAATCAACACTTGATTTAACGATCCGGTCATATCGCATATGACCGACTAATATCCAATGTATCGACTTATCGAATCAATCCTCGATTCGATAACTAGGTTATATCTCATATAACCAATCGATACATTCATCGCGAGAATAGAATATAGTATCACATACTGGTATTATTCTCGGTCCCGCACATATCTCATATGCGCTCCTATTTCGTTTCGCTTGAGCCAGGAAACCTCTGTGTAGGACTCTAAAGACTCGTCAATACGCCGGCAGCAGGTGATGATCATATCAAACACCCACAAGCCGCAAGCGGTCTGCTAAACGTAACGGCCATCCGGGTATTGAGCGATCAGAGGATCGACGAGCAAGCCCGCTCACACTCCTGTGAATCCAACCAGTAACACTTACCGTACAGTCCGGTCTGTTCGTCTGATATGTCGCATATCTCGCCTAGGGGTGGTAAACGTCAGACCCCAGTAGCTCGATAAGTTGTGTCGATATGAGGTCTATAATAGTTCGAGAAACTACTGGTAACACTTACCAGTAAATCTCAGCAACCCTGGCCAGGGATTTCCGGTTATATCCAATCGAACACAGTGCAACATCAACTCCCTATACCGGGAGAGACGAATCCCCTCCTATCTGTCACGACTTGAAAGTACGGAACATGACCGGCACTTAGACTACGAAACGTCTCGAGGCGTACGTAATCTAAGTAAGCCGAAAAACCCAGAAATCCAAACCAAGAAAAGTAGTAGAGTGAAGGAAAACCAATTTAAATCAAGTAGTTTTAATAGCATAAGCCGAATTATGCCTTTTTAAAAACATAAAATATTTCCTGAAAATTTCGGCAGGGTCTCCTTCGTAAATACTGGCCCCCAAACGGGATACAACATGAATAGTATACGAAATCAAAAAAAAGGCATCCCCAAGCGGGAGCTAGCTCTTCGTCAATCGACGGTCACAACCACACAAGCAATATAATATACAACGCTAAGGGCGAGGATCAAAACTCAAATAGAAACACAAAACAACAAGAAATCCACAGAAATACAATGCGCGACTCTAAGGTCGAAAGAATAAACATCACTGGTCTCTATCTCAAATAAATACATGTTTGGTTGATGGAACTTCTAGATACAACAGAATAATGATATACAAGATATATAATGGGGTACGATACAAGTAAACCCACCTACTAGCAAGTCACCCGGAAAATGGGAAGCGGTGCCAGCAAAGCCGTAATGAAACCTGTACGGCAAAACCTGCAAGAAACTGGGGCACAACGGGGGTGAGTTGCCAACTCGTGAATAGAAAAACATCTACGAACAGAAACCACATGAACAACGCAATCCTAGGTCAAAGATCATAATATCCTCAAATATATATAACATGCAGCCTAACAATGATTAGGGTAAATATCTAACCCGAGTGTAATCCTATGTGCCCGTGTCAGTGCCTCAGGTAGCGATATATCATATGGATGATGTATGAATGCATGAAACAGAATGCATGTACTGAATAAAGCTACTTTCATAAATCAGTGAGATTTCTGTATTTTAAATAGGAGGTACCATAAATGAAATCAGCATAAAACAGTGCCCAGCATCGACACAAAACAAGTATCCAAATATCTCGATATCTCTGTGTCACAATCTCTGTACCTCAATATCTTAAAATCTCAATATTTCAATCACAATATCTAGGGCGCCGTCAGTCCAGACCGGCCCCTACCATCCATCTCAAGACCACGACGGTATCCTCCGGATATCCGACGCGTCGGGAAAAATCACCGGTCGGTAGTGCTCCCCTGCCAGGCTCAACGTCAACAACACGATCCTCTTGCCCCGGGGTACCGCACCGGGCCCACCATATACCCGAAACGGTTCCTCCACTCCTCGAATCGGGTCTCGAAATCCATCAGCAAACTCATGGTGGACGACTCATACATCATGGGAAAACCGCACTTTTTATTTTAAAAGAGAGAAAAGGTTTATTTATGTTTTTGCGGTTTTCCTCCAAATCCAAGAAATCTCATGAAATCCGAATCCAAGTCATCAATAGCATGTAAACAGTGAATATAGGCATGAGAATCCATGAATGCGACACAACAGTGAATAATAACATGCATGAAGTAGTAGGCAATAACTACAATGTCTAACTAGCATATAAGGCAAGTACACTAATATCATGTCTAAACTATTAGCTAACAACCTATGTCAAATGAAATAGTATTTTCTAAAGTGTTCGTGACATGGCAATTACCGATGAAGATGTGTGTGAGCCGGCAAGTAAGTGTACGTGGTACATACGCGTCATCGGTAATGGTGCTGGTGTCCTAACAGCATGATATTAATAATAGGATATGAATCATAATATGAGCAAGCGATGCGGAGCGAACAACAATAATGAGCGGGAGCTAAATACTAAACAATGGTGCCCTTTGAAATAACACGAATCGTGGAGTTTTGAAAATAAGGGCTACTGTGGTTTTAATAAAGGATACGTCTTTTGAAATATCCGTAGATCCCTTGACCTGTCTTTTAAAATACCCACGATCCGCTAGTTTTGAAATAGGTAGGAGTCTAATCTAATCTAACAACTATACTAAACTATACGGCTGAACTAACAAGCTGAACTACAGGTAAGGAAACCGCCTATCATCTGAGTCGATACATATACATACCTGTATATGTATAATCGGTGATCCCGCCTCAATAATATCATATCCGATACCATATCTATAATCAGGCATCCCAAGTCAAGAGTGCGGATCAATCATCAATATAGCTCGTACGTAAATCCGTCGTACGGCATCCCAAATCTGGGTACGGGTCAATATCACATTCATCATACTATTCACCTGGTATCCTCTTTATCAAATATCATGATCGGGGTACTGATCTACGTCTAGTACAATGCTAACATCATCACTAAAATCAAGATCTGACTACTGATCGACGGTCTAGCATAAATCGATATTATCATCATATATCATCACAAGAGTATACATCGACCAAGGCGGCCTATCACAAGTATCCTGTCATATCTTATCATATCATATCTCATAACATAATCACATGTCGACCACATAATATATATGTCACAATTACTATGGCATCATCATCCCCAAAATCCTCTAAGCATCAAGACGTATCTCAATTATGAATTTTATCGTCATAACATGTCATATCACCGATATCTTAATCTCAGATCAAACTCCTCGACTCATATCAATCCCATGTATCATCCTCAAATCCGTATGCGAGCACATAATCCCGAACCCATGTGAACACATCTCTATATAGCATCCCATAACCACATATGAAATAAGGATGTATGCAAGCATGTATATGTGTGTATGTATGTGTAGTGCACCCACTACCCTAAGGTTTCATAACCCTACACCAATCCAATATACCAATATCCATTTAAACATCGATAATTAATCCCAACAACAAATAATAGATTGTTGTTGCGTATACGCATCCGTATACATCACCACGGACTGCGGGGGTGCTATACGCCATCCACCCGACTTCTCCCCGTAGATGTAAATCTACTCACCTGGACTTCGCTCGCCGAAATCGATGATGCCGCGCTTATTCACCTCGGAATCCTTGTGAGGGTACCTACAATAATAAACCGTCGCAATACGTATTAAAATCGATGCAGAAAACTAAAACAGCGCACAGTGTGCTCATAGGTTGGAACCTATGGCCTAAACGTGCAAATCAATCAAACAATCCCTGTCGTCGCTGTACGAACACCTAACAACCAAATAGAAATCCAAATATCAAGAAAGTGCATTTTAAAATACGGAAAACATCACCTAAAACACACTAAAATGCTCCTAGATTTTCCCCAGGTGACAATTAGCCAAAACTGCATATAGGAGGGGTCAAATTTAGTGCAAAATGAGCCCTAGAACAAAAACGAACCCATTCCCCTCTACTCTGGCCGCAAATTGCGGCCAGAATGATTAAATCTGCGGCCGGGGATTTGAGTTAGGGGCTCGGGTCTTGGTGGTAGCTTCCTAGGTGTCTGCACGACTCACTGTCAGCTCAATTTGATTTTAGGGGTCTCGGGGTGATAGCAGATTCCTAAAACCTTCACAGATTTCACATTATCTCCGATATCGGTTTTCTAAATCCGTATTACGGGTTTCAAATCTCAGGTTTGGGTCCCAATTCCATTAATAGGGTGTTTGTGCAGCCTCCACTAAGCTCAATTTCACACTAAAACTCACAATTTCCTCAAACTCTAACTAGGTTTCTCAAAAGTCCTCAAAACGACATCATATCGACATGATATTAGTAAGGATACACAATAAATCAAAATACTAAACTAAAGGTGCAGAATTTACCTCCTTTGGCAACTCAAGAAAATTCTTGAGTTGCTCAAGGTCCTCAAGATCCACTTTTTCTTAGTTAATTGTGTAGCTCTCGGGCTTGTGAACAAGTTTAGTGAAGTGGGATTGGGGTTTTGGCTTTGTTTTCATGGTGGATCTAGGGTTTTTGTGAAGAGGGAGAGAGGAAGAAGAGGGAGCAGCAGCAAGGGGAGGAGAGGAGAGAGAATGAGAAGGGGAAAATGATGGGGAATGGTTCTACAAGTCAAAAAGTAAACCCCATACCCACCTCTCTCTCCTAATCATCATACTTTAGCTTTTTCTTTTCTTTTTCCTCCAAAACCTTCTCACTAGAATAGTAACTCCAAAGTAAAACCATGACAAGAAAAATGTAACACAAGTGTAGAAAAAGACATGTGCATGTTTTGCATAAAATTTCTTAAAAGCCGATTAGCGATTTTTAATCGCGATTGGCATTAAATTAGCATATAACTAATCATAAAAACTTAAAAATGACATAATTCCATAAATTACCCTATTTTAAAATTTTCCCTGATTTTTCCAAAAATTTTCTCATTTATTTGTATTTAATAATACCAAAATATTAAAATATTCAATAAAATAATATTAAATTATAAAAATTCCCAAAAATAATAATATTTTATTTTTTTGAAATGTTACACTATCGCTCATTGCCTCCATGTGATTCGGGACTGTACCCAAAAACCACCGTTTTGCACGCCCTCTTGGACGTGGTAAGGTGGAAATCAAAGACAGTGGGAATCACACAAGACTCTATGACGATCTCGGGTCTACAGACTAACCTGTACCAGTAGCACCAGAGAACTGCCATCTGACGTAAGATATAATACCATCTGGGAGTTCTCGGCGAGTCCGTCCAGTGTACCCAGTCTCCACTGAGCACCCGTATATCATCTCTGATGTCAAACACCAAAGGATATGGGATCATCCATCACCCATCTGTATGGGTCGAGAAGGTATACGCTAGTCTACTCTGGTATATCGATGCCCCGTCTCGATACACCCACGACTAGGGACCTTGAAGGATGTACTTATGGACTACCATGTCCCCACTAGTATAATCTGCATCATAGTCTAGGTAGTCAAGTACACATCCTAAGGGATTTACCAACATGTAACAGAGAGACAATCAGTATACACGTTAAGATAAAGAGCAACCAGATAGCATACTATCATGTCGAGCAAGAAAGTCCTCCCTATATATGTCCAAGCATCCACTACAATATACATCCTATGTATAGTAATGGCCTCTAGGGCATACATATAACTAACAACCTGTTTGCACGACTCTTTTGAGCCATGGTAGGGTAGCAATCAAAGTACAGTGGGAACACACTCGAGGCGAAGTAGCGGTGTCAAGTCGACGGACTAAGCTGTACTCCTGTCATCTGGGAACTGTTATCTGACGATAGGTATAGTACCAACCAACAGTTCCCGACGAGTCCTGTCCAGTGTACTCGTAACCTGACGAGCACCCGCATACTATCTCCAGTATGACGTACTGATGGCTGTGGGACAGACAATCTCCCTTGCTGGGATGAGAAGCGCATACGCTAGTCTACTCTATAGTATCGATGCCCCGTCTCGATAATCCTACGACTAGGGACCTGTATAAGGATGTGCTTGTAGATTACCCAGCCTCCATAAGTGTGACTGCCATCACAACGCCGGTAATCAAGCAAAAATCCTAAGGGCTCCACTAATATGTATAAGCGATATGCTAAAAAAAACACATGCACATATTAAAGTAGATACAAACTAAGTAGCATACTACCATTTTGAGCAAGATTGTCTATACAACTGTGAATATCCCAATCTTCCATTAAGTAATATACAAACTAGTATGATACAGTAATGGCCTCTAGGGCATATACACTAAGAATCTCCTACTTGCACTAGGGCCATGTACTGGCGTATCGAAGACCTATCATCTCGATCAGCCGCTCGAACTGCGTCTTGGGTATAGCCTTCGTGAATGGATCTGCAGTGTTATTCTCCGAATCTACTCTCTTCACCTCGATCTCCCGGTGATCTACGATCTCCCTGATCAGGTGGTACAGCCTCAAAATGTGTCTGGACTTCTGATGGGACCTGGGTTCCTTCGCTAAAGCTATAGCACCGTTGTTGTCACAATACAGCGGTATTGGATCAACAATGGTAGGAACCACCTGAAGCTCCATGAGGAACTTCTTCATCCAGACAGCTTCCTTTGCGGCATCGCAAACAGCTATGTACTCCGCTTCCATAGTTGAGTCAGCAACGGTTTCCTGCTTGGAGCTCTTCCAGCAAACCGCCCCTCCATTGAGGGTAAAGACATAACCCGACATGGACTTGGAGTCATCCTTGTCACTCTGGAAGCTGGAGTCAGCAAAAGCCTTGATCTGGAGGTCTTTTCCCCCATACACCAAGGACATCTCCTTAGTCCTTTTCAGGTACTTGAGAATGTTCTTAACTGCTATCCAGTGTTTCTCCCCTAGGTCCGACTGATACCGGCTTACAACGCTTAATGCGTATGCTACATCTGGTCTGGTACACAACATCGCATACGTTAAAGAGCCTACCGTAGATGCGTAGGGTATAGATGACATGCGAGCCCTTTCCAAATCAGTCTTGGGAGACATTTCTTTGGAGAGGGTGATTCCGTGACAAGCCGGTAGATTACCGCGCTTTGAATCTTCCATATTGAATCATTTCAGTATGGTGTCAATATACCTGGACTGCGAAAGTCCCAACATCCTTTTAGATCCATCATGATAGATCTGGATCCCCAGAATGTAGTTGGCATCGCCCAGGTCCTTCATGGAGAACCTCTGTAACAAGAATCCTTTGACTGATTGTAGCATAGGAATGTCATTTCCTATTAGGAGAATGTCATCCATGTACAAGATGAGGAATACCACAGTTCTCCCTACAATCTTACTGTAAATGCATGGTTCATCCGGATTTTTGATAAAGTCGAATTCTTTGACAGTATCATCAAAGCAGATGTTCCAACTCCGCGATGCCTGCTTCGGTCCATAAATGGACTTAAGCAACTTGCACACTTTACCGCTGCTCCCACTCTGAATGAAACCCTCCGGCTGATCCATATAGACGCACTATTCCAAATTTCCATTTAGAAAAGCCGTCTTTACGTCCATCTGCCAGATCTCATAATCGTGGAAGGCAGCAATGGCAAGAAGGATCCGAATGGATTTGAGCATAGCCGCTGGAGAAAAGGTTTCGTCATAGTACAAACCAGGTCTTTGGCGAAAACCCTTTGCAACAAGTCTAGCTTTATAGGTTTCAACCTGCCCATCTACACCAATCTTCTTTCTGAAGATCCATTTGCAGCCTACGGGTTTTACCCCTTCTAGAGCAATGTCCAAAGTCCAAACTTTGTTGGTGTACATGGACTCCATTTCGGTCCACATTGCATCCAGCCATTTTACTGAGTCACTGCTCTGAATGGTTTGCTGGAAGCTAGTAGGCTCATTATATTCAATGACGCAGTCCTCTCGATCCCCGTCTATCAGAAACCCATAGTATCTCTCGGGCGGATGAGACTGCCTACTACTCCTGCAGAGTGGCGTTGGGATATCCGGTTCTCCTGAAACTTCTGGTTCTACCAAGCTTTCAGTAATAGCTTGTGGTTCTGGAATTTCTTCCAGTTCTATTGTGTAAGTCTACGGTAGCGCCCCGGCCGTCTAACAGATGTCAAATGCGGAACAAAAACTTTTAACGTAACTGGCGCTATCGTGTACCGTAACCCGGATATGCCATTAAAGCTAAATTAACAAACTACAAAGGGGTAGAAACGTTATACCGAATGATCCGATTCCTTCGGTCTTTAACCATCATCCCACGCTTTGTTGCGGTTGCTCCGATCTCCTCGATCTCCAATCTTGTCGTCTGGGTGGCACCACGTCGACGGATCTTTAAACGGGCTCCCGCCTCTGAACCAAGGCAACTCGATCGTCAAGTTTGCTAAAAGAGACGACCAAGATGAAGTAGAGAATGAGTAGAACACTTTGTCACGTTACGTCCAAGGTCACGGACAAACGGTTATGGAAGTTGCCTTTTTGGATCGGGTGAAATGAGAAAGAGGCTATCTAATTTTCATGAACCCGAATCTATCATAATCTTTTTCTAGTTTATAACAACCATGATCCAAGAGAGGGGGGAGGCCGGCCACTTATAGGAGAGGAGGGAGGTGAGTGTAGGAGAGGAGGGTGACCACAAGAAAAAATATCTAGTGTGAACACAAAGTATGAAAGCATTAAAAGCAAACCAATCATAATAAACCTAGTCACCTTATCATTAATTGCACCATTAATGACCTAATGACTCATTAGCCTTGTTACCCTCTCTAGAACCTTCTAGAACACTGACTCACCTCATCAAGAAAAGATAAATCCGCATTTAACCGAATGTCAAAATACGACTGATAGAAAACTGGAAACTGGAAACTTTCAAAAGTGATCCAGAAACGAATTTCAGGATAACCCCGTATTAGTATAAACATACCCGCATTTGTATTACGACAGAATACAAATGCAACTGAGACAAAGAAATTATATCTACACAGTATAATACTGGGTTCCAGCTTAAACCAAAGCCTACCAGTATTATCTGCCCGAAAAACGACACGTGCGAAAACGCACGTGCTTTTTCCGAACCTTGCCATATTACCATATGGCCTCTACAATGTTTCGCCCGAACTTGGGAAAGTGTCTGTGGGGGGCTCTAATGACTCATCAACACATCGGCACAGGGTATAACCCCTAGCACGTCAGAGGTACAAGCTGCACGTAACGTTTTGCCTATGTATTGATTGGAAGGGAAGCTGACGAGCGAACTCATCTATAAATCCTACTGAGCCTGACAGTGACAATGTATATACAGTCCAGTCCATTCGTCTAAAGAGTATCGCATATCGAGTCTAGAGGGGTGGATAAAGTCAGACCCCTAATAACGCGATAAATCGTGTCGGCATGAAGCCCATCACTACCTAAGAAACTACTGATCCAAATCAGTAATTCTCCATTACCTCGGCCGAAGATTCCTAGTGATGGCCACCCGTGCACTGCGCGACATCAACCCCCAATACCGGGAGAGACGAATCCCCGACGATCCGCTCACTTGCTTCCAATGGAGCTCGGGACTGTACCCAACTAAAACCTGTTTGCACAACTCCTTTGAGCCTGGTAGGGTAGTAATCTAAGCACAGTGGGAACTCACACGAGACAAATGATGATCTCAGGTCGATGAACTAACCTGTACACATGTCACCAGGGAATTGCTATCTGACGATATGTATAATACCAGCTAGCAGATTCCCGGCGAGTCCTGTCCGGTGTACTCATAACCCAATGAGCACCTGTATACATCTTAGGTGATCCAACTGACACCAGTGGCTTGTGAGACCGGCCACCGCCCCTCGTCGGGGCCTCGACTGTATACACTAGTCTACTCTGGAGTATCGATGCCCTGTCTCGAAACTCCCACGAATAGGGACACTTTTAAGGATGTGCTTACAGACCCCAGCTCCCACGTATATGATCGCCATCATACTGCTGGTAGTCAAGCAAGAATCCTATGAGCTCTATCATCATGCAATAGTGAACTAAAGCATATATACGATGATAAAGACAAACTAGATAGCATACTATCATCTCGAGCAAGACTGTCATATCGGTATAGGTCATGCCTCTATCATTGCAATCACGTACCTGCGATCCAATAATTGACTTTGAGGGCACTATCTCCAACAATCTCCCACTTGCACTCAAGGCTAATTATTGCGATGTCGCATACTCACAGCCCGTGTGATACCGAACATCCAACTCCTCTACTAATCAGTTTCATAAAGCTAGTTTGTAAAACTCTTGTGTTCGAGAAATAGCCTCAGTGAGTGGATCCGCTCTGATGTTTCTTTCTATGTCTCTCTAAATCTCAAGTTCGCGGAGAAAGCCATCTCCCGAATCGAGTAATACCTGTCTTAGAATATGTCTGGATATCTAATGGGACCTAGTTCATAAATGAACTCCAAATCCAAACTTCTTAGACTGTATCGATAACTGAACCTAATCAGTTTCCAACACCATGCCTCCCACAGTATCCTCTTGGACTACCTATCCATAATACTGTCCCTTGTGTTGGAGATAGTGCCCTCAGAGTCAATTATTGGATCACAGGCACGTGATTGCAATGATTAAGGGGAGGACCTATCCCAGTAGGACAGTCTTACTCGAGATAATAGTATGCTATCTGGTTTATCTTTATCATCGTGTACTGCTTTAGGTGACCTTACGAGTCGCTATTACACGTTGATAGAGCCCCTAGGATTCTTGCTTGATTACCAGCAGTATGAGGGCGATCATATACGTGAGAGCTGGAGTCTATAAGCACATCCTTAAAAGGTCCCTAGTCGTGGGAGTTTCGAGACAGGGCATCGATACTCCGGAGTAGACTAGTGTATACAGTCGAGACCGCGACGAGGGGCGGTGGCCGGTCTCACAAGCCACTGGTGTCAGTTGGTTCACCTAAGATGTATACAGGTGCTCATTGGGTTATGAGTACACCAGACAGGACTCGCCGGGAACCTCCTAGTTGGGATTATACCAGACGTCAGATAGCAGTTCCCTGGTGACATGTGTACAGGTTAGTTCATCGACCTGAGATCGTCATTTGTCTCGTGTGAGTTCCCACTGTGCTTTGATTACTATCCTACCACGGCTCAAAAAAGTCGTGCAAACAGGTTTTAGTTGGGTACAGTCCCGAGCCACATGGAGGCAGTGAGCGGATCTGCAGGGGTTCGTCTCTCCCGGTATTGGGGGTGAGGTCGTGCTGTGTCTAGGAGAGCCAGAACGTGGAAAGTCCTTGGCCAAGGCAGGAGATTTGCTGGTAGGTATTCCAGTAGTATCTCAGGGTGTTCTGGGCTACACTCCGACACGACTTGTACCGCTATTGGGGGTCTGACTTTTACCAACCCCCTAGGCCCACCATGCGATACTCATAGAAAAAACAGACCGGACTGTACGGATATTGTCACTGACAGGCTCAGTAGGGTGTCAGGATGAGTTCGCTCATCGACGTCCCTTTTGGTCAATAGCTGGTGGCCCGTTATGTATTGGCTGATACCTCTGACGTGCTAGTGGTTAAATCCACAGCCATAGTATTGACGAGTCTTTAGAGTCCACCACACACAGTTACTCAAGTTTCGGGTGAAACGCTGTTGAGGCCGTATGGAGATATGGCAGGGTTCGATCAGATACGTGCGGTATTGCACGGATCGTGATCAAACGATTTTTACTAGCCGGCTTTGGCTTAAGCCGGATCCTAGTATTAGACAGTGTAGTTTTGTCTCTTTGCATTTGTGTTCAGTGGGAATACAAATGCGGGCATGTATTTGCAATAGCGGGGTTTTCCTGTAATTTATTACGGGATCAGTTTTCTGAAGTTGCCAGTTTGCATTCCGTTCCGGCTGGTTTTCCTTTGTTCTTTCGCGGCCGGACTTTCAGTTGGAAGGGGTTATTTGCAGTTTGCAAATAACTTATTTATGGAGGGCTTTCATGCATATGTGAGGCATCATGAGTGTTCTTTCATGATGAGATTCCTTTTTAATCAACTCACTTGCTTTCATTATGATGGATTTTGATTTGAAAGTGGATGTGGCCATTTTCTTTTCTCATGTTGATATATTCTTTCTTGCATTATTCTTTTTCTAATCTCCATCATTCTTTCATGGGGGTGGCCGGCCACTATTCTTGAGGTATGAGGGGAGATTGATTTTAGTGGGTGGTGATTTATCTCATCTCATGCCTTGGAAAATTAAGAGCTCTATTTCCTTCTCTCAAGTTCATTCATTTCCGCCACAAACCATGGCAATTTCATATACCCCAAAAGAGACAACGATTCTACACTAGCCTACTGTAAGTGCATGGCGGCGGCCCGGCCTACATCCCGAGGCCAAATGCGGAAGCGATGGTTAACTTTAGTTTTTCTTGAACCGGCACCACCGCGCACTAAAACCCGGATCGTACTATTAACTAGTCCTAGCTAACTACAAGATGGGGAAGAGAGATATACCGACTGATCCGTGTCCTCCGGTCTTCTCGTCGTCGTCCCGATCTGCCGCGGAAGCTCCGGTCTCCACCTCATCGCCGGAAGGGTACCACGTCGCCGGCTTCTTTTACGGGCTCCCAACTCTATACCGAGGCAACTCGGGCACGAAGTTGGCGAGCCGACGTGCCCAAGGTTTGCTGTAGAATACGTGTAATGCTCATGTCTCATTTTGGGGTTCATGGAGGTTGCCTTTTGGTGGAGGAAACAGATCAAAGCTTTTTGTGGATGAACTTAGGAATTTTGTAGCATCAAAAGAGCAAAAATTCCCCACTACAATTTTGGACAGCCCACCCCTTGGCTTGGCCGGCCATGCTAGAATGGGAGAGAGGAGAGAATGAGAAAAATATGATTGAGGCAAAAGTCCAAGGGAGGGGGGGTTTCATCATGCAAGGAAGAGTGAGAAAGGTAATGATATGAAGAAATGATCACAAGTAAATCCAACACTCAAACCCATCATCATGTCCCTCCATCATCATACACAAAAGTCAAGCCATGATAAGGTTATGAAGTCAAATGAAGGCTACACTCATCATGAAGCAACAATATGCAAAGACCCCCTTCCAAATTGCTTATTTGCACAAATGCAAATAAGCCCTCCTCCACCAATCTTCGGCCAATGAAGGATACAAAGAAATATGGACGAAACAGAAAGCAAACTGGCAACTCCAGAAAACTGGTCCCGTAATAAATTACAGGAAAACCCCGATACTGTGTATATACACCCGCATCTGTATTCCGACCGAATACAAATGCAATGAGACAATATCTCCACTGTACTATACTAGGATCCGGCTTAAACAAAAGCCGGCTAGTATTATCCGTTCGATCCTGATCCGTGCAATACCGCACGTATCTGATCGAATCCTGCCATATCTCCATACGGCCTCTACAGCGTTTCGCCCGAAAACTTGAACAACTGAATGTGGGGGACTCTAAAGACTCGTCAACACCTTGGTTGTGGATTTAACCACTAGCACGTCAGAGGTATAAGCCAATAAGTAACGGGCTACCTGGTATTGACCAAAAGGGACGTCGATGAGCGAACTCATCCTGACAACCTACTGAGCCTGTCAGTGACAATATCCGTACAGTCCGGTCCGTTCGTCTATGAGCATCGCATGGCGGGCCTAGGGGGTTGGTAAAATTCAGACCCCCAAAAGCGGTACAAGTCGTGTCGGAGTGTAGCCCAGAACACCCTGAGATACTACTGGAATACCTACCAGTAAATCTCCTGCCTCGGCCGAGGGCTTCGTGTAATGGCTCTCCTAGACACAGCGCGACCTCACCCCCAATACCGGGAGAGACGAACCCCTGAAGATCCGCTCACTGCCTCCATGTGGCTCGGGACTGTACCAAACTAAAACCTGTTAGCACGTCTCCTTTGAGCGTGGTAGGGTAGTAATCAAAGTACAGTGGGAACTCACACAAGACAAATGACGATCCCCAGGTCGATGAACTAACCTGTACATATGTCACCAGGGAACTGCTATCTGACGTCAGGTATAAGACCAACTAGCATGTTCCCGGCGAGTCCTGTCCGGTGTACTCATAACCCAATGAGCACCTGTATACATCTTAGGTGATCCAACTGACACCAGTGGCTTGTGAGACCGGCCACCGCCCCTCGTCGGGGTCTTGACTGTATACACTAGTCTACTCTGGAGTATCGATGCCCTGTCTCGAAACTCCCACTACTAGGGACCTTTTAAGGATGTGCTTATAGACCCCAGCTCCCACTTATATGATCGCCCTCATACTGCTGGTGGTCAAGCAAGAATCCTAGGGGCTCTATCAACGTGTAATAGCGACATGTCAGGTCACTTAAAGCAGTACACGATGATTAAGGTAAACCAGATAGCATACTATCATCTCGAGTAAGACTGTCCTACCGGGATAGGTCCTCCCTCAATCATTGCAATCACGTTCCTGTGATCCAATAATTGACTCTGAGGGCACTATTTCCAACAATCTCCCACTTGCACTCAAGGCTAATTATTGCGATGTCGCATACTCACAGCCCGTGTCATACCGAACACCCAACTCCTCTACTAGTCAGTCTCACAAAGCTCATTTGCGAAACTATTGCGTTTGAGGAATAGCCTCAGTGAGGGGATCCGCCTTGATGTTTCTTTCTATGTCTCTCTATATCTCAAGTTCGCGGAGAAACCCATCTCCCGAAATGAGCAATACCTATCTTAGAATGTGTCTGGATGTCTGATGGGACCTAGCTCATAAATGAACTCCAAATCCAAACTTCTTAGACTGTATCGTCAACTGAACTTAATCAGTGTCCTGCGCCATGCCTCCCTCAGTATTGTCTTGGACCACCTGTCTAAAATACTGCCCCTCGTCAGAAGGAAAAACTATAACTCTGACAACCTCCTTGTCGTCCAGGTCACCTTGGAAGCCTGGAATGATAACTGTCTCCTGCATGAGGCTGTCGTTATCATATCCCTAGAACATCCACTTATGTTCTAAAACTGCTTCTCCAGGATTGGATCAATGTCAACTTACTGCATCTAGTGCAAGAACAACATCTGGTGTGGTAATTGACATCTCATGATTGACTCAATTGCCTGAGCAAGTGATCTGCCAATCATGCACATCCCTCTCCCTTTTAGTCTGTAAGACACCTTTAGAGAGGGTGACTCCATCACCTGCAGGTACACTACCGTGCCAGGAGTCGTCCATTCTAAATACTCTTAGAATGCTGTCTATGTACCCTGATTGGGAAACCACCCAAATCTAGATCTAAAACCATAGATCTAGTAACCAGTTTGTCTGATATAATATCCAAGTCTTGTGCGGAGAAATCACTGTATGACGACCAAAGTATAACCGATCGTAGTATTGGAATATCACTTCCTACTCTGTGTATGTCATCCAAATACCATGACATCACACCCTACTACCTTCTTAACAGATCCATCTCCTTATTCTGATGAAGTCAAACCTATGACTGTCACATCAGAAATAGATAATCTATCTCCGCTATATCTGCTTTAGTCTATAAATAGACATAAGCCACTTGTCCACCATGCTTCCGCTGCTCCCACTGACTACGACAACCCTCTGGCAGAGTCATATACACGTGCACTTCTAAAGCTAGTTTAGAACGACGCTATACCCATCCTCCTGCCGGGTCTTTCAGTCTGGAACAACAGCAATGGCAAGTCTGGGTAAACAAGAACCTCCCTGCCACCGTCCCTGAGCATACCGAAGTACCTCTCGGGTGCCTGAGGTTACCCACCATATCTGCGGAGTGGCTAATGGAATGTCAAACCAGATTGAATCTTTAGGTTCCTATCAAATCTTCAGTAATCGTTTGTGGTTCTGGAATCACTTCCAGTTCTACCATACTCCCACTACTGTTTTCAGAAAAAATCCATTTTTGTTAAAACTTTGGTGAGTCTAGAACAATATCTCTATTGATCTTCCAGATGGTAGAAAGTCAACCCCTCATCATAGCCTGGGTCAACCCACAAACAACCATTACAGAAACGTGTCTTGAGTTGTCCAGTGTCTGGTTTTAATCATAAGCCAGACAACTCCCCGTACCTTAACAACGTTAAGATATGAACTGTTCTATATCCAATATAGAACCAGAGGCACTGATTTAATTGAACCAGATTCAAATCATGCAACTGTCTCCAGCTCATGTCAACTAAATGGAAGGAGGCCGATCAGCGTTACTCAACTTAGGAATGCTTCCAATTATGAGTAACCTGAAAAAGAAGCAAGTTCTCTTTATCATTACTATCAACTGAATACCACACACAAGTATCTACATCTTCGATCACCTTGAAGAATCCCGATACTTGCAACACCTGGTTCTCTACTCTATTCTTATACCTATAACTTCTCAAAATTCGGACCCTGTGCTTCCACGAAACATCTTTCTAAAAACTAGAGAAGTCATAAGTAAACCGAATATAGTACGAGGACCAACCCCTCTCTCCTGATAGACCCTGGACAACATACAATACTCTGTATATGTCCCTTGAGTCTGATAACTCATTCACTGTGTGTCGTAGATTGAAAACTGTACTTATGGTTAAGAAGAATTACACCGCTGTTTAATGCTCTTTACCTAACCATCTACTGATATAGGTAAATGTCACGGACATAATTTCAAAAAGGTATATCTCACTCTATAAAAATAGACGTACAGATATATCAATTTGAAATTGGTTCATAACAGCGGATATTCAAAACCAAATATTTGCCGTCCGGCAACCAACCTAGGTGACTTCCTCAAATATCACCGATTACAACGAATCCCGATATAATGAGGATGATCACCCAATTCCCAATAACTTACTCCCACTCATCATCTGTAAAACCATACAGATTTGAGAATCATACCTGGTAAATACATACCCTGGAGCAAGTGTCTAACTGGGAAATCAGTTTTCTTTCAACAGTATACAGTGAAACTGAAACATTGAAATGTTTCGATGGGGTATCCCGGTATTCCTAGTAATGCCTCTTCCAGATTCACGACTGTAACCGTATAATTCTTTGCCACCTCTCTAAATCCCTTTTTATGTCTTTAGTTATTACCTTCTGCACACCCCTTTAGGCCAAATGGTTTTCTTCCTTCCCTACCGTTCGGCACCAGCCTATGGTTTGGAAGAAGACTATCCAATAAGCATAATGGGTGTACTGTCGTAATCCTAGGAGCACTCGCAATGCGAGAGAAGGTGAAGATAAAAGACACCTGAATAAATCTTATTCCTATTTCTCCTGAACCAGAATCCATCCCCGAACTGGAACAAGTTCCTTTCGAGTTCGTATATAACCATACGATGGAGTATCCAATAAACTGTGGATCTTCGTGGTGATATGGAGTGTTCTGGAGAAATACAAAGGTGATTTGGGAGTGGTAATGAAATACCTGGTTTGGTCATGAATATCAGTTGCAATTTACTTTGCCCTCTTACTAATCCCTTGCTTTGTCTTAGCTTAATACCTTATGCACACCATTGTTATGCTAATTGGTTTTCTTCATTCCCCACCGTTCGGCACCAGCCTAAGGTTTGGAAGAAGACTATCCAATTTGCGTAATAGGTGTACTATCTCCTAAACCAAGGAGTACTCGCAGCCTGAGAGAAGGTAAAAGGAAAAGACAACTGAATAGTCATATTCGTTTTCTCCAGAACCGGAAACCATCCTCGAATAAATCCCTTCGAGTTCGTATATAACCATACGATGGTTTTGTCCAATGGAAGTGGACGTTCGTAGTAATACGGGGTGTCCTGGAGAAAAGGGTAAAAGTAGGAGTGGCAATGAGGTCTGCAACTCTGACAATCCAAAAGCCAGTGTTTAAGAAGGTTCGGTCAATTTTGTTCTCTGAGTCATAGTCTTAGGGTCGGGTCAATGGTCGCTGCCGAAGAGAGAGAGAAAAGAAACACTCAGCGTGCACTCTAACCTAGATCAGAATGGTTACCAATTTATCTAATCTGGAAACCTCCCACTGTACCGTCAAATTCTCCTCCAAACCTGAATGAAGAATTAGTCGGGGTCACCCGAGGAGTAAACTAAATCATCAGTGGGAATCGGGATCCAACTATCATCACATGATAACGTGACGGAATCCGCTCACGGTGTCACATTCCAGAAGGTATGCGCATATCTGGCAAGTTTCAGTTCTTTTGAAACTCCCGATGTGATTTTTGCCCTATCCTCTTATGACCTTGACTTTGGCCAACAAATCATAAGTCACATGTCAAGTTCTACCCGTCATTCTCCAGGTTAATTTGAGCCCACCCGCACAAGCCCTTGACTTTGGCCAACAAGGCTGTACGACTGCCCCAAACCAACGCATCTATCTATGCTGCATATGAATACCCCAATAGCTACCAAACACTGTGCCTTGACTTTGGCCAACAAACACAGCTTGAATACTATTGACTACCCATATGAAACGACGGAGGGCTACGAATGGTTTCTGGCGAAAACCTTTAACGTAAAGAACTTGATATCGTTGAAGGAACGGATAGCTTTTAAAAATATAGTGACGAAAACCATTGCTAAAGAGGTCACTCCCGGTGAAGGGATCTCGGCTCTTTCCCCGTAGAATGAGGTGCAGGATATTCCAACTGAATACCACGGTGCAAAGCAAAAGTAATCGGCTATAGTGAAGTTATTGCCCTGACGCAAACTTTTTGTCCAAGGGGTCACTCCCGGTGAAGGGATCTCGGCCCTTGCCTCGTCGACTGAGGAGCAGGATATTCTAATTGAATACCACGATGCTAAACAAAAGTGAACGTCCTTGCAATAACAGCTTTTTGAAAAAGTTCCAACAACATCAGATTAGGTTTGTTTTTAACTTGCATTGATCCGAATCAACGCAGTCCCATCAATTGATCACACCACAAAGAACGAAAATATACTGATGTACGTATATGCCATCCGCATTCGCCACTGGGTCCCGTCATTACCCGTTAGGTTAGCTAACTAACGACACAGCGGGGACTGGACTAGCGCGGATGCAAAACATATACAACATTTACTAGTTTATATATATCAATATATAATATTTCGCTCAAGGCGTGATAAAATGGAACATCAAAGAAATGTACAGCATCACAGAAACAATACAGATATCTGGGATCCCCGGGTTTCACAGAGCCACTACTGAAACACGACGTTCCCCTGGTCATGTGGATAGCCTGTGCAATGAAATCCCTAGACCCCTACGGGCGCGGCAAGTTACCTGCCAAAACCTGAAGTGAGGCAGCCCCCTTCAGCACCGTGAATGGACCACCCAGCACTTCACGGAATCCGGCAACTTGGGCACCCCTCCTGGGTCAAACTGTACCCTCTACGAGTGCGGCGAATAGCCCGCCAATTCTAGAGTAAAACCCCCTTCGTCTCAATGCCATGAGATGCGGGCTTGTTGCCCTCTAGAACCCGGCTATCCGTGCACCCCTCCGCGGGGCAATCCTAGTACAGAAAGTAAAATATACATACAACGGGTACATCGACCGCAACCTGGTCATGCCCCAAAAAAAATAATACAAACAGGCAGTGACGGCAGTCCACATGTCGGACGCTCGTCCCGCAATATCAAATGTACATAATACAACAAAACTGTACTACCACTGCAACCAGGCTATCCCCCACGACCGATCCGCAACATCACAGCAATACACAGAACATCAACGTGAAAGTCACGTTCGCAAATCCGTCTAACCGGGCTATAGCAGTTAGACAGGATTTACCGATCAAGTGACATTCATGGTCGCAGATATAATGTAAATACTGTGAAATAATGTGTTTTAAATATCCGATCGATCAAATTTACCAAGTGGGCCCCCAAGTACTACTGTAGCACATTAAGAAATCTGGGCCTAAAAATTAACATTCCAGAAAACCTATTTTCCACTCAGGAGCATTCTGTAGAATTTTGGGGGACCGAACAGTTCAAGTCGCGGCGGAACCGCGGCCCAAGCATGGGTTTGGCCGCGGTTCCGCGGTCGTTTGGACTGTTCACGAGCCCAAATTTTCACAGAACTCTTAGAATGTCCTACACAACATTCTGAAACAACCTGAAAAGTTTTTTGACTTCAAAAAATTTCGACAGAAACTGATGTGAAGAAAAATACGGTTTTTGGAAAATTGGTCGATCGGAAATGTAAAACACATTAGACAAAGCTAGACTGTTAATGGCGAGGCTCTGATACCACTGTAAGTGCACGGCGGCGCCCCGGCCTCCATCCCGAGGCCAAATGCAGAAGCGATGGTTAACTTTAGTTTTTCTTGAACCGGCACCACCGCGCACTAAAATCCGGACCGTACCATTAACTAGTCCTAGCTAACTACAAGATGGGGAAGAGAGATATACCGATTGATCCGTGTCCTCCGGTCTTCTCGTCGTCGTCCCGATCTCCCGCGGAAGCTCCGGTCTCCACCTCTTTGCCGGAAGGGCACCACGTCGCCGGCTTCTTTTACGGGCTCCCACCTCTATATCGAGGCAACTCGGGCACGAAGTTGGCGAGCCGACGTGCCCAAGGTTTGCTGTAGAATGCGTATAGTGCTCATGTCTCATTTTGGGGTTCATGGAGGTTGCCTTTTGGTGGAGGAAATAGATCAAAGCTTTTTGTGGATGAACTTGGGAATTTTGTAGCATCAAAAGAGCAAAAATTCCCCACTACAATTTTGGACAGCCCACCCCTTGGCTTGGCCGGCCATGCTAGAATGGGAGAGAGGAGAGAATGAGAAAAATATGAGTGAGGCAAAAGTCCAAGGGAGGGGGGGTCTCATCATGCAAGGAAGAGAGAGAAAGGTAATGATATGAAGAAATGATCACAAGTAAATCCAACACTCAAACCCATCATCATGTCCCTCCATCATCATACACAAAAGTCAAGCCATGATGAGGTTATGAAGTCAAATGAAGGCTACACTCATCATGAAGCAACAATATGCAAAGACCCCCTTCCAAATTGCTTATTTGCACAAATGCAAATAAGCCCTCCTCCACCAATCTTCGGCCAATGAAGGATATAAAGAAATATGGCCGAAACAGAAAGCAAACTGGCAACTTCAGAAAACTGGTCCCGTAATAAATTACAGGAAAACCCCGATACTGTGTATACACACCCGCATCTGTATTCCGACCGAATACAAATGCAATGAGACAAAATCTACTCTGTACTATACTAGGATCCGGCATAAACCAAAGCCGGCTAGTATTATCCGTTCGATCCTGATCCGTGCAATACCGCACGTATCTGATCGAACTCTGCCATATCTCCATACGGCCTCTACAGCGTTTCGCCCGAAAACTTGAGCAACTGAATGTGGGGGACTCTAAAGACTCGTCAACACCTTGGTTGTGGATTTAACCACTAGCACGTCAGAGGTATAAACCAATACGTAACGGGCTACCAGGTATTGACCAAAAGGGACGTCGATGAGCGAACTCATCCTGACACCCTACTGAGCCTGTCAGTGACAATATCCGTACAGTCCGGTCCGTTCGTCTATGAGCATCGCATGGCGGGCCTAGGGGTTGGTAAAAGTCAGACCCCCAAAAGTGGTACAAGTCGTGTCGGAGTGTAGCCCAGAACACCCTGAGATACTACTGGAATACCTACCAGTAAATCTCCTGCCTCGGCCGAGGGCTTCGTGTAATGGCTCTCCTAGACACAGCGCGACCTCACCCCCAATACCGGGAGAGACGAACCCCTGAAGATCCGCTCACTGCCTCCATGTGGCTCGGGATTGTACCCAACTAAAACCTGTTTGCACATCTCCTTTGAGCGTGATAGGGTAGTAATCAAAGCACAGTGGGAACTCACACGAGACAAATGACGATCCCCAGGTCGATGAACTAACCTGTACACATGTCACCAGGGAACTGCTATCTGACGTCAGGTATAAGACCAACTAGCATGTTCCCGGTGAGTCCTGTCCGGTGTACTCATAACCCAATGAGCACCTGTATACATCTTAGGTGATCCAACTGACACCAGTGGCTTGTAAGACCGGCCACCGCCCCTCGTCGGGGTCTCGACTGTATACACTAGTCTACTCTGGAGTATCGATGCCATGTCTCGAAACTCCCACGACTAGGGACCTTTTAAGGATGTGCTTATAGACCCCAGCTCCCACTTATATGATCGCCCTCATACTGCTGTTGGTCAAGCAAGAATCCTAGGGGCTCTATCAACGTGTAATAGCGACATGTCAGGTCACTTAAAGCAGTACACGATGATAAAGGTAAACCAGATAGCATACTATCATCTCGAGTAAGACTGTCCTACCGGGATAGGTCCTCCCTCAATCATTGCAATCAAGTGCCTGTGATCCTATAAATGACTCTGAGGGCACTATCTCCAACAGTTATCATTCCAGGCTTCCAAGGTGACCTGGATGGCAGACTGGCTGTCAGAGTTATAGTTTTCCCTCTGACGAAGGGCAGTATTTTAGACAGGTGGTCCAGGTGGATACTGAGGGAAGGATGGCGCTGGATACTGATTAAGTTCAGTCGACGATACAGTCTAAGAAGTTTGGATTTGGAGTTCACTTATGAACTAGGTCCCATCAGATATCCAGACATATTCTAAGACAGGTATTGCTCATTTCGGGAGATGGCTTTCTCCGCGAACTTGAGATAAAGAGAGAAATAGAAAGAAACATCACAGCGGATCCACTAACTGAGGCTATTCCTCGAACGCAATAGTTTCGCAAACGAGCTTTGTGAGACAGGCTAGTAGAGGAGTTGGGTGTTCGGTATCACACGGGCTGTGAGTATGCGACATCGCAATAATTAGCCTTGAGTGCAAGTGGGAGATTGTTGGATATAGTGCCCTCAGAGTCAATTATTGGATTACAGGCACGTGATTGCAATGATTGAGGGAGGACCTATGCCGGTAGGACAGTCTTACTCAAGATGATAGTATGCTATCTGATTTATCTTTATCATCGTGTACTGCTTTAGGTGACCTTACAGGTCACTATTGCACGTTGATAAAGCCCCTAGGATTCTTGCTTGACTACCAGCAGTATGAGGGCGATCATATACGTGGGAGCTGGGGTCTATAAGTACATCCTTAAATGTTCCCTAGTCATGGGAGTTTCGAGACAGGGCATCGATACTCCAAAGTAGACTAGTGTATACAGTTGAGACCCCGACGAGGGGCGGTGGCCGGTCTCACAAGCCACTGGTGTCAGTTGGTTCACCTAAGATGTATACAGGTGCTCATTGGGTTATGAGTACATCTGACAGGACTCGCCGGGAACCTACTAGTTGGTATTATACCTTACGTCAGATAGCAGTTCCCTGGTGACATGTGTACAGGTTAGTTCATCGACCTGAGATCGTCATTTGTCTCGTGTGAGTTCCCACTGTGCTTTGATTACTACCCTACCACGCTCAAAGGAGACATGCAAACAGGTTTTAGTTGGGTACAGTCCCGAGCCACATGGAGGCAGTGAGCGGATCTGCAGGGGGTCGTCTCTCCCGGTATTGGGGGTGAGGTCGCGCTGTGTCTAGGAAAGCCAGTACATGAAAAGTCCTTTGCCAAGGCAGGAGATTTACTGGTAGGTATTCCAGTAGTATCTCAGGGTGTTCTGGGCTACACTCCGACACGACTTGTACCGCTATTGGGGGTCTGACTTTTACCAACCCCCTAGGCCCGCCATGCGATGCTCATAGACGAACGGACCGGACTGTACGGATATTGTCACTGACAGGCTCAGTAGGGTGTCAGGATGAGTTCGCTCATCGACGTCCATTTTGGTCAATAGCTAGTAGCCCATCACATATGGCTAATACCTCTGACGTGCTAGTGGTTAAATCCATAGCCATAGTATTGACGAGTCTTTAGAGTCCACCACACACAGTTACTCAAGTTTCGGGCGAAACGCTGTAGAGGCCGTATGGAGATATGGCAGGGTTCGATCAGATATGTGCGGTATTGCATGGATCGTGATTGGACGGATTTTACTAGCCGGCTTTGGCTTAAGCCGGATCCTAGTATTAGATAGTGTAGTTTTGTCTCTTTGCATTTGTGTTCAGTGGGAATACAAATGCGGGAATGTATATGCAGTCGCGGGGTTTTCTTGTAATTTATTACGGGATCAGTTTTCTGAGGTTGCCAGTTTGCATTCCGTTCCGGCCGGTTTTCCTTTGTTCCTTCACGGCCGGAGTTTCTGATGGAGGGGGTTATTTGCAGTTTGCAAATAACTTATTTGTGGAGGGGTTTATTATGATTTGTGGCTTCTTGTCATCATGAGATTCTTTTCTTGTCCATTCCATTGCATTTGTTTTGATGGTTGGTGAAAGGATGTGAGTGAGAAATTGGTGTGACTTTTTTTCTCATTTATTCATTCCTTTTTCCCTCCACTTGTGAGCACTTGTTTTTCTATCCTCCACCATTCTAAGAAGGGGCTGGCCACATCATGGAGAGAGGGTGAGAGGGATCATTTTTGGTGGTGGCAAAAATCTTCATCTCATTATTCCATTCATCCTAAAATGAGAGTTCCATTTCAAAGCTCATCTCTTTTCTTCACCTCCATCCTTCAATGGAAACTTCTTGACCCCAAAGAGACATGGTTTCTACACTAGTCTACAGCAAATCTTGGACGCTTCGGCTAGCCAACTTCGCGCCCGAGTTGCCTCGGTCCAGAGATGAGAGCCCGTAAAAGAACTCGGCTACGTGGTGCCCTTTCCGACGAGGAGGTGATGAACGGAGTTTTCGCGGGAGATCGGAGTGGAGACGAAGACCGAAGGACACGGATCGCTTGGTATATCTCTTCACCCATCTTTTAGTTTGCTAGTAGTTAGGTTAATGGCCCAATCCGGGATAAAAGTGCGCGGTGGTGCCGGTTTGCTAGTTTGTAATGTTTTCGTTTCCGCGTTTCCGGCGTCGGATCGACGGCCGGGGCGCCGCCGTGCACTTACAGCTGCAATTGCCGGGTGTTGGGGTAAAAATTTACACCCCCGTTGACCGAGTCAAAGTCAAGGTCAACCCCAAGCCAGGTGGGCCCAAGCCTAGGTCAAGCGGCCCCATGCCCAAGTCGAGCCCGCGGCCAGCCTCCTCCATGCTAAAATATAGATCATGTAATAAATAATTTTTATGTAATTTTTTTTTTCTACATGAATGTATGCAAAATGGGCATAAAGCCAAATTTTTGTAAGCCCATAGCTTATGTGCAAAAATGAAATGGCACATGAGCCATGGGATAGGCAAAATGCCATTTTTGTGAAGCCCAAGGGGCTATATGCAAATATGTAAGCCTATAAAAGGCAACATGATGAATAAAAAAAGAGACTTTTCATTCCCCCAAAATCTAGGGTTCTTTGTGCCTCCTGCTCCTTCTCCAAGGTTCTAAACCTTCTCATTTCTTTTGAAATAAATCAAGAGTTTTACTCTTTCTTTTCCAAAACTAAGTAGTTTTTCACCACAAAACCCACAAAGGGGAACTCAGGTCTCCCATTAGATCTCAGAAAGGAGAGATTTTTAGATCTCACATCTCTTGATCATCAAGATCCAGCCAACAGAGGAGGAAGAGGAAGAATCCCTTTCATCAACCAAAACATTTTAGGAGTTTAACTCCATATATTTACATATATATATATATATATATATAATAATAATAAATATCTCCTTTCTGGAGCATAGCTTCTGGTTCTGGGACTAAAAGTCCCTTTGTCTCGCCAGCGCCCAGTGCTCGAGCGCAAAACGCCCACGTGCCGACACGTGGCACGCTTGCGCTCAGGCGCACTGCGCTCGAGCGCAAAGCGCCCATATGCCGACACGTGGCGAGCTTGCGCTCTGGCGCACTGCGCTCGAGCGCAAAGCGCCCACGTACCGACACGTGGCGCGCTTGCGCTCAGGCGCACTGCGCTCCAGCGCAAAGCGCCCACGTACCGACACTTGGCGCGCTTGCGCTCAGGCGCACTGCGCTCAAGCGTAAAGCGCCTACATGCCGACACGTGGCGTGCTGCGCTCAAGCGCACTGCGCTCGAGCGCAAAGCGCCGACGTGCCGGCACATGGCACACTTGCGCTCAAGCGCATTGCGCTCAAGCGCAAAACGCCTACGTGCCGACACGTGGCGCGCTTGCGTCTGAGCGCAGAAGCACCTTAGTGCACAGCGCTCAAGGCGCTGGCCCCACGCATCCTTTGGATGCCTTTTCCCCCCTCTTTCCTTTATATATATATACATATATACATATATATATATACACACATATGTATAAATATTTACACACACACATACTCCGCGACACTGTCCCTGTTAGAAAAAATTTCTAACGGGGCGCTGCCCAGCACCCCGCAAGGGGGCTGCTAGCCCCCTTGACCCCCAGCCCGCTATCCGGGTAGCGGGACCCCCATAAAAACTCTGCGTGGCTCCCGATATATCCAAAACCCCCTTTCAAAACACAACACATGTACACTGCACATTGAGTTCGCATGACCAGTTTAACCCGTCAATCGGAGGTTCCCTCGCTCCAAAGGCGAGGGGTAATTAACGACAGCTTAGTTCGCGGCTGCCGGAGATTCGGATCCCCACAATCATTAAACCCCGGCCTACCCTAGGCAGGGAGAATCTGTAGTGCGCCTGACAAGCGCGCGCATATTCCCATCTCAATGGGGTGACGAAAAACACCCT
Organism: Agapanthus africanus; assembly: GCA_030015575.1. Classification (NCBI taxonomy): domain Eukaryota; kingdom Viridiplantae; phylum Streptophyta; class Magnoliopsida; order Asparagales; family Amaryllidaceae; genus Agapanthus; species Agapanthus africanus. The sequence goes on from CM057343.1 coordinate 128,061,846, forward strand.
ACAGATTCTGGCACGCCCGGCAGGACCAATCTCTCCTCCCATATTTCGGGTTAAGCATTCATGCGAACTCAATCAATATACATACCTGTATTTATACTAAAAATAATGCTTTTTCATGCAGATTTTCAAGCAATCACCTTCCGACGATGTCTTCGATGATGAACTCAGCTCCCGTCTCCTACACGATGAGGATAGACTCTAGGACGGTCCTTCCGGCCAGTCTCGGACGACAATGGGAGGAGCCGCTGCTACCATTCGGCTCTATTATGTTCATGCCAGTTGGCACCATCCCAGCTCCTCAAGCCCCGGTGGCAGAAAAACCGGTCTCGAAAGGCAGGAGACCAAATGTGGTGATCTCAAGGGCGCCCCAACCCAAACGCAAGTCGGTATCTGAACGACTTTCCTTGGCCCCAGCTGGGGGCAAGGCCATCAACACCAACAAAGCTACAACATGTCCCGAGCAAGATCCAGCGGCGCCCCTGACAAATGCTCGATCGGGTGTCTTCTCTAAGCTCCCCGCTGATCAACTCACAATGACTTCCCGGGTAGCGGATGCCCGCCAAGCCTTCAAAATCGAGAAGCTGAGGGAGAAAAGGCTCAGATATAGAGCCAACAAAAGGGCTAGGGCTCCTGCCAGGCTGAACCTCATGAAGTTCGAAGAACGGGGTTACCCCACCGAAGATGAGGAAATGGCTGGGTATGTGGTCCACACTGTCTACACGGTGGGCACGCGTAGCAAGAGCAAGGACGGGGCTACCTCATCTCAAACCCAATCTGGCTTGAATGTGGTGGCCGCTTCCCAAGAACAGCCGCCTCTGCCGGGTGATGAAAACCCTCTTGATGAGGATGATAGGCGGAAAGACCCTTCGGTCCATGAGGAGTCGGGCTCGGAAAGCGAAGAAGAGCCGACTTTCCGTCCCAGGACCGCGGAACAAGAGCTGCTTCAAGAGCTCCGAAAGCAGCTAAGAAACAAAGACAAGGAGATGGACAAACTCTACTCCAAAATCGATGACTTGACAAATGTCGTGATGCAGCTCATGACCCGACTTGCCTCTCAGCCGCCCAATCAAGCGGAGGGCTCTGCTCGTGAACCGGGAAATGGTGTCCCAAAGCAGCCGACGCCTATTCCCTCAAATCCAAAAGTGGGCGAACTACATGAAAACCAGTCGCATCCTATCTCGGGAAATGTCTTGGCTACTGATGACAGTAGCCCGCTAACTCAAGATCAAATCATGGATTTGGTTGCCAGCAAAGTCAAAACATTGGTTGCCGAAGCCGAAGCGCAAAAAGATATCAGCAGTAGTGGGAGACCATATCCTGCTCAGTATGATCTGGTAGAATTTCCTAGCGGCTATGTCATCCCCAAATTCGGAAGATTCGATAGGACGGGAAATGCGAATCAGCATATCGCCCACTTCAAAGGCTCATGCGGGAATACTGGGGGCAATGACGCGCTTCTCCTCCGCCAGTTCGTTAATAGCTTGACCGATGTTGCTTTCGAATGGTACGCGAGCATACCGGATGGCTCCGTCACAACTTTTGTCCAAATGGAGTCTCTGTTTCGGCAGAGGTTCATGAGCGTCAGCGATAAGATTACCATTGCCGAGCTCGTAAGGACCAAGCCCAAGAGCGACGAAAGCAGCACGGATTTTATAACCCGATGGCGCAATCTCTCCGTCAAATGCGAACCGCCGATAGAGCAGGACCAATCTGTCAGTCTCCTCGTCGGAAATCTCAACAATTGGATGGCCCCGTTTTTATGCACCGCGGGTCTCAGAACATTCCAAGAGCTGACCAGGAAAGTCCAGATGCTGGAGCGCTCAAAACAGGAGTCCTCCTCGGATTCTCAAAATAACAATAGGTCCTGGAGAAACCGGAAGGACGATAATCGCAAAGGCGGAAACTCCGATGATTCTGAATCTTTCAACACTTTGGCTAACCGAAATAAGCAAGGGATGAGCGGACCTAGCGCCAACCAGCCTCAGAAGCCAATGTTCGGAGAGGGAGGAGAATCTCCACTGAAAGAGAAGCTGGATAAGGTCTATTCCTTCAGAAGGGACAAAATCCGTAAAATATTCAAAGACGTCCTGAAGAATGGTCTACAACTGCCAGAGTCAAAAAGACCGCAGGAAGAGAATAGGACCGACGACCCCAAATACTGCCCCTATCACGGAGTGATAGGTCATGCCATTGAGGACTGCTTCGTCTTCAAAGATTGGGTCGAAAAGCAATACAAGGCAGGAGAGATAGAACTGTCCAAAGGCGTGTTAACAAACAGTCAAGCTGCAACCGCCAATTTCATACAAATGAAGACCGAAATTCTTCGTGAAACCGATTCTCTCAGACATCTGCCTTTCTCTGAACACAGTCGACCACCACGTCATTAAACTGAGAACAATCGACCACCACGTCATTAAACTGGGAACAGTCGACCTCTAAGTCGTTAAACTGGGAATGTAAAATAAATGTGCAAATAAAAAATGTGTAAATAAAAGAAAAATAAAGAAAAGCCGAAATGATGGGGCAACTCGCAATAAAAATCAGCGAGTAAAAATGAAAATGAAAATAAAGCCGAAATGATGGGGCAACCGCGAATAAAAGCCGAAATGATAGGGCAATCGCGGTTTTCGTGATAAGAAAGGCTGAAATGATAGAGCAATCGCGGTAAAACAAAAAAACAACAACAAAACAACAAAAAAAAACAACGGCGAATGATGAGTCGCTCCTGGTACCATATTCCAGTGCAGCGATGCAGACGCCAACTAAAATCCAATTTTTCAAAATTCTCCCAGCCCTACGGCCAGTCCCCAAATTGACTGCCGTATACAATCCACGGGCTCAAATAATTCTCAGCATACCCATGCCCCACCGCAATCACCAGTTACACGGCTGGTCTCCGCCTGTGGAATTATGCTCCATTGAGAAGACCCACTCATGTGTCCTCACGATACATGAGGAGAACAAACCTTTGTGGGATCCTTACGACTCACGAAGGAAAAACACACTTAGGAGTCCTCACGACTCCTAAGGAGAAAATACACCTATGGGATCCTTACGACCCGTAGGGAGAAAATGCTTTTATAGGACCCTCACGGCCTATAAAATTGAAAAGCCTTAGGCGATAGGGATCTAAACCTGTCTCCTAAGCCATCGCTCCCCAATCCCCAAGCGGCGAATGATGAGTCGCTCCTGGTACCATATTCCAGTGTAGCGATGCAGACGCCAACCAAATTCCAAATCGCATACCCCAAGTGGCGAATGATGAGTCGCTACCATATTCCAGTGCAGCGATGCAGACGCCAACAAAGTCCCGAAATTTTTACGGCCCTACGGTCTGGATCATACATCCTGCAAAACCGTATACAATCCACGGGCGTAAATCAATCCCAATCTCTCCAAAAATAAAAAAATATAAAAATAAAAAAGGTATGTCCATAAGCAAAATGGGCATGGATGAAAACCCGAAAGGGCTCCGTGAGTAAAAACAGCAGGACTGCCGGCGAGTTTGTGAAAACCCGAAAGGGCGCAAACTCGTGAGAAAGAGATGAAATGCACCCACAAGGTCCTCTCGACTTTGTGAGGAGAAAATTCCCGCGTGAGATCCTTACGACTCACAAAGGAGCGACACACTTGGGAGTCCCCACGACTCCCAAGGAGAAAATACACTTACGGGATCCTTACGACCTGTAGGGAGAAAATGCTTTGTGAGACCCTTATGGCTCACAAAGTTGAAAAGTCTTAGGCGATAGGGACCTAAAACCTGTCTCCTGAGCCATCGTTTCCTAATAAGCAAACGCAAATGATGATTCGCTCCTGGCACCATATTCCAGTGTAGCGATGCTGATGCGAAACAAAAAAAAAACCAATTCCCAAATCCTCTCATGACAAATGATGATTCGCTCCTGGTACCATATTCCAGTGTAGCGATGCTGATGTCAACCCAAATCAAACCAAACCAACAACCTCTAGGCGGAATCATGCTCCGTCCCAGAATGTACCCCGTGTCGAAATCATGCTTCGCCTCGGAATATCTACCTTCCCTGCCGGAATTATGCTCCGCCTCGGAATTAAATCAACCAACGACCTCCTCGTCGGAATCATGCTCCGCCTTGGAATCAAGTCAACCATCAAGCTCTGCGTCGGAATTATGCTTCGTTCCAGAATGTACCCCGTGTCAAAATCATGCTTCGCCTCGGAATATCTACCTTCCCTGCCGGAATTATGCTCCGCCTCGGAATTAAATCAACCAACGACCTCCTCGTCGGAATCATGCTCCGCCTTGGAATCAAGTCAACCAGCAAGCTCTGCGTCGGAATTATGCTTCGTCTCAGAATGCACCTCGTGTCAAAATGATGCTTCGCTTCGGTGTACCTGCCTTCCCTGTCGAAATTATGTTTCGTCTCGGAATCAAGTCAACCAACAAGCTCTGCGCCGGAATCATGCTCCGTCTCATAATGTACCCCGTGTCAAAATCATGCTTCGCCTCGGAGTATATGCCTTCCCCGTCGGAATTATGCTTCGCTTGGGAATCAACCTCTGCATAGAAATTATGCTCCGGTCAGAATATCTGTCGCGCTTCGGAATGATGCTCCGAATCCTGGAATCATGCTCCGCCCTTCGGAATGATGCTCCGATCCCCTAGAATCATGCTCCGCTCATCGGAATGATGCTCCGATCCTTGGAATTATGCTCCGCAAATTGGAATGATGCTCCGCTCATCGGAATGATGCTCCGATCCCTGGAATCATGCTCCGCCCTTCGGAATGATGCTCCGATCCTTAGAATTATGCTCCGCAAATCGGAATGATGCTCCGATCCTTGGAATTATGCTCCGCAAATTGGAATGATGCTCCGCTCATCGGAATGATGCTCCGATCCCTGGAATCATGCTCCGCCCTTCGGAATGATGCTCTGATCCCCCAGGAATCATGCTCCGCCCTTCGGAATGATGCTCCGATCCCCTGGAATCATGCTCCGGTCATCGGAATGATGCTCCAATCCTTGGAATTATGCTCCGCAAATTGGAATGATGCTCCACTCATCGGAATGATGATCCGATCCCTGGAATCATGCTCCGCCCTTCGGAATGATGCTCCGATCCTTGGAATTATGCTCCGCAAATCGGAATGATGCTCCGATCCTTGGAATTATGCTCCGCAAATTGGAATGCTGCTCCGCTCATCGGAATGATGCTCCGATCCCTGGAATCATGCTCCGCCCTTCGGAATGATGCTCCGATCCCCTGGAATCATGCTCTGCTCATCGGAATGATGCTTCGATCCTTGGAATTATGCTCCGCAAATTGGAATGATGCTCTGCTCATCGGAATGATGCTCCGATCCTTGGAATTATGCTCCGCAAATTGGAATGATGCTCTGCGCTTCGGAATGATGCTCCGATCCCTGGAATCATGCTCCGCTCATCGGAATGATGCTCCGATCCCCTGGAATCATGCTCCTCTCTTCGGAATGATGCTCCGAACCCTGGAATCATGCTCCGCCCATCGGAATGATGCTCCGATCCCCTGGAATCATGCTTCGCTCATCGGAACGATGCTCCGATCCCCGGGAATCATGCTCCCTAAGGGATACTCCGACCCCGGAATTATGCTCCGCGAATCAGAATGATGCTCCGATCCCCAAGAATCATGCTCCCCGGGATGATGCTTCGCCTCCGGAATGATGTTCCACCTCGATGTTCAGCTTCAAGATCCATCAATTTCATGCACACAACTCAAATGTGCGGTGTGCATTTATTGATGTGGGGCACTTTGTTGGGGTAAAAATTTACACCCTCGTTGACCGAGTCAAAGTCAAGGTCAACCCCAAGCCAGGTGGGCCCAAGCCCAGGTCAAGCGGCCCCATGCCCAAGTCGAGCCCGCGGCCAGCCTCCTCCATGCTAAAATATAGATCATGTAATAAATAATTTTTATGTAATTTTTTTTTCTACATGAATGTATGCAAAATGGGCATAAAGCCAAATTTTTGTAAGCCCATGGCTTATGTGCAAAAATGAAATGGCACATGAGCCATGGGATAGGCAAAATGCCATTTTTGTGAAGCCCAAGGGGCTATATGCAAATATGTAAGCCTATAAAAGGCAACATGATGAATAAAAAAAGGGACACTTTTCATTCCCCCAAAATCTAGGGTTCTTTGTGCCTCCTGCTCCTTCTCCAAGGTTCTAAACCTTCTCATTTCTTTTGAATTAAATCAAGAGTTTTACTTTTTCTTTTCCAAAACTAAGTAGTTTTTCACCACAAAACCCACAAAGGGGAACTCAGATCTCCCATTAGATCTCAGAAAGGAGAGATTTTTAGATCTCACATCTCTTGATCATCAAGGTCCAGCCAACAGAGGAGGAAGAGGAAGAATCCCTTTCATCAACCAAAACATTTTAGGAGTTTAACTCCATATATTTACATATATATATATATATATATAATAAATATCTCCTTTCTGGAGCATAGCTTCTGGTTCTGGGACTAAAAGTCCCTTTGTCTCTCCAGCGCCCAGCGCTCGAGCGTAAAACGCCCACATGCCGATACGTGGCGCGCTTGCGCTCAGGCGCACTGCGCTCGAGCGCAAAGCGCCCACGTGCCGACACGTGGCGCGCTTGCGCTCAGGCGCACTGCGCTCGAGCGCAAAGCGCCCACGTACCGACACGTGGCGCGCTTGCGCTCAGGCGCACTGCGCTCGATTGCAAAGCGCCTACATGCCGACACGTGGCGTACTGCACTCAAGCGCACTGCGCTCGAGCGCAAAGCGCCCACGTGCCGACACGTGGCACACTTGCGCTCGAGCGCACTGCGCTCAAACGCAAAACGCCCACGTGCCGACATGTGGCGCGCTTGTGTCTGAGCGCACAGCACCTAAGCGCACAGCGCTCAAGGCGCTGGCCCCACGCATCCTTTGGATGCCTTTTCCTCCCTCTTTCCTTTATATATATATATATATATATACATATATACATATATATATGCACACATATGTATAAATATTTACACACACACATACTCCACGACACTGTCCCTGTTAGAAAAAATTTCTAACGGGGCGCTGCCCAGCACCCCGCAAGGGAGCTGCTAGCCCCCTTGACCCCCAGCCCGCTATCCGGGTAGCGGGACCCCCGTAAAAACTCTGTGTGGCTCCCGATATATCCAAAACCCCCTTTCAAAACACAACACATGTACACTGCACATTGAGTTCGCATGACCAGTTTAACCCGTCAATCGGAGGTTCCCTCGCTCCAAAGGCGAGGGGTAATTAACGACAGCTTAGTTCACGGCTGCCGGAGATTCGGATCCCCACAATCATTAAACCCCGGCCTACCCTAGGCAGGGGGAATCTGTAGTGCGCCTGACAAGCGCGCGCGTATTCCCATCTCAATGGGATGACGAAAAACACCCTACACCGGGCTCGAGGTAGTGACTGATAAGTCAGTCACGATTGCCGAGCTTGAGATAGCTGTGGAGGAGGTAGCTACAGCCGCCGAACCCGAGGTGTTGATGGGTGAGATGGATACAATTGCTCAGCCCGAGGTGGCCGCTCCTTCTCAAGAGTCGGGCACCGCCCCAATCATTGCTCTTTCTACCCGCGACCCTTTGCCATCTCCTGGCGTCGCGAGCGTTACAATAGCTCTGGTAGAATCAAGGGATGAGGCGACAGGAGGTGAGAACCTCCCGATGGAAGAGGATGGAGCAGGTGCTGTATCAAGTGACGCTCTTGTCGCGGTTCCGACTGGCGACTCACTAGGTAGATTTTGTTAGTGTATATGCCCTAGAGGCCATTACTGTATCATACTAGTTTGTATATTACTTAATGGAAACTTGGGATATTCACAGTTTTATAGACAATCTTGCTCAAAATGGTAGTATGCTACTTGGTTTGTTTCTACTTTAATATATGCATGTGTTTCTTTTAGCATATCGCTTATACATATTAGTGGAGCCCTTAGGATCTTTGCTTGATTACCGGCGTTGTGATGGCAGTCATACTTGTAGGGGCTTGGTAATCTACAAGCACATCCTTATACAGGTCCCTAGTCGTAGGATTATCAAGACGGGGCATCGATACTCTGGAGTAGACTAGCGTATGCGCTTCTCATCCCAGCAGGGGAGATGGTCTGTCCCACAGCCATCAGTACGTCGTACTGGAGATAGTATGCGGGTGCTTGTTAGGTTACGAGTACACTGGACAGGACTCGTCGGGAACTGTTGGTTGGTACTATACCTATCGTCAGATAACAGTTGCCAGGTGACAGGAGTACAGCTTAGTCCGTCGACTTGATACTGTTACTTCGCCTCGAGTGTGTACCCACTGTACTTTGATTACTACCCTACCACGGCTCAAAGGAATCGTGCAAACAGGTAGTAGTTGGATGCAGTCCCGAAGCACTTGGAGGAAGTAGCGGTTAGATAGAATTCGTCTCTCCCGGTATTGGGGGTTGATATCGCGCTGTGTCTAGGAGAGCCATTACACAAAGTCCCTGGCCAGGGCAAGCGAGAATTACTGGTAGTGTTCCCAGTAGTTTCTCAGGGTGTTCTAGGCTACACTCCGGCATGACTTGTACCACTATTAGGGGTCTGACGTTTACCACCACCAAGGCCCGACATGCGATACTCATAGACGAACAGACCGGACCGTACGGAGATTGTCACATTCAGGCTCAGTAGGAGTTCGGATGGGTTTACCTCATCGGCCTTCTTATCGATATCTACCTGGGGACACTTACATACAGCTAGTTCCGCTTGCGGACTATGGTTAAACCCACTGCCAGCGTAGTGTCGAGTCTTTAGAGTCCCACACAGAGAGTTTCCCTGCACTGGGCGAAAGGTGTAGAGGCCGTATGGTTTTACAGCAGGGCTACGATCACTTACGTGCACTTGTGCGCGTATGCTGTTCGGGCAGACAATGCTAGTAGGCTTTGGTTTAAGCCGGATCCTAGTATTGTATGGATGGATTAGTTTTTTCTTCTGTGCATTCGCATTCTACGGAATGCGGATGCGGGTGTGTATGCACGGTTGTGTAGAGCGAAGAAGAAGGAGGTGCCTCATTAGGGTTTTGACCGTTGGTTCGGTCAAAACCATTATGAGGTCAGGAAAATATTTACTAATCTTTTTAATGATAATTGTGTTATAGCTAATTGCTTTGAACATTTGACCATGCTTGACCATTTGACCTAGTTGACCTTTGTTGACTTGGACTTTTCTTGAGAGCACTAGATCCTTCTTTTGCTTTTGGTTTTGGATTTGATTTGAGATGATAATGGTCAAATCAATTTAACCATCACACTTTATCATGATAAGAGATTAGTAATTATTTTGCATATGGATCATTATTTTCTTCTCATTCTCTCTCTTCAAGTGAGAGCTCCCATGGTTCCTCCTTCTTCTTCCTCTCTTGATTTTTCTATAGCTCTCATGTGTTGGGAAAAATAGAAACAAAACAGACAAACATATCCACCATCATCTTCTACACTACCTAGGACTTCAAGAATAGCAAACTTGTTGCCCTAGTTACCTCGGCTTGAGGTGGAGCTCGGACTACAGACTCTCGGGTGGATCGTCTTCGACTTTAGGAGGCCGCGGAGGTGACCGAGATCCGGATCGATCCTCGGAGCTTGCATGGACGAGGAGGACAACAGAAGGAAGACCCGAAGGACTTGTTGCATGAGGTATAATCTCCTAAGCATAGTAGATAGAACCTTTTGTTGTTTGTTAGCAATGGTCGGGCAAAGATCCTCAAGTTTTAGTCCATGTTACCTTGTGTTAAAATTTTGATTTTTACCTATTCCGCCTCCTCGTAAGTACCGGGGTGGGTAATGTGGACTTACAGTGGTACCAGAATCTCGCTAAACCATTACTAACTTGTTAGCAAAGTGTTAGAAATTCGATTGCCGAAAAAAACGCAAAACACGTCAAAAATTGCACTTTACTGTTGTTTTTAAAAACCGGTCCAAAAATTTTTCCAGGGACCTTAAAAATATGTGCAGGCTTTTTAGAGAAAACTGTAGAAATTTGGGCGCCTGAGTCGCTCAGAAGGCCGCGGATCCGCGGCCAATCCAAGCGATCCGCCGCGGATCCGCGGCCGAGTCAAATCGGCTGCGCACCAAATTTCTTCTGGGGTTCTCTGTGTTGGTTTTATGATTTTTAAGATAGTTTGTTTCTGCCCAGATTTTGCTGAGTGCTGTGTTGTGCTTGGGGTAGTTTCAAATCAAGTTATCGATCGAAATTCTAAGCACTTTTGCTAATCGGATCTTCTGTGATGTGATATATATATTTAACGTCTAATAATCGTCATACGTCAATTAGTGGGGGTTATACATATCTGTGATTTGTGATGTTGGCTTGTGTATATGAACTTGTTGGATTGCCGTGATGAATAGCCGGGGATGTGAGATGAGAGTTTTCATTTTTCATTCAATGTAAAATTTGTAATTTGATGTAATATTATTTTATGGCCGCACATCCAGGTTGAGGTTGTAGCCGCCATTGCATATTATTTCTTTTACTGTTTTTGTAAGTCCATATTGCGACCCCCGGTTCTTACGGGGAGGCGGAAACGGTATAAAAAACAAATTTTTATCGCAAGAGGCAACATGGACTAAACAAGGTCGGGATCGTGTCTAAACTAAACTAGCAAATACGCTAAAAGGAGTTAGCTACTATGGAAGATGGTTATACCTAAACTTGAACTCCTTCTTCTTGAAATCTTGTAGAGGTTGATGGTTCTCTTTTGTCGCCTTCTTCCGTCGAAGATGGATCCACCTCGAGGGTTCGACCTTGGGCTCTTTCTCGGACTTGGAGTGAACTAGAATCTCCGGCTTGCTAATCCTTTGATCCTAGAGTGAGTAGAGAGTGACTAGGGTTTGCTTTTCTTTTTAAAGAGAAGGATTCTCAACTCATGAGAAGGTTTCTCTTTGCTAGAGGAAGAAGAAGATGAAGAGAGGAGAGAGAATGAGAATGATAGGATGAGCTATATTTTTTCTTTCTTGCAACCATAATGCAAAAGAAAAGAATTATCTAATAATAATAATTGAAAATGAGAATAGTTGATGGCAATTTGGAATGACCACAACCATGCTTCATTTAAAAATGTAAGCATAAATCAAGGAAGACTTTTGAAGCATGATGGTGGTCAACTTTCAACCTTGGTCAACAAGTCAACCATGGTCAACAAGTCAACAAAATCAACCATAACAAAATTCTCATTTAATTACTATTATAAATAGATAATCCATAAATCCATTAGGGTTTGGAAAAAGATAACTGTCAACTGTGCATACGCACCCGTTCCGAAACCCTAATGAAATACCTCATCCTCCGCCTCAAGCAACTGTGCATACACACCTGCATTCTCGTTCCGAGGAACAAGAATACCAAGATATAAAAGCAACCCCAAATATATATACTAGTATCTGGCTCAAACCAGAGCCTGCCAGTATAATCCGTCCGGACTCCAAACGTGCACAAGTGCGCGGATGAGAACGAACCCTGTCGCAAAACCATGCGACCTCTACTCTGTTTTGCCCAGAGGCGAAAACCCTCTGTGTGGGACTCTAAAGACTCGACACTACGCTGGCAGTGGGTTTAACCACAGACCGCAAGCGGCACTAGCTGTGCGTAACGGTCCCCAGGTAGATGCCGACAAGAAGGCTGACGAGGTGAAACCCCATCTGAACTCCTACTGAGTCTGAATGTGACAGTCTCCGTACAGTCCGGTCTGTTCGTCTGATACATCGCATGGCGGGCCTAGGGGGTGGTAAACGTCAGTCCCCCAATAGCGGTACAAGTCGTGCCGGAGCGAAGCCCAAAACACCCTGAGATAACACTGGAAACCTACCAGTATATCTCGTTTGCCCTGGCCAGGGACTACTCGTGTAATGGCTCTCCTAGACACAGCGCGATGTCAACCCCCAATACCGGGAGAGACGAATCCTGTCTAACCGTCACTGCCTCCAAGTGCTTCGGGACTGCACCCAACTACCACCCGTTTGCACGACTCCTTTGAGCCGTGGTAGGGTAGTGATCAAAGTGCAGTGGGAACACACTTGAGGCGAAGTGCCAGTGTCAAGTCAGCGGACTAAGCTGTACTCATGTCACCTGGGAACTGATAACTGACGATAGGTATAATACCAACCTGTCAGTTCCCGACGAGTCCTGTCCAGTGTACTCGTAACCCAACGAGCACCCGTATACTATCTCCAGTACGACGTACTGATGGCTGTGGGACAGACCATCTCCCACACTGGGATGAGAAGCGCATACGCTAGTCTACTCCAGAGTATCGATGCCCTGTCTCGATAGTCCTGCGACTAGGGACCTGTACAAGGATGTGCCTATAGATTACCCAGCCCCCACTAGTGTGACTGCCATCACAACGCTGGTAATCAAGCAAAGATCCTAAGGGCTCCACTAATGCGTATAAGTGATATACTGAAATAAACACAAGTACACATTGAAGTAGAAACAAACCAAGTAGCATACTACTATTTTGAGCAAGATTGTATATACAAGGTGAATATCCTAAGCATCCATTAAGTAATATACAAACTAGTATGATACAGTAATGGCCTCTAGGGCATATACACTAACAATCTCCCACTTGCACTAAGGCCATGTACTGGCGTATCGAAGACCTATCATCTCGATCAGCCGCTCGAACTGAGTCTGGGGTAGGGCCTTGGTGAATGGATCTGCAGTGTTCTCTTCTGAAGCAACCCTCCGAACCTCGATCTCCTTGCGATCCACGATCTCCCTGATCAGGTGATACCGCCTCAAGATGTGCCTGGATCTCTGATGGGACCTGGGTTCCTTCGCTAAAGCTATAGCCCCGTTGTTGTCGCAATACAGAGGTATTGGGTCAACAATGGACGGAACCACCTAAAGTTCTTTCAAGAACTTCCTTATCCAGACAGCTTCTTTTGCGGCATCAGATGCAGCGATGTATTCCGCTTCCATCGTCGAGTCTGCAACGGTTTCCTGTTTTGAACTCTTCCAACACACCGCCCCTCCATTGAGGGTGAAGACAAAACCCGACATGGACTTGGAATCATCCTTGTCACTCTGGAAGCTGGAGTCAGCAAAGGCCTCGATCTGGAGGTCTTTTCCGCCATACACCAAGAACATCTCCTTAGTCCTCCTCAGGTACTTGAGAATGTTCTTTACTGCTATCCAGTGTTTCTCCCCAGGGTTAGACTGATACCGGCTTACCACACTCAGTGCATAAGCTACATCCGGTCTGGTACACAACATCGCATACATTATAGAGCCTACCGCAGAAGCGTAGGGTATAATAGACATGCGATCCCTCTCCAAATCAGTCTTGGGAGACATCTCTTTAGAGAGGGTGATCCCGTGACAAGCCGGTAGGTTACCGCGCTTGGAATCTTCCATACTGAATCTTTTCACTATGGTGTCGATGTACCTGGACTGAGAAAGTCCCAATATCCTCTTGGATCTATCACGATGGATCCGGATCCCCAGGATGTATGAGGCATCACCCAGGTCTTTCATGGAGAACCTTTGTGACAAGAACCCCTTGACAGATTGTAGCATAGGAATGTCATTTCCTATCAAGAGAATGTCATCCACGTATAAAACGAGGAATACTACAGTTCTCGCTACAAATCTACTATAGATGCATGGTTCATCTGGATTTTTGATAAAGCCAAATTCTTTGACTGTCTCATCAAAGCAGATGTTCCAACTCCGCGATGCCTGCTTTAGTCCATAGATGGACTTAAGCAACTTGCACACCTTTCCGCTGCTCCCACTCTGAATGAAACCCTCTGGCTGGTCTATATAGACACACTCCTCTAAATTTCCATTTAGAAAAGCTGTCTTTACGTCCATTTGCCAGATCTCATAATCGTGGAAGGCAGCAATGGTAAGAAGGATCCGAATGGATTTCAGCATGGCTACTGGAGAAAAGGTTTCGTCGTAGTCCAAGCCAGGTCTTTGATGAAAACCCTTTGCTACCAGCCTAGCTTTATAGGTCTCAACCTGTCCATCTACACCAATCTTCCTTTTGAAGATCCACTTGCATCCTACGGGTTTTACCCCGTCTGGAGCAATGTCCAACGTCCATACCTTGTTGGTGTACATGGACTCCATTTCGGTCCGCATTGCATCCAGCCATTTCACTGAGTCAACGCTCTGAACGGCCTGCTGGAAGCTAGTAGGCTCATCATAATCTATGATGCAATCCTCTCTATCCCCGTCTATGAGAAAACCGCAGTATCTCTCGGGCGGATGAGACTGCCTACTACTCCTGCGGAGCGGCGTAGGAATGTCCTGTTCATTTGAACCCTCTGGTTCCACTAAGCTTTCAGTAATAGTCTGAGGTTCTGGAATTTCATCCAGTTCTACTGCGCTCCCACTTATCTGATTTTCCAAAAACTCAGTTTCCAAGAAGTGGGCATGACGAGAAACAAGGACTTTTTGCTCCTCTGCGTAATAGAATAGATACCCCTTGGAGTTCTTTGGGTATCCCACAAACTTGCACTGTACTGAGCGTGCCTCGAGCTTGTCCGCATGCTGCTTTTTTACAAAAGCCAGACATCCCCATGTCTTAAAGGCTTTAAGACAGGGTTTCTTCCCACTCCACATCTGATATGGTGTGGTAGGCACAGTCTTAGTAGGAACTTGGTTCAAGAGATGTGCAGCTGTTTCTAGTGCATATCCCCAGAAATATCGCGGTAACTCAGCCTTACTCATCATGGAACGAACCATATCCAATAGGGTTCGATTCCTCCTTTCCGATACACCGTTATGTTGCGGAGTGTATGGAGGAGTACGCTGAGAGAGAATTCCATTCTCTTTTAAATAGTCCAGGAACTCGGCACTCAAGTATTCACCACCTCGATCCGATCTTAGGATCTTGATACTTTTGCCTGTTTGTTTTTCAACTTCATTCTTGTAATCCCGAAATTTCTCAAAAGCCTCGGATTTGTGCTTCATTAAGAAGACATGTCCATACCTAGAGAAATCGTCTGTGAAAGTAATGAAGTATGAATATCCGCTTCGGGCATGTGTAGACATTGGACCGCACACGTCACTGTGTACGAGTCCCAAGAGCTCGCTCGCTCTTACTCCATGTCCAGTAAACGGAGTCTTTGTCATCTTTCCCTTGAGACAGGATTGACAAGTGGCATACGATTGATATTCGAACGCATTCAAATACCCTTCTGTATGTAACTTCGTCAACCTTCTCTCATTGATGTGACCCAATCTACAATGCCATAAGAAAGTCTGATTTATTTCTGGAGACTTTCTTTTGTGTGTATTCTGGACGTTGAAAATCTGTGGTTGGTTTAACACGTATATACCATTACTCAGAGTACCTGACCCAATCAATACTTGATTAAGGTGAATGTTTACAACATTACTTACAAACGCAAATTCATAACCTTCTTTAGAAACTAAAGATACAGAAATGATATTACAAGTTGCGTTGGGTACAAAAAAGCAATTACGCAAAACCAAAACATGTCCATCTGACATTCCCAGGTGATAGTCCCCCACGGCTTTAGCATCCATGCTAGCTCCGTTCGCAACTCTGAGGGTCATGTCACCTGCCTTCAAATCCCTACGGTTTCTCAACGCCTGCAAAGAATTACAGATATGAGATCCTGATCCGGTATCCAATACCCAGGAAGTAGAGTTTATTGAAAGACAGTTTTCAATAACATACACACCTGAAGCTGAAGCTGCAACCTGCTTCAATTCCTGTGTTCTGGCCTTCCAGGCCCTGCAATCATTCTTCCAGTGTCCTTTCTTATGACAAAAGAAGCATTCTTCCTTATCCACAAGCTTCCCCGCTATCTTTGTTGCTTTACCTTTTCCCTTCGTATCCACTTTACTAACAACGCCCCTTGGTTTGGCGGGGGCCTTCTTCTTCTTTCCCTTGGCTTTCGCCTTGGACCTAGAAGAAGATGATCCTCCTACAAACAAAGTGGATGTATCCCTACTTTTCTGTAGGGTGCCCTCTGCGCTCCTCAGCATGTTGAGGAGCTCTGATAGTTCAACCTCTTTTTCTTGTAGGTTGAAGTTCAGTATAAACTGGGCGTAAGTGGAAGGAAGGGACTGGAGAACTATATCCGTATATAGCTCACTCTCCAATGTGATCCCTAGGTCAGCGAGCTCCTCAATGTAGCCGATCATCTTTAGCACGTGCTCGGCTACTGATGATCCGACGGCCATCTTTGTCGAAAACAACTTTTTCGACGCTTTGTATCTTGCGATACGTGATTGCTCTCCATACAGTTCTTTTGTATGGAGCAATATGGACTCCATGTCCATATTCTCATGCCTCCTCTGATGTTCGTTGTCCATCGAGGCAAGCAGGAGGCACTTGGCCTTCGCGCTATCAATCTCCCAAGTCTTGCGGATTTCCTTATCCGCGACACTGGAAGTTGGACCAGGGACAGGGGGAGCTTTGGTGGTAAGAAGATACCCCAGCTTGTCATAAGTGATTGCTATCTTGACATTCCTGAGCCAATCTTTGTAGTTTGGCCCTGTCAGTTTGTTTTTATCTAGGAGTAACTTAAGTCCAGTCATGTTGATTGGTCACTGCAATTAGGAGAGAGAAGAAGAAACACTCAGCATGATGCTCTTGCAAGTTTAGAGTGGTTTTTAGTTTGTCTAAACAGGATGGCTCCCACTGTTTCTCGAATCCCTCCTCAAACCATAAAGGAAGAATTAGTCAGGATCAATCGCACCGTACAATACTTGCTTAACCGTTCAGCCAGGCCAGTGTCGGTACTTCGAGGGAGGTTTTCCAACGCTTTCGCGAAGTTCCTTAATTAAAGAACCTCTTTTCCCTGGGGGCGTAACCCCGCTAACACCTTTCTAGGCACCTACTAGGTTTATAGCATTGATCGTTGAGTGAGAAATTTCCCGAGGAGTAGCATATACTCACAGTAGGATCGGGATCCAAATATCATTGTGTGACGAAAATGAAGGAATCCTACCATAATCATCACACTCCAAATGGTATGCAAATCTAGCAAGTTTCAGTACTTATGAAACTCCCGATGTGGATTTTTGCCCCATGCTCTTATGACCTTGACTAAGGCCAACAAATCATAAGTCACATGTCAAGTTCTTCCCGTCGTTATCCAGGTTAATTTGAACCCACCCGTATATACCCTTGACTATGGCCAACAAGGCAATACGACTGTCCCAAACCAACGCATTCTATCTATGCAACATATGAATACCCACCAGCTACCAATCACTGTGCCTTGACTAAGGCCAACAAACACAGCTTGAATACTGTTGAATATTCATATGAAACGACGGAGGGCTACGGATGGTTTTGGCGAAACCGTGAACGTAGTGAACTTGATATAATCGATGGAACGAGATAGCTTTTAGAAGGAGTGGCTCAAGCTCCGCATTTAAAAGTTAGTTTTGAAAAGAACCGAGTGGTTTTCCGAAAGTGTTCCATCGACTTAAACTTGGTTTATTATCTTGCATTAGTTCTTTTAATGCGTGATATTCTTGCATTAGTACTTTTAATGCGTCCCATCATTTAATCCTACCATTGCAGAAAACAACCAAAATATGACGTACGCTTATGCCATTCGCATTCGCCACGGGGCCCCGTCATTACCCGTTAGGTTACTTAACTAACGACAGAGCGGGGGCTGGGCTAGCGCGTCTGTAAAACATAAGCAACGCCTAAATAGAAAGCAGTGATAGACATTTCAGATCACAGATAAATACATTGGATATACTAGCAATCTGTAATTTGTACGAGCCTGTAACAAAAACAGATAACACGGTCGCGGTGAATAGCAAATACCCCACCCAAGACCCCTACGGGTGCGGCAAACTACCCTCCAAGTCCTCGGTAGTTTGTGCACCCCTCCATGGGTCTATCCTAGGAGCAAAAACAGTAAAAAGAATTATACAATGACGGCTACAACCCCGACCCGGTTGTGCGGCCAAACAAATAATATAATTACATCAATTTACATTTACAATGAATTGCAAGAAAAGAAAACTCTCGTCTCACAACCCCCGGCTATTCACCCGCGACAATCCAACATATTTATATACACATTCCAGCACATTACAGATCATGTATAACCCCGACTAATCGTCTTATAGCGATTAGCCGACGTTCAATACATGCAAACATCACAGATATAACCATCATAGTCAAAGTGTAGTGAAGTTCGGAAAAAATACGGAATTATAGGACCCCAAAAGGAAATTTCAGTTCTGGAAAATCTGGGTACATATAATATATCTTAAAAATCCCAAAACCAACACAGAAGAACACTGCACGAAAAACGATGCAAAGAGGACACCAACTTGCGGCGGTTCCGCGGCCAGATGAGTAGCTCAGGCCGCGGAAGGGCGGCGGTTCTGATGAAACATGCTATCGTTTTTCTTGTGTGTTCTTAGAAAACCCTGAGACAATTTTACAAGTATAAAGTTTTTCATTTTGAGCAGAAAAAAATTCAACAGAAAGTTAGGGTTTTGATTTTCCGGTTTTGCGATTTTTCGGTTCCGAACTTCGTTACACTTCACTACCAAGCTAGTTTAAGTTTAGTTAGGCTCTGATACCACTGTAAGTCCATATTGCGACCCCCGGTTCTTACGGCGAGGCGGAAACGGTATAAAAAACAAATTTTTATCGCAAGAGGCAACATGGACTAAACAAGGTCGGGATCGTGTCTAAACTAAACTAGCAAATACGCTAAAAGGAGTTAGCTACTATGGAAGATGGTTATACCTAAACTTGAACTCCTTCTTCTTGAAATCTTGTAGAGGTTGATGGTTCTCTTTTGTCGCCTTCTTCCGTCGAAGATGGATCCACCTCGAGGGTTCGACCTTGGGCTCTTTCTCGGACTTGGAGTGAACTAGAATCTCCGGCTTGCTAATCCTTTGATCCTAGAGTGAGTAGAGAGTGACTAGGGTTTGCTTTTCTTTTTAAAGAGAAGGATTCTCAACTCATGAGAAGGTTTCTCTTTGCTAGAGGAAGAAGAAGATGAAGAGAGGAGAGAGAATGAGAATGATAGAATGAGCTATATTTTTTCTTTCTTGCAACCATAATGCAAAAGAAAAGAATTATCTAATAATAATAATTGAAAATGAGAATAGTTGATGGCAATTTGGAATGACCACAACCATGCTTCATTTAAAAATGTAAGCATAAATCAAGGAAGACTTTTGAAGCATGATGGTGGTCAACTTTCAACCATGGTCAACAAGTCTACCATGGTCAACAAGTCAACAAAATCAACCATAACAAAATTCTCATTTAATTACTATTATAAATAGATAATCCATAAATCCATTAGGGTTTGGAAAAAGATAACTGTCAACTGTGCATACGCACCCGTTCCGAAACCCTAATGAAATACCTCATCCTCCGCCTCAAGCAACTGTGCATACACACCTGCATTCTCGTTCCGAGGAACAAGAATACCAAGATATAAAAGCAACCCCAAATATATATACTAGTATCTGGCTCAAACCAGAGCCTGCCAGTATAATCCGTCCGGACTCCAAACGTGCACAAGTGCGCGGATGAGAACGAACCCTGTCGCAAAACTATGCGACCTCTACTCTGTTTTGCCCAGAGGCGAAAACCCTCTGTGTGGGACTCTAAAGACTCGACACTACGCTGGCAGTGGGTTTAACCACAGACCGCAAGCGGCACTAGCTGTGCGTAACGGTCCCCAGGTAGATGCCGACAAGAAGGCTGACGAGGTGAAACCCCATCTGAACTCCTACTGAGTCTGAATGTGACAGTCTCCGTACAGTCCGGTCTGTTCGTCTGATACATCGCATGGCGGGCCTAGGGGGTGGTAAACGTCAGTCCCCCAATAGCGGTACAAGTCGTGCCGGAGCGAAGCCCAAAACACCCTGAGATAACACTGGAAACCTACCAGTATATCTCGTTTGCCCTGGCCAGGGACTACTCGTGTAATGGCTCTCCTAGACACAGCGCGATGTCAACCCCCAATACCGGGAGAGACGAATCCTGTCTAACCGTCACTGCCTCCAAGTGCTTCGGGACTGCACCCAACTACCACCCGTTTGCACGACTCCTTTGAGCCGTGGTAGGGTAGTGATCAAAGTGCAGTGGGAACACACTTGAGGCGAAGTGCCAGTGTCAAGTCAGCGGACTAAGCTGTACTCATGTCACCTGGGAACTGATAACTGACGATAGGTATAATACCAACCTGTCAGTTCCCGACGAGTCCTGTCCAGTGTACTCGTAACCCAACGAGCACCCGTATACTATCTCCAGTACGACGTACTGATGGCTGTGGGACAGACCATCTCCCACACTGGGATGAGAAGCGCATACGCTAGTCTACTCCGGAGTATCGATGCCCTGTCTCGATAGTCCTGCGACTAGGGACCTGTACAAGGATGTGCCTATAGATTACCCAGCCCCCACTAGTGTGACTGCCATCACAACGCTGGTAATCAAGCAAAGATCCTAAGGGCTCCACTAATGCGTATAAGTGATATACTGAAATAAACACAAGTACACATTGAAGTAGAAACAAACCAAGTAGCATACTACTATTTTGAGCAAGATTGTATATACAAGGTGAATATCCCAAGCATCCATTAAGTAATATACAAACTAGTATGATACAGTAATGGCCTCTAGGGCATATACACTAACAGTTTTTGCTCCTAGGAGAGACCCAAGGTGGGGTGCACAAACTACCGTGTACTTTGAAGTGCCGAGTGGCCTACTCAAGTTGTTGAGGGAGGTTGCTTCACTTCGGGTACTTGGCGGGTAATTTGCCGCACCCGTAGGGGTCTAGGGTGGGGTTTGGCTATTCATCGCGACCGTATAATCCGTCTTTCGTTGCAGGCTCGAACGAAACACGGATTCCTAGTATATCCAATGTGTTCATTTGTGATCTGGAATGGCTATCATTGCATCTGACGAATGTATATATCTAGTAGGCGTGGCTTATGTTTTGCATCCGCGCTAGTCCAGCCCCCGCTCTGTCGTTAGTTAAGTAACCTAACGGGTGATGATGGGGCCCAGTGGCGAATGCGGATGGCATAAGCGTATGTCGTATTTTTGTTGTTTTCTGCAATGGTAGGATTAATTGATTGGACGCATTATATTAATACAAAGAAAATAAACCAAAGCTGAATCGTTGGAACAATTTCAAAACCACTCGGTTTTTTCAAAAAACAGAAAACTTTTAAAAACGCGGAGCTTAAACCACTCCTTTTAAAAGCTATCAAAGTTCCCTCGATTATATCAAGTTCACTACGTGCACGGTTTCGCCAAAACCATTCGTAGCCCTCCGTCATTTCATATGAATATTCAATAGTATTCAAGCTATGTTTGTTGACCTTCGTCAAGGCATAGTGATTGGTAGCTGTTGGGTGTTCATATGTAGTATAGATAGATGCGTTAGGTTGGGACAGCCGTATTACCTTGTTGACCTTCGTCAAGGGTATATACGGGTGGGTTCAAATTAACCTGGACAATGATGGGTAGAACTTGACATGTGACTTATGATTTGTTGACCTTCGTCAAGGTCATAAGAGCATGGGGCAAAAATCCACATCGGGAGTTTCTAAAGAAACTGAAACTTGCTAGTGCTACATACTATTTAGAGTTTGATAATGTTGGTAGGATTCCTTCAGCATTATCTCACAATGATATTTGGATCCCGAACCTACTGTGAGTATCCGCTACTCCTCGGGAAACTTTTCACTTAACGATCAATGCTATAAATCAAGTAGGTGTCTAGAAAGGTGTTAGCGGGGCTACGCCCACAGGGAAAAGAGATTATTTAATTAAGGAATTTCGCGAAAGCGTCGTAAAACCTCCCTCGAAATACCGACACCAGCCTGGCTGAATGGTTAAGAAAGTATTGTACGGTGAGATCAATCCCGACTAATTCTTCTTTTATGGTTTGAGGAAGGATTCGAGACACAGTGGGAGCCATCCTGTTTAGATAAACTAAAAACCAATCTAAACTTGCAAGAGTATCATGCTAAGTGTTTTCTTCTCTCTCTCTTAATTACAGCGACCCAGTAACCAGACATAGGTTACATCTAGATAATAAAATGACTGAATCTGACTGTTATGACTGGCAAAGGTCTGTCCAGATGTCCATTACCCATGACAAGCTCGGAAACCTCTTAACTAATCAAGCCCCTGCCATCTCAGGACCAGTTTCCCCTGTCACGGATATTGATATCCGTAAGACATCGGAAAAAGACTGTGCGAATGCCAAGTGCCTCGTGTTGGCCTCAGTTGATGGTGCATACCAGAGGCATCACGAGAAGATGGACTTAGTTTCTAACTTCCTCCATAACAAAGATTTATATGGAGAGCAATCTCGTATCGTAAGAAATGAGACCTCGAATGAATTGTTTCAAGCGAGCTTGGCTGTCGGGTCATCTGTAGGGGACAACGTCTTTACAGAGCCTAGCTATTTTGATAAGCTTACGGACCTGAAGACCACGTTGAAGAACGGGTCAAATACTGACTTGATTCTACGGTCTCTACCCTCTACCTGTACCCTGATGGAAACCAGGGAAGTAGAAAGAAAGGGAAGGGCAAAAGTTTCGGGACTGGATATAGTAAAAGAGGGACGTTACTATTGTTACGGGAAAGGACATTGGCAGAAGGATTGCAGGGCTAGCGAAGCCAGTAACCAGGATTCGAAGCATGTTGTGGCTTCGGCTTCGGGTGTGTTTGTAATAGAAAACTGTATGTCAATTAACCCTACTTCCTGGGTATTGGATACCGGATCAGGATCTCACATCTATAATTCATTACAGGCTCTGAGAAGCCATAGAGTTATCAGGATAGGTGATATGACTCTCAGGATTGCCAACGGAATGAGCGTGGACGCTGAATCCGTAGGGGAATATCACCTTGGATTGACAAGTGGGCAGATATTGATTCTGCGTAACTGTTTGTATGTACCTAGTATGGCTTGTAATATCATATCTGTATCCATACTTTCTAAGGAAGGATATGATTTTACTTTTGTAAGTGATGTGGTCCTCATTCACCTAAATCAAGTTCTGATTGGGTCAGGTACATTAGAAAACGGAATATACGTACTGAATCAAGCTCAGATTTTCAGTGTCCAGAACACACTTAAAAGAAAGTCTCCGGACACAAATCAGGCTTTCTTATGGCATTGTAGACTGGGTCACATTAATGAGACACGGTTAACAAAGTTACATAAAGAAGGATACTTGAATCCGTTCGAGTATCAGTCTTATGCTACTTGTGAATCTTGTCTCATGGGAAAGATGACAAAGACTCCGTTCACTGGACACGGAGTAAGAGCGAGCAAGCTCTTGGAACTCATACACAGTGATGTGTGTGGTCCAATGTCTATACATGCGCAAAGTGGTTATTCATACTTCATTACTTTCACAGATGATTTCTCTTGGTATGGACATGTCTTCCTGATGAAGCATAAATCGAGGCCTTTGAGAAATTTCGGGAATACAAGAATGAAGTTGAAAAAACACAAGCAAAAGTATCAAGACACTGAGATCTGATCGAGGTGGTGAATACTTGAGTGCCGAGTATCAGGGCAACTTAAAAGATAATGGAATTCTCTCTCAGCTTACTCCTCCATACACACCACAACACAACGGTGTATCGGAAAGGAGGAATCGAACTCTATTGGATATGGTTCGTTCCATGATGAGTAAAGCTGAGTTACCGCGATCTTTCTGGGGTTATGCACTAGAAACAGCTGCATATCTTTTGAACAAGCTTCCAACCAAGACTGTGCCCACCACTCTATATCAGATGTAGAGTGGGAAGAAACCCTGTCTTAAGTATCTTAAGACATGGGAATGTCCAGCTTTTGTAAAGAAGCAGCATGCGGACAAGCTCGAGGCACGCTCAGTACTGTGTAAGTTTATGGGATACCCCAAGAACTCCAGAGGGTATCTTTTCTATTCCGCAGAGGAACAAAAGGTTTTTGTTTCTCAGCATGCCTACTTCTTGGAAACTGAATTTTTAGAAAATCAGATAAGTGGGAGTGCAATATGTTGGAGATAGGGCCCTCAAAGTCAATTATTGGATCGCAGGTACGTGATTGCAATGATTGAGGCAGGACCTATACCGATATGACAGTCTTGCTCGAGATGATAGTATGCTACCTAGTTTGTCTTTATCATCGTATATATGTTTTAGTTCACTATTGCATGATAATAGAGCCCATAGGATTCTTGATTGACTACCAGCAGTATGATGGCGATCATATACGTGAGAGCTGGGGTCTGTAAGCACATTCTTAAAAGTGTCCCTAGTCGTGGGAGTTTCGAGACAGGGCATCGATACTCCAAAGTAGACTAGTGTATACAGTCGAGGCCCCGATGAGGGGCGGAGGCCGGTCTCACAAGCCACTGGTGTCAGTTGGATCACCTAAGATGTATACAGGTGCTCATTGGGTTATGAGTACACCGGACAGGACTCGCCGGGAATCTGCTAGCTGGTATTATACATATCGTCAGATAGCAATTCCCTGGTGACATGTGTACAGGTTAGTTCATCGACCTGAGATCATCATTTGTCTCGTGTGAGTTCCCACTGTGCTTAGATTACTACCCTACCACGCTCAAAGGAGTTGTGCAAACAGGTTTTAGTTGGGTACAGTCCCGAGCCACATTGGAGGCAAGTGAGCGGATCGTCGGGGATTCGTCTCTCCCGGTATTGGGGGTTGATGTCGCGCAGTGCATGGGTGGCCATCACTAGGAATCCTCGGCCGAGGTAGTGGAAAATTACTGATTTGGATCAGTAGTTTCTCAGGTGGTGATGGGCTTCATGCCGACACGATTTATCGCATTATTAAGGGTCTGACTTTATCCACCCCTCTAGACTCGATATGCGATACCCTTTAGACGAATGGACCGGACTGTATATACATTGTCACTGTCAGGCTCAGTAGGGTTTATAGATGAGTTCGCTCGTCGGCTTCCCTTCCAATCAACACATAGGCAAAACGTTACGTGCAGCTTGTACCTCTGACGTGCTAAGGGTTATACCCTGTGCCGATGTGTTGATGAGTCATTAGAGTCCCCCACAGACACTTTCCCAAGTTCGGGCGAAACGTTGTAGAGGCCATATGGTGATATGGCAAGGTTCGGAAAAAGCACGTGCGTTTTCGCACTTGTCGTTTTTCGGGCAGATAATATTGGTAGGCTTTGGTTTAAGCCGGAACCCAGTATTATACTGTATAGATACAATTTCTTTGTCTCAGTTGCATTTGTATTCGGTCGTAATACAAATGCGGGTATGTTTATACTGATACGAGGTTATCCTGAAATTCGTTTCTGGATCACTTTTGGAAGTTGCCAGTTTCCAGTTTTCTATCAGCCGTATTTTGACATTCGGTTAAATACGGATTTATCTTTTCTTGATGAGGTGAGTCAGTGTTCTAGAAGGTTCTAGAGAGGGTGATAAGGATAATGAGTCATTAGGTCATTAATGGTGCAATTAATGATAAGGTGACTAGGTTTATTATGATTGGTTTGCTTTAAATGCTTTCATACTTTGTGTTCACACTAGATATTTTTTCTTATGGTCACCCTCCTTTCCTACACTCACCTCCCTCCTCTCCTATAAGTGGCCGACCTCCCCCCCTCTCTTGGATCATGGTTGTTATTCACTAGAAAAAGATTATGATAGATTCGGGTTCATGAAAATTAGATAGCCTCTTTCTCATTTCACCCGATCCAAAAAAGCAACTTCCATAACCGTTCGTCCGTGACCTTGGACGTAACGAGACAAAGTGTTCTACTCATTCTCTACTTCATCTTGGTCGTCTCTTTTAGCAAACTTGACGATCGAGTTGCCTCGGTTCAGAGGCGGGAGCCCGTTTAAAGATCCGTCGACGTGGTGCCACCCAGACGACAAGATTGGAGATCGAGGATATCGGAGCAACCGCAACAAAGCGTGGGATGATGGTTAAAGACCGAAGGACTCGGATCATTCGGTATAACGTTTCTACCCCTTTGTAGTTTGGTAGTTTTGCTTTAATGGCAGATCCGGGTTACGGTACATGATAGCGCCAGTTACGTTAAAAGTTTTTGTTCCGCATTTGGCGTCTGTTAGACGGCCGGGGCGCTACCATGGACTTACAGTGGTATCAGAGCCTCACCATTAAGCTATACTAACTTGTGCTAACACGTTTAAAAGATCGATCGAACGGATTTTCAAAAACTGCAAAAATCCATGTTCTGAGTTTCTGTTGATTTTAAACAGTGTCTAAAAATAATTCTATATATCACAGAAAATTCCGCAGGGTTTTCTAAGCTCACCGTCAAAATTTGGTCACGTGATCTCACAATAACGCCGCGGAAGCGCGGTCAAACCTAGGGTTTGACCGCGCTTCCGCGGCCATTCTGTGAGATCAGTGCACCAAATTTGCACAGTGGCTTTTTTACTGGAAATTGGGGGTTTTGGTATATTTCTTTTGGGCCCAGTTTTGGTTACTGTACAACAGATGATTGTGGGGCCCACTTCGGGAAATTTAGTTGATCGAAATTTTAAACTTGTTAGTTTACAGTACTTTCATTTTATCTCCGACAGGGAATGTCATTTGATCGGTAAACCGCGTCTGATTGCTATAGTTCTTTTAGACGGGTTTGCGAACGTGACATTCGCGTTGATGTTCTGTGTTGTGCTGTATTGTTGCGGATATGTCGTGGTGGATAGCAGGGTGCAATGATAGTGCAGTTTGGATTTATTTATACATTTGATATTGCGGGGCGAGCGTCCAACATGTGGACTGCCGTCACTGCCTGTTTGTATAATATTCTTTTGGGGCACGACCAGGTTGAGGTCGATGTACCCGTTGTACATATTTTTATTTCTGTACTGGGTTTATCCCGCGAAGGAGTGCACGGATAGCCGGGTTCTGGAGGGCAACGGGTCCGTATCTCATGGCATTGAGAGGAAAAGGGGCCTCACTCTAGAATTGGCAGACTATTCGCCGCACTCGTAGGGGGTACAGGTTGACCCAAGGAGGGGTGCTCAATTTTCCGGATTCCGTGAAGTGCCGGGTGTTCCATTCACTATGTTGTGGGGACTACCTCGCTTCAGGTTTTGGCGGGTAACTTGCCGCACCCGTAGGGGTCTAGGTTTCATTGCACAGGCTATCCACACGACTAGGGGAATGTCGGGTTTCAGTAGCGGCTCTGTGAAACTCGGGGATCCCAGATTATCTGTATTGTTCTGTGATGCTTATTACTTTTCTGTAATGTTGCATATTATCACGCCTGGAGCGATTATTGTATATTGGTATATATACTATTAGATGTTGTATATGTTTTACACCCGCGCTAGTCCAGTCCCCGCTCTATCGTTAGTTAAGTAACCTAACGGATGATGACAGGACCCAGTGGCGAATGCGGATGGCATATACGTACATTTTATTTTCGTTCTTTTCTGGTGTGATTGATTGATGGGACTGCATTGATTCTTATCAATGCAAGGATAAAACAAACCTATATTTGATGTTGTTGGAATCAATTTAAAAAGTGTTATTACAAAGATGTTTCTTTTTGTTTTGCATAGTGATATTCAGTTTAGAATATCCTGCACCTCATTCGACGAGGCAAGGGCCGAGATCCCTTCACAGGGAGTGACCCCTTGGGCAGAAATTTGCGTCAGGGTAATAACTTTAATATAGTCGATTACAAGTTGCTTTGCATCGCGATATTCAGTTGGAATATCCTGCACCTCATTCCATGAGGAAAGAGCCGAGATCCCTTCACCAGGAGTGACCTCTTTAGCAAAACGTTTTCGTCACTATATTTTA
This sequence comes from Agapanthus africanus, assembly GCA_030015575.1. Lineage (NCBI taxonomy): Eukaryota > Viridiplantae > Streptophyta > Magnoliopsida > Asparagales > Amaryllidaceae > Agapanthus > Agapanthus africanus. Next base: position 128,089,653 of record CM057343.1, read on the forward strand.
TAAAAAGCTATCAGGTTCCTTCAACGAGATCAAGTTCATTACGTTAAAGGTTTTTTTGCTAAAAACCAGTCGTAGCCCTCCGTCATTTCTTATGGATGGTCAGTAGTATTCAAGCTATGTATTTTGACCAACGCCAAGGCATAGTGTTTGGTAGCTGCTGGGTATTCATCTGTTGCATAGATAGATGAGTTGGTTTGGGACAGTCGTTCTGCCATTTTGGCCAACGTCAAGGGCATGTGCGGGTGGGTTCAAATTAACCTGGATAGTGACGGGCAGAACTTGACATGTGACTTATGATATTTTGACCAACGCCAAGGTCATGAGAGCATGGGGCAAAAATCATATCGGGAGTTTCAAACATAAAGCAAACTTGCCGGATATGCGCATACCTTCTGGAGTGTGATAACTTGAGTGGCTTCCATCAAGTTATCATGCGATGATAGTTGGATCCCGATTCTCACTGATGAGTTGGTTTACTCTTCGGGTGATCCCGACTAATTCTTCTTTAGGTTTGGAGGAGAATTTGAGATTACAGTGGGAGGTTTTCTGATTAGATAAATTAATAACCATTCTGATCTAGGTTAGAGTGCACGCAGAGTGTTTCTTTTCTCTCTCTCTTTGGCAGCGACACTTGACCGACCCTAGACTATGACTCAGTGACCAAGTTGACCGAACTTTCTTAAAATACTGACTTTTGGATTGTCCGAGTTGCATAAGTCATTGCCTGTAACGTCTTCAAAATAATAAAATATGATTTTTGGGAAATTTTATAATTTAATATTATTTTAATGAATATTTTAATATTCTGGTATAATTAAATACAAATAAATGGGGAAAAATTTTGGAAAATTCTAAAATAAGGTATTTTAAGGAATTATGCCATTTTAAAGTTTTTAAGATTAGTTATATGCTAATTTAGTGTTAATCGCGATTAAGGATCGCTAATTGGATTTTTAGCACTTTTGAGCAAAAATGTGCACATATCATTTTCCACACTTGTTACACTTGTGTCACATTTCTTTTGCCATGGTTTTCTTTTGGGTTCACTATTTATGTGAGAAGTGTTAGGAAAGGAAAAGGAAATGGGATGATGAGAGAGAGAGGGTAGGTATAGGTCAACCCCACCTTTTGAAGCCATGCCCCCACCATTCCCTTCTCATTTCTCTCTCCCTCTCCTATGGAGCTGCTGCCCTCTTCCTCACTCTCTCACCCTCTTCACTAAAACCCTAGATCCATCATGAAATCAAGCCAAAACCTTATTCCCACTTCACAAAAAGTGTTCCCGAGCTCACTAGCTTCGCATTGAACCTAGCAAGTTTGGATTTGGAGGACTTTGAGCAACTCAAGAAAATTCTTGAGTTGCTAAAGAAGGTAATTTCCGCACCTTTAGAGTAGTATTTCAATTCCTTGTGTATCCATACTAGTTTTGTATCGATATGGTGTTGTTTGGTGGATTTGTGAAACATCAAGTTAGGGTTAAGGGTAAAACTGAAACTTAAGATGAAATTGAGGATTGAGGTGACCTTAGAATACCTTGTGTGATGCTAATTTGAACCCTAACCTGAACTTGTAAATAGAATACGGAATTACGGAACCGATATCGGGGAAAAACTGGAAATCTGGTACTGTTTTATGGAATCTGCTATCACCCCGAGATCCCAAAAATGAAATTGAGTTGACAGTGAGATGTGCAGGCACTAATGAACCACCACCCCAAACCCTAGCTCCCCACTCCACTTTGAGGCCGCCAATTATCCCATTCTGGCCGCAATTTGCGGCCAGAGCAGGGTGGATCTGCCTCGTTTTCTGTGCATGGCCCTATTTCCTCTAGTTTTGACCCTGGGTATGTCTAGTTTTTACTGATTCCATCTACGGTGAAATCTGGGATGATTTTCCTATGTTGGTGTATGATTTGAGACTTGTTTTAGCATGGATTTTGATATTTGGAGTTTCGTTCCTGTCGGGTGGCGCTTGGACGTCAACGACAGGTGGATGTTGATCGTGTTTACATGTGAAGCGATAGGTTTTTACCTATGCGAGTAGCGTGTGCTGTTTTGGTTTTCGATGTGATTTTCATGTGCTTTAGCATTGTGATATACTTGTAGGTACCCCGCGTGATGTTGAGGCAAAGGAGATGAAGATAGCGACATCGGCTTTGGCACACGAGAAGCAAGGTGAGTAGATTTATATCTACGGGGAGAAGTCGGGTGGATGGCGTATAGCACCTCCGCAGTCCGTGGTGGTGTATACGAATACGTATATTTATTATGTGTTGTTTAGGGTTATTGATGGTAATAATGGTATTTTGATGATAAGAATGTCTTGGTTGAGTAGTGCGAAACCCTAGGATAGTGGTTGCACCCACACTCACACATACACACATACTTGCATACATTCTTTCATATATCTGTGCGCATATGATGGTGCGTATATCTACACATGGGTATGGGACTATGTGTTTATATACGGGATTTGAGGATGATACGTGGGTTTGCGATGATACTTGATGTGAGGCCGTGAGATCGGCAATGTGACATAGCTTGTCTTTGAGGTGCGATCTGATAGTTTTAGCGGGCCTTTGGACATGTGCTTTACCCGCATTCATATGTTGATAGATGGTATCGATTTGTACTAGACTTAGAGTAGTACCCCCAGACTATGTGATCTGATGATAGTGATATCTGCTATGTGACGAGATAGTGTGATATTGACCCCTACCCAGTTATTGGGATGCCGTACGACGATTACCGTACGAGCCGGTATTGATGATAGATCCGCACTCATGACTCGAGGATATCTTACGATATGTTATTGAGGCGAGATCACTGACTATCATATCTATATATATTAACTCAGATTAGGTGGTTTCATACCCCTCCTGTCTACATTACTTAGTAGACATTAGACTAGACCGAGTCATACCTATTTCAAACTAACGAATCGGGGATATTTTAAAGATAGACAAAAGGGTTTATACGGATATTTTCAAACGACGCGTCTTTTCTTAAAACACCGTAGCCCTTATTTTACCAAAAGCCCTGGTTCGTCTTATTTAAAAAGGCAAGGTTGCATGATATAATTATTGAGGCAGGTTCTCTACTGTTGCGTTGATTACTCGATTCCGCACATTCATACTGTTTGCATTGCATCGCTTATATTGTTGATATATTTTAGTCATGCTGCTAGGACACCAGCACCATTATCGATGATGCATATGTTCCACGTACACTCGTTGCCGGCTCACACACTCATCATCGATAATTGCCATGTCACTACACTGTAGTACTATTTCATTCAGTATATGATCCTTGCATGACATGATGATGTGCATACTTTCCTTTACATGTCGCATACTTCATGCTTTTGATTGTACGCATTGAGATATGTTGTTTCTATGATATTTCTGCATTTGGGAACCGAGGGTGTTTCAAAAGAGAATATGTCATTGCTTTAAAAACCCGGTTACCCTTGATATGATATTTCAGTACGTCCACCATGTGTTTTCTCGGTGCTGAGAGCGACATGTGAAACCCGAATCGAGGAGTGGACGAGCCGATTGCGGGTACATGGTGGACCCGGTATGGTTCCCCTCGGCAAGATGATCGATGAGCTTTGCCGATTGAGCCTGGAGGCGGGCGAGTACCTACCGGTGATTGGTTGGACCTGGCGGTTATCCGGAGGATACTGACCAGTGTCGATAGAGGGATATGGGCATACTGCCGGGGCCGAGGGCCGATACCGCAGACAGAGCCCGCGGGCCGATCCGGACTGACGGAGCCCGATATATGAAGATTTATGTGCCGATGCTGGGCACAGTTTTCATGATGTTTTCGAGTGTCGATGCTGGGCACTCCGGTTCCATGATTTTGACGTGTCGCGAGGGACACAGATGGTTTATATCCTCATATTTTTCCCATGCACATGATTTAGGATATTTACATGCATGGTGGTTATTGTCAGTGGGTGACGAGTGGACGGGATCCACGTGTGTGCAGACTTGATTACTTTGATCATACCTCATATTCATGACATGCTATTACCTGAGGCACTAGCACGAGCACTTGGCACTACACTTATGTATAGAGATTACATTGCCAGTTTAGCATGCTTCAGCTTTATTCATATTGAGGTTTATTTATATCTGATCGTATTGACCTAGGATAGGTCATGCATTCGATCTCTGCTTGTAGATATTTTCTATTCACGAGTTGGCAACTCACCCCCGTTGTGCCCCAGTTCTTGCAGGTTTGCCGTACAGATTCCATAGCGGCATTTCTGGCACATTGCTTCCTTATGGGTGATTTGCTTGGATAGGTGGGTTCTTTTGTATCAGAACCGCCATTGTTCATGTATTATTTATTGTATCTAGAATTTCCATCAACCAAAACTTGTATATTGTTTCAGACTTAGAAAACAGTGTTGTATTATTTCGACCTTAGAGTCGCGCTTGTAGTATTACGGTTTTCTGGCTGTTTTGAGTTTCTTTTTGGGTTTTGATCCTCGCCCTTTGGCGTTGTATATTATTATTGCTTGCGTGGTTGTGACCGTCGATTGACGAAGAGCTAGCTCCCGCTTGGGGATGCCTTTTATCATCTCATATATATTATTCTTGTTGTACCCCGTTCGGGACCAGTTTTTACAAAGGAAACTCTGCCGAAATTTTCAGGAAAGATTACACATTTAAAAATACACATTCGGCTTAGTTATTTAAAAACTTTGAATTTCGAAACATGATTTCTTTACTTTTCAAAACCAGTTTTCCTTATTTACTCTTTAAATGGTTTTAGATTGCTGGGCTTTGGCTTACTTAGATCAGATGGGGTCCTATAGACTTCATATGGTTCAAGGGCCAGTCACGTGCTCTTTCAGGTCGTGACAAAGTTGGTATCAGAGCGCTAGGTTGACCTTGGTTCGAGTCTAAGTTTGACTATATGGAGCCTAGGGCGTTATCTATATACGGAACTTAGGCTTGACCTTACGGAACTTAGACTTGGTCGAGGGGGTATTAGACCCGAACTTTCTTCGCGTAGGATGACCCTTGGTTGATGGAACAGGTGACTAAAGTAGAGTGACGTACCGTTGGTATGTTCCGCGGCATACTTACGACACGCCACTCCACTTAAGAAACCTTAGGTTGTACATTTCCTTGCACTGTATTATATTCCTTCCTATGATCTACCTTCATCGATACTGGTTATGGTTTTGCTGCCACGGTTGCATGGGCAGAGTGAGCTACGGCTCGAGTTGTCAGCATGAGCTCGTCGTGGACGAGGACTGACCAGGGCGTGATTCCCGAGGCATACGATTGCATATTGAGGCGTCGTCTTATTGTGTTTCCGCACTTTGGGCGTTTGACAGATCGCTGTTGCGAGATTTTTCGGATGTACCGGTTGGTACCGGAGGATTGAGCCACTAATAGAGGCCAGCCAGGTTATGATGACCGTTGATATTATCGCCCAGATGATTGGAGCTACTGCAGCATGGGCATGTTCTTGGAGATATGATAGTGAGTCGGTAGCCACCGAAGATGAATGACTAGGATATGTGGTTCGTTCGCTTACCCCGATGCGAGGTCATCAGGTAGATTGATTCCAGCTAGAGGCGACTTCACGCAGGTTCGTTGAGAGTCGATTGAGATGATCAAATGTCAGGAGCCTATTTTCCAAGTTTAAAGTATACGGAAAGGCATGCAGGTGATTCTATGGACCCTCTAGAAGAATGAAACCCTAACTCGACTTAATGACCGTGTGAAAGCCTTTGAACCTTCAGGTTTGCGGCAGTTCCTCGGCGCCATTAGTGAGGCTTGGGTTTGCCCTTCTACGGCTGGACCACCGACGCTGTGGCATGTACTCGATACTATTAAACTGTACCCGAGATGTTGAGCTCTTGGGGGATTGTGAGGTTCTGACGAGCCGATCGGATGATTCGACATCATTCGGATATCATGTGATGTGACGCTGCTTGGGAGACTCCAGATGCGAGCCTAGCCGTCGGAGCGCAGTCTGTGTAGCCACGATGAGATGAGTCCGAATCAGTCGATACTGGAGCAAGGTGGAGTAAAGAATTCGCACGAGGTTTCGACGAGGTGACGTTCCACTCCGCTGACATCAGTGATGTGACATGCATGCTGAGGACGTGTTCGGCTAGATATCTTCTACTGAGTGATGAAGATACTGAGTTCGTGATTTCGAGTCCGCGTGAGGGATTTCGGATGGACCGTAGCCGAAGGCATTGCGGTGCGCAGATAGAGACGCGATGTCGAAATGGACGATGATACAGACAAGCGAGACAAGAGGTTCGTGCGAGACGCTGATGAGCTGTCATTACCTCCCGTCGAGACCAGAGGCCTGATATGCTTACAGAGGCGTTGGGATACGACCAATTCCCGAGTAAATGATGTGCTGATGACACAGATGTCTATTGAACGAGAAAAGACTATGCAAGAGTACCAGCCTCCGTACAGATCGGCATAGGCAAGATCGGCAGAGACTTTGAGCAGGATTCCTTCCAGGACACCGCTACAATAACGTTTGCACCCAGGATCAGACGTGTGATGTGCATTCAGAGAGCCGGAGGCCGACGCCAGTGGCATATTGCTTTACGAGCAGTCGTGAGGATTGACCGAGAGATTACCAAGAAGTGCCAGAACGGAATCGTTCCTGTCAGCACTCCTGACCGGGCCAATGAGCCGGTGGATTGCGAGATTGGTAATCTACAGGAAAGATCAGGAACCAGAGGCAGAGGACGCCAGCCGCGAGCAAGAGGCAAGTAGAGATCTTGCGCCGCTAGAATTGGATGTACCGGCACCTTCTCGACTTTGAGGGAGGATATACCGACGACAGTATTTATGATTTGAGATTTTGTGATTCGACTATCACGTATCTGTCACTTTGGGATTTCGGTATTTTGGCGATCTATTTGCATGATTTAGTCTTGATGACTGAGTTCCATGATATTTGATTTTGTGCACCATGGTTGCACTTACTGGGTATTCATATTTTGTGCAGAGTTATTACTCTTGAGGTATTGATTGTGATTTCATGCCTATTTTATGCCGGTGATTGGATTTACGCTTCCAGCATAGTTTTATGTACTTTTAGTGTTTTGATTTGTGTACGCTGATGCACGCGGTTGTGAGTTTTTCCATCGCGGTACACCTGATTTTGATTGAGCCGCGTTGTATATCGTTTCGTGCCTTGGCTGCACTTGCTTATGACTTTATGGATTTCATACGGTTGATTTGATGTTGTGCATATGTTACGCACACGATTTGATTTTTGCACTCGGTATAGCTTATATGTGCTTGTAGTGCATTGATGTGTGTTTTGTGCACGCAGTTGGACACGTTTATGATTTCCTTTATACCTGGGTACACTTAGTGTTGCTGCTTACGCATTTGAGTTATTGCTGGTATTTGTGCATGGGATGCACCAGTTCTATACTTCGTGCGTTTGTCGCACCAGTTTTATGTTTCTTGCGTTTATCGCATCAGATTTATATTTCGTGCCTTTGTTGCACTGGATTTACATTTGGTGCATTACGGTTGCACCTGACTTCGATTTGATGTCTTTCGATATGTCGATTTTGATTGTGATATTGATGTGGATTCTTGCACTCCGTGCTTTTGACTGGATTTACGCATGTTCGGCGTTGTTATTGGATTTTGTGATTCCGTGCATGTTGAGTGCGCAGGGTTTAGATTTTCATTCGTGCACGATGGATGCACCGATTTGGATTTTCGCGCATGTTGGGCGCATGTTTTGAGATACGATTTTGGGTGCACACCTGATGCACTAAATCGAGATTTCTTCATGCATGTCAGATGCACCGGATATTGGCTGCCAGGCACATACGTTGCCTATGACAGATGCTTCGTGCACACCCGTTGCACCTAGATGTTTTTTTGTGCACCTGTTTAGCACATATATGGATTTTAATTTCCGTGCGCACCAGACGCACAGGGTGGTGTTATGTGCATTTTTGAGATTTATTCCTTTTGGAGCAGTATATTTTATGATGTTGGATATTTGTTTTCATACTGAGCAGGACTAGTCAGAGGACAGTACCTGGATATATTTTGCATGCATTGATAGTTCGAAGGGATTTCCAAGAGCGAGCTATAGTCTCGGTGCATTTATACCTACGTGTCCGATATGACACGGAACGTTTTAAAAACAGGAAACCCTTCTAAATTGTTTTCAAAAGGGCGGAACGTACTTATTAAACAAAGGATATATATATACACACATATATAGTTATCTTCTTATGAAAAACGTCCGCCACTGTGCAGTGTTGCGCGCATCGCACAGCGACTTAAAAGTTTGGGCATGCATTTTCATCAGCTATTCACATGTATAGATTGGATGTCTACATGTATAGTTCTGATTTATATCATATTGATTTTCTATTGGATTTGACATTGTGTCTTTACCATGACTCCGATGATTGCGGGATGCTTGACGGAGTTTCGATTTTGAGTTATCTGCTCATTACTCATGCGTATGCATTGCGCTATGATGTTTTATGTATAGATGATTTCGGAGCCCCGATGACTTAGAATTTGTATTGAAATATTTCAGAATTGGGGATTTTAAAGTTAAATTCAGGGACCGAATTTCTTTAAGGGGGATAGATTGTAACGTCTTCAAAATAATAAAATATGATTTTTGGGAAATTTTATAATTTAATATTATTTTAATGAATATTTTAATATTCTGGTATAATTAAATACAAATAAATGGGGAAAAATTTTGGAAAATTCTAAAATAAGGTATTTTAAGGAATTATGCCATTTTAAAGTTTTTAAGATTAGTTATATGCTAATTTAGTATTAATCGCGATTAAGGATCGCTAATTGGATTTTTAGCACTTTTGAGCAAAAATGTGCACATATCATTTTCCACACTTGTTACACTTGTGTCACATTTCTTTTGCCATGGTTTTCTTTTGGGTTCACTATTCATGTGAGAAGTGTTAGGAAAGGAAAAGGAAATGGGATGATGAGAGAGAGAGGGTAGGTATAGGTCAACCCCACCTTTTGAAGCCATGCCCCCACCATTCCCTTCTCATTTCTCTCTCCCTCTCCTATGGAGCTGCTGCCCTCTTCCTCACTCTCTCACCCTCTTCACTAAAACCCTAGATCCATCATGAAATCAAGCCAAAACCTCATTCCCTCTTCACAAAAAGTGTTCCCGAGCTCACTAGCTTCGCATTGAACCTAGCAAGTTTGGATTTGGAGGACTTTGAGCAACTCAAGAAAATTCTTGAGTTGCCAAAGAAGGTAATTTCCGCACCTTTAGAGTAGTATTTCAATTCCTTGTGTATCCATACTAGTTTTGTATCGATATGGTGTTGTTTGGTGGATTTGTGAAACATCAAGTTAGGGTTAAGGGTAAAACTGAAACTTAAGATGAAATTGAGGATTGAGGTGACCTTAGAATCCCTTGTGTGATGCTAATTTGAACCCTAACCTGAACTTGTAAACAGAATACGGAATTACGGAACCGATATCGGGGAAAAAATAGAAATCTGGGACTGTTTTATGGAATCTGCTATCACCCCGAGATCCCAAAAATGAAATTGAGTTGACAGTGAGATGTGCAGGCACTAATGAACCACCACCCCAAACCCTAGCTTCCCACTCCACTTTGAGGCCACCAATTATCCCATTCTGGCCGCAATTTGCGGCCAGAGCAGGGTGGATCTGCCTCGTTTTCTGTGCATGGCCCCATTTCCTTTAGTTTTGACCCTGGGTATGTCTAGTTTTTACTGATTCCATCTAGGGTGAAATCTGGGATGATTTTCCTATGTTGGTGCATGATTTGAGACTTGTTTTAGCATGGATTTTGATATTTGGAGTTTCGTTCCTGTCGGGTGGCGCTTGGACGTCAACGACAGGTGGATGTTGATCGTGTTTACATGTGAAGCGATAGGTTTTTACCTATGCGAGTAGCGTGTGCTGTTTTGGTTTTCGATGTGATTTTCATGTGCTTTAGCATTGTGATATACTTGTAGGTACCCCGCGTGATGTTGAGGCAAAGGAGATGAAGATAGCAACATCGGCTTTGGCACACGAGAAGCAAGGTGAGTAGATTTATATCTACGGGGAGAAGTCGGGTGGATGGCGTATAGCACCCCCGCAGTCCGTGGTGGTGTATACGAATACGTATATACACGTATATTTATTATGTGTTGTTTAGGGTTATTGATGGTAATAATGGTATTTTGATGATAAGAATGTATTGGTTGAGTAGTGCGAAACCCTAGGATAGTGGTTGCACCCACACTCACACATACACACATACTTGCATACATTCTTTCATATATCTGTGCGCATATGATGGTGCGTATATCTACACATGGGTATGGGACTATGTGTTTAGATACGGGATTTGAGAATGATACGTGAGTTTGCGATGATACTTGATGTGAGGCCGTGAGATCGGCAATGTGACATAGCTTGTCTTTGAGGTGCGATCTGATAGTTTTAGCGAGCCTTTGGACATGTGCTTTACCCGCATTCATATGTTGATAGATGGTATCGATTTGTACTAGACTTAGAGTAGTACCCCCAGACTATGTGATCTGATGATAGTGATACCTGCTATGTGACGATATAGTGTGATATTGACCCCTACCCAGTTATTGGGATGCCGTACGACGATTACCGTACGAGCCGGTATTGATGATAGATCCGCACTCATGACTCGAGGATATCTTACGATATGTTATTGAGGCGAGATCACCGACTATCATATCTATATATATTAACTCAGATTAGGTGGTTTCATACCCCTCCTGTCTACATTACTTAGTAGACATTAGACTAGACCGAGTCATACCTATTTCAAACTAACGAATCGGGGATATTTTAAAGATCGGCAAAAGGGTTTATACGGATATTTTCAAACGACGCGTCTTTTCTTAAAACACCGTAGCCCTTATTTTACCAAAAGCCCTGGTTCGTCTTATTTAAAAAGGCAAGGTTGCATGATATAATTATTGAGGCAGGTTCTCTACTGTTGCGTTGATTACTCGATTCCGCACATTCATGCTGTTTGCATTGCATCGCTTATATTGTTGATATATTTTAGTCATGCTGCTAGGACACCAGCACCATTATCGATGATGCATATGTTCCACGTACACTCGTTGCCGGCTCACACACTCATCATCGATAATTGCCATGTCACTACACTGTAGTACTATTTCATTCAGTATATGATCCTTGCATGACATGATGATGTGCATACTTTCCTTTACATGTCGCATACTTCATGCTTTTGATTGTACGCATTGAGATATGTTGTTTCTATGATATTTCTGGATTTGGGAACCGAGGGTGTTTCAAAAGAGAATATGTCATTGCTTTAAAAACCCGGTTACCCTTGATATGATATTTCAGTGCGTCCACCATGTGTTTTCTCGGTGCTGAGAGCGACATGTGAAACCCGAATCGAGGAGTGGACGAGCCGATTGCGGGTACATGGTGGACCCGGTATGGTTCCCCTCGGCAAGATGATCGATGAGCTTTGCCGATTGAGCCTGGAGGCGGGCGAGTACCTACCGGTGATTGGTTGGACCTGGCGGTTATCCGGAGGATACTGACCAGTGTCGATAGAGGGATATGGGCATACTGCCGGGGCCGAGGGCCGATACCGCAGACAGAGCCCGCGGGCCGATCCGGACTGACGGAGCCCGATATATGAGGATTTACGTGCCGATGCTGGGCACAGTTTTCATGATGTTTTCGAGTGTCGATGCTGGGCACTCCGGTTCCATGATTTTGACGTGTCGCGAGGGATACAGATGGTTTATATCCTCATATTTTTCCCATGCACATGATTTAGGATATTTACATGCATGGTGGTTATTGTCAGTGGGTGACGAGTGGACGGGATCCACGTGTGTGCAGACTTGATTACTTTGATCATACCTCATATTCATGACATGCTATTACCTGAGGCACTAGCACGAGCACTTGGCACTACACTTATGTATAGAGATTACATTGCCAGTTTAGCATGCTTCATCTTTATTCATATTGAGGTTTATTTATATCTGATCGTATTGACCTAGGATAGGTCATGCATTCGATCTCTGCTTGTAGATATTTTCTATTCACGAGTTGGCAACTCACCCCCGTTGTGCCCCAGTTCTTGCAGGTTTGCCGTACAGATTCCATAGCGGCATTTCTGGCACATTGCTTCCTTATGGGTGATTTGCTTGGATAGGTGGGTTCTTTTGTATCAGAACCGCCATTGTTCATGTATTATTTATTGTATGTAGAATTTCCATCAACCAAAACTTGTATATTGTTTCAGACTTAGAAAACAGTGTTGTATTATTTCGACCTTAGAGTCGCGCTTGTAGTATTACGGTTTTCTGGCTGTTTTGAGTTTCTTTTTGGGTTTTGATCCTCGCCCTTTGGCGTTGTATATTATTATTGCTTGTGTGGTTGTGACCGTCGATTGACGAAGAGCTAGCTCCCGCTTGGGGATGCCTTTTATCATCTCATATATATTATTCTTGTTGTACCCCGTTCGGGGCCAGTTTTTACAAAGGAAACTCTGCCGAAATTTTCAGGAAAGATTACACATTTAAAAATACACATTCGGCTTAGTTATTTAAAAACTTTGAATTTCGAAACATGATTTCTTTACTTTTCAAAACCAGTTTTCCTTATTTACTCTTTAAATGGTTTTAGATTGCTGGGCTTTGGCTTACTTGGATCAGATGGGGTCCTATAGACTTCATATGGTTCAAGGGCCAGTCACGTGCTCTTTCGGGTCGTGACATTGCCGCTCCTTCTTTTACCCTTTGCATTTCTCAGAACACCCCGTATTACTACGGATATCCACTTCCATTGGATAGATCCATCGTATGGTTATATACGAACTCGAAGGGACTTCTTCGAGGATGGATCCAGGTTCAGGAGAAATAGAATTGGTTTATTCAGTTGTATTTTATTATCACCTTCTCTCAGGTTGCGAGGGCTCCTTAGTTTAGGAGAGTACACCTATTACGCTTATTGGATAGTCTTATTCCAAACCATAGGTAGGTGCCGAAAGGTAGGGAATGAAGAAAACCAATTAGCCTAAGTAGGGTGTACAGAAGGTAATATGTAAAGACAAAATAAAGGGATTAGAAAGGGGGCAAAGTAAATTGCGACTGTTATCATTCACGACCAAACCGCGTACTTCATCGCTACTCCTATTTCACCTTTGCTTTTTCCCCAGTTCGGGAGAAATAGAATAAGGTATTATTCATTTGTCTTTTATCATCACCTTCTCTCAAGATACGAGTACTCCTAGGATTAGGAGGGTACACCTATTATGCTTACTGGATAGGCTGGTGCCGAACGGTAGGGAAGGAAGAAAACCATTTAGCCTAACGATGGTGTACAGAAGGTAACGACTAAAGACAAATAAAGGGATTTGGAGAGATGGCAAAGAAATATACGGTTACAGTCATGAATAGGATTATGGAAGATGCATTACTAGGAATACCAGGATACCCCTACGAGCCATTTTAATGTTTCAGTTTCACTGTACATTGTTAAAAGAAAAACTGATTTCCCGATTAGATACTTACTCCAGAGTATGTATTTACCAGGTTTCATTCTCATATCTGTATGGTTTTTACAGATGATGAGTGGGAGTAAGTTATTGGAAATTAGGTGATCATCCTCATTATATCGGAATTCGTTGTAATTGCTGATATTTGAGGAAATCGCCTGGGTACAGTTTTCAACCTACGATGCACAGGTTTTGAGTTATTCAACTCAGCGGACTTATACAGAGTATTGTATGTTGTCCAGTGTCCGTCAGGACAAAGGGGTTGGTCCTCGTACTATGTTCTGTTTACTTGTGACTTCTCTAGTTTTTTGACAAGTGTTTCGTAGAAATACAATGTCTAAATTTTGAAAAGTTATGGGTATAGGAATAAAGTAGAGAACCAGTTGTCGCAAGTATCGGGATTCTTCAAAGAGATTGAAGATGTAGATTCTTGTGATTGGTATTCAGATGAAAGTAATGGTTTTGAGAAACTTGTTTCTCTTTCAGGTTACTCATAATTGGATGGATTTCTAAGTTGAGTAATGCTGATTAGCCTCTCTCCATTAAGTTGATATGCACTGGAGACAGCTGCATGGTTTGAATCTGGATCCAATTAAATTAGTGTCTCTATTTCTATATTGTATATAGAATGGTTCATATCTTAACGTTGTTAAGGTACGGAGAGTTGTCCAACTTATGCTTAAAACCAGACACTGGATAACTCAAGGCACGTTTCTGTAATGGCAGTTTGTGGGTTGACCCTGGCTTTGACGAGGGTTGATTTTTCTACCATCTGGAAGATCAATAGTGTTATTGTTCTTGACTTGCCACAGTTTTATTAAAATAGACTTTTTCAGAAAACAACAATGGGAGTATGGTAGAACTGGAAGTGATTCCAGAACCGCAAACGATTACGGAAAATTTAATAGGACCTTTATATTCAATCAGGTTTGACATTCCATTAGCCACTCCGCAGACATAGTAGGTAACCTCAGACACCCGAGAGGTACTCCGGTAGCCTCAAGGACGGTGACAGGGAGGTTCTTGTTTACCCAGACTTGACACTACTGTTGTTCCAGACTATGAGACTCGGCAAGAGGATAAGTATAACGTCGTTCTAAACATACTTTAGAAGTGTACGTATATATTATTCTGCCAGAGGGTTGTTGTAGTCAGTGGGAGCAGCAGAAGCATAGTGGACAAGTAGCTTATGTCTATTTATAGGCTTGAGCATATATAGCGGAGATAAGATCATCTGATTTTGATGAGACAGTCATGGCTTTGACTTCATCAGAATAGGGGATGGATCTGTTGAAAAGGTCGTAGGGTGTGATGTCCTGGTATTTGGATGACATACACAGAGTAAGAAGTAAAATTCCTATACTATGATCGGTTGTACTTTGGTCGTCACACAGTTGTTTCTCCACAAAGGATATGGATATAATATCTGACATTCTGGTTACTAGATCTATGGTTTTAGATCTAGATTTGGGTAGTTTCCCAATATGGGTACTTTGACAGTATTCTAATGGTATTTAGAATAGATGACTCCTGGCATGGTGGTGTACCTGCAGGCGATGGAGTCACCCTCTCTAAAGGTGTCTTAGATACTAAAGAAGAGAGGGATGTGCATGATTGGCAGATCACTTGCTTAGGCAATTGAGTCAATCATGAGATGTCAAGTACCACACCAGATGTTGTTTTGCACTAGATGCGATAAGTTTATATTAATCCAATCCTGGAGAAACATAAGGAAGCAGTTTTAGAACATAAGTGCATGTTCTACGGATTTGATGACGGCAGCCTCCTTCGGGAGACGGTTATCATTCCAGGCTTCAAAGGTGACATAGTTGACAGAATGATTGTCAGAGTTATAGTTTTTCCTATGACAAGGTGTTAGTCCGCGGCGGCGCCCCGGCCGTCGATCCGACGCCGGAAACGCGGAAACAAAAACTTTGCAAACTAGCAAACCGGCACCACCGCGCACTTTTAGCCCGGATCGGGCCATTAACCTAGCTACTAGCAAACAAGAAAAGAGTAGAGAAGCTATACCAAGAGATCCGTGTCCTTCGGTCTTCGTCTCCACTCCGATCTCCCGCGGAATCTCCGTCCGTCACGTCCTCATCGGAAAGGGCACCACGTAGCCGGAATCTTTTACGGGCTCCCACCTCTGGACCGAGGCAACTCGGGCGTGAAGTTGGCTAGCCGACGCGTCTAAGATTTGCTGTAGGTGTTGGAGATAGTGCCCTCAGAGTCAATTATTGGATCATAGGCACGTGATTGCAATGATTGAGGGAAGACCTATCCCGGTAGGACAGTCTTACTCGAGATGATAGTATGCTATCTGGTTTACCTTTATCATCGTGTACTGCTTTAAGTGACATGACATGTCGCTATTACACGTTGATAGAGCCCCTAGGATTCTTGCTTAACCACCAGCAGTATGAGGGCGATCATATAAGTGGGAGCTGGGGTCTATAAGCACATCCTTAAAAGGTCCCTAGTCGTGGGAGTTTCGAGACAGGGCATCGATACTCCAGAGTAGACTAGTGTATATAGTCGAGACCCCGACAAGGGGCGGTGGCCGGTCTCACAAGCCACTGGTATCAGTTGGATCACCTAAGATGTATACAGGTGCTTATTGGGTTATGAGTACACCGGACAGGACCCGCCGGGAACTTGCTAGTTGGTCTTATACCTGACGTCAGATAGCAGTTCCCTGGTGACATGTGTACAGGTTAGTTCATCGACCTGGGGATCATCATTTGTCTCGTGTGAGTTCCCACTGTACTTTGATTACTACCCTACCACGCTCAAAGGAGACGTGCAAACAGGTTTTAGTTGGGTACAGTCCCGAGCCATATGGAGGCAGTGAGCGGATCTTCCGGGGTTCGTCTCTCCCGGTATTGGGGGTGAGGTCACGCTGTGTCTAGGAGAGCCATTACACGAAGCCCTCGGCCGAGGCAGGAGATTTACTGGTAGGTATTCCAGTAGTATCTCAGGGTGTTCTGGGCTACACTCCGACACGACTTGTACCGCTTTTGGGGGTCTGACTTTTACCAACCCCCTAGGCCCGCCATGCGATGCTCATAGACGAACGGACCGGACTGTACGGATATTGTCACTGACAGGCTCAGTAGGGTGTCAGGATGAGTTCGCTCATCGACGTCCCTTTTGGTCAATACCTGATAGCCCGTTACGTATTAGCTTATACCTCTGACGTGCTAGTGGTTAAATCCACAACCAAGGTGTTGACGAGTCTTTAGAGTCCCCCACATTCAGTTGCTCAAGTTTTCGGGCGAAACGCTGTAGAGGCCGTATGGAGATATGGCAGGGTTCGATCAGATACGTGCGGTATTGCCCGGATCAGGATCGAACGGATAATACTAGCAGGCTTTGGTTTAAGCCGGATCCTAGTATAGTACAGTATAGATTTTGTCTCATTGCATTTGTATTCGGTCGGAATACAGATGCGGGTGTGTATACACAGTATCGGGGTTTTCCTGTAATTTATTACGGGACCAGTTTTCTGGAGTTGCCAGTTTGCTTTCTGTTTCGGCCATATTTCTTTGTATCCTTCATTGGCCGAAGATTGGTGGAGGAGGGCTTATTTGCATTTGTGCAAATAAGCAATTTGGAAGGGGGTCTTTGCATATTGTTGCTTCATGATGAGTGTAGCCTTCATTTGACTTCATAACCTCATCATGGCTTGACTTTTGTGTATGATGATGGAGGGACATGATGATGGGTTTGAGTGTTGGATTTACTTGTGATCATTTCTTCATATCATTACCTTTATCTCTCTTCCTTGCATGATGAGACCCCCCCTCCCTTGGACTTTTGCCTCACTCATATTTTTCTCATTCTCTCCTCTCTCCCATTCTAGCATGGCCGGCCAAGCCAAGGGGTGGGCTGTCCAAATTTGTAGTGGGGAATTTTTGCTCTTTTGATGCTACAAAATTCCCAAGTTCATCCACAAAAAGCTTTGATCTATTTCCTCCACCAAAAGGCAACCTCCATGAACCCCAAAATGAGACATGAGCACTACACGCATTCTACAGCAAACCTTGGGCACGTCGGCTCGCCAACTTCGTGCCCGAGTTGCCTCGGTATAGAGGTGGGAGCCCGCAAAAGAAGCCGGCGACGTGGTGCCCTTCCGGCGACGAGGTGGAGACCGGAGCTTCCGCGGGAGATCGGGACGACGAAGAGAAGACCGGAGGACACGGATCAGTCGGTATATCTCTCTTCCCCATCTTGTAGTTAGCTAGGACTAGTTAATGGTAGGATCTGGGATTTAGTGCGCGGTGGTGCCGGTTCAAGAAAAACTAAAGTTAACCATCGCTTCCGCATTTGGCCTCGGGATGGAGGCCGGGGCGCCGCCGTGCACTTACAGTGGTATCAGAGCCTCGCCATTAACATAGTCTAGCTTTGTCTAATGTGTTTTACATTTCCGATCGAACAATTTTCCAAAAACCGTATTTTTCTTCACATCAGTTTCTGTCGAAATTTTTTGAAGTCCAAAAATTTTTCAGGTTGTTTCAGAATGATGTGTAGGACATTCTAAGAGTTCTGTGAAAATTTGGGCTCGTGAACAGTCCAAACGACCGCAGAACCGCGGCCAAATCCATGCTTGGGCCGCGGTTCCGCCGCGACTTGAACTGTTCAGTCCCCCAAAATTCTACAGAATGCTCCTGAGTGGAAAATAGGTTTTCTGGAATGTTAATTTTTGGGCCCAGATTTCTTGATGTGCTACAGTAGTACTTGGGGGCCCACTTGGTAAATTTGATCGATCGGATATTTAAAACACATTATTTCACAGTATTTACATTATATATGCGACCGTGAATGTCACTTGATCGGTAAATCCTGTCTAACTGCTATAGCCCGGTTAGACGGATTTACGAACGTGACTTTCATGTTGATGTTCTGTGTATTGCTGTGATGTTGCGGATCGGTCGTGGGGGATAGCTTGGTTGCAGTGGTAGTACAGTTTTGTTGTATTATGTACATTTGATATTGCGGGGCGAGCGTCCGACAAGTGGACTGCCGTCACTGCCTGTTTGTATTATTTTTTTTGGGGCACGACCAGCTTGCGGTCGATGTACCCGTTGTATATATATTTTACTTTCTGTACTAGGATTGCCCCGCGGAGGGGTGCACGGATAGCCGGGTTCTAGAGGGCAACAAGCCCGCATCTCATGGCATTGAGACGGAGGGGGGTTTACTCTAGAATTGGCGGGCTATTCGCCGCACTCGTAGGGGGTACAGGTTGACCCAGGAAGGGTGCCCAAGTTGCCGGATTCCGTGAAGTGCTGGGTGGTCCATTCACGGTGCTGAAGGGGGCTGCCTCGCTTCAGGTTTTGGCGGGTAACTTGCCGCGCCCGTAGGGGTCTAGGGATTTCATTGCACAGGCTATCCACACGACCAGGGGAACGTCGGGTTTCAGTAGTGGCTCTGTGAAACCCGGGGATCCCAGATATCAGTATTGTTTCTGTGATGCTGTACATTTCTGTGATGTTGCATTTTATCACGCCTTGAGCGAAATATTATATATTGATATATATATACTAGTAGATGTTGTATATATTTTGCATCCGCGCTAGTCCAGTCCCCGCTCTGTCGTTAGTTAGCTAACCTAACGGGTAATGACGGGACCCAGTGGCGAATGCGGATGGCATATACGTACATGAGTATATTTTCATTCTTTGTGGTGTGATCAATTGATGGGACTGCGTTGATTCGGATCAATGCAAGTTAAAAACAAACCTAATCTGATGTTGTTGGAACTTTTTCAAAAAGCTGTTATTGCAAGGACGTTCACTTTTGTTTAGCATCGTGGTATTCAGTTAGAATATCCTGCTCCTCAGTCGACGAGGCAAGGGCCGAGATCCCTTCACTGGGAGTGACCCCTTGGACAAAAAGTTTGCGTCAGGGCAATAACTTCACTATAGCCGATTACTTTTGCTCTGCACCGTGGTATTCAGTTGGAATATCCTGCACCTCATTCTACGGGGAAAGAGCCGAGATCCTTTCACCGGGAGTGACCTCTTTAGCAATGGTCTTCGTCACTATATTTTTAAAAGCTATCCGTTTCTTCAACGATATCAAGTTCTTTACGTTAAAGGTTTTCGCCAGAAACCATTCGTAGCCCTCCGTCATTTCATATGGGTAGTCAATAGTATTCAAGCTGTGTTTGTTGGCCAAAGTCAAGGCACAGTGTTTGGTAGCTATTGGGGTATTCATATGCAGCATAGATAGATGTGTTGGTTTGGGGCAGTCGTACAGCCTTGTTGGCCAAAGTCAAGGGCTTGTGCGGGTGGGCTCAAATTAACCTGGAGAATGACGGGTAGAACTTGACATGTGACTTATGATTTGTTGGCCAAAGTCAAGGTCATAAGAGGATGGGGCAAAAATCACATCGGGAGTTTCAAAAGAACTGAAACTTGCCAGATATGCGCATACCTTCTGGAATGTGACACCGTGAGCGGATTCCGTCACGTTATCATGCGATGATAGTTGGATCCCGATTCCCACTGATGAGTTAGTTTACTCCTCGGGTGACCCCGACTAATTCTTCATTCAGGTTTGGAGGAGAATTTGACGGTACAGTGGGAGGTTTCCAGATTAGATAAATTGGTAACCATTCTGATCTAGGTTAGAGTGCACGCTGAGTGTTTCTTTTCTCTCTCTCTTCGGCAGCGACCATTGACCCGACCCTAAGACTATGACTCAGAGACCAAAATTGACCGAACCTTCTTAAACACTGGCTTTTGGATTGTCAGAGTTGCAGACCTCATTGCCACTCCTACTTTTACCCTTTTCTCTAGGACACCCCGTATTACTACGAACGTCCACTTCCATTGGACAAAACCATCGTATGGTTATATACGAACTCGAAGGGATTTATTCGAGGATGGTTTCCGGTTCTGGAGAAAACGAATAGGACTATTCAGTTGTCTTTTCCTTTTACCTTCTCTCAGGCTGCGAGTACTCCTTGGTTTAGGAGATAGTACACCTATTACGCAAATTGGATAGTCTTCTTCCAAACCTTAGGCTGGTGCTGAATGGTGGGGAATGAAGAAAACCAATTAGCATAACAATGGTGTGCATAAGGTATTAAGTTAAGACAAAGCAAGGGATTAGTAAGAGGGCAAAGTAAATTGCAACTGATATTCATGACCAAACCAGGTATTTCATTACCACTCCCAAATCACCTTTGTATTTCTCCAGAACACTCCGTATCACTACGAAGATCCACAGTTTATTGGATACTCCATCGTATGGTTATATACGAACTCGAAAGGAACTTGTTCCAGTTTGGGGATGGATTCTGGTTCAGGAGAAATAGGAATAAGATTTATTCAGGTGTCTTTTATCTTTACCTTCTCTCGCATTGCGAGTGCTCCTAGGATTAGGACAGTACACCCATTATGCTTATTGGATAGTCTTCTTCCAAACCATAGGCTGGTGCCGAACGGTAGGGAAGGAAGAAAACCATTTGGCCTAAAGGGGTGTGCAGAAGGTAATAACTAAAGACATAAAAGGGGATTTGGAGAGGTGGCAAAGAATTATACGGTTACAGTCGTGAATCTGGAAGAGGCATTACTAGGAATACCGGGATACCCCATCGAAACCTTTCAATGTTTCAGTTTCACTGTATACTGTTAAAAGAAAACTGATTTCCCAGTTAGACACTTGCTCCAGGGTATGTATTTACCAGGTATGATTCTCAAATCTGTATGGTTTTACAGATGATGAGTGGGAGTAAGTTATTGGGAATTGGGTGATCATCCTCATTATATCGGGATTCGTTGTAATCGGTGATATTTGAGGAAGTCACCTAGGTTGGTTGCCGGACGGCAAATATTTGGTTTTGAATATCCGCTGTTATGCACCAATTTCAAATTGATATATCTGTACGTCTATTTTTATAGAGTGAGATATACCTTTTTGAAATTATGTCCATGACATTTACCTATATCAGTGGATGGTTAGGTAAGGAGCATTAAACAGCGGTGTAATTCTTCTTAACCATAAGTACAGTTTTCAATCTACGACACACAGTGAATGAGTTATCAGACTCAAGGGACTTATACAGAGTATTGTATGTTGTCCAGGGTCTATCAGGAGAGAGGGGTTGGTCCTCGTACTATATTCGGTTTACTTATGACTTCTCTAGTTTTTAGACAGATGTTTCGTGGAAACACAGGGTCCGAATTTTGAGAAGTTATAGGTATAAGAATAGAGTAGAGAACCAGGTGTTGCAAGTATCGGGATAATTTAAGGTGATCGAAGATGTAGATACTTGTGTGTGGTATTTAGTTGATAGTAATGATAAAGAGAACTTGCTTCTTTTTCAGGTTACTCATAATTGGAAGCATTCCTAAGTTGAGTAACGCTGATCGGCCTCCTTCCATTTAGTTGACATGCGCTGGAGACAGTTGCATGATTTGAATCTGGTTCAATTAAATCAGTGCCTCTGGTTCTATATTAGATATAGAACAGTTCATATCTTAACGTTGTTAAGATACGGGGAGTTGTCTGGCTTATGATTAAAACCAGACACTGGACAACTCAAGGCACGTTTCTGTAATGGCTGTTTGTGGGTTGACCCAGGCTATGACGAGGGGTTGACTTTCTACCATCTGGAAGATCAATAGAGATATTGTTCTAGACTCGCCACAGTTTTAACAAAAATGGATTTTTTCTAAAAACAGTAATGGGAGTATGGTAGAACTGGAAGTGATTCCAGAACCACAAACGATTACTGAAGATTTGATAGGAACCTAAAGATTCAATCTGGTTTGACATTCCATTAGCCACTCCGCAGATATGGTGGGTAACCTCAGGCATCCGAGAGGTACTTCGGTATACTCAGGGACGGTGGCAGGGAGGTTCTTGTTTACCCAGACTTGCCATTGCTGTTGTTCCAGACTGAAAGACCCGGCAGGAGGATGAGTATAGCGTCGTTCTAAACTAGCTTTAGAAGTGCACGTGTATATGACTCTGCCAGAGGGTTGTCGTAGTCAGTGGGAGCAGCGGAAGCATGGTGGACAAGTGGCTTATGTCTATTTATAGACTAAAGCAGATATAGCGAAGATAGATTATCTATTTCTGATGTGACAGTCATAGGTTTGACTTCATCAGAATAAGGAGATGGATCTGTTAAGAAGGTAGTAGGGTGTGATGTCATGGTATTTGGATGACATACACAGAGTAGGAAGTGATATTCCTATACTACGATCGGTTATACTTTGATCGTCACACAGTGGTTTCTCCACACAGGACTTGGATATTATATCAGACATACTAGTTACTAGATCTATGGTTTTAGATCTAGATTTGGGTGGTTTCCCAATCAGGGTACTTAGACAGCATTCTAAGAGTATTTAGAATGGACGACTCCTGGCACGATAGTGTACCTGCAGGTGATGGAGTCACCCTCTCTAAAGGTGTCTTACAGACTAAAGGGGAGAGGGATGTGCATGATTGGCAGATCACTTGCTCAGGCAATTGAGTCAATCATGAGATGTCAAGTACCACACCAGATGTTGTTCTTGTACTAGATGCAGTAAGTTGACATTGATCCAATCCTGGAGAAGCAGTCGGAAGCAGTTTTAGAGCATAAGTGGATGTTCTAGGGATATGATAACGACAGCCTCATGCAGGAGACAGTTATCATTCCAGGCTTCCAAGGTGACCTGGACAACAAGGAGGTTGTCAGAGTTATAGTTTTTCCTTCTGACGAGGGGCAGTATTTTGGACAGGTGGTCCAAGGCAATACTGAGGGAGGCATGGCGCAGGACACTGATTAAGTTCAGTTGACGATACAGTCTAAGAAGTTTGGATTTGGAGTTCATTTATGAGCTAGGTCCCATCAGACA
Source organism: Agapanthus africanus (assembly GCA_030015575.1). NCBI lineage: Eukaryota > Viridiplantae > Streptophyta > Magnoliopsida > Asparagales > Amaryllidaceae > Agapanthus > Agapanthus africanus. Next base: position 128,113,093 of record CM057343.1, read on the forward strand.
TCCAGACACATTCTAAGACAGGTATTGCTCATTTCGGGAGATGGGTTTCTCCGCGAACTTGAGATATAGAGAGACATAGAAAGAAACATCATGGCGGATCCACTCACTGAGGCTATTCCTCGAACGCAATAGTTTCGCAAACGAGCTTTGTGAGACTGACTAGAAGAGGAGTTGGGTGTTCGGTATCACACGGGCTGTGAATATGCGACATCGCAATAATTAGCCTTGAGTGCAAGTGGGAGATTGTTGGAGATAGTGCCCTCAGAGTCAATTATTGGATCACAGGCACGTGATTGCAATGATTGAGGGAGGACCTATCCCGGTAGGACAGTCTTACTCGAGATGATAGTATGCTATCTGGTTTACCTTTATCATCGTGTACTGCTTTAAGTGACCTGACATGTCGCTATTACACGTTGATAGAGCCCCTAGGATTCTTTCTTGACCACCAGCAGTATGAGGGCGATCATATAAGTGGGAGCTGGGGTCTATAAGCACATCCTTAAAAGGTCCCTAGTCATGGGAGTTTCGAGACAGGGCATCGATACTCCAGAGTAGACTAGTGTATACAGTCGAGACCCCGACGAGGGGCGGTGTCCGGTCTCACAAGCTACTGGTGTCAGTTGGATCACCTAAGATGTATACAGGTGCTCATTGGGTTATGAGTACACCGGACAGGACTCACCGGGAACATGCTAGTTGGTCTTATACCTGACGTCAGATAGCAGTTCCCTGGTGACATGTGTACGGGTTAGTTCATCGACCTGGGGATTGTCATTTGTCTCGTGTGAGTTCCCACTGTACTTTGATTACTACCCTACCACGCTCAAAGGAGACATGCAAACAGGTTTTAGTTGGGTACAGTCCTGAGCGACATGGAGGCAGTGAGCGGATCTTCAGGGGTTCGTCTCTCCCGGTATTGGGGTGAGGTCGCGCTGTGTCTAGGAGAGCCATTACACGAAGCCCTCGGCCGAGGTAGGAAATTTACTGGTAGGTATTCCAGTAGTATCTCAGGGTGTTCTGGGCTACACTCCGACACGACTTGTACCGCTTTTGGGGGCCTGACTTTTACCAACTCCCTAGGCCCGCCATGCGATGCTCATAGACGAACGGACCGGACTGTACGGATATTGTCACTGACAGGCTTAGTAGGGTGTCAGGATGAGTTCGCTCATCGACGTCCCTTTTGGTCAATACCTGGTAGCCCGTTACGTATTGGCTTATACCTCTGACGTGCTAGTGGTTAAATCCACAACCAAGGTGTTGACGAGTCTTTAGAGTCCCCCACATTCAGTTGCTCAAGTTTTCGGGCGAAACGCTGTAGAGGCCGTATGGAGATATGGCAGGGTTCGATCAGATACGTGCGGTATTGCACGGATCAGGATCGAACGGATAATACTAGCCGGCTTTGGTTTAAGCCGGATCCTAGTATAGTACAGTGTAGATTTTGTCTCATTGCATTTGTATTCGGTCGGAATACAGATGCGGGTGTGTATACACAGTATCGGGGTTTTCCTGTAATTTATTACGGGACCAGTTTTCTGGAGTTGCCAGTTTGCTTTCTGTTTCGGCCATATTTCTTTGTATCCTTCATTGGCCGAAGATTGGTGGAGGAGGGCTTATTTGCATTTGTGCAAATAAGCAATTTGGAAGGGGGTCTTTGCATATTGTTGCTTCATGATGAGTGTAGCCTTCATTTGACTTCATAACCTCATCATGGCTTGACTTTTGTGTATGATGATGGAGGGACATGATGATGGGTTTGAGTGTTGGATTTACTTGTGATCATTTCTTCATATCATTACCTTTCTCTCTCTTCCTTGCATGATGAGACCCCCCCTCCCTTGGACTTTTGCCTCACTCATATTTTTCTCATTCTCTCCTCTCTCCCATTCTAGCATGGCCGGCCAAGCCAAGGGGTGGGCTGTCCAAAATTGTAGTGGGGAATTTTTGCTCTTTTGATGCTACAAAATTCCCAAGTTCATCCACAAAAAGCTTTGATCTATTTCCTCCACCAAAAGGCAACCTCCATGAACCCCAAAATGAGACATGAGCACTACACGCATTCTACAGCAAACCTTGGGCACGTCGGCTCGCCAACTTCGTGCCCGAGTTGCCTCGGTATAGAGGTGGGAGCCCGTAAAGGAAGCCGGCGACATGGTGCCCTTCCGGCGACGAAGTGGAGACCGGAGCTTCCGCGGGAGATCGGGACGACGACGAGAAGACCGGAGGACACGGATCAGTCGGTATATCTCTCTTCCCCATTTTGTAGTTAGCTAGGACTAGTTAACGGTACGATCCGGGTTTTAGTACGCAGTGGTGCCGGTTCAAGAAAAACTAAAGTTAACCATCGCTTCCGCATTTGGCCTCGGGATGGAGGCCGGGGCGCCGCCGTGCACTTATAATAACTGTCTCCCGAAGGAGAATGCTGTTATCATATCCCTAGAACATCCACTTATGTTCTAAAACTGCTTCCGAATGTTTCTCCAGGATTGGATGAATATCAACTTATTGCACCTACTGCAAGAACATCTGGTGTGGTACTTGACATCTCATGATTGACTCAATTGCCTAAGCAAGTGATCTGCCAATCATGCACATCCATCTCCTCTTTAGTCTGTAAGACACCTTTAGAGAGGGTGATTCCATTACCTGAAGGTACACCACCATGCCAGGAGTCATCCATTGTAAATACTCTTAGAATGCGGTCAAAGTACCCTGATTGGGAAACCACCTAAATCTAGATCTAAAACCATAGATCTAGTAACCAGAATGTCTGATATAATATCCAAGTCCTGTGTGGAGAAACCACTGTGTGACGACCAAAGTATAACCGATCGTAGTATAGGAATATCACTTCCTACTCTGTGTATGTCATCAAATACTAGGACATCACACCGTACTACCTTCTTAACAGATCCATCCCCTATTCTGATGAAGTCAAACCTATGACCGTCACATCAGAAATAGATGATCTATCTCCGCTATATCTGCTCTAGTCTATAAATAGTCGAAAATATTGCATATTTTAGCCGACAATTTCCTCATCATTTGCATTCATATAGAAGTGTTCGGCATTCATAATTCACATATTAGCAAAACTGTCACAAAATATCAGATTACATGTATTAGACTCTAAAAACCGACACTATAAAGGAAATTGACTGCATTTCATGGCATCGCATTATCTCTATATTGCGCAACACTTGTTTTGAGATCTATGCAGGAAAATCCAGAAGAAAGGCCAAAATTTACAGGGTACATCTAAAACGTTACGCCAACTCAATGATTTCAGATCTGGTATCAATCCAAAAGGGAAAACAAAAATCAACATATCAGAAGAAGCCCCAAATAGTAGCCCAAGACCTCTGCAAAAATACAAAGGCCCAAAGAGCATACTTGGCCGCGGAACCGCGGCCTAAGCCGCCTTGTGCCGCGGTTCCGCGGCGGATTGTTGACGTCACCACTTCAAATTTGGGCCATAATGCTTATCTCAGGGTACAGACTTCAAAAAGGCACAACAAATTCCAGAAGACTCCAGAGAATTCTGCCAGATCAGCAAGCTTTGGGATCAACACTAAACTAGCCTTGTATTCTAGAACCTTCTCCCTAAACCCTAAGCTAAGCCTAACAAACTCTTTCTAGAAGTCTTTCAACAAACTTTTGGAGGGAACTCAAAGGCTTAGGGTTTGGGTGCTCTATAAATAAGACCCTAGGCTCACTTGTAAAGAAGAATTGATGAGCTTGGAAAAATCAATCCATTAGTTCATTTGAGAGCCATTCTATCTCTTTCTTCATCTTCTTCTTCCACAAGTCTAGTGAGAGGACTTGTGTGAAACCCTAACCCTAAATTCCAATCAAAAGCCAAGATCCCGAGTACCCAATCAAGCAAGAAACCTCGCAACCTTTTATGAGCCAAGCCGATCTTCAACGGAGCAAGTGGTCAAAGCCGATCCACGACTCACGGAGCCGAGCGACGCCAATTCAACAATTTAGTTCTTCCTCTTGTAGTTCTTGAGCGACTGTAATCAAATTGTTGATATAAATAAAAGGTGATATTCTTTTATCTTGTTTTCTTTAAATTCTCGCATCATGATATCTTTTCAATTCTTGAATACTTTCTGTGTGATGATGTTTGAGTAATACTCCGCTCGTCGAGGAGTCGAGACGATCAATAGAATGATGATGAAATATATCTGAAAACGATTCTTGATTCCTACGAGTTTTGTAAACCCTAGCAAGTTCAAGAATCGACAACCCAATTCGTTGCGATGCATCCTTGATTGATATCGCTCGAGATTGGGGAGTTACGATCGTTTCTTGAAAGTGTTAGCGGCTAGAATGCAAATGATATCAACGAAAGAACAAGGGTTTAAAAGATGAAACCCTAATTTCATCAAGAAAGCCCTAACTCTCGTCGATCATCATCAATCTAGTATCAATCCTTCGAAGGACAAGAACACGAAATCTTGAAATTACATCACATCTATAGATCCGATCGATTCCTACGAGCCTCATTTAGATTCTTGACATTTTGGTTGGAAATAACATCGAAACACCAATTCTTGTTTTGTTTATCAGTTTCTTGATTCTTGATTAAACTCGTGACACCTGAATCAATCGATAAATTCTTGAATCACGTTTCTTTTCTTTTCGATTAACTTTTCGATTCAAACAAATTAAACATAGAAACGAATCGCACAATCCCTGTGGACGATCCGCACTTGCTAACGAAATCTACACGACACCGTTATTGATTACGGTCAAATATTTTTGGTTGTGATTTCTTTACAATTTTCATACTACACATCAAGAATTCTTTTCAATCAAATGGCGCCGTTGCCGGGGATCGCGCGCTAATTCGTTTTATATCAAAGTTTGAATTGAAAGAATTATTCCATTGTTATTTTGAGATCAAAATTCGTGCAAACCCTAAACGATTTGTTGTGGTTCATTGCAAGGAAATCTGGAGCTGTTTGGCAATTGAAGAAAATTTTTGGAAAATACCAGAGAGTTGAGGGAGTCTACAGAAGCTCCCTGGAAAATTTTGGTGGGGTGATCTCATCACGAGACCGCGGAAGCGCAGCCTAAGTGCCCAATTGCGGCGGAACCGCGGCCCCTTTGAGGGATCTCTGTGCAATTTTTTCTCTGTAAGTTTCTTACCTCCTTCTCTCTCCTCTTTTTAGCTCCAACTAACACTTTGCTGCAGGATTCTTTGCAAATAATCGTAGCGCCGCAAAAGCAAAATTAAATTTGTGCGAGATTTTGATTTCTTGGTTGTTTGCATTCTAAATACGGAAATTAAGGGGCACGGCCAAATCTAAATTAGGTGGGGATTTCATTACCCTTCCTAGGCCCCGAAAACCACAAAACTTTCATCCGCATTGACCCACATTAACTAAAAGAAATCTAGAGAAGACTCTAAGGACTGTCGCGCTCAATTAGGACAAGAGAAGGCCGTGGGTAATTCATTGCTTATCCGCGTTTTCTTATGGTGCCTAAGGCGAGTGTGTCTAAGGCTAGTGGTTTTTAATTAGGCCCACTACTTACGTAGTGGAGTACCTTCCCACTTACCTGGCACTTATCCGGCCACAGGGGGACAAAGAGGCAGTGGAGGATTCTATCCTGCGACTTGTCTTTTGGCAGTTAGGAGCGGTCTAGAGCCGGACCTAGGTGACCACTAGATTCTATGGTTTGTGTGCTGCATTTGTTTTGTCGCATCATTTTTTCAAAAATCCGTTCCTTTTTCAAAAGAAAGCACCGCATTCATTACCCCTAATTATAAGTCAACGCTGCCACTTGTACTAACCCATTTTAGTGCAAGATAGGCTGGACACGGGATTCTAGTGCCCGTTTAGTCCGCGTACCCTTTATCGACTCCGAAGTCGATATTTCTCCATTTACCTTTTCTTTACCCATTACCACAGCCACACCGATGGATTTGAATCCATCAAACTTCTTTAACCCTAATCTGCCGTCGTCCGTTAGTGCGCAGAATCCACCCCGCATCTCTCTCCAGGAGAGGTGCTACCCTATTCGAGGTCCTCTTTCGACCTGCTTATCCACACCACCAGCCAATGGGGATAACTTTGAGATTAAGCCCCAGTATATCAATCTTTTACCCAAATTTCACGGACTCGAGACTGAGGACGCTTACGTTTTCATTACCAAATTTGAAAACGTATGCGCAATGATGGGTACGTCACAACTTTCAGTGGATGCTATGCGTCTACGACTTCTTCCATTTACATTGTGCGATATAGCCGAGAAGTGGCTATATAACACTACCGCACACTCTATTACAAATTGGGAAGAATTCGTAGCGGCATTCCTTAAGAAATTTTACCCAATACAAAAAACAGCTCGAATCCATAGCGAACTGAATCAATTTGCCCAGCTCCCTGCTGAACCATTTTCAAAATGCTTTGAACGTTTCAAGGATCTATTGGTTCAGTGTCCTCATCACGGCATCCCGAGATGGGAATTGTGCCGAATCATTTATGAGGGCATTAACCCAAACACTAAACAGAGCCTTGAAAACATGTGTCAAGGTACTTTTATGACCAAGGATGATGGGGAAGCTTGGAAGTACTTAGAAGAGTTCGCTGAAAAATCACTACAGTGGGAGAGTGGAACCCAACCATTGAATAGGGGTGGCGTACACCAAATAGATGTGTCCATAGGTGTTCGAGCTGAAATGGCAGCAATGCAAAAGAAGCTCGACGCTATGGAACACAAATTTGCAGCAGCCTCTCTAAACCCAGTGTCACTCCCCAAAACTGTTTGTGGGTGCTGTTCTGATCCGTCTCATTTAACGGAAGAATGTCCATTAAACTCTGCGTTTCAAGGTCACGAGCATTCTAATGCCGCATTCCAACGACCTAGAAACGATCCTTATTCTTCCACGTACAATCAGGGTTGGAGGAATCACCCGAATTTCTCTTGGAACCAAAACCAATCTCAAAACACGGTTCCAAACACGAATCAATTTCAAAGGGCTCTTCCTCCACCACAACAGCAACCCCTTCAACTCACTCAGCACCCCTATCAGTCACAAAATTTCCAAAATCAGGGCAACACTCCTGCATAGTCTAATCCTATGCAGTCATGTTCTGACGAGTTCTCTCAATTCACTCAAACCATGAAATCACTTTTGTCAAATTTCATAGAGGTTTCGACTGAGGTTAGATCTTCCGTCAGTGAGATAAAGAAAAACTCAGCGTCCCAAGCTGAGAGTATCAAATCGATGGAAGCTGAAATCGCACGCCTAAAAGCCAAAATGAGTGCGAGAGAAAAAGGGAAACTTCCCTCTCAACCCCTACAGAATCCTGGGCATTAAAATGTAAATGCCGTCACAACGTTGAGTTCGGGAAGAGTGCTGAACAATCATGTCGGGGAAGGTATTGATGATACTGAAAATCATATCAACACCCCGGCTGAGACCTTTCCACACACACACACACTTCTCCTTCTAATCCTTCTTCTTCTACCATACCATCTTCTCGCGAGCCTATTCTCCATTTCCCACTAGGCTCGACACCTTCTTCCAACCCTTATAGTTCTCCACAGACGGTCCCCACACCTTTTTTGGGACCACGTCTACCCCCTCTTCCTTCTCCTGTGATGGACCCTGCGCTTATTGCGAAAGCTCCTTACCCGAACCGGTTAAGGGCAAACAGAACGAGTCCTCATATGGGGAAAATTTTGGAAATGTTCAAACAGGTTAACATCAATATCCCTCTCCTAGATGCAATTCAACAAGTCCCCGCTTATGCGAAAATTCTTAAGGACTTGTGCACTAGGAAGAGGAAGACTCAAGTGCCGAAGAAGGTCTTCATATCTAATAATATCAGCACTGCTTTTATACCCCAGCTTCCAAAGAAACGAAAGGACCCAGGATGTCCTACAATATCGATTTCGATTGGGGGTAAAAACATAAATCGTGCTCTTTTAGACCTTGGCGCAAGTGTTAACCTGCTCCCTTATTCTGTCTATGAGCAATTAGGGATTGGAGAGCTGAAACCTGCTCATTGCACTCTCCAGATGGCAGACCGATCTATCACCAAACCAAGGGGTGAATTAGAGGATGTATTGATAAAGGTCGGGGAATTTGTTTTCCCTGTAGACTTCATTGTATACACACATCCTGTAGCAAACCTCCGGGGCCAAATTCCGGTGATTCTGGGTCGTCTTTTCCTTGCCACTTCCAACGCTGTTATAAACTGTAGAAATGGTTCAATAAACTTATCATTTGGAAATATGACCATTGAACTAAACATCTACAAAGTTGGAAGTCAGCCATCAGAACCCTCTGCTCATATTTTAGATGTGTGCTCTGTTCATGAGATCGCTCCAGATAGTTGTGGAGCCGAGGAACTTTGCTTTACTAATCTCGATGACATTACCACATCTCTGTTTGATTTCACACATGATCTTAGTGAGGACACTTTACCTACACTTGAGTCCTGCACTCCTGACTTTTCTCCACCTGAGTCTGTATCCTTCACAGGCTCTGAGCTTCTTTGTAACTCCAAGAATCACTCAATGATCCCTCCTTCTATCATTTCTCCTCCCGAATTAGATCTCAAAATTTTACCTTCTCACCTTAAATATGCATATCTAGGTGAGAATGAGTCTTTACCAGTTATCATATCCGCTTCTCTTGCATCAGAGCAAGAGAATGCACTTTTATCGGTATTGAGATCTAACAAAGAGGCGTTTGGTTGGAGTATGGCGGACATCAAAGGGATTAGTCCCTTGATAGTTGAACATCATATACATGTGATGGATGATGCCAGACCAACCCGAGAACCACAGAGACGGTTGAATCCCGTCATGAAGGAAGCTGTCATGAAAGAGATCGTCAAATGCTTAGATAATGGTATTATATACCCCATCTCCGATAGCCAGTGGGTGAGTCATATACATGTCGTTCCTAAGAAATCCGTCATCACTGTTACAACTAATGAGGCAAATGAGTTGATTTAGACACGCGCCCAAACTGGGTGGCGTGTATGTATTGATTATAGAAAACTCAATGCTGCCACGAGGAAAGACCACATTCCTCTACCATTCATTGATCAAATGCTGGAACGCTTAGCGGGACGAAAGTATTATTGTTTTATGGACGGATACTCAGGCTATAATCAGGTCCCCATCGCCAAAAAGGATCAAGATAAAACCACTTTTACTTGTCCTTTTGGTACCTTTGCTTACAATCGCATGCCCTTTGGGTTATGCAATGCTCCCGCTACCTTTCAGCGGTGTATGATGGGGATATTCTCTGATATGGTAGCGAATTTTCTGGAGATCTTTAAGGACGATTTCTCGATTTTTGGAGACTCTTTTGCTGATTGCCTAGCGAATCTTGACGCTGTTCTTACTCGTTGCAAAGAGAAGAACTTGACTTTGAACTGGGAAAAATGCCATTTTATGGTCCAAGAAGGAATAGTCCTTGGACATGTCATTTCACAGAAAGGCATTGAGATTGACAGAGCTAAGATAGATGTCATTCAAAACCTACCTCATCCCAAAAGCGTCAAAGATATTCGATCTTTCCTTGGCCATGCGGGCTTTTATAGGAGATTCATTAAGGACTTTAGCAAAATTGCTAGACCTTTAACTCTTCTCCAAGCCAAGGATACGACCTTCCATTTTGACTCGGACTGCGAGACAGCTTTCGACTCACTTAAACATTCACTCACTTCAGCCCCCGTTTTATCATCACCAAACTGGGACTACCCCTTTGAGCTGATGTGTGACGCATCTGATTTTGCAGTAGGTGCAGTCTTAGGACAGCATATCGAAAAGATGCCACACGTGATATACTATGCAAGTAAGACCCTGAATGATGCGCAAATCAATTATACAACCACAGAAAAAGAACTCTTAGCGGTTGTATTTGCATTAGAAAAATTCAGGCCTTACTTAATTGGCTCACCTATAGTTGTGTATACTGACCATTCCGCTTTAAAACATCTTCTGGCGAAGAAAGATGCAAAAGGTCGACTAATACGTTGGATCCTTCTGTTACAAGAATTCGATCTTGTTATCAAAGATAAGAAAGGATGTGAAAACGTAGTAGCTGACCATCTTTCACGCATCATTTCTTCCCCTGTGACCCTGCCGACCAATGATTCATTCCCTGATGAACAACTCTTGAGCATATCCGCTGAACCATGGTTCAGGGATATTGTGAACTATCATGCCACGGGACTAATACCGAGCGATTGGTCAAAACAGGACAAATACCGTTTTCTTTCCCAAGTAAAACACTTTTACTGGGACGAGCCCTATTTGTTCAAATATTGTCCTGATCAGATCATTCGCCGGTGTGTCTCGAATGAAGAGTTCAAGAGTGTTCTTTCATTTTGTCATGATCAGGCCTGTGGGGGTCACTTCGGTCCTAGAAAGACAGCGGAGAAGGTTTTGCAATGTGGATTTTATCGGCCGACCTTATTCAAGGACGCATTTGAGCATTGCAAAACCTGTACACAATGTCAGTATACGGGTAGAATATCCCAGAGGAATGAAATGCCTCAGCAACCCATTCTGGTTGTTGAAATATTTGATGTTTGGGGCATTGATTTTATGGGTCCCTTTCCCAACTCCTTTGGGAATTTGTACATATTGCTGGTGGTTGATTATGTCTCAAAGTGGGTAGAAGCCATTCCATGTCGCACTAATGACAAGAAAGTTGTCATTAAGTTCTTAAAAGAGAATATCTTCTCACGATTTGGACACCCACGCGCCATTATTAGCGATAATGGGACACACTTCTGCAACAGGTCTTTTGAGACTCTGATGCGAAAATACTCAATCAACCACCGACTTTCTACACCCTATCATCCCCAAACAAGCGGGCAGGCTGAAATCTCAAACAGACAAATCAAACTTATCCTGGAGAAAACTGTTGCTGAAAATAGAAAAGACTGGTCGACCAAATTGACGGATGCTCTTTGGGCATTCAGAACTGCATTTAAAACCGACCTAGGAATGTCTCCATATAGGATAGTGTTTGGGAAAGCATGTCATTTACCCGTCGAGATAGAGCATAAAGCATTGTGGGCTATAAAAGAAATAAATTTTGATCTAAACCTTGCTTGCAACTTTCGGAAGCTGCAAATAAATGAGCTAAGCGAACTCTGCGATGAAGCTTATGATAACGCTGTAATCACAAAGAATAGGACTAAGGTTTTTCACGATAAAAACATTTTGAGGAAAACATTTTCACCTGGTCAACAAGTCCTTCTTTATGATTCACGATTACACCTTCACGCGGGTAAGCTCCGATCTCGATGGAAGGGACCTTTTGTTGTGCGGTCTGTATACCTGCACGGGGCAGTAGAAGTAGAAAATGTTAAAAACGGCACCTTTTTCAAAGTAAATGGACATAGACTTAAGCCGTATTTTTCCACTGACCCCACGGAGGAGCTCTTGTTCTTACAAGAGCCAGTTTATTTGGATTAAATTTCCTCCGTCTCACCTTCATATCCAGTATATCATTGCATTATTTTTTTGAATGAAGGTGAGTGAAAAGAGTAAGTTTGGGGGAAGTTCTTCACTTATATATTTTGCCCCCACTAATAATTCCCCCCAGGCTTACAGTTTTTGTAGGTATAGGGTTTGGCAACAGTGAGGACACTGTTGAAAACAAGTTTGGGGGAGGTTTGTGCTTATTTTCGCATCATTTGCATATCATCTGCATAAGCACAAAACATTTCTTTAAAAATCTATAAAAATTGAAAAATTTTCAAAACCCATAAAAATTTAAAAATTTTCATGTATAAAAATAATTTTAATATTTACACTTTTTGTACATAAATAAGATAATGAAAGTTTAGATAGTGAAAAATTACATCCATGAGATTAGAAAAATTTAAGAAAACCAAGAAAATTAGAAGTTTTCTTATACGAACTAGTAATAAGTAGTTATGAGCCGTTGTCCCAAGGGTTAGTAAGATGAAGGAAGTCACTAATCTGAGGATAAAAATAAGTCTGAAAAATAGTTTTTATTCTGGAAGCCAAACATTTTGAACGTTGATACCCTGCTAGTCGCACTTACACACGTCTTGAAGCCTGCGATAGTAGAGGATACCTTGAAATGCTCTTGTCTTAAAGCCGATGTATGAAGGAAATAAGAAGAAAAAAAATGAATAAAAAATATAAAATGGTGAGAAAAATGAACACTGGTTTTGTTATCACCAAGGGCAATAAAAAAATATATAGCGAGGGTGCTTCTTCACCCAGTGCCCTAAGGCCAACTGGTCTGGGAGTCACTGCTATGCCTGAGGTGGTGCAAGACGAGGAAAATACACCAAGTAAGCAAGCACAGGAGTAATCGGTCGGTTAGTACCTCAAGAAGTATTAACGGTCGCATGAAAGTGTGTGAGCAATCTCATCTAAATATTCATTAATTAAAAAGTACTGAGGCTGATGGGCAAGAGTATGATAGCTTGAATTGAATTCTCCGGGTGTAGGGATGTTTTTACACACACGCAGGGTTATACGATCGATGTTTGGAATAAAGATAGGAATGAAGAATAAGACGATGTTTTATTGAGGGAGTACGTGATTTCTAACATCTTTTCATGACCATTAAGATAGGGCTCATGACAACCGAAAAGCTAGCTTAGTTGGAAACCCTAATTTTCAAAGCTTTTCTTTTACAATTCTTGTCTTTAAATGTAATATTCATGATCTTTCTTTTATTATTGGATTTTGTGGGTGCAATCCGCTGAAAACCCTCAGGAGACAACACTCCTCCTACTAGGGACACCTAGAGGTTTAAAGGCTCGTTGCACGTGCTCAGTGCAATCGTGTTGCCTACGAAAGTGTGCTAGATAGTTTTTCTCTTTCTTTATTTTCTCTTTCTCTTTTTAATAAAGCAGTTCGCTCGAGACGATCGAAATTAAGTTTTGGGGAATTTGATTAGTCGAAAATATTGCATATTTTAGCCGACAATTTCCTCATCATTTGCATTCATATAGAAGTGTTCGGCATTCATAATTCACATATTAGCAAAACTGTCGCAAAATATCAGATTACATGAATTAGACTCTAAAAACCGACACTATAAAGGAAATTGACTGCATTTCATGGCATCGCATTATCTCTATATTGCGCAACACTTGTTTTGAGATCTATGCAGGAAAATCCAGAAGAAAGGCCAAAATTTACAGGGTACAGGTAAAACGTTACGCCAGCTCAATGATTTCAGATCTGGTATCAATCCAAAAGGGAAAACAAAAATCAACATATCAGAAGAAGCCCCAAATAGTAGCCCAAGACCTCTGCAAAAATACAAAGGCCCAAGGAGCATACTTGGCCGCGGAACCGCGGCCTAAGCCGCCTTGTGCCGCGGTTCCGCGGCGGATTGTTGACGTCACCACTTCAAATTTAGGCCATAATGCTTATCTCAGGGTACAGACTTCAAAAAGGCACAACAAATTCCAGAAGACTCCAGAGAATTCTGCCAGATCAGCAAGCTTTGGGATCAACACTAAACTAGCCTTGTATTCTAGAACCTTCTCCCTAAACCCTAGCTTAAACCCTAAGCTAAGCCTAACAAACTCTTTCTAGAAGTCTTTCAACAAACTTTTGGAGGGAACTCAAAGGCTTAGGGTTTGGGTGCTCTATAAATAAGACCTTAGGCTCACTTGTAAAGAAGAATTGATGAGCTTGGAAAAATCAATCCATTAGTTCATTTGAGAGCCATTCTATCTCTTTCTTCATCTTCTTCTTCCACAAGTCTAGTGAGAGGACTTGTGTGAAACCCTAACCCTAAATTCCAATCAAAAGCCAAGATCCCGAGTATCCAATCAAGCAAGAAGCCTCGCAACCTTTTATGAGCCAAGCCGATCTTCAACGGAGCAAGTGGTCAAAGCTGATCGGCGACTCACGGAGCCGAGCGACGCCAATTCAACAATTTAGTTCTTCCTCTTGTAGTTCTTGAGCGACTGTAATCAAATTGTTGATATAAATAAAAGGTGATATTCTTTTATCTTGTTTTCTTTAAATTCTCGCATCATGATATCTTTTCAATTCTTGAATACTTTCTGTGTGATGATGTTTGAGTAATACTCCGCTCGTCGAGGAGTCGAGACGATCAATAGAATGATGATGAAATATATCTGAAAACGATTCTTGATTCCTACGAGTTTTGTAAATCCTAGCAAGTTCAAGAATCGACAACCCAATTCGTTGCGATGCATCCTTGATTGATATCGCTCGAGATTGGGGAGTTACGATCGTTTCTTGAAAGTGTTAGCGGCTAGAATGCAAATGATATCAACGAAAGAACAAGGGTTTAAAAGATCAAACCCTAATTTCATCAAGAAAGCCCTAACTCTCGTCGATCATCATCAATCTAGTATCAATCCTTCGAAGGACAAGAACACGAAATCTTGAAATTACATCACATCTATAGATCCGATCGATTCCTACGAGCCTCATTTAGATTCTTGACATTTTGGTTGGAAATAACATCGAAACACCAATTCTTGTTTTGTTTATCAGTTTCTTGATTCTTGATTAAACTCGTGACACCTGAATCAATCGATAAATTCTTGAATCACGTTTCTTTTCTTTTCGATTAACTTTTCGATTCAAACAAATTAAACATAGAAACGAATCGCACAATCCCTGTGGACGATCCGCACTTGCTAACGAAATCTACACGACACCGTTATTGATTGCGGTCAAATATTTTTGGTTGTGATTTCTTTACAATTTTCATACTACACATCAAGAATTCTTTTCAATCAACACCCTACTACCTTCTTAACAGATCCATCCCCTATTCTGATGAAGTCAAACCTATGACTGTCACATCAGAAATAGATGATCTATCTCCGCTATATCTGCTCTAGTCTATAAATAGACATAAGCCTGATCTCCACCAATGCTTCCGCTGCTTCCGCTGACTACGACAACCCTCTGGCAGAGTGATATACACGTGCACTTCTAAAGCTAGTTTAGAACGACACTATACTCATCCTCCTGCCGGGTCTCACAGTCTGGAACAACAGCAATGGAAAGTCTGGGTAAACAAGAACCTCCCTGTCACTGTCCTTGAGCATACCGAAGTACCTCTCGAGTGCCTGAGGTTACCCACCATATCTGTGGAGTGGCCAATGGAATGTCAAACCAGATTGAATCTTTAGGTTCTTATCAAATCTTCAGTAATCGTTTGCGGTTCTGGAATCACTTCCAGTTCTACCATACTCCCACTACTGTTTTCTGAAAAATCCATTTTTAATAAAACTGTGGCGAGTCAAGAACAATATCACTATTGATCTTCCAGATGGTAGAAAGTCAACCCTCGTCATAGCCCGGGTCAACCCACAAACAGCCATTACAGAAACGTGCCTTGAGTTATCCAGAGTCTGGTTTTAAGCATAAGCTGGACAACTCCCCGTACCTTAACAATGTCAAGATATGAACTATTCTATATCCAATATAGAAACAGAGGCACTGATTTAATTGAACCAGATTCAAATCATGCAGCTGTCTCCAGTGCATGTCAACTAAATGGAAGGAGGCCGATCAGCGTTACTCAACTTAGGAGTACTTCCAATTATGAGTAACCTGAAAGAGAAGCAAGTTCTCTTAAACATTACTATCAACTGAATACCACACACAAGTATCTACATCTTCGATCACTTTGGAGAATCCCGATACTTGCAATACCTGGTTCTCTACTTTATTCTTATACCTATAACTTCTCAAAACTTGGACCCTGTGTTTCTACGAAACACCTGTCTAAGAACCAGAGAAGTCATAAGTAAACAGAATATAGTACGAGGACCAACCCCTCTGTCCTAATGGACACTGGACAATATACAATACTCTGTATAAGTCCCCTGAGTCTAGTGACTCATTCACTGTGTGTCGTAGGTTGAAAACTGTACTTATGGTTAAGAAGAATTACACCGTCGTTCAATGCTCCTTACCTAACCATCCACTGATATAGGTAAATGTTATAGACATAATTTCAGAAAGTTATATCTCACTCTATAAAAATAGACGTACAGATATGATCGCCCTCATACTGCTGGTAGTCAAGCAAGAATCCTAGGGGCTTTATCAACGTGCAATAGTGACCTGTAGGGTCACCTAAAGCAGTACACGATGATAAAGATAAACCAGATAGCATACTATCATCTCGAGTAAGACTGTCCTACCGGCATAGGTCCTCCCTCAATCATTGCAATCACGTGCCTGTGATCCAATAATTGACTCTAAGGGCACTATATCCAACAGCAGCCACCTCGCCTACCGTCGCCCCGGGTTCAGCAATCACAGCTACCTCCTCCACCGCTACCTCAGGCTCAGCGGTCGCCGCCACCTCTTCGGGAAGACTCGGCTCTGCAAGATAGGATATATGAGAATTGATACTTAAAACTTTGACAACGGAACCTCACGGCACATTACTTTGAGCTGATTTACCGTTTTCTTCCCGAGTCGCACGTGCCGCCCGTCTGTAAGCAGTAGACAAGGCAACCGGAGATTCCTCTGAGGGAGCAGGGGCAGGGGTAGCGGTGCTCGAACCCGCACCCGCGGCTAAGGCAGCACTACGCTCCCTTGCTGCACGCACTCAGCGTTTCCTTTCTGCTCGGGCCATCAAAATGGACCTTCTAGAAGCCTCCTTCAACAGGACGTCATCGTCCGCACCAGGGGTTACCTATGGAGCCGTCAAGGCTTCCGTCATCGGTCGTTTGAGTAAGGCCTCTTGCGGCAGTGCCGAAGAAGCCGGACTTCGGTAGCTGGCCCGGGAAGAAGTTCCGCTTCATTTTGCGGGATCGGCATTGTGGTCCCTGCGATGAGATAAAGAAAGAGTCAGATTGTCTATAAGAAAGGATAATGAAGACACAATAAACCGAGACATACCAATGCCCAACAAAGCACGATTCCTCTCCTCCTCTTCGAAGGACCTGAGGGAACCCGCCAGAATCCCTTCAGTGGTAAAGCCTGCTACAAAAGGAGAAATGTCAATCAAAACAGGACAGTAAAAATAAAGATATAATCCTATAACAAGACGCGACTAACGTTTACTTGATTGCACGAGGGCAGCTATTTCTGTTTGGTGAGTGGCAGAGCGCACCGAAGCCACAATAGCGGCCTCGAGATCAGTGTCTTCTGGCACTATGCAGGACCCTCATTGGTCCTATATTCACTTAGGCCCACGTTATAAGGAGCCTGAGGCTCAAGGCCGAGTACAGCATCTAGGGAGAAGACCGACTTCTTCTTCTTCTTCTGTGCACGAGCTCCAGTCGCAGCAAACACGAGCTTACGCTTGGTGGGCACTTTGGGGCGACGAGTCCCGATATCCGAGCCCACGCCAGATTCGGGTGAAGCTCCGTTTACCGTCTTTGCGGGAGTATGGGGCACCAATGGTACATCTACCGTCTCTACAGGAGCACGGGGCAACCCGCGCGTAGGGCTTAGCACACGTGGAGGCTCGACTGCAGCGACTGCTCTTAGCGGAGAGGGGACAGTAGTCCGTCGCTTCAAAGGGATTTTGCGATCACTGGCAAGAGGTGAACTTTTGCGATCAGGCAGCAACCGCCTTTCTTCCTTAATAACGGCGCCCGTCAAATGCTGCTACCATGCTGTATACACATTAAGGATCCGTAGGACGCAACTCGGCTCGCTAATAAAGAAGTGAGAGCCCGTATTCAAACGCATGAAGTGATGCAGCGCACTACGCATCCCCTCTTCAGTGGCAGTGGGTTCCAACAAGAAAGCTTCTAGCGGCACTCCTTGATTATAGCTCAATTGTTGGGCAAAACGATGTGGATTATATCTCATGAAAGCGCCGCATCATTTTGCCTAAATACCAGGAAGCCCGGTCTAATAGAATATAAATGGAGGATCTCCCGAGCTGTCAAAACTGAGGCTCCATCTTTGAAAATATCCTGCAATAGCCGCACCGTTGTGGCAGACTCTTTTCCGATGTTTAACACCTTATCGGTGAAGGTCATCCCGTCTCCAACCATGTGGGAACGAAGGATCAAATCTCTAGCATCTCGCGGTGACGGATTTACAATTGAGGCACCGACTAATTGCATAATCCGGGGGAAGCTGCACCTGTCATAGAATGAAGGCCTTCTATGGATACCAAAAACGCCAAGTGCATGTAGCTCGAGCCATGACATGAATTAATGCATTGAGAAGTTCACATGCTGTACTCCGGGTTCAGTAGTATCCGCCGCTTGACTAAGTCCGTAATACAGATGGGCTAAGCCGGCGACCCCGACAGCCACTTTCACCCCAATAGTCATTCGGTGAGCCGGGTAAAAGACAGATGGCCTCATACGGCGAAGGTGCATCGGGAGCGCGAACCAGCTCAACCATAACCCAAGAAATCCTAAAAAGAATGCTTCCTCATCCATCCCAGGGACTACAATCTCCGCCAAAGGAACAACTGGAGAGTTGGAAGGAAGAAACTCTTCTGATTTACCTCCATCGTTGGCAGGTTGTTTAAACCTAAGCCAAAAGGGTCGTCAAGCGTAGCAAAATTAACAGCTTCCTTCGAGAGGACTTTCGGGTGGAGAAAGCGAGCGATGAAATCCTCGAAACTAACCCCGCGGCTCCCAGATTCGAGGAAAAGACCCTCGTAGATATTCAACACTTTGATCAAACTAGGAAATTTGTGTTGAATGGCATTCAACGGAGTAAGGCCCATTATCACTGGCTTGGCACGAAAGACGTATTCGTCTGTGGGAAGCAGCTCCTCATAATGCTCCCCTATGACCGATAAGCCAGAAACTTCTGCAAATTCCTCTAAGGAGATTGACACTTCCCGGTCCAGCGAAAGGAAGGTGTGAGTAGGGATATTCCAATGCTCCAAAAAGGCCTTAACCCACCAGGTGGGAAGCGTAGGATATTGGAAAAGAGAAATATAAACGGCGGTATACAACCCAAGCATCAACAACTGCGACTTCTTCGCTGACAGAATGTAGCGGGCCCATTGCAGATAACCGGTTGGATGATGAGGAATCAGACCTATATTATATGGTTGCCCCACGGCCGCGCCTCGATTTGACAAATACGGTGTCCCAAGGTATCTAAAACCATGGGAGACTGAACGGGAATCGAAGCTATAGCAGGCTGAAGAAGGCCTTCTGAAGTCCAATTAACCATCTCCACAGCGTAGTTCACTGGGGGTGAGTTGGCGTAATGGATCGCCATGATAGGCTCCGAGGGTACCACGCACGAAAAGCTTTGTCGACCCCTGATAATCTGATTGACCATGACCCCCAGAGGTGAAGATTCTTATATTCTGGATCATGGTCTCTGATCAAAGCTAGGACCTCCCGGTCTACAGGTGCTCCCGGAAATCCTCCCTCTGAACGAACGAACGGAAACGAAGTATCGAAAGACATGTTGCCTGCAAAAAGGGGGGACAGAAATCGACTGTCAGTGCTATAATTTAATTTTAAAATTCTGACACTCGGTACTATAAAAGTTGCACCACACTGCAGTGCAGTGAAAAGGGGGACCAAAGGGGGACCCACAAAATCTAGATGACAATTTATCGATTAAAAATTATTAATAAAAACAGCCTCATCATTGGATGAGACTGTTAATTAATGAGGAAATCCTCAAGGAAATTCTCAGTGAATGAGAAATCCCTCGGGAAAAGGAGAAAATCTCCCTTTGAGAGCAAACCTCTATGACAGAGTGACACTTGTCACACTCTGATCATGAAGGAATAAAATTCCTTAAAGAGCCTGGCTCTGTAATCATGATGGAAAAATCCATCAAGGATTAATTAAAATTAATTTTTATGAATTAAAAATTCTGGGATCTTCAAGATCCATGTAAAACTCTTAAGAGTTCTTCATCAAAGATCAAGAGATCTACATATTATCAAAGAGCAGAGCTCTGTTCATGGGCTAAGAAACCCCAAGAAAATATCTGTTTAGATCATGGGTTTATGAGAGCAAGGCTTTATTAATGAAACCCTAAAAGGGTTCTCTTTAGATCGAAGATCTATGAAGAGCAAGGCTCTGTTAATGGGTAAACCCCTAATTTATTAAAATTTTAAACTTTACCTAAGTTTTGGTAGAGTTCTGACTCTTGAAAAGTTCTTAAACTAAAGAGCAAGGCTCTGAATAAAAATTCTCAATAAAGAAGATGATAATCATCTAAGCGACCAAAGGTCCTATTTATAGGTATTGAACCGCCTCATCAACTTCCGAGTTGATCCAAGGGCTCAGATATTGCCACCGCTGCACTCACGTGTGCGCCACGTGAGCGCAACGGTAGGGGCAACTGGTACAGGTTAGTCTGTAAACCCGAGATCGTCATAGAGTCTTGTGTGATTCCCGCTGTGCTTTGATTTTCACCTTACCACGTTCAAGAGAATGTGCAAAACGATGGCTTTTGGGTTCAGTCCCGAGTGACATGGAGGCAATGAGCGATAAGAGGGGTTTCATCTCTCCCAGTATAGGGAGTTGATGTTGCGCTATGCTCGATTGGCCATAACATGAAATCCCTGGCCAGGGTTGTTGAGATCTACTGGTAAGTGTTATCTGTAGTTTCTCAAACTGTTATGGATCTTGCATCGGCATGACTTATTAGGCTATTGGGGTCTGACGTTATACCGCACCCAGGCTGTGATATGCGAAATATCAAACGAAGAGACCAGACTGTACGGTAGTGTTACTGATTGGATTCCCAGGAGTACGAATAGGCTTGCTTGTTGATCTTCTGATCGCTCAATACCCGGGTGGCCGTTACGTTTGGCGGACCGCTTGCGGCTTGTGGGTGTTTGATTTGATCACCACCTACGGCCGGCGTATGGACGAGACTTTAGAGTCCTACACAGAGTTTTCCTGGCTCAAGCGAAATGGAGTAGGAGTGCATATGTGATATGTGCGGGACCGAGATTAATACGATATGTGATACCGTATTCTATTCTCGGGATATGTGATATCGGTCGGTTATATATGATATAGCCGGGTTATCGGATCAAGTGTTGATTTGATAAGTTGATTCATATAGTATCAGTCGGTTATATATGATATAGCCAGATTATTAAATCAAGAGTTGATTTGATAATTTAATGTATAATTATATATTTGATATATTATATTACATTAACTAATATTAAGCTCACTGATGATTTCTTTTCTCACTTGATGTGCACATTGTATATATGTGATATGTATGTTTGTGTACATGTATTGTGTCATGCTTGATGATACATACAAGATGGGTGTATGAGACTTATGCTATGCGAGGGTTAAATTAGGGTTTTAATTATTTCTTAAGTTATTACAAAAGAGCAAAAGACTTGGTCAATGTTTTAAAGCTTGGAGAAGCTTGTAGAACATTGTCAAGGTCAACTCTTTTGTCATTCCATAAGATATTTTTCCTTGACCCAAGCTTTAACCATAGCCTTGGGTTTATTCTCTACATGAGTTAAGCATGATGGCTTTAACTCAACCATGGGTGCAATAATTCATTTGGATGAATTATTCATGAGTTCTTCTTCTTCTTCTTCAAGCTCCATGAAAAGCTTTCTAGCTTCAATGGAGGTATGAGAAATAATGTGATAAAATCAATTCTAAAGTGAGCCCACTTTCTACTTCATCATCCTCTACTATTTGTCATTTAGTATAGGGTGTTCCCTTCACAAAGTTCATGACCTAGTGAAGGAATAGTTTGGGTTAGTGTCTCCTCAACATAGATCATCTTCGGCCTCGAAGTCATCGAAGCAAGCACGTTCGTTTCTTCATGGAGCCTATCTAGAGTCCGGAGTTTACAATCGCAGCGAAGGGGACTACTACACGGAGCTATTGAAGTAAATGACCGGTCTACAAATCTTGTATTCCTTGCTCACTATAACTTGCAAAGTGTTTGCATATGTTTTCGTATTATTTCTAGTAGACGATTCATGGTTAGGGTTAGCTAGAACGGCAAATTTTTGAATTTGGCATGGACGATACCTCCCGAAATCTCGCTGTCGTGCTAGACAACCCTTCAGTGGTATCAGAGCCATGCTAGAAATTAATACGGATTTTGTTAGAATTACGAAACCGAAATGACTCCGAAACTTGAAACGGAAAACCCCAGTTTCTGTCGATTTTAAATAGTGTTCAAAAAATTATTTAAACAAGTGCAGAATGTTGTATGTGATACTACATGAACACTCAAGAAAATTCACCCTACCTCTCGGGAAATGGCCGGCTACCAAGCTAGGGATTCCGGTGACGCCGAACTTCTTATGGGGAATTGGGTAAATTTTTTTGGGTGTGTTCCAGTCACTGGGATTTGGTGTTTCAGGTGTTGTTTATTTTTGTTAATTTTGCATGTGATGTAATCTTATACTATAAGAAAATTAGAGTATTTCATATTCGTAGTTTTAACGTTGTTTCGGGTTATTCGCATGTTATCTAGACGAAGCTAAAAAGTTCGATCGAATGTAAAAAACCCATTTTTCCTAGTTTAACATATTCGGAAATACATGCAAGTGATTCTGTGGACCCTCTAGATGAACGTAAACCTTAACTCGATTATGTGGCCGTCAACACCACTTGAACCCTAGGGTTTGTGGTAGTTTAGCGTTGTCACATGTGAGGCGTTAGTTTGACCCTTCTACGGCTGGTTCATAGGGACCGTGGCATCTTCTGGGTATTATTAAAACTGTGCTCAAGTGTTGAACTATCGGAAAATTATGGGACTTTGATGAATCGATCAAAAAGTTTAACGTCGTTTGGATATTATGTGATGGGATACAATTTTTTGAATCCACATGTAGTTATGGGATAACTAGTTTGAATGTTATAAATCTAGCAGTTCAGCCTCATTTGATCGGTTGCCACGTGATTTTGATGAGATCAAAAGTCCGTCGCAATCACGTAGCGTATGCGGATACTCGCTGGGTAAACTTAATAGATAGCTACGCCCCATAGCGCCGACCAAGTGACTGTAGGAGAACCCCATCGCCAAAAGTATCCGTTCGGGTGCTCGCGGCAGCGGTGTTCCGCCTTAGTGCATTTTGTCGACAGCATCGAGGGGTGCGGCCGTCTACTAAGGTTTCCGACGAGCATTCGATTAGGATGTCGGGAATCTTGTTGAATTACCCGACTTGTTATTTAAAAGTGTTTTCGGTATCGAGTCTAAAATGCGGGGTTTATAATTGTTAGGCATGTGATGTCTAAGGAATTCATTTGGTTAGGCATGTGATGTATAAGGTGGTTATGGATTCCAACTGTTGTAGTTTTTCATTTTCTTTTCTACGACCGTAAGTGTAATCTATGGTGTATCGCCGGTTTCGGTGCTATATGTCAACGACAATTGGGATATGCATATTTATTTACGTTGATGACATGTGATGTTATGTGTTGCTGGGATATATTATATTGGATCTTCGTGATTGAATAGCTTGGGGTTTTATGTGAGATGAGAGTTTTTTCTTTTTCATTCATGTAAAATTCATTGCATGTAATATTCTTTTATTGGGGCACTTCCGGGTTGAGGATGATGTCACCATTGTATATTATTTACTTTTCTGCATTAGGATAGACCCAAGGCGGGGAGCACAAGTAACCGGGTTCTAGTGTCCAGTGGGGGGACCATCTCGAGGAGTCGAGACCGGGTCTCCTAACTCTAGAATTGGCAGGGTTGCTTGCCGCTCTCGTACGGGTCTACGGGTGTGGGATTGGCCATTCTTCACGACCGTGGAATCCGTGTTTTATACAGGCTTAATCTAAAACACGGTAATCCTAGTATATCCAATATTTCATATATGTTCTTCTGCTGCAATGTTCTATGATGAGATCATATTACTGCCTGAGATGAATGCTTATATTATATATATGTGATATATATTATATATTGTTGCTTTCGTTTCATATCTGATGCTTGGGAAGCATAATAAATGGGACTTCATTAATGAGATTAATGAAATAAAAGAAACCTAAAGATGTTGTAGAAACTTGTCTCGAAAACTGGTAGCTCTTGTTCTTGCTTTGCATAGCGGTATTCCTTGTAGAATATCCAGCACCTTATTCGATAAGGAAAGAGCCGAGATCCTTTCACCGGGAGTGACCTCTTTAGCGAAACTAGCAGATGCTATACACTCGGTTTGTCTTTTGATTTTTTCTATAGTTTTTGCTTTTCATAGTGGTATTTGTGAAATATCCTGCACCTTATTCGATAAGGAAAGAGCCGAGATCCCTTCACCCGGAGTGACCTCTTTAGCAAAACTAGTAAAAGATTCAAAAACACTACTTTTCAAAATCACTCGATTCTACGACGATATCAAGTTCATTACGCAAAAGGCTTTCTTAAAAACCTGTCGTAGCTCTCCGTCATTTCAGATAAGTACTACTTAGTATTCGTGCTGCGTTTGTTGACCTTAGCCAAGGCGTAGTGTGCGGTAGCTGATTAGTGCTTATCTGTATAAGAATATGATGCGATTGAGTTAGGGTAGTCGTGCGACTTTGTTGACCTTAGCCAAGGGTCGTGCGGGTGGGTTTAATTCAATCAGGAAATGACGGGTTGAATTTGGCTAGCGCTTATGATTTTTTAACCTTAGCCATGGTCATAAGTAGCTAGGGGTAAAATATTATTGGAAATTTCAAGTGTTGAAATTTGCAATAAGATTGCATACCTTCTATGAGATAGTTGGATCCCGATACCCACTGCGAGTAAGAGTTACTCCTGGAAGAGTTTTAAAGATTACAATTAGCCGATCAAGTAGGTGTCTAGAAAGGTGTCAATGGGGTTACGCCCCTGGGAAAACGAGGTTTATTTTAATTAGGTCCGTGCGAAAGCACGGGGAACCACCCTCAAAGTCCCGGCACTGGCCTGGCTGAAAGATTGGCGAACTTGTAAGCTGTAATTAATCCCGGCTAGTCTTTTCTTTTAGGGTTTGAAGGAGATTTGACAAAAACAGTGGAGGTCATCCTGATTAGATAAATTAATAACCAATCTAATCTTGCAAGTGCATACGCAGAGTGATTTCTTCTCTCTCTCTCCAGGTAGCGATTATGTCATGCCTTAATCAAGATAATAATATGGATGTATTGAGCGAATCCGCTTGTTATACTGTGCTAGGGAACGTTGGACCCGCTCCAGCTTATAATTGTTATAAGACCGAGCAGGAAATTGGGGATTACCAGAATTCCCGTGCCGCCCAAACAAAGAAAGTGCATGATGATGGATCTTCTTCAGGTGTGTTCATTACAGAGAACTGTTTCTCAGTATCCTTTACGTCCTGGGTATGAAATACCGAATCAGGATCCCAGATATGTAATCTGTTACATAGGCTGCAAATAGGTAGAGAACTGAGAACGGGTAATAAGTTTCAAGAGTTAGAAACGGTGCAATTGTTGCAAGCCAAGCAGTTGGCAATTACCTCCCTGTATTACCAAATACATTCATTCTGAACGAATGTTATTACATACTGAACCTGATATACAACATCATATCAGTCTCTTTATTTAGTAAAGAAGGATATAATTTTATATTGTTGGATAATGTTTTGAACATTTCCTATATCAAGAGTTGATCGGTTCAGGAACGTTATCTAAAAGCATATACGTTCTAAATCAAACCACAGTTCTTAACGTACAAAACACACACAAGAGGAAGAGTTCAGAAATGAACGAATCCTTCTTAAGGCATTGTAGACTAGGTCATATCAATATGACCCGACTAGCTGAAGTTACACTTAGATGCATATTTAAATCAGTTTTAATTTACATCTTGTAAAACTTTCCAGTCATGTCACAAAGATAAGATGACCATCAGCCCCGTTTATTGGAAACAGAGAAAGAGTTAGTGAACTCTTGGGATAGATACATGATGATGTATGTATGTCCCTTGTCTACACATGCCAGGACTGCTTCTTTGTACTTTATTATATTCACTGATGGTCTCTCAAGATTCGCACATGTGTTCCTGTTGAAACACAAGTCTGAACCTTTTGAGAAATTCATAGAATATAAGTTAGAAGTAGAGAACCAAAACGGTATAAGTATTATGTCCTTTGATGAGATCAGGGAGGTGAATACTTGGGCATGGAATTCCTGGACTATTCTAAAGGAGAATAAGATTCTCTCTCAGCATTACTCCTCCGTATACACCACAGCACGTTGGTATATCAGGGCAGAGCAATTGCACCCTATGAGATAAGGAGCGCTCTATGATGAGTACTGCTGAGTTGCCTATTTCATTTGGGGGTTATGCACTTGAGAAGCTGCATACCTATTGAATTGAGTTCCAACCAAATCATGTGCCTACCACTCCATATGCGATATGGTATGGGAAGAGTCCATCTTCTAAGTAAGTTAAGATTTGGGGTTGTCTGGCCTATGTCAAAAGCAAAATCTAGACAAGCTCGAGACAAGGTCAGTTCTGTAGAAGTTTGTTAGATATCCCAAGCATTCGCAAGGGAATATCTTCTACCACACCGAGGAACAAAAGGTATTTTGTTTCTCAGCATGCCACCATTTTAGAAAATGATTTTCTTATGAAAAAATTAATGGTCATGAGGTAGAACTAGAAGGAGTTCCAGCTATACAAACTACAGCTGATGATTTGGTAGAAACGGAGGATTCAATAGTTCCCGACGAACCACAGCCTCTCCGTCGATCTGATAGGGTTCCTCATCCGCCTGAGAGATACTTCGGTTTTCTCTATAACAATGGGAGCGAGGATTGCATCATGAAATGATGACCCAACTAGTTTCGAGCAGGCCATCAGGAGTGGGGACTCTGTAAGAATGGCTGGATGCTAAGCGATCTGAGATGGAATCCTTATACACCAACAAAGTATGGACTTTGGTTGCTTTATCTGAAGGGTTAAATCCCCATCAGAAGCAAGTATATCTTGAGAAGATTACTTGGTGTATATGGAAAAGTTGAGACTTTCAAAGCTATGCTTAAGTCCATCCAGATCCTACTTGCCATTGCTACATACCATGACTACGATATCTGGCGGTTGGGTGTCATGACTGCTTTTCTAAATAGTGATTTAGAAGAGAGCGTCTATAAGTACACAGCCAGAGGGCTTCATAGACAGTGGGAGCAGCGGAAACGTGTACAAGTTGCTTTATGAGTTAAAGCAGGCATCACGGAGTTGGAATATCTGTTTTGATGTGGTAGTCAAAGCGTTTGACTTCATCAAAATGGTAGATGAACCTTGTATATACAAAAAGGTAGTAGGGAGTATGGTGGTTATCCTCGTATTGTACGTGGATGACATATCTTGATAGGAAAGGAGTTTCCTATGCTACGCTCGGTCAATCTCCTCTTATCACAAGGATTCTCCATATAGGATCAAGGTGATACCTCCTAAATCTTGAGTTATGGATCTATGAAGTAGATTTAATTGGATGTTAGGATTCTCACTAGCTGTAGTGAGATGGTATCAATCGATCCTGGGGAGAATCACTGGAAAGGTTCCAGGGTGATAAGGACGACTGAATGTCAGTCACAGGCATTGTCTTTACCCTTAGTAGAGGGACGGTATGTTGGAAGAGTTCCAAGCTAGATACCGTGACATACTAGACGATAAAGGCTGGATACATCACTACAAAGGATGCTACCAAAGAAATAGTCTGGATGTACACTAGTTTATGAGATGAACTTCGTTCCTACCATTGTGTGACAATGGAGTTATGGCTTAGGCCTAGGAACCCCCATCCCATCTGTGATCCAGACATATTCTTAGGCAGTATCGCCTGATCAATGGAGATGGTTGATCTCCAGGGAGATCCAGGTTCAGGAGAGTAGACATAGAGGACAACACGGCGGATCCACTCACAAAGGCCTATTCTCAGGAGAGACTTTTATGGGATGGTTGAGTATGAGATACTTCAACCACTGCTGATTATTGGGTATGAGATACTACAATAGATGGCCCTAGTGCAAGTGGGAGATTGTTAGTAATATGTATGCCCTAGAGGCCATTACTGTACATACGATGTATATTGTAGTGGATGCTTGGACATATATAGGGAGGACTTTCTTGCTCGACATGATAGTATGCTATCTGGTTGCACTTTATCTTAACATGTACACTGATTGTCTCTATATTACATCTTGATAAAGCCCTTGGGATGAGTACTTGACTACCAGGACTATGATGCAGATCATACTAGTGGGGACAGAGTAGTCGTTAAGTACATCCTTCAAATGTTCCTAGTCGAGGGTGTATCGAGGGCATCGATATACCAGAGTAGACTAGCGTATACGCTTCTCGACCCATATGATGGGCGATGGATGATCCCATATCCATTGGTGTTTGACATCAGAGAAGGTATGCGGGTGCTCAGTGGAGACTGGGTACACTGGACGGACTCGCTGAGAATCCTAAATGGTATTATACCTATCGTCGGATAGCAGTTCTCTGGTGACACTGGTACAGGTTAGTCTGTAGACCGGAGATCGTCTTAGAGTCTTGTGTGATTCCCACTGTGCTATGATTTCCACCTTACCATGTTCAAGAGAACATGTAAAACGGTGGCTTTTGGGTACAGTCCCGAGTCATATGGAGGCAATGAGCGATAGGAGGGGTTTCGTGTCTCCCGATATAGGGAGTTGATGTTGCGCTATACTCGATTGGCCATAACATGAAATCCCTGACCAAGGTTGTTGAGATCTATTGGTAAGTGTTATCAGTAGTTTCTCAAACCGTTATGGACCTTGCATCAGCATGACTTATCATGCTATTGGGGTCTGACGTTATACCATCCCCAGGCTGTGAAATGCGACATATCAGACGAAGAGAGTGGACTGTACGGTAGTGTTAATGATTGGATTCGCAGGAGTACGAACAGGCTTGCTTGTTGATCTTCTGATCGCTCAATACTCGGGTGGCCGTTACGTTTGGCAGACCGCTTGCGGCTTATGGGTGTTTGATATGATCATCACCTACTGCCGGCGTATTGACGAGTCTTTAGAGTCCTACACAGAGTTTTCCTGGCTCAAGCGAAACGGAGTAGGAGCGCATATGTGATATTTACAGGACCGAGATTAATACGATATGTGATACCGTATTCTATTATCGCGACATGTGATATCGGTCGGTTATATATGATATAGTCGGGTTATCGGATCAAGTGTTGATTCGATAAGTTGATTCATATAGTATTAGTCTGTTATATATGATATAGCCGGATTATTAAATCAAGAGTTGATTTGATAATTTAATGTATAATTAGATATTTGATATATTATATTACATTAACTAATATTAAGATCACTAATGATTTCTTTTCTCACTTGATGTGCACATTGTATATATGTGATATGTATGTTTGTGTACATGTATTGTTTCATGCTTGATGATACATACAAGATGGGTGTATGAAACTTTGTAGCATTTTGAAAATCATTTCGGTGAAATTTCGGAAAATCGGTAAAATGATGGGGTTTTCTGTAAAAAGTCAAAATACAAATATCTTATTATAAAAATTAAATATACATATTTTAGCTATGTAATTGCTATTATTTGGTGTTTATTGAGCCGCTGGTGAAATTTCAAATTTTCTGAAAAAAATATTATTTTATTATTATTTAAGCCGTCACTAATACATTTAATTAGGGAAAATTACAAATTGGAATGAGTTGAAACAAATTTTGTGCATCATAAAACATTAAATAAAAATTTATCATGTGGTTTTTGGAATGAAATCATTTGCCAAAACGGTTTAGAAATTATTGAAAAAAAAGGCTTTTTTTAGCGTAAATGGATGTTTGGGGTATTGTATTTATGATTTTTCATCACCCCATACCCGTACCCACACCCACACACCCCCACTTACCCTTCCCCATGGCTGAATTCAGCAGCCACCATATTTTTCCCACTTGAATTTTCAAAGGAAAGGAAATGAAAGAAAAGAAAAGAAAATGGATAATTGTGTTGGACTTTGACCTTGTGTTGACTTGGACTTCTTTACTTGCTACTTTCCTCACCTCACTCTCTCTCCAATCACCCACTAGTGGCCGACCCTCCCCATTTCCTGCACACAACAGCCCCTCCTCTTTTCTCATCACATTTCTCTTCAAAAAACCCATCAAAATTGCCTCACAAATCAACACAAAACCTCACAAATCCCAAATCCATTCCCTACCCATTTTTCCTTAGCCCTTATAGCATGGATCTTGATGCAAAGATCTCAATTTAGAGGTCAAGTTCCATATTTGATCTCATGGTTTGTGAAGGTATAACTCTAACCCTTTTGCTTAATTTATGTTAGATACTTTAAATCAACTTAATTAGGTGTTTAATTTAGGTTTTAAATTGCAAGTTTAAATTCAAGAGAAGGGTTAAATTAAAGTTATGGTTGTGTTAATTTGTTCATGGTAGTGTGATGTATTTTAGCATCTTAAGTTATGCAAAACAAAATCGTGTAGCTAATTTGCATATTGTTATATTTAATTTGCCCAAATTGTGATAATTATGCTAATTTGCTAACTAGGTTTTAGAAATTTTATTAAAATGTGGGATTAAAATCTAGTTAGGGTTTTTAGCATATCATTAAGGTTTCCATGAGTGGTTTAACCATTTAAAATATGCAAAGCCAAGATAAATTGTTAAATTGTGAAATTTTGCGTTAAAAAGTGTTAAATTGGATATTTTTGCAAAACTAGAATTTTGGAATTTATACAAGTTGATGAGAATAAATTATTGATATGGTTTCTATAACTTGGTTATGATAATTGGTGGATATTGTGGCCATTAGTTTCGTTTAAACATCGAGTTTAAAGTGAAACGGCTAATTGATGCTTACTAGGTTTCTTGTAATAAATCGATTTAATCAATTTATTGGTTTTGATGAATTGCATCGTATTTTATATATTTTAGTGAATTGTAAAACCATGATTTGGTACGTTTGGTGTTTTTCTCGATCAATCGGCGTTTGTACGCCGATGTCGAGAGTTTTTAGGTTGATTTGTGAAAGCAACCCATAGGTTTTGACCTATGTGAGATTCGTGTGTCGATTTGGTCATGAGTCGGATTTTAATGCGATACGGTGCGTTATGATATGTAGGTACCCCCACGTGGACTTCGAGACGACAAGAAAGCGCGTGGCGACGTCGGCACCGGCTAGCGAGGACCAGGTGAGTAGATTTATATTACGGGGAGAAGTCGGGTGGATGGCGTAAAGCACCCCCGCAGTCCGTGGTGGTGTATACGGATGCGTATACACACCAACAATTATTATATGTTATTTGGGATTAATAACGATACTTAGGATGGATATTGGTGTGTTGGATTACTTTAGTGTTGCGAACCCTAGGGTAGTGTTACACACACACATACACACATACATACTTGCATACATTCCTATTGATATGTGCTCATGGGATTCTTTATAGTTATGTGTTCACATGGGTATGGGACTATGTGTTCACATACGGATTGAGGATGATACTTGGGATTGAGCTGAGTCGATGAGATTTGATTTGAGGCCGTGAGATCGGTGATATAGCAGGGTTCGTATCTTAGATACGACATGATATTGTAGCGGGTCCTTAACGTAGTGTTTCACACACGTCCATGCATACATAGGCGGTATCAGTATGGTACTAGACGTAGATCAGTACCCCGATCATGATATTTGATAAAGAGGATACCAGGTGAATAGTATGATGAATGTGATATTGAACCGTACCCAGATTGGGATGCCGTACGACGGATTTACGTACGAGCTATATTGATGATTGATCCGCACTCTTGACTTGGGATGCCTGATTATAGATATGGTATCGG
Source organism: Agapanthus africanus (assembly GCA_030015575.1). Lineage (NCBI taxonomy): Eukaryota > Viridiplantae > Streptophyta > Magnoliopsida > Asparagales > Amaryllidaceae > Agapanthus > Agapanthus africanus. The sequence continues at coordinate 128,144,833 of CM057343.1, forward strand.
ATATGATATTATTGAGGCGGGATCACCGACTATACATATACAGGTATGTATATGTATCGACTCAGATGATAGGCGGTTTCCTTACCTGTAGTTCAGCTTGTTAGTTCAGCCGTATAGTTTAGTGTAGTTGTTAGATTAGATTAGACTTCTTACCTATTTCAAAAACTAACGAATCGTGGGCATTTTTAAAGACAGCTCAAGGGAATCTACGGATATTTCAAAAACGACGTATCTTTTCATAAAAACACCGTAGCCCCTATTTTCAAAACCCCATGATTCGTGTTATTTCAAAAGGCACCATTTGTAGGACTTATATTAGATTATTGCAGATTAGTTATCGTTGTGTCTAGTATTCAGCTCCCGCACATTATTGTTGTTCGCTCTGCCTCGCATATTTATTTTGCTGCATATTCCATTATTGATATCATGCTGTTAGGACACCAGCACCATTACCGATGATGCGTATGTACCACGTACACCTACTTGCCGGCTCACACACATCTTCATCGGTAATTGCCATGTCACGTACACTTTAGAGAATATAATTGCTTGACTTAGATTGTTAGCTAGTAGTGTTGACATGATATTAGTGTACTTCCCTTATATGTCATATTAGACATTGTAGTTATTACCTACCACTTCATGCATACTGTTATTCAGTTGTTCATTGCCTAGTTCATTATCATTGACATATGCACTTGTGATGATTTCTTGAGATCTATGATATTTCTGGATTTCGGGGAAAGCCGCAAAATTTACAACTTATGATCTTTTAAAATATAAAATGTTGCGGTTTTCTAGTGATGTAAAGTGTCGTCCACCATGAGTTTGCTGTGGTTTTGGAGATCCGTGTCGAGGAGTGGAGGAACCGTCACGGGTACATGGTGGGCCCGGTATGGTACCCCGGGGCAAGAGGAATGTGGTGTTGACGTTGAGCCTGGCTGGGGAGCACTACCTACCGGTGATATTACCCGACGTGTCGGATATCCGGAGGATACCGTCGTGGTCTTGAGATGGATGGTAGGGGCCGGTCTGGACTGACGGCGCCCTAGATATTGAGATTGAGACATTGATATTTCGAGACAGTGAGATTTATGTTTTGTGTCGATGCTAGACACTGTTGATGCTGATTTCATTTATGATACCTCAGTTTAAAAATACGAAGGAAATCTCACTAATTTATGAAAACAGTTTCTTCATTTACATGTATTCTGTTTCATGCATTCATACCTCATTCATATGATATATTGCTATCTGAGGCACTGACACGGGCACATGAAATTATACTCGGGTTAGATATTACCCTAGCCATTGTTATAGGCTGCCTGTTATAGTTATATTTGAGGATATATTATGATCATTGACCTAGGTTGCGTTATTTATGCGATTTCTGTGCGTAGATGTTTTTCTATTCACGAGTTGGCAACTCACCCCCGTTGTGCCCCAGTTTCTTGCAGGTTTGCCGTACAGGTTTCATTACGGCTTGCGGGCTCAGTTTCATTCGGGTGACTTGCTAGTAGGTGGGTTTTTCTTGTATCGTACCCATCATATTACCTTGTATGATATTATTCAGTTGTATCTAGTAAATTCCATCAACCAAACATGTATCTATTGAGATAGAGACCAGTGTTGTTTATTCTTTCGACCTTAGAGTCGCTCGTTATATTTCTGGTGGTTTTGAGTTCCCTTTTGAGTTTTTGATCCTCGCCGTTGGCGTTGTATATTATATTGCTTGTGTGGTTGTGACCGTCGATTGACGAAGAGCTAGCTCCCGCTTGGGGATGCCTTTTATTGATTTCGTATACTATTCATGTTGTATCCCGTTTGGGAGCCAGTATTTACAAAGGAGACTCTGCCGAAATTTTCAGTAAATTTTTGATGTTTTTAGAAACCCGCATAATTCGGCTTATGCTATTAAAACTACTTGATTTAAATTGGTTTTTCCTACTCTCTACTACTCTTCTTGGTTTGGATTTCTGGGTTTTCGGTTTACTTAGATTACGTACGCCTCGAGACGTTCGTAGTTTAAGTGCCGGTCATGTTCCGTACTTTCGGGTCGTGACAAAGTTGGTATCAGAGCGTTAGGTTTTAACCTTCGGAGCGTAGGATGGCCCTTGGTTGATGGGATAGGTGACTAAAGTAGAGTGACGTATCGTTGGTATGTTCCACGGCATATTTACGACACGCCACTCCACTTATGAAGCCTTAGGATGTACATTTCCTTGTTCAGTATTATATTCCTTCCTGATCTAGCCTCGTCGGTACCAGTTTGGTTTTGCTGCTACGGTTACAGGCAGGGAGAGCTACGGCTAGAGTTGCGGTCAGCACAAGCTCATCACGAACGAGGACTGACCAGGGCGAAATTCCGGCGACACACGATTGCAGAGATGTGTCTTTTTACTGTGTTTCCGCGCCACAAGCGTTTGGCGGATCGCCTTTATGAGGTTACTCGGATGTGCTGATCGACACTAGAGGATTGAGCCACTGACAGAGGCCAGCCAGATTTTGATGACCGTTGGTGTGTTGCTTACTCCTGATGATTGAGGCACTGTTCAGCGTGCAGACGAGCGAGCCAGTTGTTGCTGCGAGCGACGAGATATCGCCCCATATGTTGGAACTATGGTGGGCCGAGTTGTACGAATAGATGATAGAAGGTCGCTAGTCACCCGATGATGAATGACTAGGACAGGTGGTTCGTTCGCTTACCCCGATGCTAGGTCATCAGATAGATTGATTCCAGCTAGAGACGACTTCACGCGGAGACGTTGGGAGTCGACAGAGACGATCGAATGTCAGAAACCTATTTATCCAAGTTTAAAGTAGTCGGAAAGACATGCAGGCAATTCTATGGTCCCTCTAGAAGAATGAAACCCTAACTCGACTTAATGACCGTGTGAAAGCCTTTGAACCTTCGGGTTTGCGGCAGTTCCACGGCGCCATTAGTGAGGCTTGGGTTTGCCCTTCTACGGCTGGACCACCGATGCTGTGGTATGTACTCGATACTATTAAACTGTTCCCAAGATGTTGAGCTCTTGGGGGATTATGAGGTTTTGACGACTCGATCGGATGGCTCGACTTAATTCGGATGCTAGGTGGTGAGATGCATTTCTTGGGAGACTCCCGATACGAGGATAGCCGTTGGAGCTCAGTCCATGCAGCCGCGACGAGACGAGTCCAAAGAAGACGACATTAGAGAAAAGTGAAATAAGAGGTTCGTACCAGATCTAGATGTGATGACGTTCCCCTCCGTCGACATCAGAGATGCGATGCGCATGCCGAGGCAGAATACTGGATATACCTTCCAGAAGGAGTCGCGATGAGTATGCAGTCGTTCCAGAGCAAGATGCAGATATAGGAAAGGACAATGACTTCCGGACAGTTGGCAGAGACGAGACATGGAAGAGACCGTGAGCAGGATTCCTTCCAGGACACTGCTGCAATGATACTTGCACCCAGGATCAGATGTGTCACGTACATTCAGATAGCCAGAGGCCGACGCCAGTGATATGCTGTCTTACGAGTGGTCACGATGATTGACCAAGAGATGACCAGAGAAGTGCCAGAACGGAATCGTCCCCGTTAGCACACCTGACAGGGCCGATGAGCCGATGGACCGAAAGATTGGTAATTCACAGTGAAGACCTTGACCCAGGAGTGGTCATGGTTACGCACACCAGCAGGACAGAGTTCATGATCATCGACGAGACGTCCCACTAGTGACCGCGACAGTTGGCCGAGATTCTTAGAGAATGCACTTGAGCGGTAATGTTCCGCCATTATTGATTACAATGTTTTGGGTGATTTATTCGTATGATTTGATTTTGATGATTGAGGATTTACGATCTTTGCACAGTGTTGCACTTGATATCGTTTTCGTGCTTTAGTTTCACATGTTTGTGATTTTACGGTTTTAAACAGTTGAGTTGGTTTTGTGCGTATGCATGCACACGATTTGGTTCCTGCACTCTGTATAGTTATTATATGCTTGCAGTGCAGTGATACGCCTTTTGTGCACTTAGATGTACTGGACTTCGATTTCGATTGCGATACTCGATATTTGTTTTGTGCACTTTATGCACCTGATTGGATTTTACGCATGTTCGACGCTTGATATTGGATTTCATGATTTCGTGCACGATGGATGCACCTGATTTGGATTTTCGCGCATGTTGGGCGCATGTTTTGAAGGATGATTTTGGTGCGCACCAGATGCACTAAATCGAGATTTTTTTTCGTGCATGTCAGATGCACCTGATTTTGCTGTCAGGCACACATGTTGCCTACAACAGATGTTTCGTGCACACCCGATGCACTTAGATGTTGTTTCCGTGCGCATGTATGGCACATTCATGGATTTTGATTTCCGTGCGCACCAGACGCACGTAGTATTCATGTGCATATTTTGGGATTGATTTCTTATAGAGCAGTACGTTTTTATGATATTGCTATGTGTTTTCGTACTGAGCGGGACTAGTCAGAGGACAGTACCTGAATATATTTTGCATGCATTGATAGTTATGGAAGGGATTTCCAAAAAGCGAGCTATAGCCTCAGTATTTACCTACGTGTCTGATATGACACGAAATGTTTAAAATAAGGAGACCCTTCTAAATTGTTTCCAAAACGGTGGAACGTACATTTCAAACAAAGGTATATATGTATATAGTTATTTTCTTATGATAGACGTCCGCCACCGTGCAGTGTTATACGCGTTGCACAGCGACTTAAAGAGGTTTGGCATGCATTTCCTTCAGATACTTACAAATATAGATTCGATATTTACATGTATAGTTTCGAGTTATATCATATTGGTTTTGATTTGGAATTGGCATTGATGTCTTCTCCATCACTCCGATGATTGCGGGATGCTTGACGGAGTTTTGATTTGAGTTATATACTCATTTTTCAAGCGCATGCGCTGCGCTACGATTTGTTTTATGTATTTACAATTTCGGAGCCCCGACGACTTGATGGTTTTTCTTAGATGTTTTAGTATTTGGGGGAGTTTGAATTTAAATTCGGGGACCGAATTTCTTTAAGGGGGGAAGATTGTAGCATTTTGAAAATCGTTTCGGTGAAATTTCGGAAAATCGGTAAAATGAGGGGGTTTTCTGTAAAAAGTCAAAATACAAATATCTTATTATAAAAATTAAATATACATATTCTAGCTATGTAATTGCTATTATTTGGTGTTTATTGAGCCGCTGATGAAATTTCAAATTTTCTGAAAAAAATATTATTTTATTATTATTTAAGCCGTCACTAATACATTTAATTAGGGAAAATTATAAATTGGAATGAGTTGAAACAAATTTTGTGCATCATAAAACATTAAATAAAAATTTATCATGTGGTTTTTGGAACGAAATCATTTGCCAAAACGGTTTAGAAATTATTGAAAAAAAAAGGCTTTTTTTAGCGTAAATGGATGTTTGGGGTATTGTATTTATGATTTTTCATCACCCCACATCCGTACCCATACCCACACACCCCCACTTACCCTTCCCCATGGCTGAATTCAGCAGCCACCATATTTTTCCCACTTGAATTTTCAAAGGAAAGGAAATGAAAGAAAAGAAAAGAAAATGGATAATTGTGTTGGACTTTGACCTTGTGTTGACTTGAACTTCTTTACTTGCTACTTTCCTCACCTCACTCTCTCTCCAATCACCCACTAGTGGCCGACCCTCCCCATTTCCTGCACACAACAGCCCCTCCTCTTTTCTCATCACATTTCTCTTCAAAAAACTCATCAAAATTGCCTCACAAATCAACACAAAACCTCACAAATCCCAAATCCTTTCCCTACCCATTTTTCCTTAGCCCTTATAGCATGGATTTTGATGCAAAGATCTCAATTTAGAGGTCAAGTTCCATATTTGATCTCATGGTTTGTGAAGGTATAACTCTAACCCTTTTGCTTAATTTATGTTAGATACTTTAAATCAACTTAATTAGGTGTTTAATTTAGGTTTTAAATTGCAAGTTTAAATTCAAGAGAAGGGTTAAATTAAAGTTATGGTTGTGTTAATTTGTTCATGGTAGTGTGATGTATTTTAGCATCTTAAGTTATGCAAAACCAAATCTTGTAGCTAATTTGCATATTGTTATATTTAATTTGCCCAAATTGTGATAATTATGCTAATTTGCTAACTAGGTTTTAGAAATTTTATTAAAATGTGGGATTAAAATCTAGTTAGGGTTTTTAGCATATCATTAAGGTTTCCATGAGTGGTTTAACCATTTAAAATATGCAAAGCCAAGATAAATTGTTAAATTGTGAAATTTTGCGTTAAGAAGTGTTAAATTGGATATTTTTGCAAAACTAGAATTTTGGAATTTATACAAGTTGATGAGAATAAATTATTGATATGGTTTCTATAACTTGGTTATGATAATTGGTGGATATTGTGGCCATTAGTTTCGTTTAAACATCGAGTTTTAAAGTGAAACGGCTAATTGATGCTTACTAGGTTTCTTGTAATAAATCGATTTAATCAATTTATTGGTTTTGATGAATTGCATCGTATTTTATATATTTTAGTGAATTGTAAAACCATGATTTGGTACGTTTGGTGTTTTTCTCGATCAATCGGCGTTTGTACGCCGATATCGAGGGTTTTTGGGTTGATTTGTGAAAGCAAACCATAGGTTTTGACCTATGTGAGATTCGTGTGTCGATTTGGCCATGAGTCGGATTTTAATGCGACACGGTGCGTTAGGATATGTAGGTACCCCCACGTGGACTTCGAGACGACAAGCAAGCGCGTGGCGACGTCGGCACCGGCTAGCGAGGACCAGATGAGTAGATTTATATCTACGGGGAGAAGTCGGGTGGATGGCGTATAGTACCCCCGCAGTCCGTGGTGGTGTATACGGATGCGTATACACACCAACAATTATTATATGTTATTTGGGATTAATAACGATGCTTAGGATGGATATTGGTGTGTTGGATTACTTTAGTGTTGCGAACCCTAGGGTAGTGTTACACACACACATACACACATACATACTTGCATACATTCCTATTGATATGTGCTCATGTGATTCTTTATAGTTATGTGTTCACATGGGTATGGGACTATGTGTTCACATACGGATTGAGGATGATACTTGGGATTGAGCTGAGTCGATGAGATTTGATTTGAGGCCGTGAGATCGGTGATATAGCAGGGTTCGTATCTTAGATACGACATGACGTTGTAGCGGGTCCTTGACGTAGTGTTTCACACACGTCCATGCATACGTAGGCGGTATCAGTATGGTACTAGACGTAGATCAGTACCCCGATCATGATATTTGATAAAGAGGATACCAGGTGAATAGTATGATGAATGTGATATTGAACCGTACCCAGATTGGGATGCCGTACGACGGATTTACGTACGAGCTATATTGATGATTGATCCGCACTCTTGACTTGGGATGCCTGATTATAGATATGGTATCGGATATGATATTATTGAGGCGGGATCACCGACTATACATATACAGGTATGTATATGTATCGACTCAGATGATAGGCGGTTTCCTTACCTGTAGTTCAGCTTGTTAGTTCAGCCGTATAGTTTAGTGTAGTTGTTAGATTAGATTAGACTTCTTACCTATTTCAAAAACTAACGAATCGTGGGCATTTTTAAAGACAGCTCAAGGGAATCTACGGATATTTCAAAAACGACGTATCTTTTCATAAAAACACCGTAGCCCCTATTTTCAAAACCCCATGATTCGTGTTATTTCAAAAGGCACCATTTGTAGGACTTATATTAGATTATTGCAGATTAGTTATCGTTGTGTCTAGTATTCAGCTCCCGCACATTATTGTTGTTCGCTCTGCCTCGCATATTTATTTTGCTGCATATTCCATTATTGATATCATGCTGTTAGGACACCAGCACCATTACCGATGATGCGTATGTACCACGTACACCTACTTGCCGGCTCACACACATCTTCATCGGTAATTGCCATGTCACGTACACTTTAGAGAATATAATTGCTTGACTTAGATTGTTAGCTAGTAGTGTTGACATGATATTAGTGTACTTCCCTTATATGTCATATTAGACATTGTAGTTATTACCTACCACTTCATGCATACTGTTATTCAGTTGTTCATGCCTAGTTCATTATCATTGACATATGCACTTGTGATGATTTCTTGAGATCTATGATATTTCTGGATTTCGGGGAAAGCCGCAAAATTTACAACTTATGATCTTTTAAAATATAAAATGTTGCGGTTTTCTAGTGATGTAAAGTGTCGTCCACCATGAGTTTGCTGTGGTTTTGGAGATCCGTGTCGAGGAGTGGAGGAACCGTCACGGGTACATGGTGGGCCCGGTATGGTACCCCGGGGCAAGAGGAATGTGGTGTTGACGTTGAGCCTGGCTGGGGAGCACTACCTACCGGTGATATTACCCGACGCGTCGGATATCCGGAGGATACCGTCGTGGTCTTGAGATGGATGGTAGGGGCCGGTCTGGACTGACGGCGCCCTAGATATTGAGATTGAGACATTGATATTTCGAGACAGTGAGATTTATGTTTTGTGTCGATGCTAGACACTGTTGATGCTGATTTCATTTATGATACCTCAGTTTAAAAATACGAAGGAAATCTCACTAATTTATGAAAACAGTTTCTTCATTTACATGTATTCTGTTTCATGCATTCATACCTCATTCATATGATATATTGCTACCTGAGGCACTGACACGGGCACATGAAATTATACTCGGGTTAGATATTACCCTAGCCATTGTTATAGGCTGCCTGTTATACTTATATTTGAGGATATATTACGATCATTGACCTAGGTTGCGTTATTTATGCGATTTCTGTGCGTAGATGTTTTTCTATTCACGAGTTGGCAACTCACCCCCGTTGTGCCCCAGTTTCTTGCAGGTTTGCCGTACAGGTTTCATTACGGCTTGCGGGCTCAGTTTCATTCGGGTGACTTGCTAGTAGGTGGGTTTTTCTTGTATCGTACCCATCATATTACCTTGTATGATATTATTCAGTTGTATCTAGTAAATTCCATCAACCAAACATGTATCTATTGAGATAGAGACCAGTGTTGTTTATTCTTTCGACCTTAGAGTCGCTCGTTATATTTCTGGTGGTTTTGAGTTCCCTTTTGAGTTTTTGATCCTCGCCGTTGGCGTTGTATATTATATTGCTTGTGTGGTTGTGACCGTCGATTGACGAAGAGCTAGCTCCCGCTTGGGGATGCCTTTTATTGATTTCGTATACTATTCATGTTGTATCCCGTTTGGGAGCCAGTATTTACAAAGGAGACTCTGCCGAAATTTTCAGTAAATTTTTGATGTTTTTAGAAACCCGCATAATTCGGCTTATGCTATTAAAACTACTTGATTTAAATTGGTTTTTCCTACTCTCTACTACTCTTCTTGGTTTGGATTTCTGGGTTTTCGGTTTACTTAGATTACGTACGCCTCGAGACGTTCGTAGTTTAAGTGCCGGTCATGTTCCGTACTTTCGGGTCGTGATAAACTTATACCATGCTAGGGTTAAATTAGGGTTTTGATTATTTCTTAAGTTATTACAAAAGAGAAAAAGACTTGGTCAAAGTTTTAAAGCTTAGAGAAGCTTGTAGAACATTGTCTTTTGCCATTTCTTTTGCCATTTCTTTTGCCATTTCTTAGGATATTTTTCCTTGACCCAACCTTTAACCATAGCCTTGGGTTTATTCTCTACATGAGTTAAGTATGATGGCTTTAACTCAACCATGGGTGCAATAATTCATTTGGATGAATTATTCATGAGTTCTTCTTCTTCTTCTTCAAGCTCTATGAAAAGCTTTATAGTTTCAATGGAGGTATGAGAAATAATGTAAGAAAATCAATTCTCAAGTGAGCCCACGTCCTACTTCATCATCCTCTACTACTTGCCATTTAGTATAGAGTGTTCTCTTCACAAAATTCATGACCTAGTAAAGGAATAGCTTGGGTTAGTGTCTCCTCGACGTAGATCATCTTCGGCCTCGAAGTCATCGAAGAAAGCACGTTCATTTCTTCATGGAGCCTCTCTAGAGTGCGAAGTTTACGATAGCAGCGAAGGGGACTACTACACGGAGATATTGAAGTGAAGGACTGGTCTACAAAGGTTGTATTCCTTGCTCACTATAACTTGCAAAGTGTTTGCATATGTTTTTGTATTATTTCTAGTAGACGATTCATGGTTAGGGTTAGCTAGAACGGCAAATTTTTGAATTTGGCATGGACGATGCCTCCCGAAATCTCGCTACCATGCTAGGCAACCCTTCAGCGTGCATATTACTGTTCCATGTTGCAATATATACGGATATGCTTACGTTTCTGTTATACGTCACATACATCATGCTTTACGCTTCTACGCATTGAGATATGCTGTTTTCTTGAGATTTCTGGATTTGAGAACCGTGGCGATTTGAAAAGAAAGCATGTACTTTTTTACAAACCCGGTTTCTCTTGATATGATATTTCAGTGCGTCCACCATGTGTTTTCTCGGTTCGGAGAGTGACATGTAAAACCCGATTCAAGGAGGTGGATGATTCCGTTTGCGGGTAAATGGTGGATCCGGTACCGTACCCCGGGGCGAGAGAGAGATTTCGTGTGGATGACGATGAGCCTGGCAGAGGGAGCACTACCTACCGATGATAGTATTTGGGCTCAGTGGATATCCGGAGGATACCGACCGGAGTCGAGAAATGATATGAGCTAATCCAGACTGACGGAGCCCGTGGGCCGATCCGGACTGACGGAGCCCGATATATGAGGATTTACGTGCCGATGCTGGGCACGGGTTTCATGATGTTTTCGAGTGTCGATACTACACACTCAGGTTCCATGATTTTGATGTGTCGCGAGGGACATGTTGGAGATAGTGCCCTCAGAGTCAATTATTAGGTCACAGGTACGTGATTGTAATGATTGAGGGAGGACCTATCCCGGTAGGACAGTCTTACTCGAGATGATAGTATGCTATCTGGTTTACCTTTATCATCGTGTACTGTTTTAGGTGACATGACACGTCGCTATTACACGTTGATAGAGCCTCTAGGATTCTTGCTTGACCACCAGCAGTACGAGGGCGATCATATAAGTGGGAGCTGGGGGTCTACAAGCATATCCTTAAAAGGTCCCTAGTCGTGGGAGTTTCGAGACCGGGCATCGATACTGCATTAGTAGACTAGTGTATACAGTCGAGACCCCGACGAGGGGCGGTGGCCGGTCTCACAAGCCACTGGTGTCAGTTGGATCACCTAAGATGTATACAGGTGCTCATTGGGTTATGAGTACACCGGACAGGACTCGCCGGGAACATGCTAGTTGGTCATATACCAGACGTCAGATGGCAGTTCCCTGGTGACATGTGTGCAGGTTAGTTCATCGACCTGGGGATCGTCATTTGTCTCGTGTGAGTTCCCACTGTACTTTGATTACTACCCTACCACGGCTCAAAGGAGTCGTGCAAACAGGTTTTAGTTGGGTGCAGTCCCGAGCCACATGGAGGCAGTGAGCGTATCTTCAGGGGTTCGTCTCTCCCGGTATTGGGGGTGAGGTCGTGCTGTGTCTAGGAGAGCCATTACACGAAGCCCTCGGCCGAGGCAAGGAGATTTACTGGTAGGTATTCCAGTAGTATCTCAGGGTGTTCTGGGCTACACTCCGACACGACTTGTACCGCTTTTGGGGGTCTGACTTTTACCAACCCCCTAGGCCCGCCATGCGATGCTCATAGACGAACGGACCGGACTGCACGGATATTGTCACTGACAGGCTCAGTTGGGTGTCGGGGTGAGCTTCCTCATCGACGTCCCTTTTGGTCAATAGCTGGTGGCCCGTCACGTATTGGCATATACCTCTGACGTGCTAGTGGTTAAATCCACAGCCATAGTATTGACGAGTCTTTAGAGTCCACCACATTTACAGTTACTCAGCTTTCGGGCGAAAGGTTGTAGAGGCCGTATGGAGATATGGCAAGGTCCGATCAGATACGTGCGGTATTGCACGGATCACGATCGGACAGTTTGTACTATAGTCCGTATGGTTATATGGCAGGGTTCGATCACATACGTGCGGTATTGCACGGATCAGGATCGAACGGATATTACTGGCCGGCTTTGGTATAAGCCGGATCCTAGTATAGTACAGTGTAGATTTTGTCTCATTGCATTTGTATTTCGGTCGGAATACAAATGCGGGTGTGTATGCACAGTATCGGGGTTTTCCTGTAATTTATTACGGGACCAGTTTTTGGAGTTGCCAGTTTGTTTTCCGTTTCGGCCGATTTCCATTGTTCCGTTCATTGGCCGAAGATTGGTGGAGGAGGGCTTATTTGCATTGTTGCAAATAGGCATTTGTGGAAGGGGGTCTTTGCATTTTGTTGTATCATGATAGCACCCTCCTTTGACTTGCTTGACTTCATACTTCATGATGGCTTGACTTTGTTAGCACCATGGTTGTTGATGATGGTTGTGGTTGTGTGTGGTTTTTGCTTGTGATCATATTCTTTCTTGATGCCCTCTTGCATCATTGCTTCCACCCACCCCTTGACCTTGCTCTCTCTTTCTCTCTCCAATCACACAAGGGGGGTGTGGGCCGGCCATTCCAAAGGAGGGAATGGGATTCATTTTTCATTTGGATGTGTGGAGAAAAATATGAGACATTCCTTCTTGAGTATGCTCCATTTTTCTCACCTCTCTCTAAGCTCTCTTTTCCTTCACCAATGGCAACCTCCACTACCCCAAAAAGAGACACAAGTTCTACTACACATTCTACAGCGAATCTTGGGCACGTCGAGTAGCCGGCTTCGTGCCCGAGTTGCCTCGGCATTGAGGTGGGAGCCCGTAAACGATGTAGGCGACGTGGTGCACTTCCGGCGACGAGGAGGAGACGGAACATTCCGCAGGAGATCGGGACCATGACGAGAAGACCGGAGGACTTGGATCGTCGGTATATCTAACCCATCTTCTAGTTAGCTTAGACTTGTTAATGGTAACGATCCGGGTGTTTTAGTGCGCGGTGGTGCCGGTTTGCTAAGTCCGCAAAATTTAAGTTTTTCACCGCTTCCGCATTCCGGCGTCGGATTGACGGCCGGGGCGCCGCCGTGCACTTACAGTGGTATCAGAGACTCGCCATTAACTTAGTCTAACTTTGTGTAATGTGTTTGCATTTCCGATCGATCAAAAAGTTCCAAAACTGCATTTAAGTTCGCATCAGTTTCTGTTGAAAATTTTTGGTCTCGAAAATTTTTTCAGGTTATAAAATATTGATGTACTGGAAAATATAAGAGTTCTGTAAAAATTTGACGAAGTAACTCCACAGTTGGAGCGCGGAACCGCCGCGAAAACCCCATTTGTGCGGCCCTTCCGCCGCGCACTATTCACATCACTTCACCATTTTTTTACAGAGGCCTTCTGGGCTTAAAATATGGGCTTTGGAATATTAAAGTTGGGCCAATTGTTTCTGTGAGTGCTACAGTTTTCTTTGGGGCCCACTTGTTAATTGTTTGATCAATCGGAAATTTTTTAAACACATTTTTCACAGTATTTACATTATATCTGCGACCGTGAATGTCACTCGATCGGTAAATCCGGTCTAACTGCTATAGCCCGGTTAGACGGATTTGCGAACGTGACTTTCACGTTGATGTTCTATATATTTGCTGTGATGTTGCGGATCGGTCGTGGGGGATAGCCTGGATGCAATGCTAGTACTGTGCTGTTGTATTATGTACATTTGATATTGCGGGGCGAGCGTCCGACATGTGGACTGCCGTCACTGCCTGATTGTATTATTATTTTGGGGCACGACCTGGTTGCGGTCGATGTACCCGGTGTATGTATATTTTACTTTCTGTACTAGGATTGCCCCGCGGAGGGGTGCACGGATAGCCGGGTTCTGGAGGGCAACAAGCCCGCATCTCATGGCATTGAGACGGAGGGGGCTTCACTCTAGGATTGGCGGGCTATTCGCCGCACTCGTAGGGGGTACAGGTTGACCCAGGAGGGGTGCCCAAGTTGCCGGATTCCGTGAAGTGCTGGGTGGTCCATTCACGGCGCTGAAGGGGGCTGCCTCGCTTCAGGTTTTGGCAGGTGACTTGCCGCGCCCGTAGGGGTCTAGGTTTTCATTGCGCAGGCTATCCACACGACCAGGGGAACGTCGGGTTTCAGCGGCTCTGTGAAACCCGGGGATCCCAGATATCTGTATTGTTTCTGTGATGCTGTTCATTTTCTGTGATGTTGCATTTTATTCACGCCTTGAGCGAAATATAATATATTGGTATATATATTAGTAGATGTTGTATATGTTTTGCATCCGCGCTAGTCCAGTCCCCGCTCTGTCGTTAGTAAGCTAACCTAACGGGTAATGACGGGACCCAGTGGCGAATGCGGATGGCATATACGTACATCAGTATATTTTCGTTCTTTGTGGTGTGATCAATTGATGGGACTGCGTTGATTCGGATCAATGCAAGTTAAAAACAAACCTAATCTGATGTTGTTGGAACATTTTTCAAAAAGCTGTTATTGCAAGGACGTTCACTTTTGTTTTGCATTGTGGTATTCATTTGGAATATCCTGCTCCTCAGTCGACGAGGCAAGGGCCGAGATCCCTTCACCGGGAGTGACCCCTTGGACAGAAGTTTGCGTCAGGGCATTAACTTCACTATAGCCGATTACTTTTGCTTTGCACCGTGGTATTCATTTGGAATATCCTGCACCTCATTCTACGGGGAAAGAGCCGAGATCCCTTCACAGGGAGTGACCTCTTTAGCAACGGTTTTCGTCACTATATTTTTTAAAAGCTATCCGTTCCTTCGACGATATCAAGTTCTTTACGTTAAAGGTTTTCGCCAGAAACCATTCGTAGCCCTCCGTCGTTTCATATGGGTAGGCAATAGTATTCAAGCTGTGTTTGTTGGCCAAAGTCAAGGCACAGTGTTTGGTAGCTGTTGGTTATTCATATGCAGCATAGATAGATGCGTTGGTTTGGGACAGTCGTATAGCCTTGTTGGCCAAAGTCAAGGGCTTGTGCGGGTGGATTCAAATCAACCTGGAGAATGACGGGTAGAACTTGACATGTGACTTATGATTTGTTGGCCAAAGTCAAGGTCATAAGAGCATGGGGCAGAAATCACATCGGGAGTTTCAAAAGTACTGAAACTTGCCAGATATGCGCATACCTTCTGGAGTGTGATACCGTGAGCGGATTCCGTCACGTTGTCATGCGATGAGAGTTGGATCCCGATTCCCACTGATGAGTTAGTATACTCCTCGGGTGATCCCGACTAATTCTTCTTTCAGGTTTGGAGGAGAATTTGACGGTACAGTGGGAGGTTTCCAGATTAGATAAATTGGTGACCATTCTGATCTAGGTTAGAGTGCACGCTGAGTGTTTCTTTTCTCTCTCTCTTTGGCAGCGACCATTGACCCGACCCTAAGACTATGACTCAGTGACCAAGTTGACCGAACCTTCTTAAACACCGGCTTTTGGATTGTCAGAGTTGCAAACCTCATTGCCACTCCTACTTTTACCCTTTTCTCCAGGACACCCCGTTTTACTACGAACGTCCACTTCCATTGGACAAAACCATCGTATGGTTAGATACGAACTCGAAAGAATTTATTCGAGGATGGTTTCCGGTTCTGGAGAAAACGGATAGGATTATTCAGTTGTCTTTTCCTTTTACCCTCTCTCAGGTTACGAGTACTCCTTGGTTTAGGGGTAGTACACCTATTACGCAAATTGGATTGTCTTCTTCCAAACCTTAGGCTGGTGCCGACCGGTAGGGGATGAAGAAAACCAATTAGCATAACGATGGTGTGCAGAAGGTATTAAGTTCAGACAAAGCAAGGGATTAGTAAGAGGGCAAAGTAAATTGCAACAGATATTCACGACCAAACCAAATATTTCGTTACCACTCCCAAATCACCTTTGTATTTCTCCAGGACACTCCGTATCACTACGAAGATCCACAGTTTATTGGATATTCCATCGTATGTTTATATACGAACTCGAAAGGAACTTGTTCCAGTTCGGGGATGGATCCTGGTTCAGGAGAAATAGGAATAAAGTACATTCAGGTATCTTTTATCTTCACCTTCTCTCATGTTGCGAGTGATCCTAGGATTAGGACAGTACACCCATTATGCTTTTTGGATAGTCCTCTTCCAAACCATAGGCTGGTGCCGAACGGTAGGGAAGGAAGAAAACCATTTGGCCTAAAGGGGTGTGCAGAAGGTAAAGACTAAAGACATATGAAGGGATTTGGAGATGTGGCAAAGGATTATACGGTTACAGTCGTGAATCTGGTAGAGGCATTACTAAGAATACCGGGATACCCCATCGGAACATTTCAATGTTTCAGGTTCGCTGTGTACTGTTAAAAGAAAACTGATTTCCCGATTAGATACTTACTCCAGGGTATGTATTTACCAGGTATGATTCTCACATCTGTATGGTTTTACAGATGATGAGTGGGAGTAAGTTATTGGGAATTGGGTGATCATCCTCATTATATCGGGATTCGTTGTAATCGGGGATATTTGAGGAAATCACCTGGGCTGTTTGCCGGTCGGCAAATATTTGGTTTTGAATATCCGCTGTTATGCACCAATTTCAAATTGATATATCTGTACGTCTATTTTCATAGAGTGAGATATACCTTTCTAAAATTATGTCTACGACATTTACCTATATCAGTGGATGGTTAGGTAAGGAGCATTAAACAGCGGTGTAATTCTTCTTAACCATAAGTACAGTTTTCAACCTACGACACATAGTGAATGAGTTATCAGACTCAAGGGACTTATACAAAGGATTGTATGTTGTCCAGGGTCCATCAGGACAGAGGGGTTGGTCCTCGTACTACATTCAGTCTACTTATGACTTCTCAAGTTTTTAGACAGGTGTTTCGCGGAAACACAGGGTCTGAATGTTGAGAAGTTATATGTATTTGAATAGAGTAGAGAACCAGGTGTAGCAAGTATCGGGATTCTTCAAAGTGATCGAAGATGTAGATACTTGTATATGGTATTCAGTTAATAGTAATGATAAAGAGATCTTGCTTCTCTTTCAGGTTACTCATAATTGGAAGTATTCCTAAGTTGAGTAACGCTGATCAGGCCTTCTTCCATTTAGTTGACATGCACTCGAGACAGCTGCATGATTTGAATCTGGTTCAATTAAATCAGTGCCTCTGGTCCTATATTGGATATAGAACAGTTCGTATCTTAACGATGTTAAGGTACGGGGAGTTGTCCGGTTTATGATTAAAACCAGACACTGGACAACTCAAGGCACGTTTCTGTAATGGCTGTTTGTGGGTTGACCCAGGCTATGACGAGGGTTGATTTTCTACCATCTGGATGAACGATAGCAATATTGTTCTATACTCGCCACAGTTTTATTAAAAATGGATTTTTTAGAAAAACAGTCAGTGGGAGTATGGTAGAACTGGAAGTGATTCCAGAACCACAAACGATTACTGAAGATTTGATAAGGAACCTAAAGATTCAATCTGGATTGACATTCCATTGGCCACTCCGCAGATAAGATGGGTAACTTCAGGCACCCGAGAGGTACTCCGGTAGCCTCAAGGACGGTGACAGGGAAGTTCTTGTTTACCCACAATTACCATTGCTGTTGTTCCAGGCTGCGAGACCCGGCGGGAGGATGAGTATAGCGTCGTTCTAAACTAGTTTTAGAAGTGCACGTGTATATGACTCTGCCAGAGGGTTGTCGTAGTCAGTGGGAGCAGCGGAAGCATTGGTGGACAGATGGCTTATGTCTGTTTATAGACTAAAGCAGATGTAGCGGAGATAGATCATCTGTTTCTGACGTGACAGTCATGGGTTTGACTTCATCAGAATAACGGATGGATCTGTTGAGAAGGTGGTAGGGTGTGATATCCTGGTATTTGGATGATATACACAGAGTAGGAAAGGAAACTCCTACACTACGATCGGTTATACTTTGGTCGTCACACAATTGTTTCTCCACAAAGGAAATGGATTTTATATCAGACATACTGGTTACTAGATCTATGGTTTTAGATCCAGATTTGGGTGGTTTCCCAATCAGGGTACTTGACAGCATTCTAAGAGTATTTAGGATGGACGACTCCTGGCACGGTAGTGTACCTGCAGGTAATGGAGTCACCCTCTCTAAAGGTGTCTTACTGACTAAAGGGGAGAGGGACGTGCATGATTGGCAGAGCACTTGCTTAGGCAATTGAGTCAATCATGAGATGTCAAGTACCACCAGATGTTGTTCTTGCACTAGATGCAATAAGTTGACATTAATCCAATCCTGGAAAAACAGTCGGAAGCAGTTTTAGAACATAAGTGGATGTTCTAGGGATATGATAACGACAGCCTCATTCAGGAGACAGTTATCATTCCAGGCTTCCAAGGTGACATGGACGACAAGGAGGTTGTCAGAGCTATAGTTTTCCTTCTGATGAGGGGCAGTATTTTGGACAGGTGGTCCAGGGCAATACTGAGGGAGGCATGGCGCAGGATACTGATTAAGTTCAGTTGACGATACAGTCTAAGAAGTTTGGATTTGGAGTTCATTTATGAGCTATGTCCCATCAGACATCCAGGCACATTCTAAGACAGGTATTGCTCATTTCGGGAGATGGGTTTCTCCGCGAACTTGAGATATAGAGAGACAAAGAAAGAAACAGCAAAGCGGATCCACTCACTGAGGCTATTCCTCGAACGCAAAAGTTCCGCAAACGAGCTTTGTGAGACTGACTAGTAGAGGAGTTGGATGTTCGGTATCACACGGGCTGTGAGTATGCGACATCGCAATAATTAGCCTTGAGTGCAAGTGGGAGATTGTTGGAGATAGTGCCCTCAGAGTCAATTATTAGGTCACAGGTACGTGATTGTAATGATTGAGGGAGGACCTATCCCGGTAGGACAGTCTTACTCGAGATGATAGTATGCTATCTGGTTTACCTTTATCATCGTGTACTGTTTTAGGTGACATGACACGTCGCTATTACACGTTGATAGAGCCCCTAGGATTCTTGCTTGACCACCAGCAGTATGAGGGCGATCATATAAGTGGGAGCTGGGGGTCTACAAGCATATCCTTAAAAGGTCCCTAGTCGTGGGAGTTTCGAGACCGGGCATCGATACTCCATTAGTAGACTAGTGTATACAGTCGAGACCCCGACGAGGGGCGGTGGCCGGTCTCACAAGCCACTGGTGTCAGTTGGATCACCTAAGATGTATACAGGTGCTTATTGGGTTATGAGTACACCGGACAGGACTCGCCGGGAACATGCTAGTTGGTCATATACCAGACGTCAGATGGCAGTTCCCTGGTGACATGTGTGCAGGTTAGTTCATCGACCTGGGGATCGTCATTTGTCTCGTGTGAGTTCCCACTGTACTTTGATTACTACCCTACCACGGCTCAAAGGAGTCGTGCAAACAGGTTTTAGTTGGGTGCAGTCCCGAGCCACATGGAGGCAGTGAGCGTATCTTCAGGGGTTCGTCTCTCCCGGTATTGGGGGTGAGGTCGTGCTGTGTCTAGGAGAGCCATTACACGAAGCCCTCGGCCGAGGCAAGGAGATTTACTGGTAGGTATTCCAGTAGTATCTCAGGGTGTTCTGGGCTACACTCCGACACGACTTGTACCGCTTTTGGGGGTCTGACTTTTACCAACCCCCTAGGCCCGCCATGCGATGCTCATAGACGAACGGACCGGACTGCACGGATATTGTCACTGACAGGCTCAGTTGGGTGTCGGGGTGAGCTTCCTCATCGACGTCCCTTTTGGTCAATAGCTGGTGGCCCGTCACGTATTGGCATATACCTCTGACGTGCTAGTGGTTAAATCCACAGCCATAGTATTGACGAGTCTTTAGAGTCCACCACATTTACAGTTACTCAGCTTTCGGGCGAAAGGTTGTAGAGGCCGTATGGAGATATGGCAAGGTCCGATCAGATACGTGCGGTATTGCACGGATCACGATCGGACAGTTTGTACTATAGTCCGTATGGTTATATGGCAGGGTTCGATCACATACGTGCGGTATTGCACGGATCAGGATCGAACGGATATTACTGGCCGGCTTTGGTATAAGCCGGATCCTAGTATAGTACAGTGTAGATTTTGTCTCATTGCATTTGTATTTCGGTCGGAATACAAATGCGGGTGTGTATGCACAGTATCGGGGTTTTCCTGTAATTTATTACGGGACCAGTTTTTGGAGTTGCCAGTTTGTTTTCCGTTTCGGCCGATTTCCATTGTTCCGTTCATTGGCCGAAGATTGGTGGAGGAGGGCTTATTTGCATTGTTGCAAATAGGCATTTGTGGAAGGGGGTCTTTGCATTTTGTTGTATCATGATAGCACCCTCCTTTGACTTGCTTGACTTCATACTTCATGATGGCTTGACTTTGTTAGCACCATGGTTGTTGATGATGGTTGTGGTTGTGTGTGGTTTTTGCTTGTGATCATATTCTTTCTTGATGCCCTCTTGCATCATTGCTTCCACCCACCCCTTGACCTTGCTCTCTCTTTCTCTCTCCAATCACACAAGGGGGGTGTGGGCCGGCCATTCCAAAGGAGGGAATGGGATTCATTTTTCATTTGGATGTGTGGAGAAAAATATGAGACATTCCTTCTTGAGTATGCTCCATTTTTCTCACCTCTCTCTAAGCTCTCTTTTCCTTCACCAATGGCAACCTCCACTACCCCAAAAAGAGACACAAGTTCTACTACACATTCTACAGCGAATCTTGGGCACGTCGAGTAGCCGGCTTCGTGCCCGAGTTGCCTCGGCATTGAGGTGGGAGCCCGTAAACGATGTAGGCGACGTGGTGCACTTCCGGCGACGAGGAGGAGACGGAACATTCCGCAGGAGATCGGGACCATGACGAGAAGACCGGAGGACTTGGATCGTCGGTATATCTAACCCATCTTCTAGTTAGCTTAGACTTGTTAATGGTAACGATCCGGGTGTTTTAGTGCGCGGTGGTGCCGGTTTGCTAAGTCCGCAAAATTTAAGTTTTTCACCGCTTCCGCATTCCGGCGTCGGATTGACGGCCGGGGCGCCGCCGTGCACTTACAGGACACGCATTGATTTATATCCGCATACTTTCATGCATAGGCTTTATGATATTTACATGCATGATGTTTTGTGTCATTGGTTGACCCGTGGATGAGATCCACATGCATACAGGCATTGATTATATAGTTGGATGATATCCACATACTTATAAACTTCATGATATAGTTGACACTGATTTCATGTTGATTACATTGACCAGACCTCATATTTGTGATATGTTGCTACCTGAGACACTGACACGAGCCCTTGGTATTACACTTATGTATAGATGTTTACCCTTGCCACCTTATCATGCTTCAGACTTTATCATATTGAGAATATCTATTACTGATCGTTTGACCTAGGATTGAGTCATACATACGATTTCTGCTCTGTGATATTTTCTACTCACGAGTTGGCAACTCACCCCCTTTGTGCCATAATTTCTTGCAGGTTTTGCCGTACAGGTTCGTTGCGGCTTTGTTGGCACACTGTCTTTTTCCGGGTGATCACTCGCATCGTGACCACCATTGTACTTATTTATTTTCAGTTGTATCTAGTAAAATTCCATCAACCAGACTTGTATATTTATTTCAGACTTAGAAAACCAGTTGTGTATTATTTCGACCTTAGAGCCGCGTATTGTAGTATTATGGTTTTCTTGATGATTTTGAGTTTCCTTTTGAGTTTTGATCCTTGCCCTTCGGCATTATATATTATATTGCTTGCGTGGTTGTGACCGTCGATTGACGAAGAGCTAGCTTCCGCTTGGGGATGCTTTTTATCATTATGCATATATTATTCATGTTGTACCCCGTTTGGGGCCAGTTTTTACAAAGGAAACTCTGCCGAAATTTTCAGAAAAGACTTGAGATTTTAAAAATGCATATTCGGCTTACTTATTCAAAAATCCTTTGTTTTAAAACATGTTTTCTTCACTTCTTTCTTTAACTGGTTTAGATTTCTGGGATTTCTTGGCTTACTTGAATTAGATGGGGTCTTATAGACTTCATATGATTCAAGTGCTAGTCACGTACCATTTCGGGTCTTGACAAAGTTGGTATCAGAGCGTTAGATTAACCTTGGTTCGAGTCTAAGTTTGACTATGTGGAGCCTAGAGCGTTTGTATATATTCGAAACTTAGGCTTGACCTTACGGAACTTAGACTTAGTCGAAGGGGTATTAGACCCAAACTTTCGTCGCATAGGTTGACCTTGGTTGATGGAGTAGGTGACTTAAGGAGAGTGACGTACCGTGTGTATGTTCCGCGGCATACTTACGATACGCTACTCCACTTAAGAAGCCTTAGGATGTACATTTCCTTGCACAGTATTATATTCATTCCTATGATCTATCCTCATCGATATCGGTTTATGGTTTTAATGCCACGATTACACGGCAGAGAGAGCTACAACTAGAGTTGCGTCAGCATGAGCTCATCGCGGACGAGGACTGACTAGGGCGTGATTCCAGGGACATACGATTGAATAGAGGCATCGTTTTATTGTGTTTTCGTGCCATGAGCATTTGATGGATCGCTTTTACGAGATTTCTCAGACGTGCAGATCAGCACCAGAGGATTGAGCCACTGATAGAGGCCAGCCAGATTTTTGATGACCGTCAATGCACAGATTATTCCTGATAATTGAGGCACTGTTCAGCGTGCGGACAAATGAGCCAGTTGTTGCTATGAATGACGAGATATGGCCCCAGATGTTTGGAGCTATTGCCATACGAGTTGTACTTAGAGATGTGATAAAAGATCGCTAGTCACCCATGGAGGAAGTACTAGAACATGTGATTCGTTGCCTACCTCGATATGAGGTCATCAGATTGATTGATTCCAGCTAGAGACGACTTCACGCAGGTATGATGAGAGTCGATAGAGATGATCGAATGTCAGAAGCCCATTTTCCAAGTTTAAAGTATTCAGAGACAAATGCAAGTAATGCTATGGACCCTCTAGAAGAATGAAACCCTAACTCGACATAATGACCATGAGAACGCTTTGAAATCTTAGGGTTTGCGGCAGTTTAGCGGTGCCATTAGTGAGGCTTGGGTTTGCCCTTCTACGGTTGGTCCATATGTGCTGTGGCATGTACTCGATATTATTAAACTGTACTCAAGATGTTGAGCTCTTGGGGGATTATGAGGTTTTGACGCATCGATCGAATGGTTCGACATCTTTCGGATATCATGTGATGGGATGCATTGCTTGGGAGACTCCAGATACGAGTATAGCCGTTGGAGCACAGTCCATGCAGCCATGAAGAGACGAGTTTGAAGCAGTCGACATTAGAGAAAAAGTGGAGTAAAGAGTTCGCACGATATTTCGACGAGATGACGTTCCACTCCGCTGACATCAGAGATGTGATACGCATGCAGAGGCGTTGATTATTGATATATCTTCCAGAAGGAGTCGCGATGAGAATGCAGCCGTTCCGGAACAAGAAACAGATATAGTAAAGGGTGGTAACTTCCGGGCAGTTCGACAGAAACGAGATTTGAGAGAGAGCTCGACAGGACCTTTCTGGAATACTATACGTGAAGACCTTGACCCAGGAGCGGTCATATTGCGCACACCCAGTAGGCCAGAGTTTGGCATCGTCGACGAGATAGTTGGCCAGAGATCTTTAGAGGATGTGCCAGAGCGGGACTGTTTCCGTCGTCATTCTATATTGGGCCGTTGAGCCGAGGAGCTATATATCTAGCAATGCACAGTGAGAGACAAGAGCCTAAAAGCACCAAGCGCCAGACCATGAATAGGAGGCAAGTAGATATCTTGCTCTGCTAGCATTGGATGCACCGACACCTTCTCGACTTTGAAGGGGGAAATATCGACGACGGTATTTATGATTTGTGATTTGGTGATTCGATTATCATGTATCCGTCACTTTGGATTTCGGTATTTTAGGCGATCTATTTGCATGATTTAGTCATGATGACTGGGTTTCATGATATTTGTTTTCGTGCACTATGGTTGCACCTACTCGGCATTCATATTTTGTGCATAGTTATTACCCTCGAGATATGCTTTATACACCGTTGTATTGATTTATGATTTGTGCACAGTTATTGCACTTAATATCGTTTTGTGCTTTGGTCGTACATGTTTATGATTTCATGGATTTCATACAGTTGGGTTGATTTTGTGCATATGGTACGCACAATATTTGGTTGTTGCACTCGGTATAGTTCATATATACTTGCAGTGCATTGATACATATTTTTTGCACCACGGTTGCACCTGAATTTGGTTTGATGTCATTCGATATGCTGATTTTGATTTCATGCTTATGTTATGCATGTGATTTGACTTATGCTTTCGGCATAGTTTTCATGCACTTTTAGTGTTTTGATTTGATTTGTACACGCTAATGTACATGGTTGTGAGATTATATACCACGGTATACCTGATTTGGATTGAGGTTTATTGTATACCGTCGATTTCGATTATGATATTGATGTTGATTTCGTGCACTCTGTGCATTTGATTTGGATTCTTGCGCATATTTGGCGCGCTTGGATTGGATTTTGCGCATGTTCGGCACTTGATATTGGATTTCGTGTTTTCGTGCATGTTGGATGCACATGATTTAGATTTTATTCGTGCATGATGGATGCACCTAATTTGGATTTTCGCGTATGTTGGGCGCATGTTATGAGATGCGATTTTGGTGCATCCCAGATGCACTCAATCGGGATTCTTCGTGCATATCAGATGCACCTGATATTGCTATCAGGCACACCGTTTCCTCTAACAAGTGTTTCGTGCACACCCGTTGCACTTAGATGTTGCTCTGTGCACGTGTATGACACATTCATGGATTTTGATTCCCGTGCGCACCAGACGCACGCGGCATTCTTATGCACATTTTGGGATTGATTTCTTATGGAGCAGTACGTTTTTTATGGTATTTACTATTTTTTTCGTACTGAGCAGGACTAGTCAGAGGACAGTACCTGGATACACTTTGCATGCATTGATAGCTATCGAAGGGATTTCTAAAAAGGGAGCTATAGTCTTAGTATTTACCTATGTGTTTGAGATGACACGAAACATTTTATAAAGGAAACACTTCTAAATTGTTTTCAAAAACGGCGAGACGTGCATATTAAACAAAGGATAAGAATATATAGTCATTTTCTTACATTAGACGTCCGCCACTGTGCCGCGATACGTGCATCGCACAGCAACATGAAAGGTTTGGCATGCATTTCCTTCAGATATTTACATGTACAGATTTGATGGTTATATGTATAGTTTTGATGTATCTCATATTGGTTTCGTTTTGGATTTGTCATTTGTGTCTTCACCATGACTCCGATGATTGCGGAATGCTTGACAGAGTTTTGTTTTTTAATTTGGAGTTATCTACTCATTGTTCATGCGCATGTATTGCGCTATGATACGTTTTATATATTGATAATTTCGGAGCCCCGACAACTTGGACATTTTACTGAAATGTTTTAGTATTGAGCGGTTTAAATTTAAATTCAGGGACCGAATTTCTTTAAGGGGGGAAGATTGTAACATTTCAGAAAAATAAAATATTATTTTGGGAATTTTTAAAATTTAATAATTAATATATTAAATATTTTAATATTACGGTATAATTAAATACCGATAAATTGGGAAAATTTTGGAAAATTATCGAAATTGCAAAAAAATGGGCGTTTTATTGGATTTAAGCAAATTGTGAAATTTTATGATTTATTATACACTATTTTAATACTAATCGCGGTTAAATATCGCTAATCGCGCATTAAGCTTGTTTTCTGTAAAACATGCACCATATCATTTTTAAACTTGTGCTACATGTTATAACCATGGTTTCATTTGGGATTTATGTGTTTGGTTTTAAAAATGAAATGAGAAGAAAAGAAAAGAAAAGAAAAGAATATAGAAGTATAGGCAAGAGAGAGAAAGGGAGGGTGAGGGGTCAAACCTTGGTCTTGAGCCATTCTCTCTTCACTCATTCACTCATTTTCTCTCCTCTCCCTCTCACATGGCTGCTGCTGCTGCCCTCTCTTCCTCTCCTCTCTACCTCCTCACAAATCCATCAAAAATCCATTAAATGTCTATCTCACTTTCACAAAAAATGTGCACAAGCTCACAAGCTTCACTTTGGACCAAGAAAGCAAGGATTTTGGACACTAGGGGCAACTCAAGAATTTTCTTGAGTTGCCAAATGAGGTAATTTATCCATCATTAGTGTAGTTTTCCCATTTGCTTTGCATCCATGTTAACTTAGAACCGATTTAGTGTCGTTTAGTGAGGTTTAGAAATTTCTAATTAGGGTTTGAGGAATTCTTGAGTTGTGATGTGTAATTGAGATTAGTAGAGGCTATACAATCCCTGTTGTGATGATATAGTGGACTGAACCTGAGACCTAAACCCTGGATTATGAACTTAGAAAACCCGATATCGGAGAATTGTGGATTCTGTGAGAGTATAATGAAATCTGCTAACACCCGGGTGACCTGAAAATTATTTAGCAAACACAGGGGAGTGTGCAGGCAACCTAGGACCCCCCCCCCACTGAAACCCTAGACCCTAATTCCTTTCCATGGCCACAAATATATTCGTTCTGGCTACAATTTGTGGCCAGACCTGGTTCAAATTGGTTCGTATTGGTTTTGTGGCTTTATCTCAAGTAAATTAGACCCCTCCTTTATGCAAAATTGGCTAGTTTGGCCTAGGGTAAAATATGGAGCTAATTTTCAAGAATTCTGATTTTGTTTACGGCTTTTAATGAACTTGGACTTGGTATTTGATATTGTGTTTCCGTCGTGTGGCGTTTGAACGTCCCCGACTAGGGTTACTGATCGTGTTTTGCATGCGAGGCTATAGGTTTTGACCTATGAGTGGAACGTGTGCCGTTTTGGTTTCCGACTAGATTTTAATACGCATTTGCGATATGTTATGATATGTAGATACCCCACGAGGACTTCGAGACGACAAGAAAGCGCATGGCGACGTCGGCAACGGCAAGCGAAGAGCAAGGTGAGTAGATTATATCTACGGGGGAAGTCGGGTGGATGGCGTATTGCACCCCCGCAGTTCGTAGTATAGTGTATGGTATATATATATTATATGGATATATTCGTATATGATTGTGAGGTTATGATTATCTAGATAGACTTAGGAGTCATGGATAATATTAGTATCATTGGATGATGGTGTCGCTAGTTAGTTTAGTCGCGAGCCCTAGAATAAGGTTTACACTCACACGCACACACATGCTTACTTTGTTATACTTGTGCGTATAGAGGGATATGTATATATATACACACACATAGGTATGGGACTATGTATATATATATATACAAATACCTACACATGGATGATGAGGATTGTTATGGTATTTGGAGATGAGTCGATGAGATTGGGCATGGTGCCATAAGATCGGTGATATGTTTTGGTTCGTACTATGAGATACGACATGAGATTTTAGCGGGCCTTTAGACGTGTGTTTCATACACGTATATATATATATATATATATATATATATATATATATATATATATATATATGGTATCTGTTTGTACAAGACTTAGATCAGTAACCCAGTTCTTGAGATATGATGATAATGGATACCAGATGAATAATGAGATGAATGTGATATTTGACCCATACCCAGATTGGGATGACATACGATGGATTTACCATACGAGCTATATATTGATGATAGATCAGCACTCTTGACTCGAGGATGTCATGTTATATATTGTATCGTATGTGATACTATTGAGGCGGGATCACCGATTATTATATTTATATGTATCGACTCAGATTTAGGTGGTTTCTTTACCTTTCGATTAGTCCTGTTGTTTACTTATAGATGTTAGACTAGACTCGAGTCATACCTATTTCAAAACTAACGAATTGTAAGTATTTTAAATACAGGCCAAGGGATTCTACGGATATTTTCAAAAGACGCATCTTTTCTTAAAAACACCGTAGCCCTTATTTTTCTAAACACCACGATTCGTGTTATTTCAAATGGCAAAACTATATGACATATATATATATATATATATATATATTGATGTAGATTCTTCACTATTGCGTTTATTATTCAATTTCCACATATTCTTGCTATTCGCATCGCATTGCATGTTTAAATATGTTTTTGTTATATTAAACCCATGCTGTCAGGACACCGGCACCATTATCGATGATGTACATGTTCCACGTATACCTGCTTGCCGGCTCACACACTTCATCATCGATAATTGTTATGTCACTACACAGTAGGATTGTTGCATCAGGATATGACTCCTTGTATGACATATTGTCGCACAGGCACATTGTACACTCATACTTGCGTATATACCTACTTGTACATCCATATTGGCGCACAGGCATATTGTACACTCATACTTGTGTATATACCTACTTGTACATCCGTATTGGCGCATAGGCATATTGTACACTCATACTTGCATATATACCTACTTGTACATCTATATTGGCGCACAGACATATTGTACACTCATACTTGCGTACACACATATTGTACACCCATACTTGCATACATACGTATTTGTACATACATAGATGATTCTGGCTTGATTTTGGAGATTTGGGAACCGCAAGATATATTTTAAAACTGGATTCATTTAAAAGAGTGGTTTTCCCTCGATGTGTGCATATTACTGTACCATGTTGCATGATATACGGATATGCTTACGTTTCTATTATACGTCGCATACATCATGCTTTACGCTTCTACGCATTAAGATATGATGTTTTCTTGAGATTTCTGGATTTGAGAACCGTGGTGATTTCAAAAGAAAGCATGTACTGTTTTAAAAACCTAGTTACTCTTGATATAATATTTCAGTACGTCCACCATGTGTTTTCTCGGTTCGGAGAGTGACATGTGAAGCCCGATTCGAGGAGGCGGATAATTCCGTTTGCGAGTACATGGTGGACCCGGTACGGTACCTCGGGGCGAGAGAGAGATTACATGTGGATGACTATGAGCCTGGCAGAGGGACCACTACCTACCGGTGATAGTATTTGGGCTCGGCGGATATCCGGAGGATACCGACCGGAGTCGAGAAATGATATGGGCCGATCCGGACTGACGGAGCCCGTGGGGCGATCCGGACTGACGGAGCCCGATATATGAGGATTTACGTGCCGATGCTGGGCACGGGCTTCATGATGTTTTCGAGTGTCGATGCTAGACACTCAGGTTCCATGATTTTGATGTGTCGCGAGGGACACACATTGATTTATATCCTCATACCTTCATGCATAGGCTTTATGATATATACATGCATGATGTTTTGTGTCATTGGTTGACCCGTGAACGAGATCCATACGCATACAGGAATTGATTACATAGTTGGATGATATCCACATACTTATAGACTTCATGATATAGTTGACACTGATTTCATGTTGATTACATTGACCATACCTCATATTTGTGATATGTTGCTACCTGAGGCACTGACACGAGCACTTGGTATTGCACTTATGTATAGATGTTTACCCTTGCCACCTTATCATGCTTCAGACTTTATCATATTGAGGATATCTATTACTGATCGTTTGACCTAGGATTGAGTCATACATATGATTTCTGCTCTGTGATGTTTTCTACTCACGAGTTGGCAACTCATCCCCGTTGTGCCACAGTTTCTTGCAGGTTTTGCCGTAAAGGTTCATTGCGGATTTGCTGGAACACTGTCCTTTTCCGGGTGATTGCTTTGTTAGGTGGTTTCACTCGCATCGTGACCACCATTGTACTTATTTATTTTCAGTTGTATCTAGTAAAATTCCATCAACCAGACTTGTATATTTATTTCAGACTTAGAAAACCAGTTGTGTATTATTTCGACCTTAGAGTCGCGCATTGTAGTATTATGGTTTTTTTGATAATTTTGAGTTTCCGTTTGAGTTTTGATCATCGCCCTTCGGCGTTGTATATTATATTGCTTGCGTGGTTGTGACCGTCGATTGACGAAGAGCTAACTCCCGCTTTGGGATGCCTTTTATCATTGTGCATATATTATTCATGTTGTACCCCGTTTAGGGCCAGTTTTTACAAAGGAAACTCTGCCAAAATTTTCAGAAAAGGCTTGAGATTTTAAAAATGCATATTCGGCTTACTTATTTAAAAACCCCTTGTTTTAAAACATGTTTTCTTCACTTCTTTCTTTAAATGGTTTAGATTTCTGGGATTTCTTGGCTTACTTGAATTAGATGAGGTCCTATAGACTTCATATGATTCAAGTGCCAGTCGCGTACCATTTCGGGTCGTGACAAGTAGGGGCAAATTGGTCAGTGTTTGTTTTGTGGCTCCTTTATCAGTAAAATAGACCCTCCATATATGCAAAATTGGCTATTTCACTTAAACTAAAATCTGGAGCATGTTTTCTAAGTTTATGAATTCGTTTTGCGACTTTTAATGAATTTAGTTTTGGTATTTGATATTGTGTTTCAGTCGAGTGGCGTTTGAACGTCAACGACTAGGTTTACTGATCGTGTTTTGCATGTGAGGCTATAGATTTTGACCTATGAGCGAAACGTGTGCCGTTTTGGGTTCCGAATTGATTTTAATACGCATTTGCGATGTGTTATGCTATGTTGGTACCCCATGAGGATTTAGAGACGATGAAGAAGATGATAGCGGTATCTACATCGACAAGCAGGAGCAGAGTGAGTAGATATATATCTACGGGGGAAGCCGGGTGGATGGCGTATAGCACCCCCGCAGTTTCGTAATATTGAACGCGAATGCATTATGAATATATTTATATAGATATATACTTATATAATTTTATATGATGTGACTACTTAGCTAGGAATACTTTAGAGGACTTGATGGATAGTGCCGTTAGTTAGTTTTTAGTCGCGAACCCTAAGTAGTTAGTACACCCATACGCACACACACACACACTGGCATACATTTATTTACCTGTGCGTATATATACACACACACACATAGGTATGGGACTGTGTGTGTGTGTGTGTGTACATAGATGATGAGGATAGTACTTAGGATTGGAGATGAGTCGATAAGATTGGGCTTGAGGCCATGAGATCGGTGATATGACGTGGTTCGTATTATGAGATACGACACGATGCTTAGCGGGTCTTTAGGCATGGTGTTTTCATACACACGCATATATATGGTAGATGGTATTAGTATTGTACTAGACGTAGATCAGTACCCCCAGATCATGATATAGGATAAAGAGGATACCAGATGAATTATGAGATAATGTGATATTGACCCGTACCCAGATTTGGGATGCCGTACGATAGATTTACCATACGAGCTATATTGACGATAGATCCGCACTCTTGACTCGAGAATGTCATATTATATAGGGTATCGTATGGGATACTATTGAGGCGGGATCACCGACTATTATATATATATATATATATATATGTATGTATGTATGTATGTATGTATATATGTATCGACTCAGATTTAGGTGGTTTTTCCTTACCTTTTGATTAGTCTGTTAGTCTAAACCTGTAGTTACCTGTAGACTCGTTTATATTATCGCACATTTATTATTGTTATGCTTATTATTCAGCTCCCGCATATTATTGCTGTTCGCATCGTATCGCATGCTTATATTGTGTTTTCATATGTTAATATTGAAATCATGCTGTCAGGACACCAGCACCATTACCGATGATGCGTATGTTCCACATACACTTACTTGCCGGCTCACACACATTATCATCGGTAATTTCCATATCACGTACACTTAGAGAATATTGCTCATTTGACATCGCTGTTAGCTGGTAATTTCGACATATTAGTACTATGCTAGTTTAGATATCACATTCATTACTGCTGTACTTCATGCATATTTATTATTCATTGTCATGCATTTCTATTTAAGGGCCAGTCCGGATTGCCGGAGCCAAATACTTTTAAATTCATTGTTTATTTATTCTCGAGATTTGGGTTTTCCATGAGATTTATGGATTTGGAGAAACCGCAAAATTTTATAAAACTGATTATCATTTTAAAATGAAAGTTGTGGTTTTCTCATGATATGATTTAAGATATGTCCACCATGAGTTTTCTCGGCACTTAAGCGATATCATACACCCAATTCGAGGAGGAGTAGGAACTGTCTGTGGGTGCATGGTGGACCCGGTGCGGTACCCCAGGGCAAGAAGATCACAGTTGATCGGCGTTGAGCCTGTGACAAGGGAGCATTGCTGACTGGTGATTGTATTGTGACTCGTCGGATATCTGGATGATACCGATCGGAGTTGGGCCAGTCCGGATAGCCAGAGCCCAGGGGACAGTCCGGATAGCCGGAGCCCCAGATATCGATATTGAGGTATTGAGATATTATGATATGGGCTAGTCCGGATAGCCGGAGCCTTAGATATTGAGATATTGGGATTTATGTTTTGTGTCAATGCTAGACACTGAATTATGTTGATTCCATTGATGATACCTCGTTTTATATAAACAGAAATCTCATTAAAACAAGAAAACAGTTTTCTTCATTTACATGTATTATGTTTTCATTACATTACATTCATACCTCATACATATAATATATTGCTACCTGAGGCACTGACACGAGCATATGGGATTACACTTATGTATAGCTGTTTACCCTTGCCACCTTTTCATGCTTCAGATTTTATCATTTTGAGCTTATATATTATTGATCGTTTTGACCTAGGATTGAGTCATACATACGATTTCTGCTCGGTGATATTTTCTACTCACGAGTTGGCAACTCACCCCTGTTATGCTACAGTTTCTTACAGGTTTTGCCGTACAGGTTTCGTTACGGCTTTGCTGGCACCCTGCTTCCATTCCGGTGATTTGCTTTGGTAGGTAGGTTCACTTGTATCGTGACCACCATTGTACTTTATTTTATTCATTGTATCTAGTAAACTCCATCAACCAAACATGTATATTTATTCAGACTAAAGACCAGTTGTATCATTATTTCGACCTTAGAGTCGCGCGTTGTATTATTATGGATTTTCTTGTTGATTTGAGTTTCCTTTGAGTTTTGATCCTCGCCCTCGGTATTGTATATTATATTGCTTGCGTGGTTGTGGCCATCGATTGACGAAGAGCTAGCTCCCGCTTAGGGATGCCTTTTATCATACATGCATATATTATTCATGTTGTACCCTGTTCGGGGCCTGTATTTACAAAGGAAACACTGCCGAAATTTTCAGAAAAGACTTGATGTTTTAAAAACGCATAATTCGGCTTATTTTATTAAAACCACTTTCTTTAAAACGAGTTTTTCATCATTTATTATTTAAAATGGTTTTAGATTTCTGGGCTTTTAGTTTACTTGAATTAGATGTGGTCATATAGACTTCATATGATTCAAGTGCCAGTCACGTGCTATTTCGGGTCGTGACAAAATTGGTATCAAAGCGCTAGGTTAACCTTGATTCGAGTCTATGTTTGAATATGCGGAGCCTAGGGCGTTTGTATATATATACGGAATCTAGGATTGACCTTACGGAACTTAGACTTAGTCGAGGGGGTATTAGACCCGAACTTTCATCGCGTAGGTTGACCTTGGTTGATGGAGTAGGTTACTTAAGGAGAGTGACGTACCGTGTGTATGTTCCGTGGCATACTTACGATACGCTATTCCGCTTAAGAAGCCTTAGGATATACATTTCCTTGCACAGCATTATATTCATTCATGATCTATCCTCATCGATATCGGTTTATGGTTTTGCTGCCATGATTACACGGGCAGAGAGAGCTACGGCTAGAGTTGCGGTCAGCACGAGCTCATCACGGACGAGGACTGACCAGGGCATGATTCCAGGGACATACGATTTGCTTATAAGCATCGTTTTATTATGTTTTCATGCCAGGAGCGTTTGATTGATCGCTTTTACGAGATTACTCGGACGTGCAGATCAGCACCAGAGGATTGAGCCACTGATAGAGGCCAGCCAGAATGTGATGACCAATTATGTATCGCTTATTCATGATGACTGAGGAATTATTCAGCGTGCGGACGAATGAGCCAATTGTTGCTGTGAACGAAGAGATATCGCCCCAGATGTTGGAGCTATTGTTGTACAAGTTGTACTTAGAGATATGATGGAAGGTCGCTAGTCACCCGAGGATGAATGACTAGGACATGTGGTTCGTTCGCTTACCCCAATGCGAGATCATCAGATTGATTGATTCCAGCTTGAGAAGTCTTCACACAGATACGTTGGGAGTCGATAGAGACGATCGAATGTCAGAAACCCATTTTCCAAGTTTAAGGTATTTGGAGAAAACATGCAAGTGATTCTACGGACCCTCTAGAAGAATGAAAACCTAACTCGACATAATGACGATGAGAACGCTTTTAAACCTTAGGGTTTCCGGCAGTTCACCGATGCCATTAATGAGGCTTGGGTTTGCCCTTCTACGGTTGGTCCATAGGTGATGTGGCATGTACTCGATGTTATTAAACTGTACCCAAGATGTTGAACTCTTGGGGGATTATGAGGTTTTGACGAATCGATCGAATGGTTCAACATCTTCGGATATCATGTGATGGGATGTATTGTTAGGGAGACTCCAGATACAAGTATAGCCGTTGGAGCGCAGTCCATGCAGTCACGAAGAGACGAGTCCGAAACAGTCGACATTAGAGAAAACTGGAGTAAGAGGTTCGTACGAGATCTTGATGAGATGATGTTCCACTCCGCCAACATCAGAGATATGATACGCATGCAGAGACGTTGTACATGGATATATCTTCCAGGAGGAGTCGTGATGAATATGCAGCCGTTCCGAAATAGGAATTAGATTTAGTAATAGATAATGGCTTTCGGGCAGTTCAGCAGGAATAAGATTAAGCAGAGACTTCGACAGAACCTTTCTAGGATACTATACAACGAGACTTGGACCCAGGATCGGTCATATTACGCACACCCAGCAGGCCAGAGTTCGGCACTGTCGACGAGACATGTTATGAGTGACAACGACAGTTGGCCAGAGATTCTCAGAGGATGTGCTTGAGCGGGACTATTCTGCCATACTTGATTTCGGTATTTGGGTGATCTATTCGCATGATTGAGTTTTGATGACTGAGTTTCATGATATTTTTTTTCTTGCACCATGGTTGCACCTACCGGGTATTTATATTTTGTGCAAAGTGATTACACTTGAGATATGCTTTATACACCGTTGTATTGACTTATGATTTGTGCACGGTTATTGCACATGATATCGTTTTGTGCCTAGGCTGCACATGTTTATGATTTCATGAATTTCATACAGTTGGGTTGATTTTGTGCATATGGTACGCACACGATTTGGTTTTCGCACTCGGTATAGTTCGCATATGCTTGCAGTGCATTGATACGTATTTTGTGCACCACAGTTGCACCTGACTTTGTTTTGATGTCATTCGAGACATTGATTTTGATTTCATGCCTAGGGCATGCATATGATTTGACTTATGCTTTCGGCATAGTTTTCATACACTTTTAGCATTTGATACGTATTTTTTGCACGCTGTTGCACATGATTGTAAGATTATATACCACGGTATACCTGATTTGGATTTGGATGGAAATGTGTTGTATACCGTCGATTTCGATTGTGATACTCGATATTGTTTTGTGCACCTTGTGCACCTGATTGGATTCTTGCCTATATTTGACGCGCTTGGATTGGATTTTGTGTTAGTTATATGTATGCCCTAGAGGCCATTACTATACATAGGATGTATATTGTAGTGGATGCTGGGACATATATAGGGAGGACTTTCTTGCTCGACATGATAGTATGCTATCTGGTTGCTCTTTACCTTAACGTGTATACTGATTGTCTCTCTGTTACATGTTGGTAAAGCCCTTAGGATCTGTACTTGACTACCTGGACTATGATGCGGATCATACTAGTGGGGACATGGTAGTCTATAAGTACATCCTTCAAAGTCCCTAGTCGTGGGTGTATCGAGACGGGGCATCGATATACCAGAGTAGACTAGCGTGTACCTTCTCGACCCATACAGATGGGCGATGGATGATCCCATATCCATCGGTGTTTGACATCAGAGGAGATATACGGGTGCTCAGTAGAGACTGGGTACACTGGACGGACTCGCCGAGAACTCCCAGATGGTATTATACCTCACGTCAGATGGCAGTTCTCTGGTGACACTGGTACAGAGTAGTCTGTTGACCCGAGATCGTCATAGAGTCTTGTGTGGTTCCCACTGTGCTTTGATTTCCATCTTACCACGTCCAAGAGGGCGTGCAAAACGGTGGTTTTTGGGTACAGTCCCGAGTCACATGGAGGCAATGAGCGATAGGAGGGGATTCGTCTCTCCCGGTATATGGGGGTTGATGTTGCGCTGTGTTCGATTGGCTATAACAGGAAATCCCTGGCCAGGGTTGCTGAGATTTACTGGTAAGTGTTACCAGTAGTTTCTCGAACAGTTATAGACCTCATATCGACACGACTTATTGAGCTACTGGGGTCTGACGTTTACCACCCCTAGGCGAGATATGCGACATATCAGACGATCAGACCGGACTGTACGGTAGTGTTACTGGTCGGATTCACTGGAGTGTGAGCGGGCTTGCTCGTCGATCTTCAGATCGCTCAATACCCGGGTGGCCGTTACGTTTAGCAGACCGCTTGCGGCTTGTGGATATTTGATATGATCATCATCCGCTGCCGGCGTATTGACGAGTCTTTAGAGTCCTACACAGAGGTTTCCTGGCTCAAGCGAAACGAAATAGGAGCGCATATGAGATATGTGCGGGACCAAGAATAATGCGTGTATGTGATACCGTATTCTATTCTCGCGATATATATATCGAATGGTTGTATGCGATATAACCTAGTTATCGATTCAAGCGTTGATTCGATAAGCCGATATATTAGATACCAGTCGGTTATGTGCGCATGACCGGATCATTGAATCAAGTGTTGATTTAATGATTTAATGTATAATTATATATTTGATATATTACTTTACATTAACTAGTATCGGTTCACTTTAGACGGATTTTCTCACTTGGTTCGTGCGCATTGCATATGCGATATGTTTTTGTGCACTTGATTGTATCATGTTTGATGATGCAAGTCAAGCTAGGGTTCAAGTGTAAAGATTAAACCTTGGTTAATGAAATGGTTAGGGTTTATTATTCATTATTCATTTATCTTATTTAATTATCTTTTTATTTTTGATAAATGAATAAAAGAAAAGAGAAAAGAATGGTTGCTAGATTTGGAGTTTAGTTGAAACTTCATAAAGATTTGATAAAGTCAACCATACTTATCTCAACCTTAACCCTAACCATTCTCACTAACCATGATTCATTCTCTACACTTGACCATGGTTAGAATTATGATAAGAATTCATTTTCTTTTCATTTTCTATTAACTTATGATAATATCTTTCTTCTTCTTCTTCATTCTTCAAGTGAAGAAAAGAAAAGTCCATCAATGGTGATTGTTGGATATGAGTGAGAAATCCAATTCTAAAGTTAACCCAATTCCTATTTCTTCATCCTCTACCTCTTGCCAAGTAGTAGAGTGTGTTTCCTTCACAAGATTTTAGGGTTTGGTGAAGGTGGAGCTTGATTCATCGATGCCTCGACGTAGATCATCTTCGGCATGGACATCGACGACCTAGCTTGCCCATTCTCCGACGAAGTCGACTCTAGAGCCCGGATTTGATTTGGACAGCGGAGATGACCTCGTTGCGGAGCCGTGGAGGTGGATATCCGGATCTACAAAGGTTGTAATTTCCGTATCTCTTTAGTTAACTGTTAACTAGTTCTTGTTCGCCTAGATATCTAGCAAACGATCCGTACTTTAGGGTTTGTAGGCACCATAATTTTTGAAATTGCCATGGTTGATGGCTTGGAAGACCTCACTAGTGTGCCTAGGAACCCTGCAGTGGTATCAGAGCCTAGCTAGAGCCTTAGGCGATCCCCGGACGGAATTAGAAACCCGATCGAACCAAAATCCCATTGCAAAATTGCTCTCTGTACTTTTTTCAAAACTGTTGATTTTTGGCAATTAAAAATATCTAGAAAAACAAGCAGGCTTTTTTAAGAATTACTGTGAAATTTGGTACCCTAATTCCACAAAAGCGCGGCGGAAGCGCCGCACAAAGGGGGTTTGCGCGGCGGAAGGGCCGCCAATAAGAAGCCGACACGTGTCAAATTTCACAGTAACTCGTAAAATTCAATGCTCATTTTCCTGGAATATTTAAACTGAACTCAAGAGTTGAGTTGTTCTGAGTTGTTTTGGGAATCATTGTTTCGATCGGAAAGTCTAATTCTGTCCATGTGTTTTCCGGATAAATTTTAGAATATGTTAAAAAGTTCGACCGGATATAAATACCCGATTTTTCCCCTGTCGGGAAATTTCCAAGTGTTGGATTTTTCCGTAGTTTAACGACGTTCTAAGTAGTGCAAGTAACGCGATGGACCCTCTAGAAGACACAAACCTTAACTCGATTATGTGACCGTCTTGAACTGCCCTTTGAACCTTCGGGTTTGGGGCAGTACGGCGTGCCACATGTGAGGCGTTGGCTTGACCCTTCTACGGCTGGACCGTTGGTACTGAGGCACGAACGGAATGTTGTTATACTTGTTTCATGTGTTGATCAGTATCGGGAAAACTTGGGTGTTCGATTGTTCGATCGAAAAGTTTAACATTTTCTGTTTATCTGGAATGGGATACAATAATTGGAATTCACAATAAGTTATGAGATAACTGAATGAATGTTATAAACGTAGCAATTTAGTCTCACTTGATCGGTTGCCACGGATTTTTGATGTGATCAAAAGTCCGTCGCAATCACGTAGCGTACGCGGATATTCGCCGGTAAACTTAATAGACAGCCTCACTCCATAGCCCCGACCAAGTGACTGTAGGAGAACCCCGTCGCCGAAAGCATCCCTCCGGGTGCTCGCGGTAGTGGTGTTCCGTCTTGGTGCACTTCGTCGACGGTATTGGGGGTGCGGCCGTCTACTGAAGTTTGCGACGAGCATTCGATCAGTGTGTCGGGAATCTTGTTGAATTACCCGACTTGATATTGAAAAGTGTTTTCGATAATGAGACTAAAATGCGGGGTTTATAATTATTAGGCATGCGATGTCTAAGTAATTCATTTGGTCAGGCATGCGATGTCTGAGGTGGTTGCGGATTCCAACTGTTGTAGTTTTACACTTTCTTTTCTGTGACCGTAAGTGTAATATGTGATATCGCCGGTTTCGTTGCTATATGTCAACGACAATTGGGATGCGCATATTTACTTACGTTGATGACATGTGATGTTATGTGTTGCTGGATATGTTATATTGGATCGTCGTGTTTGAATAGCCGGGGGTTTTTATGTGAGATGAGTGTTTTTCTTTTTCATTCATGTAAAAACTTGTATGTAATATTCTTTTATTGGGGCGCTTCCAGGTTGCGGGAGTTGTCACCTGTTGTATATTATTTACTTTTCCGCACTAGGATAGACCCAAGGAGGAGGGCACAAGTAACCGGGTTCTGGAGTCCAGTGGGAGACCAACTCGAGGAGTCGAGTCCGGGTCTCCTAACTCCAGAATTGGTAGGGTTGCTTGCCGCTCTCGTAGGGGTCTAGGGGTGTGGGTTTGGCTATTCATAACGACCGTGGAATCCGTGTTTTATACTGGCTCGTATTGAAAACACGGACGTCCTAGTATATCCAATATTTCATATATTTCTTCTGCTGCGATATCTGTGATGAGATCATGTGATGTTTCTGTGATGGATATAGTATATAGTATATATGATATATTATATAGACGTTACTTATGTTTTACACCCGCGCTAGCCCTGCCCTGCTCTGCCGTTAGTTACCTAACCTAACGGTGCACGAGGGGACATCGAGGCGAATGCGGATGGCATAAGTGTACGTCATATCTATCTGTGATGTTTAGGTACTTAAATGATGGGACTTCATTAATATGATTAATGAATTAAAAGAAACCTAAGATGTTGTAGAATCGAATTTCAAAATAAAACAGGTAGCTACAGTTCTTGCTTTGCACAGCGGTACATGTGATATATCCTGCACCTTATTCGATGAGGAAAGGACCGAGATCCCTTCACCGGGAGTGACTCCTTTAGCAATAACTGGCAGATGCTACACACTCGGTTTGTCTTTTGATTGCTTTTAAGTGTTTTTGCTTTGCACAGTGATATATATGATATATCCCGCACCTCATTCGACGAGGAAAGGACCGACGATCCCTTCACCGGGAGTGACTCCTTTAGCAAAACTAGAAAAGCCTCAAAAACACTCCATTTCAAAATCATTTGATTCTACAACGATATCAAGTTCATTACGCAATAGGTTTTCAGAAAAACCTGTCGTAGCCCTCCGTCATTTCAGATAAGTAGTAGTTAGTATTCGTGCTACGTTTGTTGGCCTGCGTCAAGGCGTAGTGTGCGGTAGCTAACTGGTGCTTATCTGCATAAGCATATGATGTGATTGGATTAGGGTAGTCGTGCGACTTTGTTGGCCTGCGTCAAGGGTCGTGCGGGTGGGTTTAATTCAATCAGGAAATGACGGGTTGAACTTGACTAGCGGACTATGGTTTGTTGGCCTGCGTCAAGGTCATAGGACGCTAGGGGCAAAATATTATCGGGAATTTCAAGTGTTGAGATTTGCAATGTGATTGCATACCTTCTATGAGATAGTTGGATCCCGATACCCGCTGCGAGTAAGTGTTACTCCTGGGAGAGTTTTATACATTACAATTAGCCGATCAAGTAGGTGTCTAGAAAGGTGTTAACGAGGTTACGCCTCTGGGAAAACGAGGTTTACATTAATTAGGTTCGTGCGAAAGCACGGGGGACCTCCCTCAAAGTACCGACACTGGCCTGGCTGAAAGATTGGCGAACTTGTAGTGTGTAATTAATCCTGGCTAGTCTTTCCTTTTAGGGTTTGAAGGAAGATTTGATAAAAAGCAGTGGGAGCCATCCTGATTAGATAAAATAATAACCAATCTATTCTTGACAGAGCGCACGCTGAGTGTTTTCTTCTCTCTCTCTCCTGGTAGCGACCATATCACGCCTTAATCAAGATAATAATACGGATTATTGACCGAACCCGCTTGTTATACTGAGCTGGGGAACGTTGGTCCCGCTCCAACTTATAATTGTTATAAGACAGAGCAGGAAATTGGGGAATACCAGATTTCCCGTGCCGCCCAAACGAAGAGAGTGCATGCTGATGCATCATCTTCGGGTTTGTTCATTATACAGAACTGTTTCTCAGTATCCTTTACGTCCTGGGTATATGATACCGGATCAGGATCCCAGATATGTAAACTGTTACATAGGGCTACAGAAAGGTAGAGAACTGAGAACGGGTGATAAGTTTCATGAGGCAGAAAACGGGGCAAATGTTGCATCCAAGTCTGTCGGTCACTGTCACCCTGTATTACCTGAATACATTGATTCTGAACGAATGTTGTTAGATACCGAACCTGATATACCAAATCATATCACTCTCTTTGTAAGAAAAGAAAGGATATAATTTTGTATTGTTGGATAATGTTTTGAACATTTCCTATATCAAAAGTTGATCGGTTCAGGCACGTTGTCTA
Organism: Agapanthus africanus; assembly: GCA_030015575.1. Lineage (NCBI taxonomy): Eukaryota > Viridiplantae > Streptophyta > Magnoliopsida > Asparagales > Amaryllidaceae > Agapanthus > Agapanthus africanus. The sequence continues at coordinate 128,186,513 of CM057343.1, forward strand.
AAAGCATTGATGTTCTAAATCAAACTACAGTTCTTAGTATACAGAACACACACAAGAGGAAGAGTTCAGAAATGAACGGATTCTTCTTGAGGTATTGTAGACTAGGTCAGATCAATGTGACCCAACTAGCTAGAGTTACATATAGATGCATATTTAAATCAGTTTGAATTTACATCTTGTGAAACTCGCCAGTCATGTCACAAAGATAAGATGACCACAGCTCTGTTTATTGGAAACAGAGAAAGAGTTAGTAAACTCTTGGGATGTTACATGTTGATGTATGAAGGTCCCCTGTCTACAAATACCAAGACTGGTTCTTTATACTTCATTACGTTCTCTGATAATCTCTCAAGATTCCGTCATATGTTCCTGCTGAAACATGAGTCCGAACCTTATAAGATATTCACAGAATATAAGTAAGAAGTAGAGAACCAAAATACGGGTATAAGTATTATGTCCTATGATGAGATCAAGGAGGAGAATACTTGAGCACGGAAATACTGGACTATTCTAAAGGAGAATGAGATTCTCTCTCAGCATTACTCCTCCGTATACACCATAGCACGATGGTATATCGGGGCGGAGCAGATACACCCTATTTGATATGGTGTGCTCTATGATGAGTACTACTGAGTTACCTTTTTCCTTCTGGGAGTTATGCACTTATGAAGTTGCATACCTATTGAATAGGGTTCGAATCAAATCAGTTGCCTACCACTCCATATGAGATATGGAAAGGGAAGAGCCCATGTCTTAAGCCAGTTAAGATTTGGAGTTGCCCGGCCTATGTCTAAAAACAAAATCCGGACAAGCTCGAGGCAAGGACTGTAATGTAGAACTGGAAAGGTTCCAGCTATACAAAATACAGCAGATGATTTGATAAAACCAAAGAATTCAATAGTTACCAACGAACCTCAGCCTCTCCGCCGATCTAGTAGGGTTCCTCACACACCTGAGAGATACTTCTGTTTCTCTATGACAGTGGGAGCGAGGATTGCATCATGAGATGATGACCCAACTAGTTTCGAGCTGGCCATCAGGAGTAAGACTCTGTAAGAATGGCTGGATGTTTAGCGATCTGAGATGGAATCCTTATACGCCAACAAAGTATGGACTTTGGTTGCTATATCTGAAGGGTTAAATCCCCATCAGGAGCAAGTATATCTTGAGAAGACTACTTGGTGTAGATGGAAAAGTTGAGACTTTCAAAGCTAGACTCGTTAGAGGTTTTCGTCATTGACCAGGCATGGATAATGATGAAACCTTTTCAAGTAGCTATGCTTAAGTCCATCCAGATCCTACTTGTCACGGCTACATACCATGACTGCGATATCTGGTGGTTGGGTGTCTTGACTGCTTTTCTAAATAATGATTTAGAAGAGTGCGTCTGTAAGTACACAGCCAGAGGGCTTCGTAGACAGTGGGAGCAGCGGAAACGTGTGCAAGATGCTTTATAGGATAAAGCAGGCATCGCGGAGTTGGAACGTCTGTTTTGATGAAGTAGTCAAAGAGTTTGACATCATCAAAATGGTAGATGAACCTTGTATAAACAAAAAGGTAGTAGGGAGTATGGTGATGATCCTCGTAGAGTACGTGGATGACATACTCTTGATAAGAAAAGAGTTTCTTATGCTACGCTCGATCAATCTCCGCTTATCACAATGATTCTCCACATAGGATTAAAGTGATACCTACTAAATCCTGGATTTTGGATCTATGAGATAGATCTAAATGGATGTTAGGATACTCACTAATTGTAGTGAGACGGTATCAACCGATCCTGAGGAGAATCACTGGAATGGTTCCAGGGTGATAAAGACGACTGAGTGTCAGTCACAGGCATTGTCTTTACCCTCAGTAAAGGGACGGTATGTTGGAAGAGTTCCAAGCTAGATACCGTGGCATACTAGACGATAAAGGCAGGATACATCGCTACTTAAGATGCTACCAAAGAGGCTGTTTGGGTGTATATAGGTTCATGAGATGAACTATGTTCCTCCCATTGTGTGACAATGGAGTTGTGGCTTATGCCAAGGAACGCCGGTCCCATCAGTGATCCAGACTTATTCTAAGGCAGCATCGCCTGATCATGGAGATGGTTGATCTCCAGGGTGATCGAGGTTAGGAGAGTAGACTCAAAGGACAACACAGCGGATCCACTCATAAAGGCCTGTTCCCAGAGAGAGACTTTTATGGGATGGTTGAGTATGAGATACTTCAAACCACTGCTACAGATGGCCCTAGTGCAAGTGGGAGATTGTTAGTTATATGTATGCCCTAGAGGCCATTACTATACATAGGATGTATATTGTAGTGGATGCTGGGACATATATAGGGAGGACTTTCTTGCTCGACATGATAGTATGCTATCTGGTTGCTCTTTACCTTAACGTGTATACTGATTGTCTCTCTGTTACATGTTGGTAAAGCCCTTAGGATCTGTACTTGACTACCTGGACTATGATGCGGATCATACTAGTGGGGACATGGTAGTCTATAAGTACATCCTTCAAAGTCCCTAGTCGTGGGTGTATCGAGACGGGGCATCGATATACCAGAGTAGACTAGCGTGTACCTTCTCGACCCATACAGATGGGCGATGGATGATCCCATATCCATCGGTGTTTGACATCAGAGGAGATATACGGGTGCTCAGTAGAGACTGGGTACACTGGACGGACTCGCCGAGAACTCCCAGATGGTATTATACCTCACGTCAGATGGCAGTTCTCTGGTGACACTGGTACAGAGTAGTCTGTTGACCCGAGATCGTCATAGAGTCTTGTGTGGTTCCCACTGTGCTTTGATTTCCATCTTACCACGTCCAAGAGGGCGTGCAAAACGGTGGTTTTTGGGTACAGTCCCGAGTCACATGGAGGCAATGAGCGATAGGAGGGGATTCGTCTCTCCCGGTATATGGGGGTTGATGTTGCGCTGTGTTCGATTGGCTATAACAGGAAATCCCTGGCCAGGGTTGCTGAGATTTACTGGTAAGTGTTACCAGTAGTTTCTCGAACAGTTATAGACCTCATATCGACACGACTTATTGAGCTACTGGGGTCTGACGTTTACCACCCCTAGGCGAGATATGCGACATATCAGACGATCAGACCGGACTGTACGGTAGTGTTACTGGTCGGATTCACTGGAGTGTGAGCGGGCTTGCTCGTCGATCTTCAGATCGCTCAATACCCGGGTGGCCGTTACGTTTAGCAGACCGCTTGCGGCTTGTGGATGTTTGATATGATCATCATCCGCTGCCGGCGTATTGACGAGTCTTTAGAGTCCTACACAGAGGTTTCCTGGCTCAAGCGAAACGAAATAGGAGCGCATATGAGATATGTGCGGGACCAAGAATAATGCGTGTATGTGATACCGTATTCTATTCTCGCGATATATATATCGAATGGTTGTATGCGATATAACCTAGTTATCGATTCAAGCGTTGATTCGATAAGCCGATATATTAGATACCAGTCGGTTATGTGCGCATGACCGGATCATTGAATCAAGTGTTGATTTAATGATTTAATGTATAATTATATATTTGATATATTACTTTACATTAACTAGTATCGGTTCACTTTAGACGGATTTTCTCACTTGGTTCGTGCGCATTGCATATGCGATATGTTTTTGTGCACTTGATTGTATCATGTTTGATGATGCAAGTCAAGCTAGGGTTCAAGTGTAAAGATTAAACCTTGGTTAATGAAATGGTTAGGGTTTATTATTCATTATTCATTTATCTTATTTAATTATCTTTTTATTTTTGATAAATGAATAAAAGAAAAGAGAAAAGAATGGTTGCTAGATTTGGAGTTTAGTTGAAACTTCATAAAGATTTGATAAAGTCAACCATACTTATCTCAACCTTAACCCTAACCATTCTCACTAACCATGATTCATTCTCTACACTTGACCATGGTTAGAATTATGATAAGAATTCATTTTCTTTTCATTTTCTATTAACTTATGATAATATCTTTCTTCTTCTTCTTCATTCTTCAAGTGAAGAAAAGAAAAGTCCATCAATGGTGATTGTTGGATATGAGTGAGAAATCCAATTCTAAAGTTAACCCAATTCCTATTTCTTCATCCTCTACCTCTTGCCAAGTAGTAGAGTGTGTTTCCTTCACAAGATTTTAGGGTTTGGTGAAGGTGGAGCTTGATTCATCGATGCCTCGACGTAGATCATCTTCGGCATGGACATCGACGACCTAGCTTGCCCATTCTCCGACGAAGTCGACTCTAGAGCCCGGATTTGATTTGGACAGCGGAGATGACCTCGTTGCGGAGCCGTGGAGGTGGATATCCGGATCTACAAAGGTTGTAATTTCCGTATCTCTTTAGTTAACTGTTAACTAGTTCTTGTTCGCCTAGATATCTAGCAAACGATCCGTACTTTAGGGTTTGTAGGCACCATAATTTTTGAAATTGCCATGGTTGATGGCTTGGAAGACCTCACTAGTGTGCCTAGGAACCCTGCATTTTGCGCATGCTCGGCACTTGATATTGGATTTCGCGATTTCGTGCATGTAGGATGCACATGAATTAGATTTTATTCGTGCATTATAGCTGCACCTGATTTGGATTTTCGCGCATGTTGGGCGCATGATATGAGATGCGATTTTTGTGCACACCAGATGCACTAAATCGAGATTTTTCGTGCATATCAGATGCACCTGATATTGCTGTCAGGGGCACCCGTTGCCTTTGACAGGTGTTTCGTGCACACCCGTTACACTTAGATGTTGTTTCTATGCACATGTATGGCACATTTATTTGATTTTGATTTCCGTGCGCACCAGACGCACGTGGCATTCTTACACACATTTTGTTAGTTATGTATATGCCCTAGAGGCCATTGTTGTACATATGATGTATATTATAATGGATGCTTGGATATATATAGAGATGACTTTCTTGCTCTTCATGATAGTATGCTATTTGGTTTCACTTTATCTTAACATGTTGACTTGTATTGGTTTACTGTTTTACTCTCACATGTTGATAAAGCCCTTAGGATCTGTACTCGACTACTGGGACTATGATGAGATCATACTAGTGGGGCCGCGGTAGTTGATGAGTACATCCTATAACTGTTCCTAGTCGAAGGTATATCGAGACAGGGCATCGATACACCAGAGTAGACTAGCGTATACGCATCTTGACCTATATGATGGGTGATGGATGATCCCATATCCATCGGTGTTTGACATCAGAGATGGTGTACGGGTGCTCAGTGGAGACTGGGTACACTGTACGGACTCGCCGAGAACTCCCAGATGGTGATATACCACACGTCAGATGGCAGTTCTCCGGTGACACTGGTACAGGGTAGTCTGTAGACCCGAGATCGTCATAGAGTCTTGTGTGATTCCCACTGTGCTTTGATTTCCACCTTACCACGTCCAAGAGGACGTGCAAAACGGTGGCTTTTGGGTACAGTCCCGAATCACATGGAGGCAATGAGCGATAGGAGGGGATTCGTCTCTCCCGGTATAGGGAGTTGATGTTGTGCTGTGTTCGATTGGCTATAACTGGAAGTCCCTGGCCAGGGCTGATATAGAGATTTACTGGTAAGTGTTACTAGTAGTTTCTCGACCCGTTATGAGCCACACATCGACACGACTTATCGGATACTGGGGTCTGACGTATACCACCCCTAGACTTGATATACGACATATCAGACGAACAGACCGGACTGTACGGGAGTGTTACTGATTGGATTCACAGGAGAACGCACAGGCTAGCTTGTTGGTCTTCTGATCGCTCAATACCTGGGTGGCTATTACGTTTAGCTGACCGCTTGCAGCTTGTGGGTGTTTGATATGATCATCACCTGCTACCGGCGTATTGACGATTCTTTAGAGTCCTACACAGAGGTTTCTTGGCTCAGGCGAAACGGAGTAGAGGCACATATGTGATATGTACAGGACCGAGAATAATGCGATATGGGATACCGTATTATATTCTCGCGATATTTAGATATGAACCGGGTCATCGGATCAAGTGTTGATTCGATGAATCGGTACATGATATATTAGTCGGTAATATTCGATATAGCCGGATCGTCGGATCAAGTGTTGATTCGATGATTTAATGTATAATAATATATATGATATATTGTATTACATTATCTAATATTGGCTCGCTTTATTATTTCATTTTCTCACTGGATGATACATTGATATATATGCGATATATGTTAATTGTATTATTTTCTTTTGTTGCAAATATATAATATATATGTGATATATATTATTGTGACATGATATGATTAATTGTTAAACATGTTTAAGGATGATTAATTGAGGTTAGGGTTTGATTAGGGTTAGATGCTTTATGCACCTTCTAGAAGCATTTTCTTTTGTCATTCTTAAGATATTTTTGGATGACACATTTTTAACCCAACCAAATTCTAACTCTAGTTTATTCTCTACACAATCTTATCCACTCATCCTTGACCATGGTTAATATATCAATCATATAGCTTTGTTTTCTATTCATCACAAAAGAATTAATCTTTTTATCATTTCCATTATCATCTTCTTCTCTCTTGAAAAAAGCTTACTAGAAATTCTTTAAGTGATGAATAAATATGAGAAAATGATTTAAAAAGAAAGCAAAAATACTACTCTCTCATCCTCATCTCATCTAGCCCATGAGATTAGTGTGTTCATCTCTTTAGAGTGAGAAAGCTTGAGTCTTTGCAACTTCGACGTAGATCATCGGAGATTTGGAACACTTCAAGCTAGCATGGATCGTTCGAGTCGTGGAGCCTCTCATGAGTCCGGGAGATCGTGGATCGCCGCAAAGGGACTTCTACTCGGAGCTTGTGAAGCGAAGGAGCGGACTACAAAGGTTGTAATCCTTCACACTTAGATAAAAGTTATCATCTTGGATGTTAAACCCTAATAATCTAGCAAAGATCCCGGCTTTGGGTTGTTCGGCACATCTAAATTTTTATCCGGGCATGTTTGATGCCTTACGAACCTTCACAAGAGTGCCTAGGAACCTTTCAGTGGTATCAGAGCCTAGCTAGAGTATTAGGCGATGTGTTTACGAAGTTAAAACTCCGATCGAACCCGAACCGACAAAATATACCCCCTCTCTGGAAATTTTTTAAAATTTGGGATTTTTCTGAATTAAAAATACGTAAAAAAATCAGCAGGGAATTCTAAGAATTACCATAAAACCCGAGCCCACAATTCGTCTAAACGGCGGCGGAACCGCGGCGCAAGCATGCTTGCGCGGCGGTTCCGCGGCGGAATCATGGAGTTGTGACACGTGTTTTTCATGGTAATAACCGTAGGTGCTTGTTGATGCTTCTGGGTATTTTTAATCTGTTTCAAGTGTTGAAAATTCTGGGGTTTGTTTTGTAATAGTAGACTCGATCGGAAATTTTAAATTCGTATTTCTTTCCGGATATTTAGAAACTGTTAAACTAGTTGAACGGATATCATTAACCCACTTTTTCCCGGCACGTAAAACTTTCAAGTGTTGAATTTTTATCGGGTTTAAATCTTTCGGAAAAATTGTATAAGTTAAGCGGTGGACCCTCTAGAAGACAACAAACCTTAACTCGATTATGTGACCGTCTTGAACTGCCTTTTGAACCTTCGGGTTTGGGGCAGTACGGCGTGCCACATGTGAGGCGTTGGCTTGACCCTTCTACGGCTGGATCACTGGTACTGTGACATATTCTGGGATTATTTGAACTCCGCTCAAGAGTTGAGCACTTTGGGAATTTTTGGGTATTTGATTATCTGTTCGGAAAGTTTAATACTGTCTATTTATCTGGAATGTGATACAATATGTGGAATTCATAGAGTTAGGCATGAAATGCGAAGTATGTGATATTTCGGATTTACGATGTCTAAAGTGATTGTGGATTCCAAATGTTGTAGTTTTACACTTTCTTTTCTGTGACCGTAAGTGTAATATGTGATATCGCCGGTTTCGTTGCTATATGTCAACGGCAATTGGGATGCGCATATTTACTTACGTTGATGATATGAGATATTATGTGTTGCTGTGATATGTTATATTGGATCGTCGCGTTCTGAATAGCCGGGGGTTTTATGTGAGATGAGGGTTTTTATTTTCATTCATGTAAAATTCATTTGTAATGTAATATTCTTTTTTTGGGGGCACTTCCAGGTTGCGGATGATGTCACCGTTGTATATTATTTACTTTTCCGCATTAGGTAGACCCAAGGAGGGGAGCACAAGTAACCGGGTTCTAGGGTCCAGTGGGAGGCCATCTCGAGGTGTCGAGACCGGGTCTCCTAACCCTAGAATTGGCAGTGTTACTTGCCACTCTCGTAGGGGTCTTGGGATGTGGGTTTGGCTATTCGTCGCGACCGTGGAATCCGTGTTTTATACAGGCTCGTATTGAAAACACGGACGTCCTAGTATATCCAATATTTCATATATGTTTTTCTGCTGCAATGTTCTGTGATGAGATCATATTACTGCCTGAGACGAATGCTTATACTATATATATATGCTGATATATAAATATTACTGCTTTCGTTTCTTCTGTAATGCTTAGGAAGCATAAGCTGATGGGATATTTATTAATGAGATTAATAAAAAGAAAAGAAACCTAAAGATGTTGTAGAATCAAAACTTTATAAAAAGGGTAGCTACATTTTTGCTTTGCACAGTGATATATATGATATATCCTGCACCTTATTCGATGGGGAAAGAGCCGACGATCCCTTCACCGGAAGTGACCTCTTTAGCGAAAGTGGCAGATGCTACAAAACGCGGTTTGTCTTTTGATTGCTTTTAGAGTTTTGCTTTGCACAGCGGTATATATGATATATCCTGCACCTTATTCGATGAGGAAAGGGCCGACGATCCCTTCACCGGGAGTGACCCCTTTAGCGAAACTAAGAAAAGCCTCAAAAACACTCCTTTTCAAAACTTCACTCGATTCTACGACGATATCAAGTTCATTACGCTCAGGGTTTTCTGAAAAACCTGCGTAGCCCTCCGTCATTTCAGATAGAGACTAGTTAGTATTCGTGCTGCGTTTGTTGACCTTAGCCAAGGCGTGGTGTACGGTAGCTAATTAGTATTTATCTGCTAAAACATGAGATGTGATTGAGTTAGGGTAGTCGTGCGACTTTGTTGACCTTAGCCAAGGGTCGTACGGGTGGGTTTAATTCAATCAGGAAATGACGGGTTGAACTTGACTAGCACTTATGATTTGTTGACCTTAGCCAAGGTCATAAGTTGCTAGGGGTAAAAGAATTATCGGGAATTTCAAGTGTTGAAATTTGCAATGAGATTGCATACCTCCTATAAGATAGTTGGATCCCGATACCCACTGCGAGTAAGTGTTACTCCTGGGAGAGTTTTACACAGGACAATTAGCCGATCAAGTAGGTGTCTAGAAAAGTGTTAACGGGGTTACGCCTCTGGGAAAACGAGGTTTACTTTAATTAGGTCCGTGCGAAAGCACGGGGAACCTCCCTCAAAGTACCGACACTGATCTGGCTGAAAGATTGACGAAATTGTAGGGTGTAATTAATCCTGGCTAATCTTACCTTTTTGGGTTTGAAGGTAGATTTGATAAAAACAGTGGGAGACATCCTGATTAGATAAGATAATAACCAATCTAATCTTGCAAGAGCATACGCTAAAGTGTTTTCTTCTCTCTCTCTCCAGGTAGCGACCATGTCAGGCCATAATCAAGATAATAATATGGATGTATTGACTGAACTCAATTATTGTACTGAGCTAGGGAATGTTGGACCCGTTCTTTCTTATAAGAGTTATAAGACTAAACAGGAAACAGGAGAATATCTGGATTCTCAAGCCGCCCAAAAGAACATGCATGTTCATGCATCTTCTTCGGGTGTGTTAGTTATTGAGAACTGTTTCTCAGTTCACCCTACGTCCTGGGTATTAGATACCGGATCAGGATCCCACATATGTAAATTGTTACATGGGCTACGAAAAGGTAGAGAACTAGGAAAAGGTGATCATTCCGTTCAAGTAGGGAACGGTGCAAGTATTGTAGCCAAAGCAGTTGGCGAATATCACCTTGTATTACCAAGTCATAATACACTGATTCTAAATGAGTGCTATTATATACCGAACATGATGTGCAACATTATATCAGTTTCTTTATTAAGTAAAGAAGGATATAATTTTGTAGTAAAGGATAATGTTATGAACATATTCCTAGATCAAAAGTTGATTGCATCAGGCTCGTTACATAATGGCATATTCATTCTAAATCAGAATACAGTCCTGAATATACAAAACACACACAAGAGGAAAAGTTCAGATATGAACGAATCCTTCTTGTGGCATTGTAGACTTGGTCATATCAATGCGACACGACTGGCTAAGTTACATAAAGATGGTTATTTGAATCCGTTCGAATTATCATCTTATGATACTTGCCATTCATGTCTCAAAGGAAAAATGACCAAAGCTCCGTTTAGTGGACACGGAGAAAGAGTTAATGAACTCTTAGGACTAATACATAGTGATGTATGCGGTCCCATGTCTACGCATGCCAGGAACGGTTCTTCCTACTTCATTACATTCACTGACGATCTCTCTAGATTCGGACATGTGTTCCTGATGAAACACAAGTCTGAAGCTTTTGGGAAATTCAGAGAATATAAGCACGAAGTAGAGAATCAAACGGGCAAAAGTATTAAGATTCTTCGATCTGATCGAGGAGGTGAATATTTAAGCGGTGAGTTCCTAGATTATCTAAAAGAGAATGGGATTCTCTCTCAGCTTACTCCTCCTTATACACCACAGCACAACGGTGTATCGGAGCGGAGGAATCGCACCCTATTAGATATGGTGCGCTCTATGATGAGTACAGCTGAATTACCTATTTCCTTTTGGGGGTATGCGCTGGAGACAGCCATATACCTATTGAATAGAATTCCAACTAAATCAGTGCCTACCACTCCATATGAGATATGGAATGGGAAGAGACCATCTCTTAAAAGAGTTAAGATATGGGGTTGTCCGGCCTATGTTAAAAAGCAAAATCCGGACAAACTCGAGGCACGATCAGTTCTTTGTAAGTTTGTAGGATATCCAAGCAATTCATATGGATATCTATTTTACCACAATGAACAACAAAAAGTGTTTGTTGCTCAACATGCTACCTTTTTAGAAAAGGAATTTCTTGCAAACGAAATTAGTGGCAAAGAGGTAGAGCTGGAAGAGGTTCCAGAAACACAAATTACAACTGAAGATTTAGTGGAACCAGAGGATTCAGTAGTACCCGACGAACCCCAGCCTCTCCGCCGATCTAGTAGGGTTTCTCGTCCACCTGAGAGATACTACGGTTTTCTCATTGATGGTGGAAGCGAGGACTGCATCATGGATGATGATGAACCGACTAGTTTCGAGCAGGCCATCACGAGTGGTGACTCTGTGAAATGGCTGGATGCAATGCGATCTGAGATGGAATCCATGTACACCAATAAAGTATGGATTTTAGAAAATGCTCCTGAAGGGGTAAAACCCATTGGGAGCAAGTGGATTTTTAAAAAGAAATTTGGTGTAGATGGAAAAGTTGAGACTTTCAAAGCTAGACTTGTAGCAAAGGGTTTTCGTCAACGACCAGGTGTGGATTAGGACGAAACCTTTTCTCCAGTGGCTATGCTTAAGTCCATCCGGATCTTACTTGCCATTGCTGCATACCATGACTACGAAATCTGGCAAATGGATGTTAAGACCGCTTTCTAAACGGTGATTTAGAAGAGTGCGTGTACATGACTCAGCCAGAGGGCTTCGTAGATAGTGGGAGCAGTGGAAAGGTGTGCAAGCTGCTTAAATCCATTTATGGGTTAAAGCAAGCATCGCGGAGTTGGAACATCTGTTTTGATGTTGTAGTCAAAGAGTTTGACTTCATCAAGAATATAGATGAACCTTGTATCTATAAGAAGGTAGCAGAGGGTAAGGTTGTCTTCCTCGTATTGTACGTGGATGACATACTCTTGATAGGAAATGATATTCCTATGCTGCAATCAGTCAAGCTCTTCTTATCACAGAGATTCTCAATGAAAGATCTAGGTGATGCCTCCTGCATATTGGGAATCATGATCTATAGAGATAGATCTAAACGGATACTGGGATTGTCCCAATCCAGGTACATTGACACCATACTAAAGAGGTTTAGTATGGAAGAATCCAAGCGTGGGAACCAACCCACGATCTCTGGACTCACTCTCTCCAAAGAGATGTCTCCCAAGACTGATTTGGAGAGAGCTCGCATGCAAGGGATACCCTATGCTTCGGCAGTAGGCTCTATCATGTATGCGATGCTATGTACCAGACCCGATGTAGCATACTCACTAAGTGTAGTGAGTCGGTATCAAGCAGATCCAGGAAAGAGTCACTGGACAGCTGTGAAGAACATTCTCAAGTACTTGCGAAGGACTAAGGAGATGTTCTTGGTGTATGGTAACGGAGAACTCCAGGTGGAGTCCTTTACCGATTCCAGCTTCCAAAGTGATAAGGAGGACTCTAAGTCGCATTCGGGTTTTGACTTTACCCTCAATGGCGGGGCGGTATGTTGGAAGAGTTCCAAACAGGATACCGTTGCAGACTCAACGATGGAGGCTGAATACATCGCTGCCAACGATGCTGCCAAAGAGGCTGTCTGGATCAAGAAATTCATTACTGAACTTGGAGTGGTTCCATCCATTGAGCATCCAATACCTCTGTATTGCGATAACAATGGAGCTGTGGCATTGGCCAAGGAACCCAGATCCCATCAAAAGTCCAGACATATTCTGAGGCGGTATCACCTGATCAGGGAGATAGTTGATCGCCGGGAGATCGAGGTCAGGAGAGTAGATACGAAGGACAACACTGCGGATCCATTCACGAAGGCTATTCGCCAGATACAGTTTGAGAGATTATTCGGGATGCTAGGTATGAGATACTACAGAAGCTGGCCTTAGTGCAAGTGGGAGATTGTTAGTTATGTATATGCCCTAGAGGCCATTGTTGTACATATGATGTATATTATAATGGATGCTTGGATATATATAGAGATGACTTTCTTGCTCGTTATGATAGTATGCTATATGGTTTCACTTTATCTTAACATGTTGACTTGTATTGGTTTACTGTTTTACTCTCACATGTTGATAAAGCCCTTAGGATCTGTACTCGACTACTGGGACTATGATGAGATCATACTAGTGGGGCCGCGGTAGTCGATGAGTACATCCTATAACTGTTCCTAGTCGAGGGTATATCGAGACAGGGCATCGATACACCAGAGTAGACTAGCGTATACGCATCTTGACCCATATGATGGGTGATGGATGATCCCATATCCATCGGTGTTTGACATCAGAGATGGTGTACGGGTGCTCAGTGGAGACTGGGTACACTGGACGGACTCGCCGAGAACTCCCAGATGGTGATATACCACACGTCAGATGGCAGTTCTCCGGTGACACTGGTACAGGGTAGTCTGTAGACCCGAGATCGTCATAGGGTCTTGTGTGATTCCCACTGTGCTTTGATTTCCACCTTACCACGTCCAAGAGGGCGTGCAAAACGGTGGCTTTTGGGTACAGTCCCGAATCACATGGAGGCAATGAGCGATAGGAGCGGATTCGTCTCTCCCGGTATAGGGAGTTGATGTTGTGCTGTGTTCGATTGGCTATAACTGGAAGTCTCTGGCCAGGGCTGATATAAAGATTTACTGGTAAGTGTTACTAGTAGTTTCTCGACCCGTTATGAGCCACACATCGACACGACTTATCGGTTACTGGGGTCTGACGTATACCACCCCTAGACTTGATATGCGACATATCAGACGAACAGACCGGACTGTACGGGAGTGTTACTGATTGGATTCACAGGAGAACGCACATGCTAGCTTGTTGGTCTTCTGATCGCTCAATACCTGGGTGGCTGTTACGTTTAGCTGACCGCTTACAGCTTGTGGGTGTTTGATATGATCATCACCTGCTACCGGCGTATTGACGATTCTTTAGAGTCCTACACAGAGGTTTCTTGGCTCAGGCGAAACGGAGTAGAGGCACATATGTGATATGTGCAGGACCGAGAATAATGCGATATGGGATACCGTATTATATTCTCGCGATATTTAGATATGAACCGGGTCATCGGATCAAGTGTTGATTCGATGAATCGGTACATGATATATTAGTCGGTAATATTCGATATAGCCGGATCGTCGGATCAAGTGTTGATTCGATGATTTAATGTATAATAATATATATGATATATTGTATTACATTATCTAATATTGGCTCGCTTTATTATTTCATTTTCTCACTGGATGATACATTGATATATATGCGATATATGTTAATTGTATTATTTTCTTTTGTTGCAAATATATAATATATATGTGATATATATTATTGTGACATGATATGATTAATTGTTAAACATGTTTAAGGATGATTAATTGAGGTTAGGGTTTGATTAGGGTTAGATGCTTCATGCACCTTCTAGAAGCATTTTCTTTTGTCATTCTTAAGATATTTTTGGATGACACATTTTTAACCCAACCAAACCCTAACTCTAGTTTATTCTCTACACAATCTTATCCACTCATCCTTGACCATGGTTAATATATCAATCATATAGCTTTGTTTTCTATTCATCACAAAAGAATTAATCTTTTTATCATTTCCATTATCATCTTCTTCTCTCTTGAAAAAAGCTTACTAGAAATTCTTTAAGTGATGAATAAATATGAGAAAATGATTTAAAAAGAAAGCAAAAATACTACTCTCTCATCCTCATCTCATCTAGCCCATGAGATTAGTGTGTTCATCTCTTTAGAGTGAGAAAGCTTGAGTCTTTGCAATTTCGACGTAGATCATCGGAGATTTGGAACACTTCAAGCTTGCATGGATCGTTCGAGTCGTGGAGCCTCTCATGAGTCCGGGAGATCATGGATCGCGGCAAAGGGACTTCTACTCGGAGCTTGTGAAGCGAAGGAGCGGACTACAAAGGTTGTAATCCCTCACACTTAGATAAAAGTTATCATCTTGCATGTTAAACCCTAATAATCTAGCAAAGATCCCGGCTTTGGGTTGTTCGGCACGTCTAAATTTTTATCCGGGCATGTTTGATGCATTACGAACCTTCACAAGAGTGCCTAGGAACCTTTCACATTTGGGATTGATTTCTTGAGCGGCATGTTTTATGATATTTACTATTTGATATAGTGGCTGAGCAAGACTAGTCTGAGGACAGTACCTGAATATATTTTTGCTTGCATTGATAGTTACCGAAGGGATTTCCAAAAAGGAGCTATAGTCTCAGCATTTACCTACGTGTCCGAGATGACATGAAACATTTTACAAAGGAAACCCTTCTAAATTATTTTCCAAACAGCGGGACGTATGTTAAACAAAAGATATATATATATGCATATAGAATTATTTTCTTACAATAAATGTCCGCCACTTGTGCTATGATACGCGCATCGCACAGCAATTTGAAAAAGAGTTTGACATGCATTTCTTTCAGATGTTTTGACGAAGGTACAACGATGCGTACTATGTACATATTATAGTCTCGGGTATATCTTGTTGGTTTTCGTATTGGGCTTTGATATTGGTGTCTTCGCCATAACTCCGATGATTGCGAGATACTTGACGGAGTTTTGATTTTGCTTTATATGCTCACTTTTCATGCGCATGCATTGCGCTACGATATGTTTTATGTATTTATAATTTCGGAGCCCCGACTACTGGATCATTTCACTGAAATGTTTTAGTATTTGAGGGGTTTAAATTTAAATTTGGGGACCGAACTTCTTTAAGGGGGAAGACTGTAACATTTCAGAAAAATAAAATACTATTTTTAGGAATTTTTATAATTTAATAATAAATATAATGAATATTTTAATATTTCGGTATAATTAAATACCAATAAATTGGGAAAAATTTGGAAAATTATAAAAATTACTAAAAAGAGGGTGTTTTATTGAAATTAAGTAAATTATGAAATTTTATGATTTATGTTACACTATTTTAGTGCTATTCGCGATTAAATTTCGCTAATCTCGTATTAATCCGGTTTTGTGCACATGACATGCACTAAGTCATTTTTAACACCTGTTACATTTTTTTTCATGCTTTCTTCTTGTTATCATGCATGGTTTTAATTTTAAAAGAGAAGATTAGAAAAGAAAAGAAAGGAAAAGAAAAGGAAAATGAATATATAATGGGGTATGGGCATGAGAGAGAGTGTGAGGGGTCTTCATTGACCATGGCATTGTTTATCATTCTTCATCTTCTTCATTTCCCCTCTCTCCCTCAAGCTTGGCTGCTGCACTCACTCCCTCCCCCTCTTCAAGACACAAAACACCTCCAAAATCAACTCAAAACTCTATCTCCATTTCACAAAAAACATGAACATGACCATCCCAAGCACTTTGGACCAGGCAAGTTCTGATTTTGGAGCACTTGGGGTAACTCAAGAACATTCTTGAGTTGCCAAATGAGATAATTTCTGCACCATTAGCATTGTATTTCCATTACTCTAGCACCTATGCAAGTTTAAAAGTGTTTTATTGCGTTTAGTGAACATTGAAAATTCCTAGTTAGGGTTTGAGGGATTTAGGAGTTGTGATTGTGTAATTGAGGTTAGTAGAGGCTATATAACCCCTGTAGGGATTGTATCATGGAATAAACCATAGACTTAAACCCCAAAAACCAAACTTAGAATTCCCCGATATCGTATTTTGTGGAAACTATGATGGTAATTGGAGATCCGCTAACACTCGGGAACCTGGAAAATTATTTAGCAAACACAGAGATACTGTCACGACCCGAAAGAGCACGTGACTGGCACTTGAACCATATGAAGCCTATAGGACTCCATCTGATCCAAGTAAGCCAAAAGCCCAGAAATCTAAAACCATTTTGAAGAATAAATAAAGAAAACTGGTTTAAAGAAGTGATGAAATACAGGTTTGAAATCAAGGTTTTTAAATAACTAAGCCGAAGGTACGTTTTGAAAACAATAAGTCTTTTCTAAAAATTTCGGCAGAGTTTCCTTTGTAAAACTGGCCCCGAATGGGGTACAACAAGGATAACAATATATATGCAATGATAAAGGCATCCCCAAGCGGGAGCTAGCTCTTCGTCAATCGACGGTCACAACCACACAATGATATGATAATATACAACGCCAAGTGGCGAGGATCAAATCCAAAAGAAAGCTCAAAAGCAACAAGGAAATCCGCAATACAACTAAGCGCGACTCTAAGGTCGAATAATACAACACTGTCTCTAAGTCTGAAAGAATATACAAGTTTTGGTTGATGGACAATTTCTAGATACAATGAAATACATGAATAAAATGGTGATTCTTGATACGAAAGAATCCACCTACCAAAGCAAATCACCCGCAAGAAGGCAGTGTGCCAGAAATGCCGCAATGAAACCTGTACGGCAGAACCTGCAAGAACTGTGGCACAACGGGGGTGAGTTGCCAACTCGTGAATAGAAATATCAACAAGCAGAAACCGAATGCAAGACATAAACCTAAGCCAACGATCAGTAATACAATCCACAAGAGTGCATCTGAGTGTAATAAGGTGGCAAGGTAACATCTAATCATGTATGTAGTGCCAGGTACTCAGGTAATAACATGACATCAGTATAAGGTATGTCTGCATGAAGTAGATATGATGAAATATCAAAGATATCAATACACATATATTAGCGTCCCATACCACTAATATTGGTGTAAGATAAGTGTAAATCCAGTCTGTATATGATCCATGTCTGTATATATGTGGAACCCGTCCACTCGTCACCCACTGACGATAAGCATCATGTATGCAATGTGAGGATATAAACAATATCATGGAAAACATCATGAAACCCGTGCCTAGCATCGACACGTAAATCCTCATCCATATGGGGCTCCGTCTGTGGTATCGGCCCTCGGCCCCGGCAGTACGAGTCAACCCATGTCCATCTCTGGGCTCCGTCTGCGGTAGCGGCCCGTCGGCCCCGGCAGTACGCCCATCTCTCGGCTCCAGGCGGTATCCCCCGGATATCCGTCGAGCTCAAATACAATCACCGGTAGGTACTCGCCCGCCTCCAGGCTCAATCGGCATAACCCATCGATCATCTCGCCGAGGGGAACCATACCGGGCCCACCACGAACCCGCAAACGGATCATCACTCCTCGAATCGGGTTTCAAGCACACGTCTCAGCACCGAGAAAACGCGTGGTGGACGCACCAAATATCATATCGCGAGGTACCGGGTTTTTCATAAAAGAACATCTTTTCTTAAATAATCCCACGGTCCTCAAAACCAGAAATCACATGAAAATCCACATCAAGAAGTAAATCCAATGCAATGTGCTATGCAATCAATCCATGATGTATGCGACATGTAAAGAGAGATAATCATATCGGAAATCATGCAACATGGAATAGTAATGTACATATGTCGGGAGGAACCGCTCTTTTAGAATGAATCAGTTTTAAAGAATATCTTGCGGTCCTCAATCTCAATCAAGTCAGAATCATCTATGTTTGTGTACAGGTACATGTGTACAATATGCCAAGCAGTAATCATATCATGAATGCAACGGTACTACAGTGTAGTGGCATGGCAATTATCGATGATGAAGTGTGTGAGCCGGCAAATAGTGTACGTGAAACATACGCATCATCGATAATGGTGCTGGTGTCCTAACAGCATGAAGATAATATAACAATGAACATATGCCAGCAATGCGAATAGCAGAAAATGCAGATATCTAGTAGTCAACACCACAGTGAAGTATCTACTATGCAAACTACATCTAAGTATCCGGTCAATCAGGAGGGGTAGGTGTGGAAACCACCTAAAACTGAGTCTATGTATATATATATATAGATATATAGTCGGTGATCCCGCCTCAATGTCATATCGTAAGATATCCTCGAGTTATGAGTGCGGATCTATCATCAATATCGGCTCGTACGGTAAATCATCGTACGGCATCCCCAAAAGCTGGGTACAGGTCAATATCTCACTATCTCGTCACATAACAGGTATCAGTATCATCAGATCATATAGTCTGGGGTACTACTCTATGTCTAGTACAAAACGATACCATCAAAGAAGTGTGTATGCGGGGGTAAACACATAACCAAAGCCCGCAAGGAATCACAAGTCATATCCCACATATGAATCGTATCAGATCACCGATCTCACGGCACCACGCCCACATCAGCGACTCATCTCCAAAGTCATCACAGTGCAAGTATAAGTGATAAGCAAGGGTGTGTGTGTATAGGTGTAATTCTATCCTAGGGTTCGCGACTATGACTACACTAGTCACTACTAACCCTAAACTATCCAAAATACATCTATTATCACAATAAACTGCATAGTAATCTATCTACGGACTGCGGGGGTGCTATACGCCATCCACCCGACTTCCCCATGTAGATATAATCTACTCACCTTGCTTCTCGTGTGCCAATACCGATGTCGCTATCTTCACCTCCTTTGCCTCAACATCACGCGGGGTACCTACAAGTATATCACAATGCTAAAGCACATGAAAATCACATCGGAAACCAAAATAGCACACGCTACCCGCATAGGTAAAAACCTATCGACTCGCATGTAAACACAATCAATATCCACTTGTCGTTGACGTCCAAACGCCATCCGACAGGAATGAATCACCAAATACCAAAATCCATGCTAAATCAAGTCGTAAAACATACACCAACATAGGAAAATCAACCCAGATTTCACCCTAGATGGAATCAGTCAAAACTAGAAGTACCCAGGGTCAATACTAGAGGAAATGGGGGCATGCACAGAAAACGAGGCAATTCCTTAAAATACCTTATTTTAGAATTTTCCATAATTTTTCCCCATTTATCTGTATTTAATTATACCAGAATATTAAAATATTCATTAAAATAATATTAAATTATAAAATTTCCCAAAAATCATATTTTATTATTTTGAAGACGTTACAATCTACCCCCCTTAAAGAAATTCGGTCCCCGAATTTAAATTTAAACCCCCAAATACTAAAATATTTCAATACAAATTCCAAGTCATCGGGGCTCCGAAATCATCTATACATAAAACATCATAGCGCAATGCATGCGCATGAGTACTGAGTAGATAACTCAAAAGCAACACTCCATCAAGCATCCCGCGATCATCGGAGTCATGGTAAAGACACAAATGTCAAATCCAATACAAAACCAATATGATATGGATCAGACTATACATGTAGACATCCAATCTATACATGTAAATAGCTGATGCAAATGTATGCCAAATCTTTTTAAGTCGCTGTGCGATGCGCGTAACACTGCACAGTGGCGGACATTTCTCATAAGAAAATAACTATATATGTGTATATATATCCTTTGTTTAATAAGCACGTTCCACCATTTTGAAAATAATCAGAAGGGTTTCCTTATTTTTAAAACGTTGTGTCATATCGGACACATAGGTATATACTGAGACTATAGCTCGCTTTTCGGAAATCCCTTCGATAACTATCGATGCATGCAAAATATATCCAGGCACTGTCCACTGACTAGTCCTGCTCAGTATGAAAGCAAATATCCCACATCATAAAAATGTACTGCTCCAAAAGGAATAAATTCCAAAAATGCACATAACACCACCCTGTGCGTCTGACGCGCACGGAAATCAAAATCCATATATGCACTAAACATGTGCACAAAACAACATCTAGGTGCAACGGGTGTGCACGAAGCATCTGTCATAGGCAACGTGTGTGCCTGGCAGTCAAAAATCCAGTGCATCTGACATGCACGAAGAATCTCGATTTAGTGCATCTGGTGTGCCCCAAAATCGTATCTCAAAACATGCGCCCAACATGCGCGAAAATCCAAATCGGTGCATCCATCATGCACGAATGAAAATCTAAACCCTGCGCACTCAACATGCACGGAATCACAAAATCCAATAACAACGCCGAATATGCGTAAGTCCATTCAAAAGCACGGAGTGCAAGAATCCACCTCAATATCACAATCAAAATCGACATACCGAAAAGCATCAAATCGAAGTCAGGTGCAATCGTAATGCACAAAATATAAATCCGGTGCAACAAAGGCACGAAATATAAATCTGATGCGATAAACGCAAGAAACATAAAACTGGTGCATCCCATGCACAAATACCAAGCAATAACTCAAATACGTAAGCAGCAACACCAAGTGTACCCAGATATAAGAAAATCATAAACCTGTGCAGCTGCGTGCACAAAACACATATCGATGCACTACGAGCACATATAAGCTATACCGAGTGCAAAATCAAAACACTAAAAGTACATGAAACTCTGCTGGAAGCGTAAATCAAATCACCGGCATAAAATAGGCATGAAATCGCAATCAACAGCTCAAGAGTAATAACTATGTACAAGGTATAAATACCCAGTAGGTGCAACCATGGTGCACAAAATCAAATATCATGAAACTCAGTCATCAAGACTAAATCATGCGAATAGATCGCCCAAAATACCGAAATCCAAAGCAACGGATACGTGATAATCAAATCACAAAATCACAAATCATAATTACCGTCGTCGGTATACCCTCCTTCAGGGTCGAGAAGGTACCGGTACATTAGATGCTAGCGGCACAAGATATCTACTTGCCTCTTGCTCGCGGCTGGCGTCCTCTGCCTCTGGTTCCTGATCTTTCCTGTAGATTACCAACTCGCAATCCATCGGCTCATCGGCCCGGTCAGGTGTGCTGACAGGAACGATTCCGTTCTTGCACTTCCCTGGTCATCTCTCGGTCAATCCTCACGACCGCTCGTAAAGCAGCACATCTCTGGCGCCGACCTCGGGTCCTCTGAATGCATATCACACATCCGATCCTGGGTGCAACTCTTATTGCAGCAGTGTACTGGAAGGAATCCTACTCAAGGTCTCTTCTGATCTTGCCTATGCCGATCTGTACGGAGGCTGGCTCTCCTGCACAACCTCTTCTCGCTCAAAGGGCATCGGTGTCCTCAGCACAACATTTCTCGGAAACCGGTCGCATCCCAACGTCTCTGTAAGCATATCAGGTCTCTAGTCTCAACGGGAAGCAATGACAGCTCGTCGGTGTCCCACACGAACTTCTGGTTTCACCTGTCTCTATCGTCGTCCACTATGACGTCATGCCAGCTACTATGCACTGCACTGTTCTTGGCCACGGTCAATCCGAAGTCTCTCACACGGACTCGAAATCGCGTATTCTGTAGCTTCATCATTCTGTAGCAGATGTCAGGCCGAACAGGTCCTCGGGAACACGTCCCAACCATCGGAGGAAAACTCATCACTCATCCGTACTTGATCAATTCGCAACGCATCTGGGTAAGTTCCTTTATCCGATTCTGGTCAACTACCTCGTCGACAATGCCGAACTCTGGCCTGCTGGGTGTGCGCAACACGACCACTCCTGGTCTAGGTCTTCTCGTATCGTACTCCAGAAAGGTCCTGTCGAGGTTCCTTTCTCAAATCTCAATCCTGCCGAAATGCCCGGAAGTCATCATCCAATGCTGAAGCTGAAGCTTATTCCGGAACGGCTGCATACTTATCACGCTTCTTTCTGGAAGATATATCCATATACCACGCCTCGAGGTGCATATCACATCTCTAATGTCAGCGGAGTGGGACGTCATCTCGTCGAAATCTCGTACGAACTCTTTTCTTCACTCTGCTCAAATGCCGACTGATTCGGACTTAACTCATCGTGGCTACACGAACTGCGCTCCGGCGGCTATGCTCGCATCCGGAGTCTCCCAAGCAGTGTCCCATCACGATATCCGAAAGATGTCGAACCATCCGATCGACTCGTCAGATCCTCATAATCCCCCAAGAGCTCACATCTCGGGTACAGTTTAATAGTATCGAGTACATGCCACAGCGTCGGTGGTCCAGCCGTAGAAGGGCAAACCCAAGCCTCACTAATGGCGCCGCGGAACCGCCGTAAACCCTAAGGTTCAAAGGCTGTCACACGGTCATTAAGTCGAGTTAGGGTTTCATTCTTCTAGAGGGTCCATAGAATCACCTGCATGTCTTTCCGTATACTTTAAACTTGGAAAATAGGCTCCTGACATTCGATCGTCTCAATCGACTCTCAACGAATCTGCGTGAAGTCGTTTCTAGCTGGAATCAATCCACCTGATGACCTCGCATCGGGGTAAGCGAACTCACCACACGTCCTAGTCATCCATCCTCGGTGACTAGCAACTCGCTATCATCTCTCTAAGAACATGCCAATGCTGCAGTAGCTCCAATCATCTGGGCGATATCTTATCATTTGCAGCAGCAACTGGCTCATACGCCTGTACGCCGAACAACGCCTCAATCCTCCAAGAAAGGCAATACATAAGCGGTCATCTCTGAATCAGCCTGCTCTAGATCTGAGTAAGACTCTCCACACTGGAAATCTTCAACTCAACTGGGCCCGCTCTGGCGCAAAATCGGACGAATCACCTTCATCTCTCAAATCGGGTAGACTAGCTATCATCTGTCGCATATCTGCCTGAAAGCTCCGGCAATCTCAGCTCGTAAGCTCCGAAAGCAACATCCTGTCAATCTCAGCGACAGCTGGTCCATCTGTCTGCACGGTAGGCGACATCACAATCTCTGAGGTATGCTGTACATCAACAGTCCTCTCTCAACTGGCAGCTCTAACAATGGCCCGATCATCCGGTGCAAGACCAAACACTCGCCTCCACTAGAGGTCACAATCACCAACACTAACTCGAGACGTTCCCATGTCACCAGAAAACACAAGGGTCAGCTCTCGTACCAAACGAGCTCACACCGGCCGTAACCCTAGCAGCAGCCCAAACTGCGCTCAAACACGGTGACAGGAATCTCAATCGAGTATCAAAGAGAGCACATCACTGGCAAGAAGGAAAACAACAGATCCAAAGTGGATACATGATCATAGGAAGGAACAGTATCAATGAAGGTATGATCATGAAACTAATAGAATCGGGGATCTCAAATGGATGAATAATCCTGGATATGAAGAGAACCACTGATCTCGAAAGTATGTACATCCTAAGGTTCCTTAAGCGGAGTGGCGTGTCGTAAGTATGCCGCGGAACATACCAACAGTACATCACTCTACTTTAGTCACCTAATCCATCAACCAAGGGTCATCCTAAAACGACGAAAGTTCGGGTTTACACCCCCTCGACCAAGTCTAAGTTCCGTAAGGTCAAGCCTAAGTTCCGTATATAAACAACTCCCTAGGCTCCACATAGTCAAACTTAGACTCGAACCAAGGTCAACCTAGCGCTCTGATACCAACTTTGTCACGACCCGAAAGAGCACGTGACTGGCACTTGAACCATATGAAGCCTATAGGACTCCATCTGATCCAAGTAAGCCAAAAGCCCAGAAATCTAAAACCATTTTGAAGAATAAATAAAGAAAACTGGTTTAAAGAAGTGATGAAATACAGGTTTGAAATCAAGGTTTTTAAATAACTAAGCCGAAGGTACGTTTTGAAAACAATAAGTCTTTTCTAAAAATTTCGGCAGAGTTTCCTTTGTAAAACTGGCCCCGAATGGGGTACAACAAGGATAACAATATATATGCAATGATAAAGGCATCCCCAAGCGGGAGCTAGCTCTTCGTCAATCGACGGTCACAACCACACAATGATATGATAATATACAACGCCAAGTGGCGAGGATCAAATCCAAAAGAAAGCTCAAAAGCAACAAGGAAATCCGCAATACAACTAAGCGCGACTCTAAGGTCGAATAATACAACACTGTCTCTAAGTCTGAAAGAATATACAAGTTTTGGTTGATGGACAATTTCTAGATACAATGAAATACATGAATAAAATGGTGATTCTTGATACGAAAGAATCCACCTACCAAAGCAAATCACCCGCAAGAAGGCAGTGTGCCAGAAATGCCGCAATGAAACCTGTACGGCAGAACCTGCAAGAACTGTGGCACAACGGGGGTGAGTTGCCAACTCGTGAATAGAAATATCAACAAGCAGAAACCGAATGCAAGACATAAACCTAAGCCAACGATCAGTAATACAATCCACAAGAGTGCATCTGAGTGTAATAAGGTGGCAAGGTAACATCTAATCATGTATGTAGTGCCAGGTACTCAGGTAATAACATGACATCAGTATAAGGTATGTCTGCATGAAGTAGATATGATGAAATATCAAAGATATCAATACACATATATTAGCGTCCCATACCACTAATATTGGTGTAAGATAAGTGTAAATCCAGTCTGTATATGATCCATGTCTGTATATATGTGGAACCCGTCCACTCGTCACCCACTGACGATAAGCATCATGTATGCAATGTGAGGATATAAACAATATCATGAAAAACATCATGAAACCCGTGCCTAGCATCGACACGTAAATCCTCATCCATATGGGGCTCCGTCTGCGGTATCGGCCCTCGGCCCCGGCAGTACGAGTCAACCCATGTCCATCTCTGGGCTCCGTCTGCGGTACCGGCCCGTCGGCCCCGGCAGTACGCCCATCTCTCGGCTCCAGGCGGTATCCCCCGGATATCCGTCGAGCTCAAATACAATCACCGGTAGGTACTCGCCCGCCTCCAGGCTCAATCGGCATAACCCATCGATCATCTCGCCGAGGGGAACCATACCGGGCCCACCACGAACCCGCAAACGGATCATCACTCCTCGAATCGGGTTTCAAGCACACGTCTCAGCACCGAGAAAACGCGTGGTGGACGCACCAAATATCATATCGCGAGGTACCGGGTTTTTCATAAAAGAACATCTTTTCTTAAATAATCCCACGGTCCTCAAAACCAGAAATCACATGAAAATCCACATCAAGAAGTAAATCCAATGCAATGTGCTATGCAATCAATCCATGATGTATGCGACATGTAAAGAGAGATAATCATATCGGAAATCATGCAACATGGAATAGTAATGTACATATGTCGGGAGGAACCGCTCTTTTAGAATGAATCAGTTTTAAAGAATATCTTGCGGTCCTCAATCTCAATCAAGTCAGAATCATCTATGTTTGTGTACAGGTACATGTGTACAATATGCCAAGCAGTAATCATATCATGAATGCAACGGTACTACAGTGTAGTGGCATGGCAATTATCGATGATGAAGTGTGTGAGCCGGCAAATAGTGTACGTGAAACATACGCATCATCGATAATGGTGCTGGTGTCCTAACAGCATGAAGATAATATAACAATGAACATATGCCAGCAATGCGAATAGCAGAAAATGCAGATATCTAGTAGTCAACACCACAGTGAAGTATCTACTATGCAAACTACATCTAAGTATCCGGTCAATCAGGAGGGGTAGGTGTGGAAACCACCTAAAACTGAGTCTATGTATATATATATATAGATATATAGTCGGTGATCCCGCCTCAATGTCATATCGTAAGATATCCTCGAGTTATGAGTGCGGATCTATCATCAATATCGGCTCGTACGGTAAATCATCGTACGGCATCCCCAAAAGCTGGGTACAGGTCAATATCTCACTATCTCGTCACATAACAGGTATCAGTATCATCAGATCATATAGTCTGGGGTACTACTCTATGTCTAGTACAAAACGATACCATCAAAGAAGTGTGTATGCGGGGGTAAACACATAACCAAAGCCCGCAAGGAATCACAAGTCATATCCCACATATGAATCGTATCAGATCACCGATCTCACGGCACCACGCCCACATCAGCGACTCATCTCCAAAGTCATCACAGTGCAAGTATAAGTGATAAGCAAGGGTGTGTGTGTATAGGTGTAATTCTATCCTAGGGTTCGCGACTATGACTACACTAGTCACTACTAACCCTAAACTATCCAAAATACATCTATTATCACAATAAACTGCATAGTAATCTATCTACGGACTGCGGGGGTGCTATACGCCATCCACCCGACTTCCCCATGTAGATATAATCTACTCACCTTGCTTCTCGTGTGCCAATACCGATGTCGCTATCTTCACCTCCTTTGCCTCAACATCACGCGGGGTACCTACAAGTATATCACAATGCTAAAGCACATGAAAATCACATCGGAAACCAAAATAGCACACGCTACCCGCATAGGTAAAAACCTATCGACTCGCATGTAAACACAATCAATATCCACTTGTCGTTGACGTCCAAACGCCATCCGACAGAAATGAATCACCAAATACCAAAATCCATGCTAAATCAAGTCGTAAAACATACACCAACATAGGAAAATCAACCCAGATTTCACCCTAGATGGAATCAGTCAAAACTAGAAGTACCCAGGGTCAATACTAGAGGAAATGGGGGCATGCACAGAAAACGAGGCAATTCCTTAAAATACCTTATTTTAGAATTTTCCATAATTTTTCCCCATTTATCTGTATTTAATTATACCAGAATATTAAAATATTCATTAAAATAATATTAAATTATAAAATTTCCCAAAAATCATATTTTATTATTTTGAAGACGTTACAGATACAATCAGGCATCCTAGACCCTGGACCCAACCCCCACTTCAAGGCCACAAATTTAATCGTTCTGGCCGCAATTTGCGGCCAGAGTAGGAGCAAATTGGTCATTGTTTGTTCTGTAGCTCCTTTATCAGTAAAATAGACCCTCCATATATGCAAAATTGTCTAATTTCACTTAGGGTAAAATCTGGAGCATGTTTTCTAAGTTTCTGAATTCATTTTGCGGCTTTTAATGAATTTGGTTTTGGTATTTGATATTGTGTTTCCGTCGTGTGGCGTTTGAATGTCAA
Source organism: Agapanthus africanus (assembly GCA_030015575.1). NCBI lineage: Eukaryota > Viridiplantae > Streptophyta > Magnoliopsida > Asparagales > Amaryllidaceae > Agapanthus > Agapanthus africanus. The sequence continues at coordinate 128,214,315 of CM057343.1, forward strand.
CGACTAGGGTTACTGATCGTGTTTTGCATGCGAGGCTATAGGTTTTGACCTATGAGCGAAACGTGTGCCGTTTTGGGTTACGACTTGATTTTAATACGCATTTGCGATGTGTTATGATATGTAGGTACCCCATGAGGATTTTGAGACGATGAAGAAGAGGATGGCGGCATTTACATCGGCAAGAAGGAGCAAAGTGAGTAGATATATATCTACGGGGGAAGTCGGGTGGATGGCGTATAGCACCCCTGCAGTTTCGTAATATAGAACGCGAATGCGTCATGAATATATTTATATAGATATATACTTATATACTTTTATATGATGTGACTACTTAGCTAGGAATACTTTAGAGGACTTGAAGGATGGTGTCGTTAGCTAGTATTTAGTCGCGAACCCTAAGTAGTTAGTACACCCACACGCACACACACACTTGCATACATTTATTTACCTGTGCGTATTTGGGGATATGTGTATACACACACACACACACATGGGTAAGGGACTATGTATATATATATATATATATATATATATATATACATGGATGATGAGTATAGTACTTAGGATTGGAGATGAGTCGATGAGATTGGGCTTGAGGCCATGAGATCGGTGATATGACGTGGTTCGTATTATGAGATACGACACGATGCTTAGCGGGTCTTTAGGCGTGGTGTTTTCATACACACGTATATATATATATGGTAGATGGTATCAGTATTGTACTAAACGTAAATCAGTACCCCCAGATCATGATATAGGATAAAGAGGATACCAGATGAATTATGAGATAATGTGATATTGACCCGGACCCAGATTTGGGATGCCGTATGATGGATTTACCGTACGAGCTATATTGATGATAGATCCGCACTCTTGACTCGAGAATGTCATATTTTATAGGGTATCGTATGGGATACTATTGAGGCGGGATCACCGACTATTATGTGTGTGTGTGTGTGTGTGTGTGTGTTTGTGTGTATGTATGTATGTATCGACTCAGATTTTGGTGGTTTTTCCTTACCTGTTGATTAGTCTGTTAGTCTAGACCTGTAGTTACCTGTAGACTCGTTTATATTATCGCACAGTTATTATTGTTATACTTATTATTCAGCTCCCGTATATTATTGCTGTTCGCAACGCATTGCATGCTTATATTGTGTTTACATATGTTAATATTGAAATCATGTTGTCTGGACACCAGCACCATTACTGATGATGCGTATGTTCCACATACACTTACTTGCCGGCTCACACACATCATCATCGGTAATTTCCATATCACGTACACTTAGAGAATATTGCTCATTTGACATCGCTGTTAGCTGGTAATTTCGACATATTAGTACTATGCTAGTTTAGATATCACATTCATTACTGCTGTACTTCATGCACATTTATTATTCATTGTCATGCATTTCTATTTAAGGGCCAGTCCGGATTGCCGGAGCCAAATACTTTTAAATTCATTGTTTATTTATTCTCGAGATTTGGGTTTTCCATGAGATTTATGGATTTGGAGAAACCGCAAGATTTTATAAAACTGATTATCATTTTAAAATGAAAGTTGCGGTTTTCTCATGATATGATTTAAGATATGTCCACCATGAGTTTTCTCAGCTCTTGAGCGATATCATACACCCAATTCGAGGAGGAGTAGGAACCTTCTGTGGGTGCATGGTGGACCCGGTGCGGTACCCCGGGGCAAGAAGATCACAATCGATCGGCGTTGAGCCTGTGACAGGGGAGCATTGCTGACCGGTGATTGTATTGTGACTCGTCGGATATCCGGCGGATACCGATCGGAGTTGGGCCAGTCCGGATAGCCAGATCCCAGGGGCCAGTCCGGATAGCCGAAGCCCCAGATATTTGTCACGACCCGAAATATTAGCTCGTGACTAGCACTTGAATCACGTAATGTCTAAAGGCGTAACGGAATTCAAGTAAGCTGAAACCCATAAGTCTAATCTTTTTAAGAAAAATAAAGGAGGTGATGTTCTGAAATAAAGATATAATGAAATCGAGTTTTCTTAATGCATAGAAAAGGAACATGAATGATGCAAGTGAAATTTACTAATTTGAAAACGTGTTTCGTCTTTTAAAAATTTTGGCAGCACCTCCTTTGTATATTTTGATCCAAAACCACAAATACATAATAATGATAAGGGAAACCCCAAGCAGGAGCTAGCTCTTCGCTAAACGGCGGATCACAACCACGCAAGATAGTAAATATGAGTATACAATGCCCAACAGCGAAGATCACCACAAAAGATAAAGAAATAAGCAAGATATCAAAACCACAAGTAGCAGAAAACCCCTCGCTCTAAGTCTCGCAACCATAATCCCACTAAGTCTCATTAATTATACAATTTACAAATTTCGATTGATGGAGTTAACTAGATACAATATGAAATATAGATACAACAGTGGGTACGATACAAGTGTCCCACCTACCAATGCAAAACATCCGAATGCAACTATGTGCCAGCGAAGCCGCTACTGATCCAAGCGGTCAACCTGCAAGAACCGTGGCACAACGGGGGTGAGTTGCCAACCCGTGAGTAGAAAAATATCAACAGATAGAAATCGAATAAACAACGACTCCTAGGTCAACTATATCATAAAGGCAATACTATGATATCTAGGGTGACCGGGTCGAATATGTGCCAACAAGGTAGACAATGTCTATAAGCATGTGTATGACATCCAATAGTAAAATCAATGTATGTATGTATGTGGATCTAGTCCACGCGTCAACCACTGACGCAACAACATCATGCATGTAAATATCATAAAAGCATTTGCATGAAAATATGAGGATATAGATCAACATGTGTCCCTCGCGACACCTCAAAATCATGGAACCTGAGTGTCCAGCATCGACACTCGAAACATCATGAAAACCGTGTCCAGCATCGACACGTAAATCCTCATATATCTCAGGCGCCGCATCCTCAGATCGGCCCTCAGGCCCCGCACACCCTGGTCGGCCCTCATATCCATCTCGCTACTCCGGTCGGTATCTTTCGGATAACAACCGAATCCAAATACTATCACCGGTAGGTAGTGCTCCCCTTCCAGGCTCACCGTCTAACATATGCGAGTCTTCCTGCTCCAGGGTACCTCACCGGGTCCACCATGAACCCGCAGACGGTGCCTACTGCTCCTCGAATCGGATTTCACATGCCACTCTCAGAACCGAGAAAACACATACTTGACGCACTGAAATATCATATCAAGAGAAACCGGGTTTTTTTAAACAATACATACTTTCTTTTTAAATGACCACGGTTCTCTAATCCAGAAATCTCATGAAAACAACATATCTCAATGCGTAAAATCATAAAGCATGATGTATGTGACATATGATGAAATGTAAGCATATCCGTATATCATGTAACATGGAACAATGATATATCATATTAAGGGAAAACCGCTCCTTTAAATAATTCCAGTTTTGAAAATATGTCTTGTGGTTCCCAATATCTCTAAAGTCAAATGCAACATCGTAATAAAGTGCACAGGTAACTATAGCAAGTAAATTATGCAAAGAGTCATATCATGATGCAGCAATCCTACTGTGTAGTGGCATGGCAATTATCGATGATGAAGTGTGTGAGCCGGCAAATCTGTGTACGTGTAACATACGCATCATCGATAATGGTGTAAGTGTACTAACACAGGTATATGCAATGCAATAATAATATCATGAATGCAACATGAGGTAAATCGCATAAGGTAAATCATCAGCTAAAAGCTACAAGGTATGCGTAACTATCATATGTCTGAGTTGGTGAACCTATCAATCGGCATCGAGCCTCACAGCACCACGTACGGTATAATCCATCGTACGGAAACCTCTAGTCAAGGGTATGGATCAAATCTCAAGTCAAACTCATCACGTACGGAAAATCATCGTACGGCGGCATTAAGCTATCAGGGATCCTATCATCCTATAAGAAGAGGAGGGAACGGACCTAACGTCTCGTGCGGCTATCACTCACGATTCACAACATATATAAATGTCTCTATATACCAATGTCCCAGGTCACATCCGCAATAATCTCATATCAGGGGACCGACAGGGTATAATTCATCTCAATCGACTCGCATCTGTATACCATCATACCATCAACTCATCATATCATCATAGCAAGTCGAGTTTACATAAACATTTTATCTTTACTAAGTATAGGTATCTAATCTAAAATACACACCCGAACCATACAAGCATATTTTGAAAAGAAGCGAATCGTAGTTTTGAAAATAGGGGTTACGGTGTATTTAAGGAAAAGATGTCATTTGAAAATCCGTAACGTCCCTCAAGATAACTGTTTAAAATATGCATACGATTCTTCAGTTTAGAAATATGTATGGTTCGGATGACACATCTACGTCGACTATCTAGTCCTATAGTACCCTAAATGGCAGTGTCATCAAATATCATCCTCAATTCCCGTCATTTCATATCAGCAGTTTCATATCACTTCTAACTGTCATTTTGCCTCCAATATAGTTTCACTAACTATCTTTTAACTCTAACCCAAGTTCCCTAATCTAGTTTCCCTTAACCATATTCTATAAATTAGTCTCCATCAAAAGTTTGCGGGGGTACTATACGCCATCCACCCGACTTCCCTTGTGGATATAGATCCACTCACCTTGGTTTTCGCTTGCCGAAGTCGATGACGCCACGCTCCGTCGCCTCGGAATCCACACGATGGTACCTACAATAACAACACACATCACAACGCTATTAAGATCAAGTTCTGAAATCCAAAACGGCACGCGCCTTACTCATAAGTTCGAACTTATAGCTTATACGTACAAAATCAACCAAACAACTTTTATTGTCGATGTACAAACATGCGACAACCAAAAATGAATCCAAATATCAAAACTCATCATTCAAAATACGAAAACATATCCTAAATCACACATAAGTGTTCCCAGATTTTGACTCAGGTCAAATGTGGTTGCCCAAATAAGTCTAAGATGTATTAGAAGGTGTATAAGACATACTGGACCAACCTAGACCCCAACTCCCACTACAAAACCGGCCACTACCCATAAAAATCCGGCCAGGCCGATTTTACTGGCTCCTCTGGGCTTTGTCTTCGTAGGGTGGTCTCCTGATGGTGTACCTAGGTCCCTGGTATTGTTTGGTTGTCTCAGAAATTCCCTGGGTTGCTCCAGATACCCTATAGGCACACTAAAAGTCACAAAACTGATACGGAACAATTCCTAAGCTCTTGCATTAAGTTCATATCTATGGCTCGGGTCAGGAAACGTGTCACCATGGTCAAATAAGCACTCACCAAAAGCTCCCAGATTTCACCTATGGTCCTTACATAAAAATCCAGTAGTGCCAAACACCCTTAAATCTCTACATAGACCTACCCTCCAAACCGCAATCATTAACTACCTCCTATGGCCAAGGTCGCTGGATATGTCCCCAAAGTAGCCGGCCATTACCGGTGGGAAAGGGTTAGGGTCCTAGGTGAACACTCAGGTCTCGGGTACAATACTACCACATTGTTTGTTTTCCCAGTGAATGCTCGGGGTCACAGCAGGTCAGCGACATCACAAAACGACATCCAAAACACGATATCTCACAAAACTAATCTAAAGCAAAGAAATTATACTTCAATAAGGCCACTCAAGAAAACCCTAGCTCCCCAACGTCATCAAAATTCCACTTTGCTTGGTTCAATGTGTAAAGGAAGAGATGGGGATTAATTTTTGTGAAAGAGGTTTTGGGTTTTGGGGATTGTTTGGAGATAGATCTAGGGTTCTTTGAGGAGGGAAGTGAGGTTGAAGGAGGAGAAGAAATGAAATGGGGAGGGGCATGGGCTGCTGCGCTCTCTCTCTCTCTCTCTTATATTCTAACCCTCTCACTCTATTATTACCCTTTTGCCATTCCTTTATCTTTTCTCTTTCAAAATTCAAAACCAAATCACATAATACCTATATAACAACACAAATACAACAACATGTAACTAAATGGAACCTGACATGGTGCACTAACCATGGAAAACTGTAGAAACACGGATTTGGCTTAATCGTGATTAGCAGTGCACTAATCGGGTTTTTATCGTAACTGCGTATAATAAATTTTAAAAATGCCAAATCCTTTAATTTTATTATTAAATGAATAAATCATTTTAATTTTCATTTATTTCACAATTATTGGTATATATTTATACCCTTTTTCGAAAACCCCAATTTCGCAAATCGGGCAGTTTTCGGGAAAAATATTATTTTAATATTAAATTCCAAAAATAATATTTTATTTTTTCTGAAATGCTACAATCTTCCCCCTTTAAAGAAATTCGGTCCCCGAATTTAAATTTAAACCCCTAAAATCTAAAACATTTCAATAATCAGCTCAAATCAACGGGGCTCCGAAATCACGGAAGATGCAGAAACAACACAGCACATCAAGTGCGCTTGAAAACGAGTACAAAACTCAAAATCGAACTTCGTCAAGCATCACGCAAATCATTGGATTTTCATGCATATCCTCGGAGTTACAATAGAGATACAGATCTCGAAATCTACTACTGAAATCCATTATACACTAGTCAAATACTATAATACGTGTATAGTACGCATCTTTGGAAAACTTTCAGGAACTAAATAAAAATCATGCAAAAATATTTTCTAAATCGCCGTGTGATGCGTAACTCACGGCCTGAGTGACGGATGTCCATTTGTAAAAAAATAAGTATGTCCATATATATTTTGCTAAATATACGTTCCATCGTTTTCAAAATACCCCAAAAGGTTTTCCTTTATAAACGTTCGCGTCGCTCACGGACATGTAGGAAATAGCGAGACTATAGCTCCTTTGAAAACCTTTTGGTAAGCTTTTAATGCGTGCAAAGTACTTAGGTATTGTCCTCAGATCAGTCCCGTTCGGCTACTATATACTATATATAGTACCTATCATGAAAACAAAGTGTTCAAAAAGAAAAATCAACCTTAAAAGGGGATTTCGATTTTGATACTCGATATTTGTTTTGTACATGACAACAATATCGGGTGCATCTGATATGCACACGAATCCAATCAGGTGCACAAGGTGTACAAAACAAATATCGAGTATAAAAATCGAAATCAACGGCATACAACACCTTCCGATCCAAATCCAAATCAGGTATACCGTGGCATATAATCTCACAATCATGTGCATCCTCGTGCACAAAAGCAAATCAAAATACTAAAAATTGCATGAAAACTATGCCGAAAGCATAAATCAAATCGTATGCATGCCCTAGGCATGAAATCACAATAAATATCTCAAATGACATCAAAACGAAGTCAGGTGCAACTGTGGTGCACAAAATACGTATCAATGCACTACAAGCACATATAAGCTATACCGAGTGCAAAAATCAAATCATCCCTATGAAATCCATGAAATCATAAACACATGCTACGAAGGTACAAAATCGACATCAATGCAATAGATATGCACAAATTGCAATTCAACACAACGGTGTATAAAATATATGTCAAGTGCGATAACTATGCGCAAAATGTAAATACCCCGTAGGTGCAGCCATGGTGCACGAAAAACAATATCAGGAAACTAATCATCAAAACTCAAATCCAAGCGATATAAGCGTGATACTCAGATCACAAACGCAAATCGCAACAAAGGACATTGAGGTACACCTCCCACAATGTCGAAAAACGAATCGGTGCGCCTAGAACCGGCAGAACAAGAATATCCGCTCGTCTTCTGCTCACGGTCTGGTGTCTTCTGTCTCTGGGTACTCATCTTCTCCTCGGATTACCAATCTCATAATCCATCGGCTCATCGGCCCTGTCAGGTGTGCTAACGGAGACGATTCCGTTCTGGCACTTCTCTGGTCATCTCCCGGTCAATCATCATGACCACTCGTAAAGCAGTACGTTACTGGCGTCAGCCTCTGGTCCTCTGAATACACGTGATACTTCTGATCCTGGGTGCAAATCTTATTGCAGCAGTGTCCTGGAAGGAATCCTGCTCAGGGTCTCTCCCAATCCTTCCTATGCCGAACTGTACGGAGGTTGGTAGTCTTACATAATATTTTTCTCGTTTTCTGGACATCTGCGTTTCAGCACAACGTTCCCTCAGGAAATGGCCGTATCCCAACGCCTCTGTATACTTATCAGATCTCTAATCTCGATAGGGAGTAGTAACAGCTCGTCAGCATCTCGCATGAACCTCTGGCTGCACTCGCCTTTCTCATCGTCCGCTTCGACGTCACGTCATGCTATCTATGTACTGCAATGGTTCTCGGCCACGGTCAATCCGAAGTCTCTCACACGGACTTTAAATCACGTACTCTGTATCTTCATCGCTCTGTAGAAAATATCTGGCCGAACGCGTCCTCGTGAACTCGCCCCAACCATCGGAGGAATACTCTATACTCGCCCTCTCGTGATCAACTCACAACGTATCTGGGTGAGGTCCTCTATCCGAAGCTGGTCAGCTTGCTGATCTCTTATCACATGGTATCTGGACGACGTCAAACTTTTCGATTGAGTCATGGAGGTTCCAAAATTTCCCGAAGGCTCAGCACCTGAGCACAGTCTAAAAATATCTGGTATATACCACAGCAGCTCCGGACAGCTGTAGAAGGGCAAACCCAAGCCTCACTGATGGCACCGCTTGTTGGGGTATGGCGGCGCCCCGGCCGTTTGAACGACGCCAAACGCGGAACAAAAACTTTTTACGGAACCGGCGCCACCGCGCCCTAAATACACGGATCGTTCCATTAACCATAAACTAGCAAAATGTAAAAGGAGTTAAAAGATTATACCGATCGATCCATATCCTTCAGTCTTCAATCTCCGTGTCTAACTCCTCGCTGCTGCGCTGATGAAGTACGCTCCCCGATCATGTCCGTCAAAGTGGCACCACATCGATGAATCTGTATACGGGCTCCCACATCAAGATTGAGGCAACTCGGACATGAAGTTTGATGGCCGACATGTCCAAAAGTGAAGTAGAAAAGATGTAGAATATTTTGTCTCAAGACACCCGAGTGATTGGGTGGAGGTGAATTGGAGTTGCCATAGATAGAAAAATGAGCTTTTAGAAATTTACAGGTGAGGGAAAACAAGAGGGCTCGGCCAAGAGCTGAAGAAGCTCACTGGGGATTGCAATTGGGGAGATATATATGAGTGTATATGAGTAAAGATTAATTTACTCATGAAAAAAACTCGCACCACACAAAAAAAAAAAAACCAGCACCTTTTTTAAACCAATCAGGCACCTCCAATCAAGAGCATGCGAAAATTGCAGAGAACCCCCTTCGCAACTAAAGTCAGCCACGCACACACACTCGTTTTGACACCACACTCTCATTTTGGCGCAGGCCCCTGGATTTTCCAAGGCAGGAGAAAATGCAAGGAACAACCCACCAACCCCCAGCCATGCAGCGCACAGTAGAAGCCCATGCCAGGGAATTTCAGTGCATGCATGAAATTCAGTGAAGGAAGGGCCAAAACAAAAAGGAGTGAAGGAAGGGTGAAGGTCAAAGCTCACAAAGAATAAACAAAGGACAGGATGTTAAAGACGGAAAGCGGAAATTGGCAACTCCCAAAAATAATCCCGTAGCGAATTACGAGATTACACCTCAACTGTAAATACATACCCGCATTTGTATTCGACCGAATACAAATGCAATGAGACAAAAATATTCCTACAATATAATACTAGGATCCGGCTTAAACCAAAGCCCGCTAACATTATCCGTCCGATCATGATCCGTGCCCAAGTGCACGGATGTGATCGAAACCAGCCATATATCCATACGGCCTCTACAACGTTTCGTCCGAACTTGGAAAACTGTCTGTAGGGGACTCTAATGACTCATCAATACACTGGCACTGGGTATAACCACTAGCACGTCAGAGGCACTAGCTGTACGTAACGGTTGCCCATGTATTGATCGGAAGGGAAACTGACGAGTGAACTCATCCAGAAACCCTACTGAGCCTGACAGTGACAATATCCGTACAGTCCGGTCCATTCGTTTATGAGTATCGCATATAGGGTCTAGGGGGCTGGTAAACGTCAGACCCCCAATAGCGGTATAAGTCATGTCGGAGAGTAGCCCAGAACACCCTGAGAAGCTACTGGAATACCTACCAGTAAATCTCGATTACCCTGTCCAGGGATTTCGTATAATGGCTCTCCTAAACACAGCGCGATCTCACCTCCAATACCGGGAGAGACGAATCCCTGACGATCCGCTCACTGCCTCCATGTGGCTCGGGACTGTACCCAACTAAAACCTGTTTGCACGACTCCTTTGAGCCGTGGTAGGGTAGTAATCAAAGTACAGTGGGAACTCACAAGAGACAAATGACGATCTCAGGTCGACAGACTAACCTGTACACATGTCACCTGGGAACTGCTATCTGACGATATGTATAATACCAACTAGCATGTTCCCGGCGAGTCCTGTCCGGTGTACTCACAACCCAAGGAGCACATGTATACATCTTAGGTGAACCAACTGACACCAATGGCTTGTGAGACCGGCCACCGCCCCTCGTCGGTGTTAGTTGTATGTATGCCCTAGAGGCCAGTATTGTACAGATGATGTATATTATATTGGATGCTTGGACATATATAGAGATGACTTTCTTGCTCGATATGATAGTATGCTATCTGGTTGCTCTTTATCTTAACGTGTACACTAGTCTCTTTAAACTGTCTTTTAGTTACATGTTGGTAAAGCCCTTAGGATGTGTACTTGACTGCCTGGACTATGATGCAGATCATACTAGTGGGGACATGGTAGTCCATAAGTACATCCTTCAAGGTCCCTAGTCGTGGGTGTATCGAGACGGGGCATCGATATACCAGTATAGACTAGCGTATACGCTTCTCGACCCATGAGATGGGCGATGGATGATCCCATATTCATTGGTGTTTGACATCAGAGATGGTATACGGGTGCTCAGTGGAGACTGGGTACACTGGACGGACTCGCCGAGAACTCCCAGATGGTATTATACCTCACGTCAGATGGCAGTATTCAGGTGACACTTGTACAGGTTAGTCTGTACACCCGAGATCGTCATAGAGTCTTGTGTGATTACCACTGTGCTTTGATCTCCACCTTACCACGTCCATGAGGGCGTGCAAAACGGTGGTCTTTGGGTACAGTCCCGAGTCATATGGAGGCAATGAGCGATAGGAGGGGTTTCGTCTCTCCCGGTATTGGGGGTTGATGTTGCGCAGTGCTCGATTGGCCGTAACAGGGAAGTCCCTGGCCAGGGCTGATCAGAGATTTGCTGGTAAGTGTTACCAGTAGTTTCTCGACCCGTTATGAGCCTCATATCGGCACGACTTATCGGTTATTGGGGTCTGACGTATACCACCCCTAGACTTGATATGCGACATATCAGACGAACAGACCGGACTGTATGGTAAGTGTTACTGGTTGGATTCACAGGAGTGTGAGCGGGCTAGCTCGTCGATCTTCTGATCGCTTAATACCCGGGTGGCCGTTACGTTTAGCAGACCGCTTGCGGCCTGTGGGTGCTTGATATGATCATCATCTGCTACCGGCGTATTGACGAGTCTTTAGAGTCCTACACAGAGGTTTCCTGGCTCAAGCGAAACGAAATAGGAGCGCATATGAGATATGTGCAGGACCGAGAATAATGCGTGTATGTGATACCGTATTTCATTCTCGCGATAGATGTATCGATTGGTTATATTCGATATAACCTAGATATCGAATCAAGGATTGATTCGATAAGACGATACATAGGATACTAGTCGGTTATATGCGATATGACCGGATCGTTAAATCAAATGTTGATTTAATGATTTAATGTATAATTATATATTTGATATATTACTTTGCATTAGCTAGTATTAGTTCACTTTAAATGGATTTTCTCACTTGATGTGCAAGTTGTATATGTGATATACTTTTATGCACATGTTTGTATCATGTTTGATGATGCTTGCTCATTTGGTTAAGTGTATAGAATTAAACCATGGTTAAGTTGATGATTAGGGTTTTGCTTTTTCATTTATTTATTTATTTGTTTATTTATTTATTTGGAAAAGATATAGATGAGAATGGTGGCTTTCTTTGTTTCTTATTGAAGCTTCATGAAGCTTTGACTTAGTCACCATTCTTGTCTCATGCTTAACCCTAACCATTTGAACTAACCCTAGTTCATTCTCTACACTTAACTATGGTTAAGCTTATGATAAGTTTTCCTTTTCTTTTTCATTTTGGAAGACTTATGATATTCTTTCTTCTTCTACATCATCTTCTTCTTCAAGAAAAGCTTAAGTCCATCAATGGCAACTTGAGCAAAAGTGAGAGAAATCCAATTCTAAAGTGAACCCACCTCCTATTTCTTCACCCTCTACCTCTTGCCAAGTAGTATAGGGTGTTTTCTTCACAAGTTTCACAACTTGGTGAAGTTGGAGATTGAACTTGTGATGCCTCGACGTAGATCATCTTCGGCACGAAGCCGACGACCTAGTCCGCCCATTTCTCCGATGAAGCCGACGATTGAGTTCGGGATTCGAGATGGACAGCGAGAGGACGCCTACGTGGAGCTAAGGAAGTGGAGAACCGGATCTACAAAGGTTGTAGCCTCTCTCCTTTAGTTAAGATGTTAACTAGTTTCGTTTTTCGCCTAAATTTCTAGTCGACGATCTAGTCTAGGGTTTCTCGGCACCGTAAAATTTGAAATTGGCATGGTTGATGCCTTGTGAGACCTCTTGAGAGTGCCTAGGAACCCTACAGTGGTATCAGAGCCTAGCTAGAGCCTTAGGCGATGTTTAGACGACGTTTGAAACCCGATCGAACCGAAACCCTAAAATCCAAAATGCTCTCTGGAAATTTTCTGAAAATTGGATTTTTGTCAATTAAAAATATGCAGAAAAATAAGCAGGGTGTTATTTGAATTACTGTGAAATACGAGGACCTGAATCGATTTTTCCACCGCGGAACCGCGGCACAAGCTAGGCATGTGCGGCGGTTCCGCGGTCGTACTGTCCACTTGTCTAGTGATTTCTGCACAGTAACTCATATAATTTAATGCTATATTTTCTGGGTATTTTTATTGTGACTCTACAGATGAGTATTTTGGGGTTGTATTGGGAATCAATGATTCGATCGGATTTTCAAATTTTGTCTGTGTGGTTTTCCGGATAATTTTCGAATATGTTTCGACCCGATGTAAATACCCAATCTTTCCCCTGCCCGGAAATTTCCAATTGTTGGACTTTTCCGTAGTTTAAAGACGTTCTAAGTAGTGCAAGTAACGCGATGGTCCCTCTAGAAGACAACAAACCTTAACTCGATTATGTGACCGTCTTGAACTGCCTTTGAACCTTCGGGTTTGGGGCAGTACGGCGTGCCACATGTGAGGCGTTGGCTTGACCCTTCTACGGCTGGACCGTTGGTACTGAGGCATGAAGTGAATGTCTTTGAACTTATTTCATGTGTTGATCGGTTTCGGGAAAACTTGGGTGTTCGAATGTTCGATCGGAAAGTTTAATATTTTCTATTTATCCGGAATTGGATACAATAATTGGAATTCACAACCAGTTATGAGATAACTGAATGAATGTTATAAATCTAGCGGTTTAGTCTCATTTGATATTGAAAAGAGTTTTCGATAATGGGACTAAAATGCGAGGTTTATAAGTATTAGACATGCGATGTCTAAAGAGGTTGCGGATTCCAACTGTTGTAGTTTTACACTTTCTTTTCTGTGACCGTAAGTGTAATATGTGATATCGCCGGTTTCGTTGCTATATGTCAACGACAATTGGGATGCGCATATTTACTTACGTTGATGACATGTGATGTTATGTGTTGCTGGATATGTTATATTGGATTGTCGTGTTTGAATAGCCGGGGGTTTTTATGTGAGATGAGTGTTTTTCATTTTCATTCATGTAAAAACTTGTATGTAATATTCTTTTATTCGGGGCACTTCCAGGCTCCGGAAGTTGTCACCTTTTGTATATTATTTACTTTTCTGCATTAGGATAGACCCAAGGAGGGGAGCACAAGTAATCGGGTTCTACGGTCCAGTGGGAGACCATCTCGAGGAGTCGAGTCCCGGTCTCCTAACCCTAGAATTGGTAGGGTTGCTTGCCGCTCTCGTAGGGGTTTAGGGGTGTGGGATTGGCTATTCATCACGACCGTGGAATCCGTGTTTTATACTGGCTCATATTGAAAACACGGACGTCCTAGTATATCTAATGTTTCATATGTTTCTTCTGCTGCGATATCTGTGATATGATCATGTGATGTTCTGTGATAAATACAATATATAGTATATATGATATATTATATAGACGTTACTTATGTTTTGCACCCGCACTAGCCCGGCCCTGCTCTGTCGTTAGTTACCTAACCTAACGGTGCACGAGGGGACATCGAGGCGAATGCGGATGGCATAAGTGTACGTCGTATTTATCTGTAATGTTTAGGTAACTTAAATGATGGGACTTCATTAATGTGATTAATGAAAGAAAAGAAACCTAAGATGTTGTAGAATCAAATTTCAAAATAAAACAGGTAGCTACAGTTCTTGCTTTGCATAGCGATATATATGATATACCCTGCACCTTATTCGATGAGGAAAGGACCGAGATCCCTTCACCGGGAGTGACTCCTTTAGCAATAACTGGCAGATGCTACATACTCGGTCTGCTTTTGATTGCTTCTATAGTTTCTGCTTTGCACAGTGATATATATGATATATCCGGCACCTCATTCGACGAGGAAAGGGCCGACGATCCCTTCACCGGGAGTGACCCCTTTAGCAAAACTAGAAAAGCCTCAAAATCACTCCATTTCAAAACTTCATTTGATTCTACAACGATATCAAGTTCATTACGCAATAGGTTTTCAGAAAAAAAACCTGTCGTAGCCCTCCGTCATTTTAGATAAGTTGCATATAGTATTCGTGCTACATTTGTTGGCTTTCGTCAAGGTGTAGTGTGCGGTAGCTATGTGCTGCTTATCTGCTGCATATGATGTGACTGGATTAGGGTAGTCGTACGGCTTTGTTGGCTTTCGTCAAGGGTCGTGCGGGTGGGTTTAATTCAGTCAAGAAATGTACGGGTTGAACTTGACTAGCGGGCTGTGGTTTGTTGGCTTTCGTCAAGGTCATAGCACGCTAGGGGAAAAAGCATTATCGGGAGTTTCAAGTGTTGAAATTTGCAATGAGATTGCATACCTTCTATGAGATAGTTGGATCCCGATACCCACTGTGAGTAAGAGTTGCTCCTGGGAGAGTTTTACACATTGCAATTAGCTGATCAAGTAGGTGTCTAGAAAGGTGTCAACGGGGTTACGCCTCTGGGAAAACGAGGTTTACATTAATTAGGTTCGTGCGAAAGCACGGGGGACCTCCCTCAAAGTACCGACACTGGCCTGGCTGAAAGATTGGCGAACTTGTAGTGTGTAATTAATCCCGGCTAGTCTTTCCTTTTAGGGTTTGAAGGAAGATTTGATAAAAACCAGTGGGAGCCATCCTGATTAGATAAGATAATAACCAATCTGATCTTGTAAGAGCATACGCTAAAATGTTTTCTTCTCTCTCTCTCCAGGTAGCGACCATATCATGCCCTAATAAAGATAATAATATGGATATATTGACCGAACCCGCATGTTATACTGTGCTGGGGAACGTTGGTTCCGTTCTTTCCTATAAGAGTTATAGGACTGAACAGGAAATAGGGGAATACCAGGATTCCCATGCCACCCGAATGAAGAAAATACATGTTGATGCATTTTCTTCGGGTGTGTTCGTTACTGAGAACTGTTTCTCCATTTTCTCTACGTCCTGGGTATTAGATACCGGGTCAGGATCCCATATATGTAATCAGTTACATGGGCTCAGGAAAGGTAGAGAACTTGGAGAAGGTGATAAAGACATTAGAGTTGGAAATGGTGCAATTGTTGCAGCTAAGACTGTCGGGGAATATCACCTTGTATTACCAACTGGTAATACATTGATTCTGAACGAATGCTATTACATGCCGAACCTGATATGCAACATTATATCGGTTTCTTTGTTAAGTAAAGAGGGATATAATTTTGTATTACAGGATAATTATATGAACATTTTCCGTAACCAAAAGTTGGTTGGATCAGGCACGTTGTGCAATGGCATTTATGTTCTAAATCAATCAACAGTTCTGAGTATAACAAACACACACAAGAGGAAGAGTTCAAAACTGAACGAATCCTTCTTGTGGCATTGTAGACTGGGTCATATCAATGCGACACGACTAGCTAAGTTGCATAAGGATGGATATTTGAAACCATTCGAATTTTCATCTTATGACACTTGCCAGTCATGTCTCAAAGGCAAAATGACCAAAACTCCGTTTACGGGACACGGAGAAAGAGTTACCGAACTCTTGGGACTAATACATAGTGATGTATGTGGTCCCATGTCTACACATGCCAGGGATGGTTCTTCGTACTTCATTACATTCACTGACGATCTCTCAAGATACGGACATGTGTACTTGATAAGACACAAGTCTGAAGCTTTTGAGAAATTTAGAGAATATAAACAAGAAGTCGAGAACCAAACCGGAAAAAGTATTAAAATCCTTCGATCTGATCGAGGAGGTGAATACTTGAGCAAAGAATTCCTGGACTTCCTAAAAGAGAATGGGATTCTCTCTCAGCTGACTCCTCCTTATACACCACAGCACAATGGTGTATCAGAATGGAGGAACCGCACCCTATTAGATATGGTGCGCTCTATGATGAGCACAGCTGAGTTACCTATTTCCTTCTGGGGGTATGCACTTGAGACAGCCATACATCTATTGAATATGGTCCCCACCAAATCTGTGCCTACCACTCTATATGAGATATGGAAAGGAAAGAGACCATGTCTCAACTATGTTAAGATATGGGGTTGTCCTGCCTATGTCAAACGACAAAATCCGGACAAGCTCGAGGCACGGTATGTTCTATGCAAATTTATAGGATATCCCAAGAATTCACAAGGGTATATCTTCTACCACCCTGAGGAACAAAGAGTGTTTTTTTCTCGGCATGCCACCTTTTTAGAAAAGGAATTTCTTGAAAAATAGATTAGTGGTCATGAGGTAGAACTGGAAGAGATTCCAGCTACAAAAGCTACAACAGAAGATATGGTGGAACCAGAGGATTCAGTAGCTCCCGATGAACCTCAGCCTCTCCGCCGATCTAGTAGGATTCCTCGCCCACCTGAGAGATACTACGGTTTTCTCATGGATGGTGGGAGCGAGGATTGCATCATGGAGGATGATGACCCAACTAGCTTCGAGCAGGCCATCACGAGTAGGGACTCAGTGAAATGGCTGGATGCAATGCAGTCCGAGATGGAATCCATGTACACCAACAAAGTATGGACTTTGGATGTTGCTCCTGAAAGGGTAAAACCCATCGGGAGCAAGTGGATCTTCAAGAAAAAACTTGGTGTAGATGGGAAAGTGGAGACTTTCAAAGCTAGACTTGTAGCAAAGGGTTTTCGTCAAAGACCAGGTGTGGACTATGACGAAACCTTTTCTCCAGTGGCTATGCTTAAATCCATCCGAATCATGCTTGCCATCGCTGCATATCATGACTACGAAATCAGGCAAATGGATGTTAAGACCGCCTTTCTAAATGGTGATTTAGAAGAGTGCGTGTACATGACTCAGCCAGAGGGCTTCGTAGACAGTGGGAGCAGCGGGAAGGTGTGCAAGCTGCTTAAATCCATTTATGGATTAAAGCAAGCATCGCGGAGTTGGAACATCTGCTTTGACGTCGTTATCAAAGAGTTTGATTTCGTCAAAAATCCAGATGAACCTTGTATCTACAAGAAGGTAGCAGAGAGTAAGGTAGTCTTCCTCGTATTGTACGTGGACGACATACTCTTGATAGGAAATGATATTCCTATGCTGCAATCGGTCAAGCTCTTCTTATCATAAAGATTCTCAATGAAAGATCTTGGTGATGCCTCCTGCATATTAGGAATAAGGATCTATAGAGATAGATCCAAACGGATATTGGGATTGTCCCAATCCAGGTACATTGACACCATACTAAAGAGGTTTAGTATGGAAGAATCCAAGCGTGGGAACTTGCCCACGATCTCTGGAGTCACTCTCTCCAAAGAGATGTCTCCCAAGACTGATTTGGAGAGAGCTCGCATGCAAGGGATACCCTATGCTTCGGCTGTAGGCTCTATCATGTACGCGATGCTATGTATCAGACCCGATGTAGCATACTCACTAAGTGTAGTGAGCAGGTATCAAGCTGATCCTGGAGAGAGTCACTGGACAGCTGTGAAGAGCATTCTCAAGTACTTGCGAAGGACTAAAGAGATGCTCTTGGTGTATGGTAACGGAGAACTCCAAGTGGAGTCCTTTACCGATTCGAGCTTCCAGAGTGATAAGGACGACTCTAAGTCGCAGTCGGGCTTTGTCTTTACCCTTTACGGAGGGGCGGTTAGCTGGAAGAGTTCCAAGCAGGAAACCATGGCAGACTCGACGATGGAGGCTGAATACATCGCTGCCAACGATGCTGCTAAAAAGGCTGTCTGGATCAAGAAGTTCATTACTGAACTTGGAGTGGTTCCATCCATTGAGTATCCAATACCTTTGTATTGCGATAACAATGGAGCGGTGGCTTTGGCCAAGGAACCCAGGTCCCATCAGTGATCCAGGCATATTCTGAGGCGGTATCACCTGATCCGGGAGATAGTTGATCGCCGGGAGATCGAGGTCAGGAGGGTTGACACGAAGAACAACACGGCGGATCCACTCACGAAGGCCATTCCCCAGATACAGTTTGAGAGACTCTTCGGGATGCTCGGTATGCGATACTACAGCAGCTGGCCCTAGTGCAAATGGGAGATTGTTAGTTGTATGTATGCCCTAGAGGCCAGTATTGTACAGATGATGTATATTATATTGGATGCTTGGACATATATAGAGATGACTTTCTTGCTCGATATGATAGTATGCTATCTGGTTGCTCTTTATCTTAATGTGTACACTAGTCTCTTTAAACTGTCTTTTAGTTACATATTGGTAAAGCCCTTAGGATGTGTACTTGACTGCCTGGACTATGATGCAGATCATACTAGTGGGGACATGGTAGTCCATAAGTACATCCTTCAAGGTCCCTAGTCGTGGGTGTATCGAGACGGGGCATCGATATACCAGTATAGACTAGCGTATACGCTTCTCGACCCATGAGATGGGCGATGGATGATCCCATATCCATTGGTGTTTGACATCAGAGATGGTATACGGGTGCTCAGTGGAGACTGGGTACACTGGATGGACTCGCCGAGAACTCCCAGATGGTATTATACCTCACGTCAGATGGCAGTATTTAGGTGACACTTGTACAGGTTAGTCTGTACAGCCGACGACCTAGTCCGCCCATTTCTCCGATCAAGCCGACGATTGAGTCCGGGATTCGAGATGGACAGTGAGAGGACGCCTACGTGGAGCTAAGGAAGTGGAGAACCGGATCTACAAAGGTTGTAGCCTCTCTCCTTTAGTTAAGACGTTAACTAGTTTCGTTTTTCGCCTAAATTTCTAGTCGACGATCTTGTCTAGGGTTTCTCGGCACCGTAAAATTTGAAATTGGCATGGTTGATGCCTTGTGAGACCTCTTGAGAGTGCCTAGGAACCCTACAGTCGGGGTCTCGGCTATATACACTAGTCTACTCTGGAGTATCGATACCCCGTCTCGAAACTCCCACGACTAGGGATACTTTAAGGATGTGCTTATAGACCCCAGATCCTACGTATATGATCGCCATCATACTGCTGGCAGTCAAGCAAGAATCCTATGGGCTCTATCAACATGCAATAGTGAACTAAAGTATGTATACGATGATAAAGACAAACTAAATAGCATACTATCATCTCGAGCAAGACTGTCATATCGGTATAGGTCATCCCTCAATCATTGCAATCACGTACCTGCGATCCAATAATTGACTTTGAGGGCACTATATCCAACAATCTCCCACTTGCACTTAAGACTAATTATTGTGATGTCGCGTACTCACAGCTCGTGTGATACCGAATATCCAACTCCTCTACTAATCAGTTTCACAAAAGTCGTTTGTAAAACTATTATGTTCGAGAAATAGCCTCAGTGAGTGGATCCGCCCCGATGTTCCTTTCTATATCTTTCTTTATCTCAAACTCGCGGAGAAAGCCATCTCCCGAAATAAGCAATACCTGTCTTAGAATATGTCTGGATATCTCATGGGACCTAGCTCACAAGTGAACTGCAAATCCAGTAAACTTCTTAGACTGTATCGTCAACTGAAATTAATCAGTATCCTGCACCATGCCTCCCTCAGTATCCGCATGGACCACCTGTCAAAAATACTTCCCCTCGTCCGAGGGAAAACTATAACTCTGATAGTCACTCTATCATCCAGGTCACCTTGGAAGCCTGGAATGATAACCGTCTCCCGAAGGATGCTGCCATTATCAAATCCTTAGAACATCCACTTATGTTCTAAAACTGCTTCCGAACGTTTCTCCAGAATTGAATTAATATCAACTTATTGCATCTAGTGCAAAAACAACATATGATATTATATTCATATCCTATGTGGAGAAACTACTATATGACAACCACGGTATAACCGATCGTAGTGTAAGAATTTCACTTCCTACAATGTGTATGTCATCCAAGTATAACCGATCGTAGTGTAAGAATTTCACTTCCTACAATGTGTATGTCATCCAAGTACCAGGACATCACACCCTACTACCTTCTTAACAGATCAATCTCCTGTTCTGATGAAGTCAAAACCCATGACTGTCACATCAGAAATAGATGATCTATCTCTGCTATATATGCTTTAGTCTATAAATAGACATAAGCTACTTGTCCACTATGCTTCCGTTGCTCCCACTGACTACAACAACCCTCTGGCAGAGTCATATACACGTGCACATCTAAAGCTAGTTTAGAACGACGCTATACTCATCCTCCTGCCGGGTCTCATAGTCTGGAACAGCAGCAGTGTCAAGCCTGGGTAAACAAGAACCTCCCTGTCACCGTCCTTGAGGATACCGGAGTGCCTCTCGGCCGCCTAAGGTTACCCACCATATCTGCAGAGTGGCTAATGGAATGTCAATCCTGATTGAATCTTTAGGTCCTATTAAATTTCCGTAATCATTTGTGGTTCTGGAATCACTTCCAGTTCTACCATACTCCCACTACTATTTTCTGAAAAAATCCATTTTACTAAAACTGTGGCGAGTCAAGAACAATATAAATATTGATCTTTCAGATGGTAGAAAGTCAACCCTCGTCGAAGCCCGGGTTAACCTACAAACAGCCATTACAGAAACGTACCTTGAGTTATCCGGAGTCTGGTTTTAAGCATAAGCCGGACCACTCCCCGTACCTTAACATCGTTAAGATACGAACCATTCTATATACAATATAGAAATAGAGGCACTGATTTAATTGGAACCAGATTCAAATCATGCAGCTGTCTTCAGTGCATGCCAACTGAATGGAGAGAGGCCGATTAGTATTACTCAACTTAGGAGTGCAACCAATTATGAGTAACCTGAAAGAGAAGCAAGTTCTCAAAAACCATTACTTTCAACTGAATACCAACCACAAGTATCTACATCTTGGATCACCTTGAAGAATCCTGATACTTGCAACACATGGTTCTTTACTTTATTGCTGTACCTATAACTTCTCAAACTTGGACTTTTTATTTCTATGAAACACTTATCTAAAACTTGAGAAGTCATAAGTAAACAGAATATAGTGCGAGGACCAACCCTTTTGTCCTAATAGACACTTGACAATATGCAATACTTTGTATAAGTCCCCTGAGTTAAATAACTCAAACTCTGTTCGTCGTAGGTTGAAAACTGTACCTGTTAGTTATATGTATGCCCTAGAGGCCATTACTATACATGTGTTGTATATTGTAGTGGATGCTTGGACATATATAGGGAGGACTTTCTTGCTCGACATGATAGTATGCTATCTGGTTACTCTTTACCTTAACGTGTACACTGATTGTCTCTCTGTTACATATTGGTAAAGCCCTTAGGATGTGTACTTGACTACCTGGACTGTGATGCGGATCATACTAGTGGGGACATGGTAGTCCATAAGTACATCCTTCAAGGTCCCTAGTCGTTGGTATATCGAGACGGGGCACCGATATACCAGAGTAGACTAGCGTATACCTTCTCGACCCATACAAATGGGCAATGGATGATCACATATCCATTGATGTTTGACATCAGAGATGATATACTGGTGCTCGGTGGAGACTGGGTACACTGGACGGACTCTCCGAGAACTCCCAGATGGTATTATACCTTACGTCAGATGGCAGTTCTCTGGTGACACTGGTACAGGGTAGTCTGTAGACCCGAGATCGTCATAGAGTCTTGTGTGATTCCCACTATGCTTTGATTTCCACCTTACCACGTCCAAGAGGGCGTGCAAAACGATGGTTTTTGGGTACAGTCCAGAGTCACATGGAGGTAATGAGCGATAGGAGGGGTTTCGTCTCTCCCGGTATTGGGGGTTGATGTTGCGCTGTGCTCGATTGGCCATAACAGGGAAGTCCCTGGCCAGGGATGGTTTAGAGATATACTGGTAAGTGTTACCAGTAGTTTCTCGACCCGTTATGAGCCTCATATCGGCACGACTTATCGGTTATTGGGGTCTGACGTTTACCACCCCTAGACTTGATATGTGACATATCAGACGAGGAGACCGGACTGTACGGTAGTGTCACTGTCAGGCTTTTTGCAGGAGTTGGAGCGGGCTTGCTTGCTGATCTTCTGATCGCTCAATACCCGGGTAGCCGGTACGTCCAGCTAGTACCGCTGACGGCTTATGGGTGCTTGATATGATCATCACCTACTGCCGGCGTCTTGACGAGTCTTTAGAGTCCTACATAGAGGTTGCACTGGCTCAGGCAAAACGAGATAGGAGCGCATATGTGATATGTGTGGGACCGAGAATGATACGAGTATGTGATACCGTATTCTATTCTCGCGATGATTGTATCGATTGGTTGTATGCGATATAACCTAGTTATCGAATCAAGTGTTAATTCGATAAGTCGATACATTGATATTAGTCGGTTATATGCGATATGACCGGATCATTAAATCAAGTGTTGATTTAATGATTTAGTGTATAATTATATATTTGATATATTACTTTGCATTAACTAGTATTGGTTCACTTAAGATTGATTTTCTCACTTGATGTGCACAAGTTGTATATGTGATATATTTTTGTGCACTAGTTTGTATCATTATTGATGATACATGCAAACTTGGGTGTGTGTGTGCTATACACCATGTTTAGTTAATGGTTAGGGTTTTATTTTCTTTATTTATTTTGCAAAAACAAAATGGTGGCTTTCTTTGCACTTTGCTGGAAGCTTCATGAGTTTTTTAAGCATCTTTGAAAAGTCTAGCCATTTTGTTTTATGCTTAAACCTAACCATTACCTAAACTATGGTTTGCTCTCTACATGAGTTAACCTCACCCATGGTTGCATTATGATAAGGCTTCACTTGATTTTCTGTAATTGATAATTCATTATTTTTCTTTCTTCTTCTTCTTCATGAAGAGAAGAAAACCTTGCTAGAAAATTCCAACTGATGAATCCAAGTGAGAAATCAAAATCTAAAGAGTACCCACTTCCTATCTCACCATCCTCTACTAGACTAGCACTTTAGTTTAGGGTGTTTGCTTCACTAATTCTATGGTTAGTGAGGTAGAAGCTTGAGTCCGTATTTCCTCGACGTAGATCATCTTCGGCACCGAAGACTTCAAGCGATCCCGTTGCAATTTCCTCATGGGGATGTCCGAGAGTCCGGGAGTTGGTTGATCGTAGCGAAGGGACTACATCACGGAGCTTAAGATGTTAAGGACCGATCTACAAAGCTTGTATTTCGTATTCACTTAGGGTTAAAGTGTTTAGCTTGCTTAGTTTTCGCCTTATCTCCAGTTAACGATCTTGCTTAGGGTTATTCGGCACGGATAAAATTTTATTCCGGCATGGTCGATGCCTTGTAGAGCCTCATTTGTGTGCCTAGTAACCCAACAGTGGTATCAGAGCCTAGCTATAGCCTTAGGCGAAGTGTAGACGATGTTAGAAGTCCGATCGAACCCCGAAACCCTAAACGGAACCCTTCTCTGTACATTTTTTGAATTTGTGGATTTTTCTGAATTAAAAATACTCAAAAAATTCAGCAAGGTTTTATAAGAATTACTGTGCAAAACATGGTCCTAACTCCATCAATTAGCCGCGGAACCGCGGCCGTACCCCATATGGCGCGGCGGTTCCGCGGCCATACTGTTGCTTCGTTGACCACACTTTGCACAGTAATGTTTCTATTTGACTCCTGTGTTTTCTGGGTAATTTTAATCTTTACTCAAGAGTTGAGTTTTCTGGGTTGTATTGGGGACTCGGTGTTTCGATCGGGAAGTTTAACTTCGTCTGTATGTTTTTCCGGGTATTTTAGAACATGTTAAAAAGTTTGACCGAATATAAATACCCACTTTTTTCCCTGTCGGGAAATTTCCAAGTGTTGGATCTTTCCGTAGTTTAAGAACATTCGAAGTAGTGCAAGTAACGCGATGGACCCTCTAGAAGACAACAAACCTTAACTCGATTATGTGACCGTCTGCCTTTTGAACATTAGGGTTTGGGGCAGTACTGCGTTCCACATGTGAGGCGTTGGCTTGACCCTTCTACGGCTGGACCGTTGGTACTGAGTCATGAAGTGAATGTTTTTAAACTTATTTCATGTGTTGAGCTGTTTCGGGAAAACTTGGGTGTTTGATTGTTCGATCGAAATGTTTAACATTTTCTATTTATCTGGAATGTGATACAATATTTGGAATCCACAAGTAGTTATGAGATAACTGATTTGACTGTTATAAATATAACACTTTAGTCTCAACTGATCGGTTGCCACGGAATTTTGATGCGATCAAAAGTCCGTCGCAATCACGTATCGTATGCGGATACTCGCCGGGTAAACTTAATAGACAGCCACGCCCTATCGCCCCGACCAAGTGACTGTAGAAGAACCCCGTCGCCGAGAGCATCCGTTCGGGTGCTCGCGGCAGCGGTGTTCCGCCTTAGTGCACTTCGTTGACGGCATCAGGGGTGCGGCCGTCTACTAAAGTTTGCGACGAGCATTCGATCAGGTTGTCGGAAATCTTGTTGAATTGCCCGACTTGATATTAAAATGTGTTTTCGATAAAGAGACTAAAATGCGGAGTTTATAACTGTTAGGCATGCGATGTCTATGGTGGTTGCGGATTCCAACTGTTGTAGTTTTACACTTTCTTTTCTGTGACCGTAAGTGTAATATGTGATATCGCCGGTTTCGTTGCTATATGTCAATGACAATTGGGATGCGCATATTTACTTACGTTGATGACATGTGATGTTATGTGTTGCTGGATATGTTATATTGGATCGTCGTGTTTGAATAGCCGGGGGGGTTTTATGTGAGATGAGTGTTTTTCATTTTCATTCATGTAAAAACTTGTATGTAATATTCTTTTATTGGGGCACTTCCAGGTTGCGGAAGATTTCACCATTGTATATTATTTACTTTTCCGCACTAGGATAGACCCAAGGAGGAGGGCACAAGTATCCGGGTTCTGGAGTCCAGTGGGAGACCAACTCGGGGAGTCGAGTCCGGGTCTCCTAACTTTGGAATTGGTAGGGTTGCTTGCCGCTCTCGTAGGGGTCTAGGGGTGTGGGTTTGGCTATTCATCGCGACCGTGGAATCCGTGTTTTATACTAGCTCGTATTAAAAACATGGACGTCCTACTATATCCAATGTTTCATATGTTTCTTCTGCTGCGATATCTGTGATGTGATCATTTGATATGCTGTGATGGATACTTATATAGTATATATGATATATTATATAGACGTTACTTATGTTTTACACCCGCGCTAGTCCTGCCCCGCTCTACCGTTAGTTACCTAACCTAACGGTGCACGAGGGGACATCGAGGCGAATGTGGATGGCATAAGTGTACGTCGTATTTATCTGTGATGTTTAGGTGACTTAAATGATGGGACTTAATTAATGTGATTAATGAAAGAAAAGAAACCTAAAAGATGTTGTGGAATCGAATTTTCAAAAACAGGTAGCTACGGTTCTTACTTTGCATCGCGGTGTTCCTTATAGAACATCCTGCACCTTATTCGATAAGGAAAGGGCCGAGATCTCTTCACCGGGAGTGACCCGTTTAGCAATAACTGGCAGATGCTACAACCCTCGGTTTGTCTTTTGATTGCTTCTATAGTTTTTTACTTTGCACAGCGATATATATGATATATCCTACACCTTATTCGATGAGGAAAGGGCCGACGATCCCTTCACCGGGAGTGACCCCTTTAACGAATCTAGAAAAGCCTCAAAAACACTCCATTTTAAAATCATTTGATTCTACAACGATATCAAGTTCATTACGCAATAGGTTTTCAGAAAAACCTGTCGTAGCCCTCCGTCATTTTAGATAAATCCTGCTTAGTATTCGTGCTGCGTTTGTTGACCTTGTCAAGGCGCAGTGTGCGGTAGCTGACCAGTATTTATCTGTTTATGCATATGATGCAAATTGTTTTAGGGTAGTCGTAAGGCCTTGTTGACCTTGTCAAGGGTCGTGCGGGTGGGTTTGATTCAATCAAGAAATGACGGGTTGAACTTGACTTACGGTCTATGGTTTGTTGACCTTGTCAAGGTCATAGATCGTTTGGGGCAAAATATTATCGGGAATTTCAAGTGTTGAAATTTGCAATGAGATTGCATACCTTCTATGTGATAGTTGGGTCCCGATACCCACTGCGAGTAATTGTTACTCCTGCGAGAGTTTTACACATTACAATTAGCCGATCAAGTAGGTGTCTAGAAAGGTTTCAACGAGGTTACGCCTCTGGGAAAACGAGGTTTACATTAATTAGGTCCGTGCGAAAGCACACGGAACCTCCCTCAAAGTACCGACACTGGCCCGGCTGAAAGATTGGCGAAGTTGTAGGGTGTAATTAATCCCGGCTAGTCTGTCCTTTTAGGGTTTGAAGGAAGATTTGATAAAAACAGTGGGAGCCATCCTGATTAGATAAAATAATAACCAATCTGATCTTACAAGAGCGCACGCAGAGTGTTTTCTTCTCTCTCTCTCCAGGTAGCGACCATATAATGCCTTAATCAAGATAATAATACGGATGTATTGACCGAACCCGCTTGTTATACTGAGCTGGGGAACGTTGGTCCCGCTCCAACTTATAATTGTTATAAGACAGAGCAGGAAATAGGGGATTACCTGAATTCCCGTTCTGCCCAAACGAAGAAAGTGCATGCTGATGCATCATCTTCGGGTGTGTTCATTACAGAGAACTGTTTCTCAGTATCCTTTACGTCCTGGGTATATGATACCGGATCAGGATCCCGCATATGTAATCTGTTACATGGGCTATAGATAAGTAGAGAACTGAGAACGGGTGATAAGTTTCATGAGATAGAAAACGGTGCAAATGTTGCAGCCAAGTCTGTTGGTCACTATCACCCTGTATTACCAGAATACATTGATTCAGAACAAATGTTATTAGATACCGAACCTGATATACAACATCATATCAATCTCTTTATTAATAAAGAAAGATATAATTTTGTATTGTTGGATAATGTTTTGAACATTTCCTATATCAAAAGTTGATCGGTTCAGGCACGTTATCTAAAAGCATTGACGTTCTGAATCAAACTTCAGTTCTTAGTATACAGAACACACACAAGAGGAAAAGTTCAGAAATGAACGAATCCTTCTTGAGGTATCGTAGACTAGGTCATATCAATGCGACCCGACTAGCTGAAGTTATATATAGATGCATATTTAAATTAGTTTAAATTTACATCTTCTGAAACTTGCCAGTCATGTCATAAAGATAAGATGACCATAGCTCTGTTAATAGGAAACAGAGAAAGAGTTAGTGAACTCTTGGGATAATACATGTTGATGTATGTAGGTCCCCTGTCTACACATGCCAAGACCAGTTCTTTGTATTTCATTACATTCTCTGATAATCTCTCAAGATTCAGACATATGTTCCTGTTGAAACATAAGTCCGAACCTTTTGAGATATTCACAGAATATAAGTTAGAAGTAGAGAACCAAAATACGGGTATAAGTATTGTGTCCTATGATGAGATCAGGGAGGAGAATACTTGTGCATGGAATTCTTGGACTATTCTAAAGGAGAATGAGATTCTCTCTCAGCATTATTCCTCCGCATACACCAGAGCACGTCGATGTATCGGGACGGAGCTATCACACCCTATATGATATGGTGCGCTCTATGATGAGTACTACTGAGTTTCCTATTTCCTTTTATGGAGTTATGCACTTATGAAGTTGCATACCTATTGAATAGGGTTCCGATCAAATCAGATACCTACCATTTCATATGAGATATGGAAAGAGAAGAGCCCAACTCTTAAGTCAGTTAAGATTTAGGGTTGTCCAGCCTATATCTAAAAGCATAATCCGGACAAGCTCGAGGCAAAGTCAGTTCTGCAGAAGTTTGTTGGATATCCCAAGCATACGCAAGGGAATATCTTCTACCTAACCGAGGAACAATAATGTTTTGTTTCTCAGCATGCCACCTTTGTGAAAGGGAATTTCTTGTGAAGAAATTAGTGGACATGAGGTAGAACTGAAAGGAGCTCCAGCTATACAAACTGCAGCTGATGATTTGGTAGAACCGAAGGATTCAATAGTTTCCAACGAACCTCAGCCTCTCCGCCGATCTAGTAGGGTTCCTCACCCACCTGAGAGATACTTCCGTTTCTCTATGACAGTGGAAGCGAGGATTGCATTATGAGATGATGACCCAACTAGTTTTGAGCTGGCCATCAGGAGTGAGACTCTGTAAGAATGGCTGGATACTTATCGATCTGAGATGGAATCCTTATACACCAACAAAGTATGGACTTTGGTTGCTTGATCTGAAGGGTTAAATCCCCATCAGGAGCAAGTATATCTTGAGAAGATTACTTGGTGTAAATGGAAAAGTTGAGACTTTCAAAGCTAGACTTGTTAAAAGTTTGCATCATTAACCAGGTATGGATTATGATGAAACATTTTCTAAGTAGCTATGCTTAAGTCCATCCAGATCCTACTTGCCACGGCTACATACCATGACTACGATATCTGGCGGTCAGGTGCCATGACTGTTTTTCTAAATGATGTTTTAGAAGAGTGCGTCTATAAGTACACAGCCAGAGGGCCTCATAGACAGTGGGAGCAGCGGAAACGTGTGCAAGATGTTTTATGTGATAAAGCAGGCTTCGCGGAGTTGGAACATCTGTTTTGATGGGGTAGTCAAAGAGTTTGACTTCATCAAAATGGTAGATGAACTTTGTATATACAAAAAGGTAGTAGAGAGTATGGTGGTGATCCTCGTAGAGTACGTAGATGACATACTCTAGATGGGGAAGGAGTTTCCTATGCTACGCTCGGTCAATCTCCGCTTATCACAATGATTCTCCATATAGGATCAAAATGATACCTCCTAAATCCTGAGTTTTGATCTATGAGATAGATGTAATAGGATGTTAGGATTCTCATTAGTTGTAGTGAGATGGTATCAAACGATCCTAGAGAGAATCACTGGAATGGTTCCAGGGTGATAAGGACGACTGAATGTCAGTTACAGGCATTGTCTTTACCCTCAGTGGAGGGACGGTATGTTGGAAGAGTTCCAAGCTAGATACCGTGACATACTAGAAGATTAAAGGCAAGATACATCGTTACCAAAGATGCTACCAAAGAGGTCGTCTGGGTGTATATTAGTTCATGAGATGAACTTCGTTCCTACCATTGTGTAATAATGGAGTTGTGGCTTATGCCTGGGAACGCCCGTCCCATCATTGATCCAGATATAATTCTTAGGCAGTGTCACCTGATCATGGAGATGGTTGATCTCCAGGGGATCGAGGTCAGGAGAGTAGACTCAGAGGACAACACGGCGGATCCACTCACAAAGGCCTTTTTCCCAGAGAGAGACTATTATGGGATGGTTGAGTATGAGATACTACAACCACTGTTATCAGATGGCCCTAGTGCAAGTGGGAGATTGTTAGTTATATGTATGCCCCAGAGGCCATTACTATACATGTGTTGTATATTGTAGTGGATGCTTGGACATATATAGGGAGGACTTTCTTGCTCGACATGATAGTATGCTATCTGGTTACTCTTTACCTTAACGTGTACACTGATTGTCTCTTTGTTACATGTTGGTAAAGCCCTTAGGATGTGTACTTAACTACCTTGACTGTGATGCAGATCATACTAGTGGGGATATGGTAGTCCATAAGTACATCCTTCAAGGTCCCTAGTCGTGGGTATATCGAGATGGGGCATCGATATACCAGAGTAGACTAGCGTATACCTTCTCGACCCATACAGATGGGTAATGGATGATCCCATATCCATTGATTTTGACATCAGAGATGATATACGGGTGCTCAGTAGAGACTGGGTACACTGGACGGACTCGCCGAGAACTCCAAGATGGTATTATACCTTACGTCAGATGGCAGTTCTCTGGTGACACTGGTACAGGGTAGTCTGTAGACCCAAGATCGTCATAGAGTCTTGTGTGATTCCCACTGTGCTTTGATTTCCACGTTACCACGTCCAAGAGGGCATGCAAAATGGTGGTTTTTGGGTACAGTCCCGAGTCATATGGAGGCAATGAGCGATAGGAAGGGTTTCGTCTCTCCCGGTATTGGGGGTTGATGTTGCGCTGTGCTCGATTGGCCATAACAGGGAAGTCCCTGGCCAGGGCTGGTTTAGAGATATACTGGTAAGTGTTACCAGTAGTTTCTCGACCCGTTATGAGCCTCATATCGGCACGACTTATCGGTTATTGGGGTCTGACGTTTACCACCCCTAGACTTGATATGCGACATATCGGACGAGGAGACCGGACTGTACGGTAGTGTCACTGTCAGGCTTTTTGCAGGAGTTGGAGCGGGCTTGCTTGCTGATCTTCTGATCGCTCAATACCCGGGTAGCCGTTACGTCCAGCTAGTACCGCTGACGGCTTGTGGGTGCTTGATATGATCATCACCTACTGCCGGCGTATTGACGAGTCTTTAGAGTCCTACATAGAGGATGTACTGGCTCAGGCAAAATGAGATAGGAGCGCATATGTGATATGTGCGGGACCGAGAATGATACGAGTATGTGATACCGTATTCTATTCTCGCGATGATTGTATCGATTGGTTGTATGCGATATAACCTAGTTATCGAATCAAGTGTTGATTCGATAAGTCGATACATTGATATTAGTCGGTTATATACGATATGACCGGATCGTTAAATCAAGTGTTGATTTAATGATTTAATGTATAATTATATATTTGATATATTACTTTACATTAACTAGTATTGGTTCACTTAAGATTGATTTTCTCACTTGATGTGCACAAGTTGTATATGTGATATATTTTTGGGCACTAGTTTGTATCATGATTGATGATACATGCAAACTTGGGTGTGTGTGTGCTATACACCATGTTTAGTTAATGGTTAGGGTTTTATTTTCTTTATTTATTTTGCAAAAACAAAATGGTGGCTTTCTTTGCACTTTGCTAGAAGCTTCATGAGTTTTATAAGCAACTTTGAAAAGTCTAGCCATTTTGTTTTATGCTTAAACCTAACCATTACCTAAACTATGGTTTGCTCTCTACATGAGTTAACCTCACCCATGGTTGCATTATGATAAGGCTTCACTTGATTTTCTTTAATTGATAATTCATTCTTTTTCTTTCTTCTTCTTCTTCTTCATGAAGAGAAGAAAACCTTGCTAGAAAATTCCAACTGATGAATCCAAGTGAGAAATCAAAATCTAAAGAGTACCCACTTCCTATCTCACCATCCTCTACTAGACTAGCACTTTAGTTAGGGTGTTTGCTTCATTAATTCTATGATTAGTGAGGTAGAAGCTTGAGTCCGTATATCCTCGACGTAGATCATCTTCGGCACCGAAGACTTCAAGCGATCCCGTTGCAATTTCCTCATGGAGCCGTCCGAGAGTCCGGGAGTTGGTTGATCGTAGCGAAGGGACTACATCACGGAGCTTAAGAAGTGAAGTACCGATCTACAAAGATTGTATTTCGTATTCACTTAGGGTTAAAGTGTTTAGCTTGCTTAGTTTTCGCCTTATCTCTAGTTAACGATCTTGCTTAGGGTTATTCGGCACGGATAAAATTTTATTCCGGCATGGTCGATGCCTTGTAGAGCCTCATTTGTATGCCTAGTAACCCAACAGTACCCATGCGATTTTCTCAAATATCACCAATTACAACGAATTCCGATATAATGAGAATGATCACCTAATTCCCAATAACTTACTCCCACTCATCATCTGTAAAACCATACAAATGTGAGAATTATACCTGGTAAATACATACCCTGTAGCAAGTGTCTAATTGGGAAATCAGTTTTCTATTAACAATACACAGTGAAACTGAAACATGAATATGTTTCGAAAGGGTATCCAGGTATTCTTAGTTATGCCTCTTCCATTATCAGATTCATGACTGTAACCGTATATTTTCTTGTCATCTCTCCAATTTCCTTTATTTGTCTTTAGTCGTTACCTTCTGTACACCATCATTAGGCTTAATGGTTTTCTTCCTTCCCTACCATTCGGCACCAATCTATGGTTTGGAAGAAGACTATCCAATAAGCATAATAGGTGTACTCTCCTAATCGTAGGGGCACTCACAACCTGAGAGAATGCAAAGATAAAAGACAACTGAATAAACTATATTCCTATTTCTCCTGAACCAGAATCCATCCTCGAAAAAGATCCTTCGAGCTCGTATATAACCATACAATGGATTTATCCAATGGAATTGGATGTTCGTAGTGATACGGGGTGTTCTGGAGAAATACAAAGGTGAATTAGGAGTAGCGATGAAATACGAGGTTTGGTCGTGAATGTTAACAGTCGCAATTTACTTTGCCCTCTTTCTGATCCCTTTATTTGTCTTTACATGTTACCTTCTGTACACCCAACTTAGGATAATTGGGTTTCTTCATTCCCTACCTTTCGGCACCTGCCTATGATTTGGAAGAAGACTATCTAATAAGCGTAATAGGTGTACCCTCTCCTAATCCTAGGAGCCCTCACAACCTGAGAGAAGGTAAATGGAAAAGACAACTGAATAATCCTATTCAATCTCTCCAGAACCAGAATCCATCCTCGAAGAAGTTCCTCCGAGTTCGTATATAACCATACGATGGATTTATCCAATGGAAGTGGATGTTCGTAATAATACGGGGTGTTCTGGAGAAATACAAAGGGTAAAAGAAAAAGTAGCAATGATGTATGCAACTCAGACAATCCAAAAGCCAGTGTTTTAAGAAAGTTCGGTTAACATGGTTACTGAGTTATAGTATAGGGTCGGGCCATGGTCGCAGTCAAAGAGAGAGATAGAAGAAACACTTTGCGTGCACTCTAACCTAGATCAGAATGGTTAATCATTTTATCTAATCAGGAAACCTCCCACTGTATTCTCAAATTCTCCTCCAAACCTGAAAGAAGAATTAGTCGGGATCACCCGAGGAGTAAACCAACTCATCAGTGGGAATCGGGATCCAACTATCATCGCATGATAACGTGATGGAAACCACTCACGTCATCACACTCCAGAAGGTATGCGCAAGCCTGGCAAGTTTCCTGTATGTTTGAAACTCCCGATGTGATTTTTACCCCAAGCGGCTTATGACCTTGACAGAGGTCAACATATCATAAGTCACAAGTCAAGTTCAACCCGTCATTGTCCTGGATTAACTTAGACCCACCCGCATGTGCCCTTGACAGAGGTCAAAATGACCGTACGACTGTCCTAAATAATCGCATATCAATGCAGCAAACAAGCATTACCCAGCTACCAAGCACTGTGCCTTGACAGAGGTCAACATACATAGCATGAATACTAAGTAATACCTGTAAGAAATGACAGAGGGCTACGACTGGTTTTTGGCGAAAAACCTTTAGCTTAATTAACTTGATATCGTTGAAGGAATCCATGTGATTTTATAAAATATAGTGGCGAAAACCTTTGCTAAAGAGGTCACTCCCGGTGAAGGGATCTCGGCTCTTTCCCCGTAGAATGAGGTGCAGGATATTCCAAAATGAATACCACGATGCAAAGCAAAAATTAATCGACTATAGTGAAGTTATTACCCTGACGCAAACCTCTGTCCAAGGGGTCACTCCCGATGAAGGGATCTCGACCCTTGCCTCGTCGAATGATGTGCTGGATATTCATAACCGAATACCTCTGTGCAAAACAAAAAAGAACGCCCTTGTAATAACAGCTTTTGAAAAATTGGCTCCAACAACATCATATATAGATTTGTTTTCCTTGCATTGATAAGAATCAACGCAGTCCCATCAATTGATCACACCAGAAAAGAACGAAAATAAAATGTACGTATATGACATCCGCATTCGCCACTGGGTCCCGTCATCATCCGTTAGGTTACTTAACTAACGACAGAGCAAGGACTGGACTAGCGCGAGTGCAAAACATATACAACATCTACTAATATATATCAATATATAATAATCGCTCCAGGTATGATAAATGCAACATCACAGAAATGTAATAAGCATCACAGAACAATACAGATAATCTGGGATCCCCGGGTTTCACAGAGCCGCAAATGAAACCCGACATTCCCCTGGTCATGTGGATAGCCTGTGCAATGAAAACCTAGACCCCTACGAGCACGGCAAGTTACCCGCCAAAACCTGAAGCGAGGCAGCCCCTTTCAACAACGTGAATGGACCACCCCCACTTCACGGAATCCGGTAACTTGAGCACCCCTCCTTAGGTCAACCTATACCCCCTACGAGTGCGGTGAATAGCCCGCCAATTCTAGAGTGAAGTGTAAGTCCGCGGCGGCGCCCCGGCCGTCGATCCGACGCCGGAAACGCGGAAACGAAAAACTTTGCAAACTAGCAAACCGGCACCACCGCGCACTTTTAACCCGGATCGGGCCATTAACTTAGCTACTAGCAAACTAAAAGATGGGTGAACAGATATACCAAGCGATCTGCGTCCTTCGGTCTTCGTCTCCACTCCGATCTCCCGCGGAATCTCCGTCCGTCACCTCCTCGTCGGAAAGGGCACCACGTAGCCAAATACTTTTACGGGTTCCCACCTCTGGACCGAGGCAACTCGGGCGCGAAATTGGCTAGCCGACGCGTCCAAGATTTTCTGTAGATGTAGTGTAGAAGCTTGTCTCTTAGGGGTTTATGAAGTTGCCATTGAAGGATGGAGGTGAAGAAAAGAGATGAGCTATGAAAATGGAACTCTCATTTTAGGATGAATGGAATAATGATATGAAGATTTTTGCCACCACCAAAAAATGATCCTCTCTCTCCTCACCCCTCAAAAATGGCCGGCCCCTCTCAAGCATGAGGAATGAATCAATAATTTCCAAGAGAAGAAAGGGAATAATATGTGTAGAAAAATGGTCACACCAATTTCTTATCTCATCTCATCAAAGCACCATCACATAAATGCATAGGAATGGACTCAAAAGGAATCTCATGATGATGAAGCCACAAATGCAAGAAACCCCTCCACAATAAGTTATTTGCAAACTTGCAAATAACCCCCTCCAACGGAAAATCCGGCCGCGAAAGTACAAAGGAAAACCGGCCGGAATGGAATGCAAACTGGCAACTTCAGAAAACTGATACCGTAATAAATTACAAGAAAACCCCGCGACTGCATATATATGCCCGCATTTGTATTCCCACTGAACACAAATGCAAAGAGACAAAACTACACTGTCTAATACTAGGATCCGGCTTAAACCAAAGCCGGCTAGTAAAATCCGTCCGATCATGGTTCGTGCAATACCGCACGTATCTGATCGAACCCTGCCATATCTCCATACGGCCTCTACAGCGTTTCGCCCGAAACTTGAGTAACTGTGTGTGGTGGACACTAAAGACTCGTCAATACTTTGGCTGTGGATTTAACCACTAGCACGTTAGAGGTATCAGCCAATACGTAACGGGCTACCAGGTACTGACCAAAAGGGACGTCGTTGAGCGAACTCATGCTGAGACCCTACAAAGCCTGTCAGTGACAATTTCCGTACAGTCCGGTCCGTTCGTCTATGAGCATCGCATGGCGGGCCTAGGGGGTTGGTAAAAGTCAGACCCCCAAAAGCGGTACAAGTCATATCGGAGTGTAGCCCAGAACACCCTGAGATACTACTGGAATATCTACCAACAAATCTCCTGCCTTGGCCAAGGACTTTTCATGTACTAGCTCTCCTAGACACAGCGCGACCTCACCCCCAATACCGGAAAAGACGAACCCCTGCAGATCCGCTCACTGCCTCCATGTGGCTCGGGACTGTACCCAACTAAAACCTGTTTGCATGTCTCCTTTGAGCGTGGTAGGGTAGTAATCAAAGCACAGTGGGAACTCACACGATACAAATGATGATCTCAGGTCGATGAACTAACATGTACACATGTCACCAGGGAACTGCTATCTGACGTCAGGTATAATACCAACTAGCAGGTTCCTGGCGAGTCCTGTCAGGTGTACTCATAACCCAATGAGCACCTGTATACATCTTAGGTGAACCAACTGACACCAGTGGCTTGTGAGACCGGCCACCGCCCCTCGTCGGGGTCTCGACTGTATACACTAGTCTACTCTGGAGAATCGATGCCCTGTCTCGAAACTCCCACGACTAGGGACCTTTTAAGGATGTGCTTATAGACCCCAGCTCCCACGTATATGATCGCCCTCATACTGCTGGTAGTCAAGCAAGAATCCTAGGGGCTCTATCAACGTGTAATAGCGACTCGTAAGGTCACCTAAAGCAGTACATGATGATAAAGATAAACCAGATAGCATACTATCATCTTGAGTAAGAATGTCCTACTGGGACAGGTCCTCCCTCAATCATTGCAATCACGTGCCTGTGATCCAATAATTGACTCTGAGGGCACTATCTCCAACAATCTCCCACTTACACTCAAGGCTAATTATTGCGATGTCGCATACTCACAGCCCGTGTGATACCGAACACCCAACTCCTCTACTAGTCAGTCTCACAAAGCTCGTTTGCGAAACTATTGCGTTCGAGGAATAGCCTCAGTGAGTGGATCCGCTTTGATGTTTCTTTCTATGTCTTTCTTTATCTCAAGTTCGCGGAGAAAGCCATCTCCCGAAATGAGCAATACCTGTCTTAGAATATGTCTGGATATCTGATGGGACCTAGCTCATAAGTGAACTCCAAATCCAAACTTCTTAGACTGTATCGTCAACTGAACTTAATCAGTATCCTGCGCCATCCTTCCCTCAGTATCCACCTAGACCACCTGTCCAAAATACTGCCCCTCGTCAGAGGGAAAACTATAACTCTGACAACCAATCTGTCATCCAGGTCACCTTGGAAGCCTGGAATGATAACTGCCTTCTAAAAGAGGATGCCGTTATCATGTCCCTAGAACATTCACTTATGTTCTAAAACTGCTTCCGAATGTTTCTCCAGGATTGGATCAATATCAACTTATTGCACCTACTGCAAAAACAACATCTGGTGTGGTACTTGACATCTCATGATCGAATCAATTGCCTAAGCAAGTGATCTGTCAATCATGCACATCCCTCTCCCCTTTAGTCTGTAAGACACCTTTAGAGAGGGTGACTCCATCACCTGCAGGTATACTACCGTGCCAGGAGTCGTCCATTCTAAATACTCTTAGAATGCTGTCTAAGTACCCTGATTGGGAAACCACCCAAATCTAGATCTAAAACAATGGATCTAGTAACCAGAATGTACGATATAAGATCCAAGTCCTATGTGGAGAAACCACTGTGTGACGACCAAAGTATAACCGATCGTAGTATAGGAATATCACTTCTTACTCTGTGTATGTCATCAAATACCAGGACATCACACCCTACTACCTTCTTAACAGATCCATCCCTTATTCTGATGAAGTCAAACCTATGACTGTCACATCAGAAATAGATGATCTATATCCGCTATATCTGCTTTAGTCTATAAATAGACATAAGCCTGATGTCCACCAATGCTTCCGCTGCTCCCACTGACTACGACAACCATCTGGCAGAGTCATATAGACGTACACTTACAAAGCCAGTTTAGAACGACGCTATACTCATCCTACTGCCGGGTCTCGCAGCCTGGAACAACAGCAATGGCAAGTCTGGGTAAACAAGAACCTCCCTGCCACCGTCCTTGAGCATACCGAAGTACCTCTCGGGTGCCTGAGGTTACCCACCATATCTGCGGAGTGGCCAATGGAATGTCAAACCAGATTGAATCTTTAGGTTCTTATCAAATCTTCAGTAATCGTTTGCGATTCTGGAATCACTTCCAGTTCTACCATACTCCCACTACTGTTTTCTAAAAAAATCCATTTTTGTTAAAACTGCGGCGAGTCAAGAACAATACACTATTGATCTTCCAGATGGTAGAATATCAACCCTCGTCATAGCCCGGGTCAACCCACAAACAACCATTGCGGAAACGTGCCTTGAGTTATCCGGAGTCTGGTTTTAAGCATAAGCCGGACATCTCCCCGTATCTTAACATCGTTAAGATATGAACTGTTCTATATCCAACAGAGGCACTGATTTAATTGAACCAGATTCAAATCATGCAGCTGTCACCAGTGCATGTCAACTAAATGGAAGGAGGCCGATCAGCGTTACTCAACTTAGGAATGCTTCCAATTATGAGTAACCTGAAAGAGACGTAAGTTCTCTTAAACATTACTATCAACTGAATACCATACACAAGTATCTACATCTTCGATCACCTTGAAGAATCCCGATACTTGCAATACTTGGTTCTCTACTTTACTCATATACCTATAACTTCTCAAAACTTGGACCCTGCGTTTCTACGAAACATCTGTCTAAGAACCAGAGAAGTCACAAGTAAAATGAATATAGTACGAGTACCTACCCCTCTGTCCTAATGGACACTGGACAATATACAATACTCTTTATAAGTCCCCTGAGACTAATAACTCATTCGCTGTGTGTCGTAGCTTGAAAACTGTACTATGGTTATGAAGAATTACACCGCTGTTTAATGCTCCTTACCTAACCATCCACTGATATAGGTAAATGTCATAGACATAATTTCAAAAAGATATATCTCACTCTATAAAAATAGACGTACAGATATATTAATTTGAAATTGATGCATAACATTGGATATTCAAAACCAACTATTTGCCGTCCGGTAAATAACCCAGGTAACTTCCTCAAATACCACCAATTACAATGAATTCCGATATAATGAGGATGATCACCTAATTCCCAATAACTTACTCCCACTCATCATCTGTAAAACCATACAGATGTGAGAATCATACCTGGTAAATACATACCCTGGAGCAAGTGTCTAATTAGGAAATCAGTTTTCTTTTAACAGTACATGGTGAAACTGAAACATTGAAATGTTTCGATGGGGTATCCCGGTATTCCTAGTAATGCCTCTTCCATTATCCAGATTCACAACTGTAACCGTATATTTCTTTGTCATCTCTCCAAATCCCTTTATATGTCTTTAGTCATTACCTTCTGTACACCCCTTTAGGCCAAATGGTTTTCTTCCTTCCCTACAGTTCGGCACCAGCCTATGGTTTGGAAGAAGACTATCCAATAAGCATAATGGGTGTACTGTCCTAATCCTAGGAGCACTCGCAATGCGAGAGAAGGTGAAGATAAAAGACAACCGAATGAACCTTATTCCTATTTCTCCTGAACCAGGATCCATCACCGAACTGGAACAAGTTCCTTTCGAGTTCGTATATAACCATACGATGGATTATCCAATAAACTTGGGATCTTCGTAGTGATACGGTGTGTCCTGGAGAAATACAAAGGTGATTTAGGATTGGCGAAGAAATACTTGGTTTGGTCGTGAATAGCAGACGCAATTTACTTTGCCCTCTTACTAATCCCTTTCTTTGTCTTAACTTAATACCTTCTG
Source organism: Agapanthus africanus (assembly GCA_030015575.1). NCBI lineage: Eukaryota > Viridiplantae > Streptophyta > Magnoliopsida > Asparagales > Amaryllidaceae > Agapanthus > Agapanthus africanus. Next base: position 128,254,455 of record CM057343.1, read on the forward strand.
TACACCGTTTAAGCTAATTGGTTTTCTTCATTCCCTACCGGTCGGCACCTGCCTATGGTTTGGAAGAAGACTATCCAATTTGTGTAATAGGTGTACTATCTCCTAAACCAAGGAGTACTCGCACTCTGAGAGAGAAGGTAAAAGGAAAAGACAACTGAATAGTCCTATTCGTTTTCTCTAGAACCAGAAACCATCCTCGAATTCCTTCGAGTTCGTATATAACCGTACGATGGTTTTGTCCAATGGAAGTGGACGTTCGTAGTAATACGGGGTGTCCTGGAGAAAAGGGTAAAAGTAGGAGTGGCAATGAGGTTTGCAACTCTGACAATCCAAAAGCCAGTGTTAAGAAGGTTCGGTCAACTTGGTCACTGAGTCATAGTCTAGGGTCGGGTCATGGTCGCTTCCAAAGAGAGAGAGAAAAGAAACACTCAGCGTGCACTCTAGCCTAGATTAGAATGGTTATCACATTATCTAATCTGGAAACCTCCCACTGCAACGTCAAATTCTTCCCCAAACCTGAAAGAAGAATTAGCCGGGGTCACCCGAGGAGTAAACCAACTCATCAGTGGGAATCGGGATCCAACTATCATCGCATGATAACGTGACGTAATCCGCTCACGCTATCACACTCCAGAAAGTATGCGCATATCTGGCAAGTTTCAGTTTCTTTAGAAACTCCCGATGTGGATTTTTGCCCCATGCTCTTATGACCTTGACGAAGGCCAACATATCATAAGTCACATGTCAAGTTCTACCCGTCATTGTCCAGGTTAATTTGAACCCACCCATACATACCCTTGACGAAGGCCAAAATAGTAGTACGACTGTCCCAAACCAACGCATCTATCTATGCTGCAGAAAAGTAACAAATAGCTACTATACTATGCCTTGACGAAGGCCAACATACATAGCATGAATACTAAATGCTACCGTTCTGAAATGACGGAGGGCTACGAATGGTTTCTGGCGAAAACCTTTAACGTAATGAACTTGATATCGTTGAAGGAACCGGATAGCTTTGTAAAAATATAGTGACGAAAACCTTTGCTAAAGAGGTCACTCCCGGTGAAGGGATCTCGGCTCTTTCCCCGTAGAATGAGGTGCAGGATATTCCAACTGAATACCACGATGCAAAGCAAAAGTAATCGGCTATAGTGAAGTTATTGCCCTGACGCAAACTTCTGTCCAAGGGGTCACTCCCGGTGAAGGGATCTCGGCCCTTGCCTCGTCGACTGAGGAGCAGGATATTCCAACTGAATACCACTATGCAAAACAAAAGAGAACGTCCTTGCAATAACAGCTTTTTGAAAAGTGTTCCAACAACATCAGAATAGGTTTGTTTATCTTGCGTTGATCCGAATCAACGCAGTCCCATGAATTGATCACACCACAAAAGAACGAAAATAATGATGTACGTATATGCCATCCGCATTCGCCACTGGGTCCCGTCATCACCCGTTAGGTTATTTAACTAACGACAGAGCGGGGACTGGACTAGCGCGGATGCAAAACATATACAACATCTACTAGTATATATATCAATATATAATATTTCGCTCAAGGCGTGATAAAATGCAACATCACAGAAATGTACAGCATCACAGAACAATACAGATATCTGGGATCCCCGGGTTTCATAGAGCCGCTACTGAAACCCGACGTTCCCCTGGTCGTGTGGATAGCCTGTGCAATGAAATCCTAGACCCCTATGGGCGCGGCAAGTTACCCGCCAAAACCTGAAGCGAGGCTGCCCCCTTCAGCAACGTGAATGGACCACCCAGCACTTCACGGAATCCGGTAACTTGGGCACCCCTCCTGGGTCAACCTGTACCCCCTACGAGTGCGGCGAATAGCCCGCCAATTCTAGAGTAAAGCCCCCTCCGTCTCAATGCCATGAGATGCGGGCTTGTTGCCCTATAGAACCCGTTTATCCGTGCACCCCTCCGCGGGGTAATCCTAGTACAGAAAGTAAAATATACAAACAACGGGTACATCGACCTCGACCTGGTCGTGCCCCAAAAGAATAATACAAACAGGCAGTGACGGCAATCCACATGACGGACGCTCGCCCCGCAATATCAAATGTACATAATACAACAAAAACTGTACTAACATTGCATCCAGGCTATCCTCCATGACCAATCCGCAACAACACAGCACAACACAGAACATCAACGTGAATGTCACGTTCGCAAATCCGTCTAAAAGGGCTATAGCAGTTAGACAGGATTTACCGATCAAATGACATTCACGGTCGCAGATATAATGTAAATACTGTGAACTAATATGTTTAAACTTTTCGATCGATCAAATTTATCGAAGTGGGCCCCAAGCATCACTGTAGCACTCACAGAAAATCTGGGCCCAAAAAGAATATCCCAAAACCCCCATTTTCAACTCAGAAGCCTAATGTAAAATTTTGGTACAATGAACAGTAAAAAGCGCGGCGGAACCGCGGCCCAAGCATGGGTTTGGCCGCGGTTCCGCGGTGGTATAGTGAGTTCAGGCGACCAAATTTTTACAGAATGCTTAGAATTCCCTGCACATCATTCTGAAACAACCTGAAAAATTTTTAGACTCCAAAAAATTTCGACAGAAACTGTGCAACTTGAAATTGGGTTTTCGGGGTTTTTGTTCGATCGAGTTCTAAATATACTAGAGCAAGCTAGACTAGGTTAATGGCGTGGCTCTGATACCAATGTAAGTCCGCGGTGGCGCCCCGGCCGTCGATCCGAAGCGGGAAACGCGGAAACGAAAAGCTTTGCAAACTAGCAAACCGGCACCAACGCGCACTTTTAACCCGGATCGGGCCATTAACCTAGCTACTAGCAAACTAAAAGATGGGTGAAAAGATATACCAAGCGATCCGTGTCCTTCGGTCTTCGTCTCCACTCCGATCTCCCGCGGAATCTCCGTCCGTCACCTCCTCGTCGGAAAGGGCAGCACGTAGCCAAATACTTTTACGGGCTCTCACCTCTGGACCGAGGAAACTCGGGCGCGAAGTTGGCTAGCCGACGCGTCCAAGATTTGCTGTAGATGTAGTGTAGAAGCTTGTCTCTTAGGGGTTTATGAAGTTGCCATTGAAGGATGGAGGTGAAGAAAAGAGATGGGCTATGAAAATGGAACTCTCATTTTAGGATGAATGGAATAATGAGATGAAGATTTTTGCTACCACCAAAAAATGATCCTCTCTCTCCTCACCCCTCAAAAATGGCCGGCCCCTCTCAAGCATGAGGAATGAATCAATAATTTTCAAGAGAAGAAAGGGAATAATATGTGTAGAAAAATGGTCACACCAATTTCTTATCTCATCTCATCAAAGCACCATCACATAAATGCATAGGAATGGACTCAAAAGGAATCTCATGATGATGAAGCCATAAATACAAGAAACCCCTCCACAATAAGTTATTTGCAAACTTGCAAATAACCCCCTCCAACGGAAAATCCGGCCGCGAAAGCACAAAGGAAAACCGGCCGGAACGGAATGCAAACTGGCAACTTTGGAAAACTGATCCCGTAATAAATTACAAGAAAACCCCGCGACTGCATATACATGCCCGCATTTGTATTCCCACTGAACACAAATGCAAAGAGACAAAACTACACTGTCTAATACTAGGATCCGGCTTAAACCAAAGCCGGCTAGTAAAATCCGTCCGATCACGGTTCGTGCAATACCGCACGTATCTGATCGAACCCTGCCATATCTCCATACGGCCTCTACAGCGTTTATCCCGAAACTTGAGTAACTGTGTGTGGTGGACTGTAAAGACTCATTAATACTTTGGCTGTGGATTTAACCACTAGCACGTTAGAGGTATCAGCCAATACGTAACGGGCTACCAGGTACTAACCAAAAGGGACGTCGATGAGCGAACTCATCCTGACACCCTACTGAGCCTGTCAGTGACAATATCCGTACAGTCCGGTCCGTTCGTCTATGAGCATTGCATGGCGGGCCTAGGGGGTTGGTAAAAGTCAGACCCCCAAAAGCGGTACAAGTCGTGTCGGAGTGTAGCCCAGAACACCCTGAGGTACTACTGGAATACCTACCAGCAAATCTCCTGCCTTGGCCAAGGACTTTTCATGTACTGGCTCTCCTAGACACAGCGCGACCTCACCCCCAATACCGGGAGAGACGAACCCCTGCAGATCCGCTCACTGCCTCCATGTGGCTCGGGACTGTACCCAACTAAAACCTGTTTGCACGTCTCCTTTGAGCGTGGTAGGGTAGTAATCAAAGCATAGTGGGAACTCACACGAGACAAATGACGATCTCAGATCGATGAACTGACCTGTACACATGTCACCAGGGAACTGCTATCTGACGTCAGGTATAATACCAACTAGCAGGTTCCCGGCGAGTCCTGTCCGGTGCACTCATAACCCAATGAGCACCTGTATACATCTTAGGTGAACCAACTGACACCAGTGGCTTGTGAGACCGGCCATCGCCCTTCGTCGGGGTCTCGACTGTATACACTAGTCTACTCTGGAGAATCGATGCCCTGTCTCGAAACTCCCACGACTAGGGACCTTTTAAGGATGTGCTTATAGACCCCAGCTCCCACGTATATGATCGCCCTCATACTGCTGGTAGTCAAGTAAAAATCCTAGGGGCTCTATCAACGTGTAATAGCGACTCGTAAGGTCACCTAAAGCAGTACACGATGATAAAGATAAACCAGATAGCATACTATCATCCTGAGTAAGACTGTCCTACTAGGACAGGTCCTCCCTCAATCATTGCAATCACGTGCCTGTGATCCAATAATTGACTCTTAGGGCACTATCTCCAACATGAAGCCCCCTCCATCTCAACGCCATGAGATGCGGGCCCGTTGCCCTCTAGAATCTGGCTATCCGTGCACCCCACCGCGGGGTAATCCTAGTACAGAAAATAAAATATATACAACGGGTACACCGACCTCATCCCGGTCGTGCCCCAAAAGAATAATATACAAACAGGTTGTGACGGCAGTCCACATGTCGGACGTTCGCCCCGCAATATCAAATGTACAAATTAATCCAAACAGTACTAACACTGCACTAAACTATCCACCACGACAAATCCGCAACAGCACAGCACAACACAGAACATCAGCATGAATGTCACATTCACAAAACCCGTCTAAAAGAACTATAGCAATTAGACAAGTTTTACCGATCGAATGACATTCACGATCACAGATAGTAATGTAAGACTACGGTAGCGCCCCGGCCGTCTTTCCGAGGCCAAAATGCGGAAACGAAAATTTTTCTTAACTGGAAAACCGGCGCTATCGTATGCTTAAAACCCGGATCGAACCATTAACCTACTGCTAGCTACAAGAGAGAGGGATAGGGAGCTATACCGATCGATCCGTGTCCTTCGATCTTCGGCCACCATCCCGATCTCCCCGCGGCAACTCCGGTCTTCATCTCCTCGTCGGAAAGGGCACCACATCGAGAAGTCTTTTTACGGGCTCCCGCTTCATCCGAAGCAACTCGAGCACGAAGTGTGCTAGCCGACGCGTCCAAGGTGTTGTAGAGAATGTTTGTGATCACTTTGCCTCTTGCATCCATTGCTTGTATGGAGGTTGAAGGTGTTGCCATTAATGGAAATAAAAAGCTAGAGGAAGAAGAAGAAGAAGAGAGCTTTTCTTTTCTTTTTCTTTTGTGATGTTGTCATAGAATGAGAGTGAGAGAGTGTGTAAAAACATATGAGACCAAGCTCACTCAAGGCAGCCCCTCTCTCTCCTCTCATCATATCAACACTAATCAAACATCAAATGTGATATATTTGCTAAAAAATAGACCATGAGTCATGATACATGTCTATGTCACATTTAATGCATTCCATGATGAATTCTAGCTTATTATTTCCACCATCCAAACATTAATCCAAATGTTTGGTCCAACAAGAAAAACCGGCAACATCTAAAGTAAACTCGTGACGGATCACAAGGATACTCCTCACCTGTATATACATACCTGCACCCACGTTCCGACTGAATGCGAATGCGATGAGACTAAAGTAATCCAACAAATCTAATACTAGGATCCGGTTTAAACCAAAGCCCACTAGTATGATCCGTCCGATCATGATCTATGCAATACCGCACGTATAAGATCGAACCCTGCCATATATCATACAGCCTCTACAACGTTTTGCCCGAAACTTGAGAAACTGTCTGTGGGGGACTCTAAAGACCCGTCAATACTTTGGCTGTGAATTTAACCACTAGCACGTCAGAGGTATTAGCCGTACATAACGGGCTACCAAGTATTGACCAAAAGGGAGGTCGATGAGAGAACTCATCCTGACACTCTACTGAGCCTGTCAGTGACAATATCCGTACAGTCCGTTTCGTTCGTCTATGAGCATCGGATGGCGGACCTAGGGGGTTGGTAAAAGTCAGACCCCCAAAAACGGTACAAGTCATGTCGGAGTGTAGCCCAGAATACCCTGAGATATTACTGGAATACCTACCAGTAAATCTCCTGCCTCAGCCGAGGGCTTTGTGTAATGGCTCTCCTAGACACAGCGCAACCTCACCCCCAATACCGGGAGAGACGAATCCCCTGCCGATCCGCGCACTGCCTCCATGTGGCTCGGGACTGTACCCAACTAAAACCTGTTTACACGGCTACTTTGAGCCGTGGTAGGGTAGTAATCAAAGCACAGTGGAAACTCACACGAGACAAATGACGATCTCAGGTCGATGAACTAATCTATACACATGTCACCATGGAACTGCCATCTGACGTCAGGTATAATACCAACTAGCATGTTCACGGCGAGTCCTGTCCGGTGTACTCATAACCCAATGAGCACCTGTATACATCTTAGGTGAACCAACTGACACCAATGGCTTGTGAGACCGGCCACCGCCCCTCGTCGGGGTCTCGACTGTATACACTAGTCTACTAATGGAGTATCGATGCCCAGTCTCGAAACTCCCACGACTAGGGACCTTTTAAGGATGTGCTTATAGACCCCAGCTCCCACGTATATGATCGCCATCATATTGCTGGTCATCAAGCAAGAATCCTAAGGGCTCTATCAGCGTGCAATAACGACCTGTGAGGTCACCTAAAGCAGTACACGATGATAAAGACAAACCAGATAGCATAATATCATCTTGAGTAAGACTTTCCTACCGGTATAGGTCCTCCCTCAATCATTGCAATCACGTGCCTGTGATCCAATAATTGACTCTGAGGACACTATATCCAACAATCTCCTACTTGCACTCAAGGCTAATTTTTGCGATGTCGCATACTCACAGCCCGTGTGATACCGAACACCCAACTCCTCTACTAATCAGTCTCATAAAACTCGTTTGTGAAACTATTGCGTTCGAGGAATAGCCTCAGTGAGTGGATCCGCCCTAATGTTTCTTTTCTATGTCTCTCTTTATCTCAAGTTCGCAGAGAAAACCATCTCCCGAAATGAGCAATACCTGTCTTAGAATGTGTCTAGATATGTGATGGGACATAGCTCATAAATGAACTCCAAATCCAAACTTCTTAGACTGTATCGTCAGCTGAACTTAATCAGTATCCTGCGCCTTGCCTCCCTCAGTATCCGCTTGGACCACCTGTCCAAAATACTGCCCCTTGTCAGAGGGAAAACTATAACTCTGACAGCCACTCTGTCATCCAGGTCACCTTGGAAGCCTGGAATATAACTGTCTCCCGAAGGAGGCTGCCGTTATCATTTCCCTAGAACATCGACTTATGTTCTAAAACTGCTTCCAAATGTTTCTCCACGATTGGATTAGTATCATCTTATTGCATCCCGTGCAAAAACAACATCTGGTGTGGTACTTGACATCTCATGATCAACTCAATTACCTAAACAAGTGATCTGCTAATCATGCATATCCTTCTCCCCTTTAGTCTGTAAGACACCTTTAGAGAGGGTGGCTCCATTACCTGCAGGTACACTACCGTGCCAGGAGTCGTCCATTCTAAAACACCTTTAGAATGCTGTCTAATTACCCAGATTGGGAAACTACCTAAATCTAGATCTAAAAACAATAGATCTAGTAACCAGAATGTTAGATATAATATCCAAGTCCTATGTGGAGAAACCACTGTGTGACAACCAAAGTATAACCGATCGTAGTATAGGAACTTCACTTCCTACTCTGCGTATGTCATCCAAATACCAGGACATCACATCCTACTACCTTCTTAACAGATCCATCCCCTATTCTGATGAAGTCAAACCTATGACTGTCACATCAGAAATAGATGATTTATCTCCGCTATATCTGCTTTAGTCCATAAATAGACATAAGCCACTTGTCCACTATGCTTCCGCTGCTCCCACTGACTACGACAACCCTCTGGCAGAGTCATATAAATGTACACTTCTAAAGCTAATTTAGAACGACGCTATACTCATCCTCCTGCCGGGTCTCACAGTCTGGAACAACAGCAATGGAAAGTCTGGGTAAACAAGAACCTCCCTGCCACCGTCTTTGAGCATACCGGAGTACCTCTCGGGTGCCTGAGGTTACCCACCTTATTTGCGGAGTGGCCAATGGAATGTCAAACCAGATTGAATTTTTAGATTCTTATCAAATTTTCAGTAATCGTTTGCGGTTCTGGAATCACTTCCAGTTCTACCATACTCCCACTACTGTTTTCTGAAAAATCCATTTTTTTATTAAAACTGTGGCGAGTCAAGAACAATATCACTATTGATCTTCCAGATGGTAGAAAGTCAACCCTCGTCATAGCCCGGGTCAACCCACAAACAGCCATTACAGAAACGTGCCTTGAGTTATCCAGAGTCTGGTTTTAAGCATAAGCCGGACAACTCCCCTTACCTTAACATCGTTAAGATATGAACCGTTCTATATCCAATATAGAAACAGAGGCACTGATTTAATTGGAACCAGATTCAAAACTTGCAGCTGTCTCCAGTGCATGTAAACTAAATGGACAGAGGCCGATCAACATTACTCAACTCAGGAGTGCTTCCAATTATGAGTAACCTGAAAGAGAAGCAAGTTCTCTTAAAACCATTACTATCAACTGAATACGATACACAAGTATCTACATCTTCGATCTCTTTGAAGAATCCCGATACTTGTGACACCTGGTTCTCTACTTTATTCATATACCTATAACTTCTCAAAACTTAGACCTTGCATTTCTACGAAACACATGTCTAAGAACCAGAGAAGTCACAAGTAAACAGAATATAGTACGAGTACCAACCTCTCTGTCCTCATGGACACTGGACAACATACAATACTCTGTATAAGTCTCCTGAGTCTAATAACCTATTCCTGTGTGTCGTAGGTTGAAAACTGTACTTATGGTTAAGAAGAATTACACCGCTGTTTAATACTCCTTACCTAACCATACACTGATAGAGGTAAATGTCATAGACATAATTTCAAAATGTTATATATCACTTTATAAAAATAAACGTACAGATATATCAATTTGAAATTGGTGCATAACAACGGATATTCAAAACCAAATATTTGACGTCTGGCAAACAACCCAGGCGATTTCCTCAAATATCACCAATTACAACGAATCCCGATATAATGAGGATGATCACCCAATTCCCAATAACTTACTTCCACTTATCATCTGTAAAACTATACAGATGTGAGAATCAAACCTGGTAAATACATACCCTGGAGTAAGGGCTAATTGGGAAATCAGTTTTCCTTTAACAATACACAGTGAAACTGAAACATATAAATGTTTTGAAGGGGTATCCGGGTATTCCTTAGTAATGCCTCTTCCATTATCAGATTCACAACTGTAACCATATATTTCTTTGCCATCTCTCCAAATCCCTTTATATGTCTTTAGTCGTTACCTTCTGTACACCTTTGTTAGGCTAAATGGTTTTCTTCCTTCCCTACCGCTCGGCACCAGCCTATGGTTTGGAATAAGACTATCCAATAAGCGTAATAGGTGTACTGTCCTAATCCTAGGAGCACTCACAACCCGAGAGAAGGTAAAGATAAAAGACAACTGAATAAAACCTTATTCCTATTTCTCCTGAACCAGATTCCATCCCCGAACTGGAACAAGTTCCTTTCGAGTTCGTATATAACCATACGATGGAGTATCCAAATAACTGTGGATCTTCGTAGTGATACGGAGTGTCCTGGAGAAATACAAAGGTGAAGTAGGAGTGGCGATGAAATACTTGGTTTGGTCATGAATAGCAGTCGCAATTTACTTTGCCCTCTTACTAATTCCTTTATTTGTCTTAACTTAATACCTTCTATACACCTTTTAGGCTAAATGGTTTTCTTCATTCCCTACCGTTCGGCACCTGCCTATGGTTTGGAAGAAGACTATCCAATAAGCATAATAGGTGTACTGTCCTAATCCAAGGAGCACTCGCAACCTGAGAGAAGGTAAAAGGAAAAGACAACTGAATAGTCCTATTCATTTTCTCCAGAACCGGAAACCATCCTCGAATCTGGAACAAGTTCCTTCGAGTTCGTATATAATCATACGATGGTTTTATCCAATGGAAGTGGGTGTTCGTAGTAATACGGGGTGTTCTGGAGAAAAGGGTAAAAGTAGGAGTGGCAATGAGGTATGCAACTCTGACAATCCAAAAGCCAGTGTTATAAGAAGGTTCGGTCAACTTAGTCATTGAGTCATAGTCAAGGGTCGGGTCATGGTCGCAGCCAAAGAGAGAGAGAGAAAAGAAACACTCAGCGTGCACTCTAACCTAGATCAGAATGGTTATCAATTTATCTAATCAGGAAACCTCCCACTGTAATCTCAAATTCTCCTCCAAACCTGAAAGAAGAATTAGTCGGGATCACCCGAGGAGTAAACCAACTCATCAGTGGGAATCGGGATCCAACTATCATCGCATGATAACGTGATGGAATCCACTCACGTTATCACACTCCAGAAGGTATGCGCATGCCTGGCAAGTTCCAGTTTCTTTAGAAACTCCCGATGTGATTTTTACCCCTAGGACCCAAGTGACCTTGACAATACCAACATATCAAAGAGTCCTAGTCAAGTTCAACCCGTCATTATCTTGATTGCGTTAAACCCACCCGTACGAGTCCTTGACAATGCCAATATAACCGTACGACTGTCCTAACCAATCCACATATTCATGCGACAGAAAAGCATTACGGAGCTACCGAACACTACGCCTCGGCAATGCACGACATACGTAGAACGAATACTAATCTGAAATGACGGAGGGCTGTTCATATCATAATATTGCATTATTACATTCCCCATTCTTATGCATTTTACAATAAAACAGGTACTTTTGACCCATGTCTGCTACATAGTACAGGTTACAGGTTCTTGGAGCGAAAACAGTGAAAAAGACAAAAGAGGGACTTTTGACTAACAAATAGAAGGATCCTAGTCAAGCCTAGACGAAAAACAGTTCACAATGCACAAGGCAACGTAAGGTCCAAGATTATGAAGCGAACGGTTAAAAGTCCACTGCAAATTGTTCACTGGAGATCTGGAACAAACGTAGAAGCCATTTTGATAAAAAAAACAAAGAATATAAAAGCCCAAGAATTTCAGAAGCAGCCCACAAAAATACATCAGAAGAGCCGACCAAGGGGCCGCGGAACCGTGGCCCTACCCCTACCCATGCCGCGGCTCCGCGGCCATCTTCTGCCCGTGTCCGTGGAATTTTGGAAAGCGGTGCGCGGATCGTTGAATAGGTCTTTTCTTAGGGGGTATTTTTGTAAAATCAGATGTGCGGGTCATTTGTAACCTAGGGTTTCTATGTCCTATAAATAGAAACCCAAATACCTCTTTTGAGGTATGCCTCTTTTCACTTCGTAAATTCAGAACTGTACTGTGTTCATGTTTGGAGAGAGCCATCAATAAAAATTAGTAAGTTCCTTTTATTTCTTTGCTTTAGTTTACTTTTAATTTAGAATGTCTTTTAATCCCCTAATGAGCGAGTAGTCTCCTCGCTTGTTAGGGTTAGCTTTAAAGGAAGGTTTGAGAGATGAGATCTCTCACCCGTTTCTTGCCCCTTCACACATAAGAATTAGAACTCCATGCATGCACGCACACACCGCTCTCTGCGGCACCTTACCCCTCGAGGTAACGGTGATACCGTAGTATAAAGGACCGGTTGCGCATGTTTTCCATGGAGGTTAGGGTAAGGATCGATAAAGGAAGGACAAGAACCTAGAGGAAGAAACATCTTCCCAAATGATTCTAATCCACTTTATTGATAATTACCATAACACCTAATAGATCTACAATAGGGCATTGAAAGCGATAAGGAAACCTTTAATCTCTCAACTTCCCCTAAACCTAACCCTAGCAAGACTTAGATCTAGATAATCTTAGTATAACTTAATTTGGTAGTTTTTAGATTTAATAAATCAATCCGACACCCATCGGAATTAACTCGTTAGAGCGATTAGGAAAACACAAAATCCCTGTGGACCGACCCGTACTCACCGGCTAGCTACCAAGCGACGCCGTTCTTGATTGCGGTAAATTATTTTTTATCTATAAAATCTTTACAAATCAAATGGCGCCGTTTCCTGGGATGGCGTAGTATTTCCTTTTTGCAATTTCGGGTTAATCTAAATTAAAAAATCATAAAAACAGAAAAAGAAAAAAAATTATAAAAATTATAAAAATTTTATCATTTATTGTTTGAAGGGTATTTTTTGTGAATCTTTGCAGGATCGACGGATCTGGAAAAATCGACGGATCTGGAAAAATCCAGAGTGCGAAACAGAAAAAGATACATAAAAACAGAGAGGGATTGCAAGTACAGAACGGTACCAATTTTTTGGAGCCCTGAACCCCCACCAGAACCGCGGAACCGCTGCTTAACTACGCCAGGACCGCGGAACCGCGGCCGCCACGTGGCCTCGTTGTGCAAAAATCTTCTCGGTTTGTTCCTCATTCTCCCCTCTGCAAATCCTCATATATCTTTTGCCAAATTTTCTGCAGGATTCTTTGCGCTAAAAATCTTCTTCCCCCTTCCAATAATTGATTTTCTGCAGGATTCTTTGCGCCACGCATAAAATAAAAATCTTTGATTGCAAGTGATTTACTGTTTTGCATATCTTTAATCGGACTTTACGGGGCTTTTGACCAATTCAGATTGGGTGGGGATTTCATCACCCTTCCCAGGACCCCAGAAATCACATAAGGCATTTGCATTGACCATATCTTAATTAAAAAATACTAGACTCAGCCCTAAGGACTTCGAGCTCAATAGGACAGAGGACTAGTTATAAGCATCGACTGTTTATCCTAACCTGACTTTGCGGTGTCTAAGGCAAGTGTGTGAAAGGCTAGTGGTTTTTAATTAGGCCCACTACTGTGGTTTCTTCCCACTTACCTGGCACTTACCTGGCCGCAATTTGCGGGGAAGAGGCGGTTCGAGATCCTATCTCTAGCCCTTTGGAATAGTTAGGAGCTGTCTAGCTGACCTAGGTGACCCTAGAGTTAGGCCTGATTGTGCATTTTTGGTTCATCGAAAGTGTGTCTTAGCCCTTTATCAAAAATCTTTTTTGCAAACGGTTCCAAATAAAAAAAAAGGGGAAAAAGAAAAAATCTTTTATAAAAACTTGCAACGTGTCGCGTAAAATCCTTGCACCCCACCACCACTCATTTTCTTCTCATTGACGTTATCTTACCTCCACATTCTGTCTTTCATTTTTTCTGACTACACTACCCCTTTAGTGTATGTCACTTTGGACTAGGGACACTAAAGCCCGATTAGTCCGTGTTTTGTTGGTACCAACCGATGAACCTTTCGACACCGAAGTCGAAATTCCGTCCACCTCCTTACCTCCACCTTCAAATTCTTCTTCCGAAGGTATGTCGGGATATAATCCCAACAACACCTTACCCACGGGACTGATTCCACCTCCGTTAGGTGCGAATAACCCGAATCTCCCGCCTGTTGTAGCGCCCCAACGAATCGCGCTCCAGGATCTCTTCTATCCTGTCCGCACCTCTTTACCTACCTGTCTTTCACCCCCACCGGCAAATGGGGACAATTTTGAGATAAAACCCCACTTCATCAATATGCTGCCAAAATTTCATGGATTGGAATCCGAAGATGCCTATATCTTTATCAATAAATTCCAAAACGTTTGTGCCATGATGAAAACAACCCAATTAAGTGATGACGCTATAAGGCTAAGGGTCATTCCTTTCATCTTATGTGACTTAGCTGAGAAGTGGCTATACAGTACAGCATCACATTCAATTAGAAATTGGGACAAGTTTGTTAAAGCTTTTCTTAAAAGGTTTTATCCTCATCACAAGACCGCGAGAATTCGCAATGAGATAATACAATTTTCCCAGCTTCCTTCCGAACCATTTTGGAAGTGTTTTGAAAGATTCAAAGACCTACTTGTTCAATGCCCTCACCATGGGATCGAAAACTGGCAACTTTGCCAAACATTATACGAGGGATTGAACCCGGCAACGAAGCAGTTGCTAAAAACCATTTGTCAAGGTCGCTTTCTAACCAAATCTAGTGAGGAAGCATGGCAGTTTCTCGAGGATCTTAGTGAACAAACAATTCAATGGGAGAGCACAAAGACCACCTCATCTTCTTCTATTGGTCAATCTAGGGCAAGCATACATCAATTAGATATGCCGATTGCTATGAAGGCCGAGATGGCCGCACTTATGAAAAAGCTAGAAGCCATTGAGACCAAAATCTCATCGTCTTCTCCTGCCCCTGCTTTACCCCTACGAACTGTTTGTGCTTGTTGTTCGAATTCATCACACCTTACCGAAGAGCGTCCTTACAATCCACCTATTCAAGGACAAGATCAAGTCAATGCTGCCTTTCAGCAACGACAACGAAATGATCCTTACTCTTCGACTTACAATCCGGGTTGGGGGAGTCACCCAAATTTTGCTTGGAATCAAAATCAACAACTCCAAGGAAACAACAACTTTCAAAGGCCTCCTCCTCCACAATAACAAGCACCCCAACAAACTCAATATCAGCAACCTTTCCACCCACAACCTTATCCAAATCAAACGAACAACTTTGTTCAACCAAATGATGATAAGGTTATCTCGCTAGAAAAAAGTCTAGATGCGTTTCTCAAGCAATCTACAGAATCCGCAGCAAGATTAGAAAATTGCGTCCAGTCTTTGGTGCACAAAAATACTTCACACGATCAAAGCATTAAATCTATTGAGGCACAAATTGCACAACTAACCGCTGCGTTGAGCGAGAGAGAAAATGGAAAGCTTCCATCTCAACCATTGCCAAATCCCGGTCACACAAAAAACGCATATCACAATCACAATATAAATGCGGTGACCACGTTGAGATCCGGAAAAGTGTTGCAGAATAATGTGGGCGTTAGTGATGACATCACCGCCAGTGGTTCTTCTTCTTCTTCTCCATCTTCTCCTTCTTCTCCTTCTCCTTCTTCACCCTCATCTCCTCCGCTAGAGCCTATTCTCTATTCTTCAAAAGGTTCTTCTTCTTCTAATCCGAACGGACCCACTTCTCACTTCACGAACACACCCACACTGGGATCCGTTCCAATTCCACATTCTACTCTACAGACTTTGGGCTCAACAGATTTTCAAAATGCTCCATTTCCAAACAGGTTGAGTCCCAATAAACCAACTGCACAAATGGAGAAGATTGTGGAGTTATTTAAGCAGGTTAGCATAAATATACCTCTCTTGGATGCAATCCAACAAGTCCCTTCATACGCGAAAATCTTAAAGGGCTTATGCACCTCAAAAAGAAAGTCATCTCAAATACCCAAGAAAATGCTAGTGGCTAATGCAGTGAGCAATGCTATTAACCAATCTCAACCCTTACCCCAAAAACGAAAGGACCCCGGCTGTCCTACGATTTCAATAACAATTAGGGATAAGAAAATCAATCGAGCACTTTTAGATCTTGGGTCTAGTGTTAACCTGCTTCCCTACTCCGTGTACGAACAATTAGGGGTTAGAGAGTTGAAACCCACTCGTTGTACTCTCCAAATGGCTGATCGATCAATCACCCATCCTAGGGGTGAGCTAGAGGATGTGTTGATCAAAGTTGGGGACTTCATATTCCCCGTTGATTTTATTGTTATGGACACACAATCTGTTGCTAACCCACGGAACCAAATTCCGGTGATCCTCGGTCGACCATTTTTGGTCACTTCCAATGCCGTAATAAACTGTCGCAATGGCTCCATGATTCTATCCATCGGAAAGACGTCTAGTGAGTTCAATATGTACAAGTTAGGAAGTCTGCCCTCCATGCCTAAAACTAGTACACGAGAAGTTTGCTCTATTCACGAAATCACGTAGGAGGACTGCGAGCTTGAAAGATTTCTATTTGATGAAAACAGTTTTGACTCCACTAGTGCGTCCCTCCTTGAATCCACCACAGTTGACACAACCGATATTGATTATGAAAGTTTCACTTTTACGGATGATTTTGACGACTCGCAGCCCGAATATAAGTCTTTTGAATTTTTGGATGAGTTAGTTGAACCATCCGAATCGGTTGTTTGCAGTGATTTCGAACCTGTGTCGGAGTCCTTTGAATTCAAGGTAGATTCCCCAATTTTACCTATAATTCTATCGCCTCCGAAACTCGAACTCATGCCCTTGCTGTCTCACCTTAAATATGCTTACATAGGTGAGAATGAGACCTTTCCCATTATCATATCGGCCTCTCTAGCCTTCGAGCTAGAGAACGCTCTTTTAATGGTCTTAAAAGATAGGCGGTAAGTTTTTGGCTGGACTATGGCGGACATCGAGGAGATTAGTTCCCTCAAAATTGAATATCATATGCATATGATGGATGATGCCAAGTCGATAAAGAATCCACAGAAATATCTTGGGGATAGTGTGGTTAGTCAATCTCCTCCTTTAGAAGTTGAACCACCCCCATTTCTTTTAATAAGCTACGAGAATGCCCATATTCCACTGATTGCTGATCATCCACATTCTCGTTTTGATTCATCACCACCTCCTATCTATTCACTTCCACACTTTCCATACCACTACTTCTATCTTCCCCAATTCTTTTTGGATCGGTACAACATATTCTTCCACCAACCGATACTCTTTACAGATAAATTTTTCGACTGGTTGGTGTTGACGTTTGGTCTTTGCAAAGTTTGGCAATGACGTCTAACTCTGTTTCAATGAAGTTTGGGGGGGCCTTTCTGTATATAACAATTCAAAAAATTAAAAAGTTGTAAATAAATAAACAGAGGAGTGCCGACATTTTGACCCTCTTAGTATAGCATGACAGTGAGGACACTGTCAGGTTTAAGTTTGGGGGTATGCTCGGTAAGTCTTCTTCCTTCGCATTCATGTGTATATTTTTGCATTTGCATATTTATTTGAAAACCCATAAAAATTGAAAAAGTTTGAAAAATTATAAAAATTATTGTATTCAATTTTGGCTTATTTGACTAGAATTTGACAAATAGGTTAACTAGCTAGGAACAACTAGATTTTAGGCGTAGTAAATTAAAAATCCTAAAAATAACCTTCCTTAAAGTTTAACGGTAGAAAGTATATGTCTTTGTAGTTTATTTAGAAATAGGCAAATTTTGAGTTCACTTCTTGGGCTAAGTCGAAACGAAGGAAAAGTATTGATATTTTTATTAGAGTATAAGTTTGAAAAATAATTCCTAGCTTAAGTCTAGATTCTGAAAATGTATACCCTACAAAGTGCACAATCACGCATTTTGAAACTTGGCATAGTAGAGGAGACCTTGAAATTCTCTTGTCTAAAGTTCTTAGTACGAAGAAAATAAAAGAAAAAAAAGTGAATAAAGAAGAAAAAAATGAACACTGGTTTTGTGATTACTTAAGGCTGTAAAAATAGAAAAATATTTAGCGAGAGTGCTTCATCACCTAGTGCCTTAGACCAACTGGTTTGGGAGTCCCTACTAAAAGCCTTGGGTGTTGCAAGACTAGGAATTACGCTTTAAAGTGCAAACATATCTTGTAATCGGTTGTTGGTACCTCAAGAAGTATTAACGGTCGCATGAAGGATGTGTAAGCAAAAATTCAATTAAAAATTCTCCAATTAATAAGTGCTTTGGACAACGGACAAGGGTATGATTGCTTGATTTGAATTTCCAAGTGTATGGGTGATTTATACACACACGTGGGGATATGTGATTGGAGTTTAGATGAGAGAAAGGAGTGAAGAATAGAACTTGTATGTTTAGTAGAGTTGATAGAAATTCCTAAGTGGAGATGGAACCCTAGAAGGAAAACTTAAGAAATGCCGAAAGCTAAGTAAGTCTATAGAACGTATATAATCTTAAGTTAAATGATGAGGAAGTGTGAAGAATATGGGTGGATAATTTACGGGTCGACGATAATAGAATTCCTTGTTAGAAAACCTAATTGGAGAATTAAAGTTGAAAAGCCGAATTGATAGGATTTTGTGGGTAGTATCCGCTGAAAACCCTCAGGAGACAACACTCCTCCTACTAGGGACACCTAGAGGTTTAACGGCTTGTTGCACGTGCTCAGTGCAATCGCGTTTCCCTGCGAAAGTGCGGTTAGGTTTTTGTAGAGAATAAAATAAGTTTGCTCGAGGACGAGCAAAAGATAAGTTTGGGGGTATTTGTTCATATCATAATATTGCATTATTACATTCCCCATTCTTATGCATTTTACAATAAAACAGGTACTTTTGACCCATGTCTGCTACATAGTACAGGTTACAGGTTCTTGGAACGAAAACAGTGAAAAAGACAAAAGAGGGACTTTTGACCAACAAATAGAAGGATCCTAGTCAAGCCTAGACGAAGAACAGTTCACAATGCACAAGGCAACGCAAGGTCCAAGATTACGAAGCGAACGGTTAAAAGTCCACTGTAAATTGTTCACTGGAGATCTGGAACAAACATAGAACCATTTTGATAAAAAAAAAACCAAAGAATATAAAAGCCCAAGAATTTCAGAAGCAGCCCACAAAAATACATCAGAAGAGCCGACCAAGGGGCCGCGGAACCGCGGCCCTACCCCTACCCATGCCGCGGTTCCGCGGCCATCTTCTGCCCGAGTCGGTGGAATTTTGGAAAGCGGTGCGCGGATCGTTGAATAGGTCTTTTCTTAGGGGGTATTTTTGTAAAATCAGATGTGCGAGTCAATTGTAACCTAAGGTTTCTATGTCCTATAAATAGAAACCCAAATACCTCTTTTGAGGTATGCCTCTTTTCACTTCATAAATTCAGATCTGTACTGTGTTCATGTTTGGAGAGAACCATCAATAAAAATTAGTAAGTTCCTTTTATTTCTTTGCTTTAGTTTACTTTTAATTTAGAATGACTTTTAATCCCTTAATGAGCGAGTAGTCTCCTCGCTTGTTAGGGTTAGCTTTAAGGGAAGGTTTGAGAGATGAGATCTCTCACCCCTTTCTTGCCCCTTCACACATAAGAATTAGAACTCCATGCATGCACGCACACACCGCTCTCTGCGGCACCTTACCCCTCGAGGTAACGGTGATACCGTAGTATAAAGGACCGGTTGCGCATGTTTTCCATGGAGGTTAGGGTAAGGATCGATAAAGGAAGGACAAGAACCTAGAGGAAGAAACATCTTCCCAAATGATTCTAATCCACTTTATTGATAATTACCATAACACCTAATAGATCTACAATAGGGCATTGAAAGCGGTGAGGAAACCTTTAATCTCTCAACTTCCCCTAAACCTAACCCTAGCAAGACTTAGATCTAGATAATCTTAGTATAACTTAATTTAGTAGTTTTTAGATTTAATAAATCAATCCGACACCCATCGGAATTAACTCGTTAGAGCGATTAGGAAAACACAAAATCCCTGTGGACCAACCCGTACTCACCGGCTAGCTATCAAGCGACGCCGTTCTTGATTGCGGTAAATTTTTTGATCTATAAAATCTTTACAAATCAAGGGCTACGGTTGGTTTTTGGCAAAAAACCTTTAACGTAATGAACTTGATATCGTTGAAGGAACCAGATAACTTTTTATAAAAATATAGTGGCGAAAACCTTTGCTAAAGAGGTCACTCCCGGTGAAGGGATCTCAGCTCTTTCCCCGTAGAATGAGGTGCAGGATATTCCAGCTGAATACCACGATGCAAAGCAAAACGTAATCGGCTATAGTGAAGTTATTACCCTAACGCAAACTTCTGTCCAAGGGGTCATTCCCGGTGAAGGGATCTCGGCCTTTGCCTCGTCGACTGAGGTGCTGTATATTCATAACCGAATACCACTGTGCAAAACAAAAGAGAACGCCCTTGCAATAACAGCTTTTTTGAAAAATGTTCCAACAACATCAAACAGGTTTGTTTAGCTTGCATTGATCGGAATCAATGCAGTCCCATCAATTAATCACACCATAAAAGAATGAAAATACGATGTACGTATATGCCATCCGCATTCGCCACGGGATCCCGTCATCACCCATTAGGTTACTTAACTAACGACAAAGCGGGGACTAGACTAGCGCGGGTGTAAAACATATACAACATCTACTAGTATATATATCAATATATAATATTCGCTCAAGGCGTGATAAAATACAACATCATAGAAATGTAATAAGCATCACAGAACAATACAGATAATCTGGGAGCCCCGGGTTTCATAGAGCCGCTACTTAAACCCGACGTTCCACTGGTCGTGTGGATAGCCTGTGCAATGAAATCCTAGACCCCTACGGGCGCGGCAAGTTACCCGCCAAAACCTGAAGTGAAGCAGCCCCCTTCAACAACGTGAATGGACCACGCAACACTTCACGGAATCCGGTAACTTGGGCATCCCTCCTTGGGTCAACCTGTACCCCCTACGAGTGCGGCGAATAGCCCGCCAATTCTAGAGTGAAGCCCCCTCCGTCTCAAAGCCATGAGATGCGGGCCCGTTGCCCTCTAGAACCCGACTATCCGTGCACCCCTCCGTGGGGTAATCCTAGTACATAAAGTAAAAATATATACAACGGGTACATCGACCTCAGCCCGGTCGTGCCCCAAAAGAATAATATACAAACAGGCAGTGACGGCAGTCCACATGTCGGACGCTCGCCCCACAATATCAA
Source organism: Agapanthus africanus (assembly GCA_030015575.1). NCBI lineage: Eukaryota > Viridiplantae > Streptophyta > Magnoliopsida > Asparagales > Amaryllidaceae > Agapanthus > Agapanthus africanus. The sequence continues at coordinate 128,275,492 of CM057343.1, forward strand.
ATGTACAAATACAACCAAACTGTACTACCATTACATCCAGGCTATCCACCACGACAAATCCGCAACATCACAGCACAACACAGAACATCAACGTGAATGTCACGTTCGTAAATCCGTCTAAAAGAACTATAGCAATTAGACAGGATTTACCGATCAAATGACATTCACGGTCGCAGATATAATGTAAATACTGTGAACTAACATGTTTAAAATTTTCGATCGACAAAATTTCCCGAAGTGGGCCCCTAAGTACAACTGCTGCACTCAAAAAAAATTCTGGGCCCAAAAAGAATATACTATAAACCCCAATTCCAAGTTAGAAACCTACTAAAGAAATTTGGTGCACTGTGGCTACAGTACGGCCGCGGATCCGCAGCCAAAACGTGGGTACGGCCGCAGATCCGCCGCGCTACAGTAAAATTAGCCCACCAAATTTTCTCAGATTTCTTAAAAAACCCTGCCTGATTTTCTACAATACACCAAATAATTTTTTGACAACAAAAGAAAATCGACAGAAAGTGCATGACTTGAAATCGCGGTTTCGGAATTTTCGTTCGATCGAAATTCTAAACACGTTAGAGAAAGCTAGTAAAGGTTAATGGCGTGGCTCTGATACCATGTAAGACTACAGTAGCGCCCCGGCCGTCTTTCCGAGGCCAAAATGCGGAAACGAAAGTTTTTCTTAACTTGAAAACCGGCGCTATCGTATGCTTAAAACCCGGATCGAACTATTAACCTACTGCTAGCTACAAGAGAGAGGGATAGAGAGCTATACCGATCGATCCGTGTCCTTCGGTCTTCGGCCACCATCCCGATCTCCCCGCGGCAACTCCGGTCTTCATCTCCTCGTAGGAAAGGGCACCACATCGAGAAGTCTTTTTACGGGCTCCCGCTTCATCCGAAGTAACTCGGGCGCGAAGTGTGCTAGCCGATGCGTCCAAGGTGTTGTAGAGAATGTTTGTGATCACTTTGCCTCTTGCATCCATTGCTTGGATGGAGGTTGAAGGTGTTGCCATTAATGGAAATAAAGAGCTAGAGGAAGAAGAAGAAGAAGAGATCTTTTCTTATCTTTTTCTTTTGTGATGTTGTCATAGAATGAGAGTGAAAGAGTGTGTAAAAAAATATGAGACCAAGCTCACTCAAGGCAGCCCCCTTCTCTCTCCTCTCATCATATCAACACTAATCAAACATCAAATGTGACATATTTGTAAAAAAGAGACCATGAGTCATGATACATGTCTATGTCACATTTAATGCATTCCATGATGAATTCTAGCTTATTATTTCCACCATCCAAACATTAATCCAAATGTTTGGTCCAACAAGAAAAACCGGCAACATCTAAAGTAAACTCGTGACGGATCACAAAGATACTCCTCACCTATATATACACACCTGCACCCGCATTCCGACTGAATGCAAATGCGATGAGACTAAAGTAATCCAACAAATCTAATACTAGGATCCGGCTTAAACCAAAACCCACTAGTATGATCCCTCCGATCATGATCCGTGCAATACCGCACGTATAAGATCGAATCCTGCCATATATCATACGGCCTCTACAACGTTTCGTCCGAAACTTGAGAAACTGTCTGTGGGGGACTCCAAAGACCCATTAATACTTTGGCTGTGGATTTAACCAGTAGCACGTCAGAGTTATTAGCCGTACGTAACGGGCTATCAAGTATTGACCAAAAGGGAGGTCGATAAGAGAACTCATCCTAACACCCTACGGAGCCTGTCAGTGACAATATCCGTACAGTGCGGTCAGTTCGTCTATGAGCATCGCATGGCGGGCTTAGGGGATTGGTAAAAGTCAGACCCCCAAAAGCGGTACAAGTCGTGTCGGAGTGTAGCTGAGAACCCTGTAACGTTTTAAAATAAATAAATAAATAAATAAAATTATTTAAGTGAATTTCCTGATTTTCGGTAAAGTAAAACGTATTTTTCGTAAAACTAAACCGTAATTATTTTTCATTATAAATTTAAAAATATCAATTTTAATTATATAATTACTAGTAAATGGTGTTTATTTAGTCACTTATAAATTTTTAGTTTAATTAAATATTTTTCCAAAATTAATTATTTTAAATATTAACATAAAACTTTATTTATACACTAAATTGGTGTAAATTACAAATTTGAATGGGTTTAATTAGCAAAAGTGACCATTACATATTGTAATCAAGTGTGTTTCATGCAAAATTTATTTTCAAAATTTTCCATGGTTCTAGACCATTCTAGGTTAAATGGAGTTAGGAAAATAAAGAATTTTTTATTAAATCCAGGAAAAGACTTAATTGTGTGATATTTTTGTGAAATCTTCTACACTTTTCTTCACCTTTTCTCACTCCCCTCTCCCTCCTCCTCACATGGCCGGCCCTCACCTCTTGGCTGCCCCAAATTTCCCCACTTCACTTTGCATTAAAAAATCATCAAAATTTCATCAAAAATTCTAAAATAAACCTCAAAATTCATATTCAATCTTTACCCAATATTCTTTGACCTATTTAGCATGGATCTTGGAAATGGGAACCATTATTTTGGAGGCATATTTTCATGTTTGGATTTCATGATGTGGAGGTATAAATTTTATTCTTATGGTTAATTGTTATTAAATGTTTAATCTAGCATATTTAGATTTTCCTAGTTAATTCTATTTGCAAATTTAAAAATTTAAGTTAGGGTTTATAAAATCAAGTTATGATTTTATTAATTAAGTGGGGTTATAATAACTAGTTTAACATGTTTTAGGAATGGAATATCTTGCATGGTTGTTGAATTATAATTTGTTTATTCCAATTTGTTTAAATTAAGTATTTTTGCTAACTAGGTTTCTATAAAACATAAATATTGGTGATATAAAATTCTAATTAAGGTTGTTATCATTAGATTTTAGTTTTAATAAGAATATTAACATGTTAAAGGAATGAAAAACTTAATTTGGTTACTAGTTTCTATTGATAATTGAAAAATAGTGATAAAAATGCTATTTTTGCTAACTATATTTTAGAAATTCTTAAATAAATGAGATTTAAAATCTAATTTATGGTTTCCTTATATTATTATCATCATGAAATGTAGTTTAATAAGTTAATTCATGCAAAATCAAGTTTAGTTGTGATATTGTAAAATTTTGCTTGAAAGTAATGAAATCGGGCAAGTTTGCAAACTAGAATTTCCAAACTAATACAAATTAGGATGTTAAAAATATAGTAGTGGTTTATATAATCTAGTTATGCTAATTAATGAGTATTACGACCATTAGTTTCTTTTAAACATCAAGTTTTTAAGTAAAACGGTAAATTGGCGTTTTCGGGTTTTACGAAATCGGACGATTTGATCAATTTCAGGATTTCGATGAATTAAATCATGTTTTATATTATAAGTATTGAGTTTTGAAACTACAAGTTGGTTATTGGTGTTTATCTCGATCAATCGGCGTTTGTACGTCGATATCGAGCGATATTGGTTCTTTTGCATGAGCGGGTCATAGGTTTTAACCTATGCGCGTTTCGTGTATCGTTTTGGTTTTTGTCCGTGATTCAGTTTACGATATTATATATGTTTGCATATAGGTACCCCTCACGTGGACTTCGGACGAGGAAGAAGAGGATGGCGACATCGTTTTCGGCAGACAAGGACCAGGTGAGTAGATGTATATCTAAGGGGGAAATCGGGTGGATGGCGTTTAGCACCCCCGCAAACGTAGAATAGGAATAGTACTTATTGTCATTAGGAAGTCAGACGTGACCATAGAATCTTGGTGAGTAGGACCCTAGTAGTGACCTTAGGTTGGACTAGATTGATTTAGAAAGACCTTACCAGAAGATGAATTTCTTGGAAGAGATTCGTAGGTTTCAGGTAGATACACACACACGCACACACAGAAACTCGACGTGGTATATACGTGTATGTATATCTATATAGGACTAGGTGTAGGTATATATATACACAACACGTATATGTGATACAAGGATGTGATATGATACGTGGGGATGAAACAATATATCTGGGCTTGATGCCGTGATTCTTGGCTATACAGTCGTGTTATGATGTTAGCGGATCATTAGAAAATAAGATAATGGATATGTATACATAGACAATAATAGGTGGTGATGATTTTGAGGTATATGAGACTCTAGAATAGAACCCAGACTGTAACCTGTGACTTGATTATTATATGAGATATGTGTAACTTGATTACGATATGATATATACATATATATGACTTAATCACGACTTGATATATGTTACTTGATCAAGATATGATATATGTGACATGATATTTCTGAGGACCAATTGACAATGTATATTTACGCAGACATGAGATATGATTGATGATATTGGGATGCATACGATTACAGTACAATACCATTGATCCTGACATTATTTGATGATGATATTATACGAATGATGATGTACGTAGATGATACTTGACCCGTACCCCGATATTGGGATGCCGTGCGATAGATTTTACCGTACGAGGCATAGATGTGATGATTGATCCGCACTCTTGATTCGAGGAAGCCGTACTACGTACGTGACGCTATTGAGGCTGGATCGCCGACTATTAAAGATATGGACTCAGACCTTAGGTGGACTCTTAATTCTTATCGACTAGTTTCTTAGGTTTAGTTCCTTAGGGGGTTAGATAGACACTAGTTTAGGCTCGAGTCATATAGTTGTAGTTATACTTGTATATTACAAATGAGTGGTTAATACACATCTGTCTTTACATTCAGACCGTAATCATCTTTTTGCATGTTCATCCATATGTTTCTATAATCAGTATGAAACTCTGCCTGTTAGGACACCAGCACCATTACCGATGATGCGCATATTCCACGAACACTTATTGCCGGCTCATACACATCATCATCGGTAATTACTATGTCACGTTCACTTTAGAACATATTATCTTTTATTGATAGAATCAGCTAGAGGCTAGATCAATATAATATTGTGATTACTCTAAGGTGTTAGTCTAGACATTGCATTTATTACTTAGACATTTCATGCATTCACATTTTCAAATTATCATGCAGTATTGTGGGGCATATGCCGACACTTATGATATACTTACTCATGATTTTGGGATTTTGGATTTCTATGAGATTTCTGGATTTTTGGGGAAAACCGCAAGAATATATATATAAAAACTTCTCTCTCCTCTTCCTCTCTTTCAAAATATAAGTTACGGTTTTCTCGTGATTTTTGTGTCGTCCACCATGAGATATCATGTTTTCTGTTGGATTTCGAGATCCGATTCGGGGAGTGGATGAACCATCTCGGGTACATGGTGGGCCCGGTATGGTACCCCGGGGAAAGAAGATCGAGTTGTAGACGATGATCCTGGCAGGGGAGGACTACCTACCGATGATGTCTGGCGCGGCGGAAATCCGGAGGATACCGACCGTTGTTATGAGATTTGATGATATGGGCCGATCCGGACTGACGGAGCCCGAGATATTGAGACTATGAGGTATTGAGACTTGAGATTTACATGTTTTGTGTCGATGCTTGACACGGATTTCCATGAATTTCATCGTTGATATTTCAGATTTCTATACAAATTTTACCATGATAAAAGCTAAAGATTTCTTATACATATATATCCAGATTTTAGGATTTGTTATTTTACATTCATGGTGCATGCATACTCATTCACATGACATATTACTCTTGAGGTACTGACATGAGCACGGAGTTTTTGCACTTACACGTAGTTTATTACCCTGCACTGCTAGATGATTAGTAATATATTAGTATTTTATTATGATTTACACGTAGTTTATTACCCTGCACTACTAGATGATTAGTAATATATTAGTATTTTATTATGACCTAGGATAGCATCGTGCATTCGATTTCTTTTCGCAGATATTTTCTACTCACGAGTTGGCAACTCACCCCCGTTGTGCCAAATTTTATTACAGGTTCGATGTACAGGTTTCCCTGGCAGCTTGCTGGCACATCTTTTCTTTCAGGGTGATTTGCACGGTAGGTTGGTTCACTTGTATCTGAACCGCCGTTGTACTTTCATTATTTCATTTGTATCTAGTAAGCTCCATCAACCATACTTGTATTACTTGATAAGTTTACTGGACCAGTTTTTTTATTTCGACATTAGAGTCGCGCTTGTATTTTTATGGTATCTGGTGGATTTGTTTTCTTTTGAATTTTGAGCCCCGCCCTTTGGCGTTGTATATTATTGTGCTTGGTGTGGTTGTTTCCGCCTGTTGGCGTAGAGCTAGCTCCCGCTTGGGGATTCCTTGTTATTGTTTGTATATATTATTCTTGTAAATACCCGTTTGGGGCCAGTTTTTAAGAAGGAGACTCTGCTCAAATTTTTGAGAAAATTTAATGTTGCTTTTAAACTTGTTTTTCTTACATGTTTTCCTCTGCTTCTTCTTTTTATGGTTTAGATTTCTGGGTTTCGGCTTACTTAGATTACGTTGCGCCTCTAGACGCTTCGTAATCTAAGTGTCGATCACATTCCGTACTTTCGGGTCGTGACAAAGTTGGTATCAAAGCGCTAGGTTTAACCTTGTATAAGTCTAGGGTGACCCTTGGTTGATGGAGTAGGTGACTTAGGTAGAGTGACGTACCGTGGGTATGATCCACGGCATACTTACGATACGCTACTCTGCTTAAGAAGCCTTAGGATGTACATTTCTTTGCACCGCATTTCATTCGTTCCTTTGATCTATCTTCGTCGATATCGGATGGTGGTTTCTGCTACCACGGTCGCACTGGCAGAGGGAGCTGCGGCTCGAATGCAATAACCATTAGGGTATCGTTTATTCTTGAGGATTGAAGCATTGTTTAGCGTGCGGATGAAGGGTATTCACATTCCGTCCAGACGAAGTTAAAGGATTCGAACGATTGTCAGAAACCCATTTTCCTAAGTTTAAGGTATTCGGAAGACCAGGCAGGTATTTCTATGGACCCTCTAGAAGAATGAAACCCTAACTCGACATAATGACCACGAGAACGCCCTTGAACCTCAGGGTTTACGGCAGTTCCGCAGTGCCATTAGTGAGGCTTGGGTTTGCCCTTTTACGGCTGGACCATCGATGCTGGAGTATGTACTGTATATTTTTAAACTGTACTTGAGTGTTGAGCTCTCGGGGAATTATGGGATTTTGATGAATCGATCGAAAAGTTTAATGTAGTCCGGACATCAGGTGAAGGGATAGATTACGTGGGAGACTCTAGATATGAGTATTGTCGTTGGTAACGCAGTCAGCACACCTACAAAGAGACGAGTTCGAAGCAGTCGACATCAGAGGAAAGAGGCGCACATTGACGATAGTTTTTACGATTGTGATTTGGTGATTTGAATTTCATATTTCCGTTGATTGGATTTTGGTATTTTGAGGATTTTGTTCTACGATTGGTATTTCTTATGTGTACATTCATTATATTCTCTGCGCGTTTCATATATCGGTTGTATTGATGTTGTTTTGTACATACCCAGTACACTCGATTTGGTTTTATACATTTTGAGATTTTGATTTGATTTCGTGCATATGGGTTACACATGATTTTGACATATGCTTCGACCTAGTTTTCATGCATTTTCGTACTGTGATTTCGATTTTGATATTCGGTATATGTTTTCGTGCACCATGTGCACCTGATTGAGATTCTTGTGAACACTTGGCGCACTTGATGCGATTTTGTGCACACCAGATGCACTAAATCGGGGTTTTGTGCAGATTAGATGCACCTGATATTAGAGTCATGCACGCCCGTTGCACTTGACAGATGTTTTTGGTGCACACCCGTTGCACTCAGTTTTGTTTTGTGCGTATTCATGGTATCTGTATTTGGTTTCGATTTCAGCACGCACCGGACGCACATGATATTTTTATGATGTGATTGGGATTGATTTCAGTTTGAGCAGTATGTTTTTATAATCATTACTATTTGATTTGGTAACCAGGCGGGACATGTATGTTAAATAAAAGATATATATATAGCTATTTTTTTAAAATAAACGTCCGCTACTTATGCCGTGACACGTGCATCACACGGCGATTTTCAAAAGGGTTCTTGCATGCTTCTTTATCCAGATGTTTAGCCGATTTTACTACGATGCGTACTATATCTAAGTTATAGTTTTGATATATATTATGTTGGTTTTCGTATTGGGTTTTGATATTTAATTTTCACCATAACTCCGATAATTGCGTTATGCTTGACGGAGTTGATTTTAGTAATGTATTGATGATTTCGGAGCCCCGACGATTTGAGTATTTTGGCTGAATGTTTTAGTAATTGGGGGGAGTTTTAATTTAAATTCGAGGACCGAATTTCTTAAAGGGGGAAGATTGTAACGTTTTAAAATAAATAAATAAATAAATAAATAAAATTCTTTAAGTGAATTTCCTGATTTTCGGTAAAGTAAAACGTATTTTTCGTAAAACTAAACCGTAATTATTTTTCATTATAAATTTAAAAATATCCATTTTAATTATGTAATTACTTTTAATTGTTGTTTATTTAGTCACTTATAAATTTTTAGTTTAATTAAATATTTTTCCTAAATTAATTATTTTAAATATTAACATAAGCTTTATTTATACACTAAATTGGTGTAAATTACAAATTTGAATGGGTTTAATTAGCAAAAGTGAACCATTACATATTGGAATCAAGTGTGTTTAATGCAAAATTTATTTTCAAAATTTTCCATGGTTCTAGACCATTCTACGTTAAATGGAGTTAGGAAAATAAAGAATTTTTTATTAAATTCATGAAAAGACTTAATTGTGTGATAGTTTTGTGAAACCTTCTACACTTTTCTTCACCTTTTCTCACTCTCCTCTCCCTCCTCCTCACATGGCCGGCCCTCACCACTTGGCTACCCCAAATTTCCCCACTTCACTTTGCATTAAAAAATCATCAAAATTTCATCAAAAATTCCAAAATAAACCTCAAAATTCATATTCAATCTTTACCCAATATTCTTTGACCTATTTAGCATGGATCTTGGAGATGGAAACCATTATTTTGGAGGCATATTTTCATGTTTGGATTTCATGATGTGGAGGTATAAATTTTATTCTTATGGTTAATTGTTATTGAATGTTTAATCTAGCATATTTAGATTTTCCTAGTTAATTCTATTTACAAGTTTAAAATTTTAAGTTAGGGTTTATAAAATCAAGTTATGGTTTTATAAATTAAATGGGGTTATAATAACTAGTTTAACATGTTTTAGGAATGGAAAATCTTGCATGGTTGTTGAATTATAATTTGTTTATTCCAATTTGTTTAAATTAAGTATTTTTGCTAACTAGGTTTCTATAAAACATAAATATTGGTGATATAAAATTATAATTAAGGTTGTTATCATTAGATTGTAGTTTTAATGAGAATATTAACATGTTAAAGGAATGAAAAACTTAATTTGGTTAGTAGTTTCTATTGATAATTGAAAAATAGTGATAAAAATTCTATTTTTGCTAACTAGATTTTAGAAATTCTTAAATAAATGAGATTTAAAATCTAATTTATGGTTTCATTATATTATTATCATCATGAATTGTAGTTTAATAAGTTAATTCATGCAAAATCAAGTTTAGTTGTGATATTGTAAAATTTTGCTTGAAAGTATTGAAATCGGGTAAGTTTGCAAACTAGAATTTCCAAACTAAAACAAATTAGGATGTTAAAAATATAGTAGTGGTTTATATAATCTAGTTATGCTATTTAATGAGTATTACGACCATTAGTTTCTTTTAAACAACAAGTTTTTAAGTAAAACAGAAAATTGGCGTTTTCGGGATTTACGAAATCGGACGATTTGATCGATTTCAGGATTTCGATGAATTAAATCATGTTTTATATTATAAGTATTGAGTTTTGAAACTACGAGTTGTCACTAGTAAAATAGGGGGTTGCCCCTACGGATATTGGAATCCGTAGGGGCAGATTTAACCTGGCCCTACGGATTAATCCGTAGGGCTAAAAGGTTGCCCCTACGGGCACAGACGTCCAAGAATAAAAATATTAATTCTTAATTTGGTGTTTGCCCCTACGGAGCCGCAAACAAAGGACCTACGGGTATATCCGTAGGGGCAAGTAAATATCGATTTAACAAAAGCCCAGATCGATCGCCTACGCTCACTTTCTCTCTCTCTCGATCACGCGCGAAAAAAATCCCCAAATCGCCACGCCGTCGTCGCCACCGTCGTTCTCCTCATCGCCACCGCCGGTTTCGTCGCCTCCGCAGTTCTCGTCGCCACCGCGGTTCAGGTCGTCGCCACCACCGTTCAGGTCGTCGCCCCAGCCCCAGCAGCAGCCGTTCAGGTGAGTAAATCTCGAGGTAAATTAAAGAATTTTTGGATTATTTTGGGCTTAGGGTTCATGGCTGGGTCTGGGGTTGCGTGCGCGAGTTGGGGTTGGGCAGGGGTCGCGGTCGGGGTCGGGGTATGGTTAGGGTTGGGGTTCGGCTGCTGCTGGGGTGGGACTGGGGTTAGGGTTTGCCTTAGGGTTGGTGTTGGGGTTTAGCTGGCCGCGCTGGGGTTAGGGTTAGGTTGGGGCTGGGCTGGGGCTGGGGGCTGGGGCTGGGTTGGGGTTAAGTGGTGGGGAGTTGGAAATAAACAAGAAAATGAAAGAGTAATGAATGTGAGAAATTAAGAATGAGAACAATTGCACAACAAATTTGTTGACAAGAAAATGAGAGAGTAATGAATGTGAGAAATTAAGAATGAGAACAATTGCACAGAAAAAGCTATGCTTGACTAGGGGGGATGGTTCTATGTGCTTTCAGAGAGCAACTTGGGGTTAGGGTTAGGTGGATTGATGACAACAAAATACCATAATTTATAACTATATTACTCATATAATGTGTATGTCATGTGAAAGCTAGATGAAGGTCGAGGCAAGCACAATAAATTTGTTGGATGGGACAATGTCAATAGGAGCTCAGTACTATTTGGAAAAATAATAATTCAAAGACATAGTGGAGTTTCCGATTGGTGGCATGGACTAGTTTGATGTATGTAGTTAGTTTGATTTATGAAAAAATGGGGAGACAACATGCATGTATGCATATAGGTAACATCTGCAAATATGCCATATCCAGACCGCAATCTATTTTTGCCTATTGGCTAATATGAAAATATCGGCCCGCGTATATGACATAATCAAAGTTGTTAAATCTTGATACGGTTTGTGTTTCGTTTTTTTATTTATCAGTTCTATCAATGATACGAATTCGAATAATACACAGTTCTTACACGCTTCTTACACACATTATGTCCAGACGCGACAGGGTAGATCGGCCGAGCCTCCACATGCATCTCCTTCGGCTGCGGCTCCGCAAGCCACTACATCGGCTGCGGTTCCGCAGACAGATCCTGTAGCTCCACTGCCCACTCAGACTCCCGCAGCCGCGGCTCCGCAAGCGACTACCTCGACGGCGGCTGCGCAGACCACATCGCCAGCTCCACATGCCGCTCAGACTCCCGCTCGCGACGAATTGCAGAGTTTATTGACCGAGGAGCAGGCGCGCGTTATTCTATCGTTATTCAGAGGTGGAGCTGGACCGAGCTAGGGTAGATTTTTGGTTCTTATTTTTTGAAACATGTATTTATTTATATCATACACATTGTACTACATTTTGAAACGATATTGATATTGGTTTGTATTTATATCATATTCAGTTTTTGGGTTTCTTTTGTATATTATATATATGCGTGAGATGTGATTATGAATACTGCAATATATGATTTGATTGATGTATATATTATTGTGTACAGGGCGGGAAAAAATCAAGCAGTCCATTTTTTAAAAAAATACAGACAATATGTACCTACGGATTAATCCGTAGCCACACATGTTACCCCTACGGATATATCCGTAGGGGCTAAATATCAGCAGTAACTGATATTTCCCCCTGATCTCAATGCCAGGGGGTTGGGAATGCCCCTACGGACATAGCCGTAGGGGCCACTGCCTATCCCCTACGGCGTTATCCGTAGGGGCAAAATATTAGGAATCCTGATATTTTGCCCCTACGGAAACGTACCTACGCACATATCCGTAGGGGGTAGTACATGGACCTACGGACATGTCCGTAGGTACAAGTAATATATTAAAAAAAACCGTAAATAATATAAAATATTATACCCTACGGCTTAATCCGTAGGGGCAACAGGACCTACACATAAAGCCTTAGGGGCAAGAATTTGTTCGTAGGGGCAAGTTCAGAGTCTCAACTTGCACCTGCAGCCTTTGCACCTACGGGGTATTTTTTCGCCCCTACGCATATATCCGTAGGGGCAACCCTTATTTGTAGTAGTGTGTTTATTGGTGTTTATCTTGATCAATCGGCGTTTGTACGCCGATATCGAGCGATATTGGTTCTTTTGCATGAGCGGGTCATATGTTTTAACCTATGCGCGTTTCGTGCGTCGTTTTGGTTTTTGTCCGTGATTCAGTTTACGATATTATATATGTTTGCGTATAGGTACCCCTCACGTGGACTTCGGACGAGGAAGAAGAGGAGGGCGGCATCGTTTTCGGCAGACAAGGACCAGGTGAGTAGATGTATATCTACGGGGGAAATCGGGTGGATGGCGTTTAGCACCCCCGCAAACGTAAAATAAGAATAGTATTTATTGTCATTGGGAAGTCAAACGTGACCATAGAATCTTGGTGAGTAGGACCCTAGTAGTGACCTTAGGTTAGATTAGATTGATTTAGAAAGACCTTACCAGAGGATTTATTTCTTGGAGGAGATTCGTAGGTTTCAGGTAGATACACACATGCACACACAGAAACTCGACGTGGTGTATACGTGTATGTATATCTATATAGGACTAGGTGTAGGTAAATATATATACAACACGTATATGTGATACAAGGATGTGATATGATACGTGGGGATGAAACAATATATCTGGGCTTGATGCCATGATTCTTGGCTATACAGTCGTGTTATGATGTTAGCGGATCATTAGAAAATGAGATAATGGATATGTATACATAGACAATAATAGGTGGTGATGATTTTGAGGTACATGAGACTCTAGAATAGAACCCGGACTGTAACCTGTGACTTGATTACGATATGAGATATGTGTAACTTGATTACGATATGATATATACATATATGTGACTTAATCATGACTTGATATATGTGACTTGATCAAGATATGATATATGTGACATGATATTTCAGAGGACCAATTGACAATATATATTTACGCAAACATGAGATATGATTGATGATATTGGGATGCATACGATTACAGTACAGTACCAATGATCCTGACATTATTTGATGATGATATTATACGAATGATGATGTACGTAGGTGATACTTGACCCGTACCCCAATATTGGGATGCCGTGCGATAGATTTTACCGTACGAGGCATAGATGTGATGATTGATCCGCACTCTTGATTCGAGGAAGCCGTACTACGTACGTGACGCTATTAAGGCCGGATCGCCGACTATTAGAGATATAGACTCAGACCTTAGGTGGACTCTTATTTCTTTTCGACTAGTTTCTTAGGTTTAGTTCCTTAGGGGGTTAGATAGACACTAGTTTAGGCTCGAGTCATATAGTTGTAGTTATACTTGTATATTACAAATGAGTGGTTAATACATATCCGTCTTTATATTCAGCCCGTAATCATTATGTTGCATGTTCATCCATATGTTTCTATAATCAGTATGAAACTCTGCCTGTTAGGACAGCAGCACCATTACCGATGATGCGCATATTCCACGCACACTTATTACCGGCTCACACACATTATCATCGGTAATTGCTATGTCACGTACACTTTAGAACATATTATCTTTTATTGATAGAATCAGCTAGAGGCTGGATCAATATAATATTGTGATTACTCTCAGGTGCTAGTTTAGACATTGCATTTATTACTTAGACATTTCATGCATTCACATTTTCATGTTATCATGCAGTATTGTGGGGCATATGCCGACACTTATCATATACTTACTCATGATTTTGGGATTTTGGATTTCTATGAGATTTCTGGATTTTTAGGGAAAACCGCAAGAATATATATATAAAAACTTCTCTCTCCTCCTCTCTTTCAAAATATAATTTACGGTTTTCTCGTGATGTATGTGTTGTCTACCATGAGATTTCATGTTTTCTGTTGGATTTCGAGATCCGATTCGAGGAGTGGATGAACCATCTCGGATACATGGTGGGCCCGGTATGGTACCCCGAGGCAAGAAGATCGAGTTGTAGACGATGATCCTGGCAGGGGAGGACTACCTACCGGTGATGTCTCGAGCGGCGGATATCCGGAGGATACCGACCGTTGTTGTGAGATTTGATGATATGGGCCGATCCGGACTGACGGAGCCCGAGATATTGAGACTATGAGGTATTGAGACTTGAGATTTACATGTTTTGTGTCGATGCTTGACACGGATTTCCATGGATTTCATTGTTGATATTTCAGATTTTATACAAATTTTACCATGATAAAATCTAAAGATTTCTTATACAGATATATCTAGATTTCAGGATTTGTTATTTTACATTCATGGTGCATGCATACTCATTCACATGACATATTACTCTTGAGGTACTGACACGAGCACGGAGTTTTTGCACTTACACGTAGTTTATTACCCTACACTGCTAGATGATTAGTAATATATTAGTATTTTATTATGACTTACACGTAGTTTATTACCCTCCACTACTAGATGATTAGTAATATATTAGTATTTTATTATGACCTAGGATAGCGTCGTGCATTCAATTTCTTTTCGCAGATATCTTCTACTCACGAGTTGGCAACTCACCCCGGTTGTGCCAAATTTTATTACAGGTTCGATGTACAGATTTCCCTGGCAGCTCGCTGTCACATCTTTTCTTTCAGGGTGATTTGCATGGTAGGTTTGTTCACTTGTATCTGAACCGCCGTTGTACGTTTATTATTTTATTTGTATCTAGTAAGCTCCATCAACCATACTTGTATTACTTGATAAGTTTACTGGACCAGTTCTTTTATTTCGACCTTAGAATCGCGCTTGTATTATTTTGGTATCTGGTGGATTTGTTTTCTTTTGAGTTTTGAGCCTCGCCCTTTGGCGTTGTATATTATTGTACTTGGTGTGGTTGTTTCCGCCTGTTGGCGTAGAGCTAGCTCCCGCTTGGGGATGCCTTATTATTGTTTGTATATATTATTCTTGTTTGTACCCGTTTGGGGCCAGTTTTTAAGATGGAGACTCTGCTCAAATTTTTGAGAAAATTTGATGTTGCTTTTAAACTTGTTTTTCTTACATGTTTTCCTCTGCTTCTTCTTTTTATGGTTTAGATTTCTGGGCTTCGGCTTACTTAGATTACGTTGCGCCTCCAGACGCTTCATAATCTAAGTGCCGGTCACGTTCCGTACTTTCGGGCCGTGACAAAATTGGTATCAGAGCGCTAGGTTTAACCTTGTATAAGTCTAGGGTGACCCTTGGTTGATGGAGTAGGTGACTTAGGTAGAGTGACGTACCGTGGGTATGATCCGCGGCATACTTACGATACGCTACTCTGCTTAAGGAGCCTTAGGATGTACATTTCTTTACACCGCATTTCATACGTTCCTTTGATCTATCTTCGTCGATATCGGATGGTGGTTTCTGTTACCACGGTCGCACGAGCAGAGGGAGCTGCGGCTCGAATGCGATAACCATTAGCGTATCGTTTATTCTTGAGGATTGAAGTATTGTTTAGCGTGCGGATGAAGGGTATTCACATGCCGTCCAGACGAAGTTAAAGGATTCGAATGATTGTCAGAAACCCATTTTCCCAAGTTTAAGGTATTCGGAAGAACATGCAGGTATTTCTATGGACCCTCTAGAAGAATGAAACCCTAACTCGACATAATGACCATGAGAACGCCCTTGAACCTTAGGTTTACGGCAGTTCCGCGGTGCCATTAGTGAGGCTTGGGTTTGCCCTTCTACGGCTGGACCATCGATACTGGGGTATGTACTGGATATTTTTAAACTGTACTTAAGTGTTGAGCTCTCGTGGAATTATGGGATTTTGATGAATCGATCGAAAAGTTTAATGTAGTCCGGACATCAGGTGAAGGGATAGATTACGTGGGAGACTCTAGATATGAGTATTGCCGTTGGTAACGCAGTCAGCTAACCTACGAAGAAACGAGTTCGAAGCAGTCGACTTCAGAGGAAAGAGGCGCACATTGACGATAGTGTTTACGATTGTGATTTGGTGATTTGAATTTCATATTTCCGTTGATTGGATTTTGGTATTTTGAGGATTTTGTTCTACGATTGGTATTTCTTATGTGTACATTCATTATATTCTCTGCGCGTATCATATATCGGTTGTATTGATGTTGTTTTGTACATACCCAGTACACTCGATTTGGTTTTATACATTTTGAGATTTTGATTTAATTTCGTGCATATGGGTTACACATGATTTTGACATATGCTTCGACCTAGTTTTCATGATTTTCGTACTGTGATTTTGATTTTGATATTTGGTGTATGTTTTCGTGCACCATGTGCACCTGATTGAGATTCTTGTGCACACTTGGCGCACTTGATGCGATTTTGTGCACACCAGATGCACTAAATCGGGGTTTTGTGCAGATTAGATGCACCTGATATTAGAGTCGTGCACGCCCGTTGCACTTGACAGATATTTTTGGCGCACACCTGTTGCACTCAGTTTTGTTTTGTGCGTATTCGTGGTATCTGTATTTGGTTTCGATTTCAGCGCGCACCGGACGCACATGATATTTTTATGATGTGATTGGGATTGATTTCAGTTTGAGCAGTATGTTTTTATAATCATTACTATTTGATTTGGTAACCAGGCGGGACATGTATGTTAAATAAAAGATATATATATATATATAGCTATTTTTTTAAAATAAACGTCCGCTACTTATGCCGTGACACGTGCATCACACGGCGATTTTCAAAAGGGGCTCTTGCATGCTTCTTTATCCAGATGTTTAGCCGATTTTACTACGATGCGTACTATATCTAAGTTATAGTTTTGATATATATTATGTTGGTTTTCGTATTGGGTTTTGATATTTAATTTTCACCATAACTCCGATAATTGCGTTATGCTTGACGGAGTTGATTTTAGTAATGTATTGATGATTTCGGAGCCCCGACGATTTAAGTGTTTTGGCTGAATGTTTTAGTAATTGGGGGGAGTTTTAATTTAAATTCGAGGACCGAATTTCTTAAAAGGGGGAAGATTGTAACATTTTAAAATAAATAAATAAATAAATAAAATTCTTTAAGTGAATTTCCTGATTTTCGGTAAAGTAAAACGTATTTTTCGTAAAACTAAACCGTAATTACTTTTCATTATAAATTTAAAAATATCCATTTTAATTATGTAATTACTAGTAAATGGTGTTTATTTAGTCACTTATAAATTTTTAGTTTAATTAAATATTTTTTCTAAATTAATTATTTTAAATATTAACATAAGCTTTATTTATACACTAAATTGGTGTAAATTACAAATTTGAATGTGTTTAATTAGAAAAAGTGAACAATTACATATTGGAATCAAGTGTATTTCATGCAAAATTTATTTTCAAAATTTTCCATGGTTCTAGACCATTCTAGGTTAAATGGAGTTAGGAAAATACAGAATTTTTTATTAAATTCATGAAAAGACTTAATTGTGTGATATTTTTGTGAACCTTTCTACACTTTTCTTCACCTTTTCTCACTCTCCTCTCCCTCCTCCTCACATGGTCGGCCCTCACCTCTTGGCTGCCCCAAATTTCCCCACTTCACTTTGCATTAAAAAATCATCAAAATTTCATCAAAAATTCCAAAATAAACCACAAAATTCATATTCAATCTTTACCCAATATTCTTTGACCTATTTAGCATGGATCTTGGAGATGGAAACCATTATTTTGGAGGCATATTTTCATGTTTGGATTTCATGATGTGGAGGTATAAATTTTATTCTTATGGTTAATTGTTATTAAATTTTTTATCTAGCATATTTAGATTTTCCTAGTTAATTCTATTTGCAAGTTTAAAAATTTAAGTTAGGGTTTATAAAATCAAGTTATGGTTTTATTAATTAAGTGGGGTTAAAATAACTAGTTTAACATGTTTTAGGAATGTAAAATCTTGCATGGTTGTTGAATTATAATTTGTTTATTCCAATTTGATTAAATTAAGTATTTTTGCTAACTAGGTTTCTATAAAACATAAATATTGGTGATATAAAATTCTAATTAAGATTATTATCATTAGATTGTAGTTTTAATGAGAATATTAACATGTTAAAGGAATGAAAAACTTAATTTGGTTACTAGTTTCTATTGATAATTGAAAAATAGTGATAAAAATGCTATTTTTGCTAACTAGATTTTAGAAATTCTTAAATAAATAAGATTTAAAATATAATTTATTGTTTCCTTATATTTTATCGTCATGAATTGTAGTTTAATAAGTTAATTCAAGCAAAATCAATTTTAGTTGTGATATTGTAAAATTTTGCTTGAAAGTATTGAAATCGGGCAAGTTTGCAAACTAGAATTTCCAAACTAAAACAAATTAGGATGTTAAAAATATTGTAGTGGTTTATATAATCTAGTTATGCTATTTAATGAGTATTAAGATCATTAGTTTCTTTTAAACATCAAGTTTTTAAGTAAAACGGTAAATTGGCGTTTTCGGGTTTTACGAAATCGGACGATTTGATCGATTTCAAGATTTCGATGAATTAAATCATGTTTTATATTATAAGTATTGAGTTTTGAAACTACGAGTTGTTTATTGGTGTTTATCTCGATCAATCGGCGTTTGTACGCCGATATCGAGCGATATTGGTTCTTTTGCATGTGCGGGTCATAGGTTTTAACCTATGCGCGTTTCGTGCGTCGTTTTGGTTTTTGTCCGTGATTCAGTTTACGATATTATATATGTTTGCGTATAGGTACCCCTCACGTGGACTTCGGACGAGGAAGAAGAGGAGGGCGACATCGTTTTCGTCAGACAAGGACCAGGTGAGTAGATGTATATCTACGGGGGAAATCGGGTGGATGGCGTTTAGCACCCCCGCAAACGTAGAATAGGAATAGTATTTATTGTCATTAGGAAGTCAGACGTGACCATAAAATCTTGGTGAGTAGGACCCAAGTAGTGACCTTAGGTTGGACTAGATTGATTTAGAAAGACCTTACCAGAGGATGAATTTCTTGGAGGAGATTCGTAGGTTTCAGGTAGATACACACACGCACACACAGAAACTCGACGTGGTGTATACGTGTATGTATATCTATATAGGACTAGGTGTAGGTATATATATACACAACACGTATATGTGATACAAGGATGTGATATGATACGTGGGGATGAAACAATATATCTGGGCTTGATGCCGTGATTCTTGGCTATACAGTCGTGTTATGATATTAGCGGATCATTAGAAAATGAGATAATAGATATGTATACATAGACAATAATAGGTGGTGATGATTTTGAGGTACATGAGACTCTAGAATAGAACCCGGACTGTAACCTGTGACTTGATTACGATATGAGATATGTGTAACTTGATTACGATATGATATATATACATATATGTGACTTAATCATGACTTGATCAAGATATGATATATGTGAAATGATATTTCTGAGGACCAATTGACAATGTATATTTACGCAGACATGAGATATGATTGATGATATTGAGATGCATACGATTACAGTACAGTACCATTGATCCTGACATTATTTGATGATGATATTATACGAATGATGATGTACGTAGGTGATACTTGACCCGTACCCCGATATTGGGATGCCGTGCGATAGATTTTACCGTACGAGGCATAGATGTGATGATTGATCCGCACTCTTGATTCGAGGAAGCCGTACTACGTACGTGACGTTATTAAGGCTGGATCGCCGACTATTAGAGATATGGACTCAGACCCTAGGTGGACTCTTATTTCTTATCGACTAGTTTCTTAGGTTTAGTTCCTTAGGGGGTTAAATAGACACTAGTTTACGCTCGAGTCATATAGTTGTAGTTATACTTGTATATTACAAATGAGTGGTTAATACACATCCGTCTTTACATTCAGACTGTAATCATCATGTTTCATGTTCATCCATATGTTTCTATAATCAGTATGAAACTCTGCCTGTTAGGACACCAGCACCATTACCGATGATGCGCATATTCCACGCATACTTATTGCTGGCTCACACACATCATCATCAGTAATTGCTATATCACGTACATTTTAGAACATATTATGTTTTATTGATAGAATCAGCTAGAGGCTAGATCAATATAATATTGTGATTACTCTTAAATGTTAGTCTAGACATTGCATTTATTACTTAGACATTTCATGCATTCACATTTTCTTGTTATCATGCAGTATTGTGGGGCATATGCCGACACTTATGATATACTTACTCATGATTTTGGGATTTTGGATTTCTATGAGATTTCTGGATTTTTGGGGAAAACCGCAAGAATATATATATAAAAACTTCTCTCTCCTCCTCCTCTCTTTCAAAATATAAGTTACGGTTTTCTCGTGATGTATGTGTCGTCCACCATGAGATTTCATATTTTCTGTTGGATTTCGAGATCCGATTCGAGGAGTGGATGAACCATCTCGGGTACATGGTGGGCCCGGTATGGTACCCGGGGCAAGAAGATCGAGTTGTAGACGATGATCCTGGCAGGGGAGGACTACCTACCGGTGATGTCTGGCGCGGCGGATATCCGGAGGATACCGACCGTTGTCGTGAGATTTGATGATATGGGCCGATCCGGACTGACGGAGCCCGAGATATTAAGACTATGAGGTATTAAGACTTGAGATTTACATGTTTTGTGTCGATGCTTGACACGGATTTCCATGGATTTCATCGTTGATATTTCAGATTTCTATACAAATTTTACAATGATAAAAGCTAAAGAGTTCTTATACAGATATATCCAGATTTCAGGATTTGTTATTTTACATTCTTGGTGCATGCATACTCATTCACATGACATATTACTCTTGAGGTACTGACACGAGCATGGAGTTTTTGCACTTACACGTAGTTTATTACCCTGCACTGCTAGATGATTAGTAATATATTAGTATTTTATTATGACTTACACGTAGTTTATTACCCTGCACTACTAGATGATTAGTAATATATTAGTATTTTATTATTACCTAGGATAGCGTCGTGCATTCGATTTCTTTTCGCAGATATCTTCTACTCACGAGTTGGCAACTCACCCCCGTTGTGCCAAATTTTATTACAGGTTCGATGTACAGGTTTCCCAGGCAGTTTGCTGGCACATCTTTTCTTTCAGGGTGATTTGTACGGTAGGTTGGTTCACTTGTATCTGAACCGCCGTTGTACTTTTATTATTTCATTTGTATCTAGTAAGCTCCATCAACCATACTTGTATTACTTGATAAGTTTACTGGACCAGTTTTTTTATTTCGACCTTAGAGTCGCGCTTGTATTATTATGGTATCTGGTGGATTTGTTTTCTTTTGAGTTTTGAGCCTCGCCCTTTGGCGTTGTATATTATTGTGCTTGGTGTGATTGTTTCCGCCTGTTGGTGTAGAGCTAGCTACCGCTTGGGGATGCCTTGTTATTGTTTGTATATATTATTCTTGTTTGTACCCGTTTAGGGCCAGTTTTTACAAAAGAGACTCTGCTCAAATTTTTGAGAAAATTTGATGTTTCTTTTAAACTTGTTTGTCTTACATGTTTTCCTCTGCTTCTTCTTTTTATGGTTTAGATTTCTGGGTTTCGGCTTACTTAGATTACGTTGCGCCTCTAGACGCTTCGTAATCTAAGTGCTGGTCACGTTCTGTACTTTCGGGTCGTGACAAAACACCCTGAGATACTAATGGAATACCTACCAGTAAATCTCCTGCCTCGGCCGAGGCCTTTGTGTAATGTCTCTCCTAGACACAGCGCGACCTCACCCCCAATACCGGGAGAGACGAATCCCCTACCGATCCGCTCACTGCCTCCATGTGGCTCGGGACTGTACCCAACTAAAACCTGTTTGCACGACTCCTTTGAGCCGTGGTAGGGTAGTAATCAAAGCACAGTAGGAACTCACATGAGACAAATGACGATCTCAGGTCGATGAACTAACCTGTACACATGACACCAGGGAACTGCCATCTGACGTCACGTATAATACCAACTAGTATGTTCCCGGCGAGTCCTGTCCGGTGTACTCATAACCCAATGAGCACCTGTATACATCTTAGGTGAACCAACTAACACCATTGGCTTGTGAGACCGGCCACTGCCTCTCGTCGGGGTCTCGACTGTATACACTAGTCTGCTAATAGAGTATCGATGTCCAGTTTCGAAACTCCCACGACTAGGGACCTTTTAATGATGTGCTTATAAACCCCAGCTCCCACGTATATGATCGCCATCATATTGCTGGTCATCAAGCAAGAATCTTAAGGGCTCTATCAGCGTGCAATAGCGACCTGTAAGGTCACCTAAAGCAGTACACGATGATAAAGACAAACCAGATAACATACTATCATCTTGAGTAAGACTGTCCTACCGGTATAGGTCCTCCCTCAATCATTGCAATCACGTGCCTGTGATCCAATAATTGACTCTGAGGGCACTATATCCAACAATTAATGTAAAGCACTGTTAACTAACTTGTTTAAATTTTCGATCGACAAAAATTTCCCGAGGTAGACCCTAAGTACAAATCCAGCACTTAAAATATTCTGGGCCAAAATTAAATATTCCACAAACCACAATTCCAAGTGAAAGACCTCCAGAAGAAAATTGATGAAATGAAGCCCCAGAACGGCGGCGGAACCTCGGTCAAAACGTGGGTACGTCCGCGGTTCCGCGGCGTTCCTGAGGTATCAGCCAACCAAATTTCTCCAAGTGTCTAAGAAAAGCCTGCACGTTTTTCTGAAATACCCAAAATAATTTTTCGACGACAAATAAATTTCGACAGAAGATTTGAACTTGAAATTGCAGTTTTGAAAATTTCTTTCAATCGACGTTTTAAAATTGTTAGAACAAGCTGGTATACGGTTAATGGGTGGCTCTGATACCACGTTGGGGTACGGCGGCGCCCCGGCCATCTGAATGACGCCAAACGCGGAACAAAAACTTTTTACGGAACCGGCGCCACCGCGCCCCAAATACCCGGATCGTTCCATTAACCGTAAGCTAGCAAAATGTAAAAGGAGTTAAAGATTTTATCGATCGATCCGTGTCCTTCGGTCTTCGATCTCTGTGTCTAACTCCTCGCTGCTGCGCTGATGAAGTTCCGCTCCCCGATCATGTCCGTCAAAGTGGCACCACATCGATGAATCTGTATACGGGCTCCCACCTCAAGATCGAGGCAACTCGGACATAAAGTTTGCTAGCCGACATGTCAAAGAGTGAAGTAGAAAAGATGTAGAACATTTTGTCTCAAGACACCCAAGTGATTGGGTGGAGGTGAATTGGAGTTGCCATAGATAGAAAAATGAGCTTTTAGAAATTTGCAGGTGGGGGAAAACAAGAGGGCTCGGCCAAGAGCTGAAGAAGCTCACTGGGGATTGCAATTGGGGAGATATACATGAGTGTATATGAGTAAAGATTAATTTACTCATGAAAAAAACTCACACCACACAAAATAAAAAATAAAAAACCAGCACCTTTTTTAAACCAATCAGCCACCTCCAATCAAGAGCATGCGAAAATTGCAGAGAACCCCCTTGGCCACTAAAGTCAGCCACCCACACACTCTCATTTTGACACCACACACTCTCATTTTTTTTCAAGGCAGGAGAAAATGCAGGGAACACCCCACCAACCCCAGACCATGCAGCGCACAGTAGAAGCCTATGCCTGGGAATTTCAGTGCATGCAAGAAATTCAGTGAAGGAAAGGCCGAAACAAAAAGGTTAAGGTCAAAGCTCACAAAGAATAAACAAAGGACAGGATGTTAAAGACGGAAAGAGAAAACTGATAACTCATAAAAATAATCCAGTAGAGAATTACGAGATTACACCTCAACTGTAAATACATACCCGCATTTGTATTCGACCGAATACAAATGCAATGAGACAAAAATATTCCTACAATATAATACTAGAATCCGGCTTAAACCAATGCCCGCTAGTATTATCCGTCCGATCATGATCCGTGCCCAAGTGCACGGATATGATCGAACCCCGCCATATATCCATACGGGCTCTACAACGTTTCGCCCGAACTTGGGAAAGTGTCTGTGGGGGACTCTAATGACTCATCAATACACTGGCACTGGGTATAACCACTAGCATGTCAGAGGTACTAGCTGTACGTAACTGTTGCTCATGTATTGATCGGAAGGGAAGCTGACGAGTGAACTCATCCAGAAACCCTACTGAGCCTGACAATGACAATATCCGTACAGTCCGGTCCGTTCGTCTATGAGTATCGCATATAGGGCCTAGGGGGCTGGTAAATGTCAAACCCCTAATAGCGGTATAAGTCGTGTCGGAGAGTGGCCCAGAACACCCTGAGAAACTAATGGAATACCTACCAGTAAATCTCAATTACCCTGGCCAGGGATTTCATGTAATGGCTCTCCTAAACACAGCGCGTTCTCACCCCCAATTGTAGGGATGCTAGGCACACGCACAAGAGTCTACGAGGCATCAACCATGCCCGATATAAAATTTAGCCGTGCCGAACAACCCAAAGCCGGATCTTTAAACTAGAGATTAGGCGAAAACAAGCATGTTAAACACTTTAACACTAAGTGAGAGGGATTACAACTTTTATAGATTTGGTCCTTTACTTCTTAAGCTCCGTGTTGACGTCCCTTCGCTGCGATCATCGTGCATCCGGACTCTAGAGAGGCTCCACGAAGAGAATGATGCAAACTTGCTTCCGATCTTCGATAACAAAGATGATCTACCTTAAAGTTTCATTAACACAAGCTCTCACTCACTAAATGAAGTGAACACCCTCATCTAAATGGCAAGGATAGATGAGAATGATGAAGTAGGATTTTTTCTCTCATTTATTTTCTTATTCTCACCCACTTTCATCACAAAATCAAAGCAAGAAAACTTTTCCATGAAAAGAGAAGGAAGAAGAAGAATGGATCCTTTTGTGATGAATAATGAATAACTCATATGTGAGGTTAGAAATGCAACCATATTTAAGAATGAATCCTTAACCCTTATAGAGAAACAACCATGGTCAAGGGTTTTGGGTTTGGTTAAGCAAATATCTACACAAAATATCTTACACAAAACAAAACAAAACCTTCTAGAAATTTCTAGAAAAGGTTAACCCAAATCAAACCCTAACCATGTTTAATCTCCACTAATCATGTTGCATTAATAACCATATCATGTTACTGTAAGTCCGCGGCGGCGCCCCGGCCGTCGATCCGACGCCGGAAACGCGGAAACAAAAACTTTTGCAAACCAGCAAACCGGCACCACCGCGCACTTTTCACCCGGATCGGGCCATTAACCTAGCTACTAGCAAACTAGAAAAAAGTAGAGAAGCTATACCAAGCGATCCGTGTCCTTCGGTCTTCGTCTCCACTTCGATCTCCCGTGGAATCTCCGTCCGTCACGTCCTCGTCGGAAAGGGCACCACATAGCCGAATACTTTTACGGGCTCCCACCTCTGGACCGAGACAACTCGGGCGCGAAGTTGGCTAGCCGACGCGTCCAAGATGTGCTGTAGAATAGTGTAGTAGTCTATATCTCTTTGGGGTTTAGTTGCCATGGAGGATGGAGGAAGAGGGTAAAGAAAATTGGTGCTTTCAATTTTCTAGCAAGGAAAAATGAGATGAAGAATCATGCTACCACTCCAAAATGAAACTCTCTCATATCCCTCTCAAATTGTGGCCGGCCCCTTCTCATGTGAAATGGTGGAGGGAAAATACAAAACATGAAGGGAGGTGATGGTAGGAAAAAGGAGAGGGTGACCACAACCCAAAATGATGATAACAAGATCAAATCAATTCAAATCAACTCTAATCACAATAAAGCAAGCCATCATGAAAAAGCAAAGATGCTTAACCTTTCATAATGCCACAAATGCAAGAAACCCCTCCACAATAAGTTATTTGCAAACTTGCAAATAACCCCCTCCATCAGAAAATCCGGCCGTGAAGGATCAAAGGAAAACCGGCCGGAACGGAATGCAAACTGGCAATTTCAGAAAACTGATCCCGTAATAAATTACGGGAAAACCCCACTACTGTATATACATGCCCGCATTTGTATTCCCACTGAACACAAATGCAAAGATACAAAATCTACACTATCTAATACTAGAATCCGGCTTAAGCTAAAGCCGGCTAGTAAAAACCCGTCCGATCACGATCCGTGCAATCCGCACGTATCTGATCGAACCCTGCCATATCTCCATACGGCCTCTACAGCGTTTCGCCCGAAACTTGAGTAACTGTGTGTGTGGTGGACTCTAAAGACTCGTCAATACTATGGCTGTGGATTTAACCACTAGCACGTTAGAGGTATCAGCCATACGTGACGGGCCACCAGCTATTGACTAAAAGGGACGTCGATGAGCGAACTCATCCTGACACCCTACTGAGCCTGTTGATCGCACGCTTTTAGCGTGTCGGATGTTCAAAGAATTAAAGTGTAACCGCGATCAGGACGGTGTCGCTATGCAGCTAGCCGGTGAGCACGGGTCGGTCCACAGGGAGATGGTGTTATCTTACCTTCTTGTCTTAGACGAGTCAATAAAGAATCTGTATGTGTTTGGACTAACCTATGTGTATTATCTGCAAGTATAAAGTTGTTAAGAAAAGATACGAGATTATAAGCTAAAGAAATCCGTACTCAAAACCTTTGAGCCGAGTCTTGACCAATTGAAGCTAAGAAATTGGCTATAACGTGGATTAGGGGATTTAAGCGCGGTATTCGTGGAATCCGGCTTATTTACCCTTATCCTTCCGTTCTTGTCTCTTGCTTTCGCCTCCGGCCAAACCGAACGCAACCGGTCGCGGTTAGGAATCACTGTTACCTTGTCAGGGTACGGTGCCTAACGGAGCGCTTGCGTATGGTTTGGGCGAAGTTCAAATGGAAAATAACGGGAAAAGGAATTGGCAAAGAAACATTAACTTATAATATCGTATTAATTCTTAACAACAACAATAATTACAACATTCACAAAATGAACAAAAAGAGAACAAAAAGAAAAGAACAAAGAAAAGAAAAGATACAAGTATTTAAAGTGCATGAATGTAAATTGCAAGTAATTAAAGAGCAAGGAAATAAATTGCAAGTAATTAAAGACAAGAATGAAAAATGCAAGAACGTAATTACAAGAACCATAGAACTCAAAACAAGCATGGGATCAATAGCCAACCCTTAAACTTGCAATCTCAATGAAGAGGTTGCAAGATCAAGAGAAGGGTAGAGAACGCATGTGAATTGAAGCGCTAAGGCGAGAACGAAATGATACAACCCCTTGAGATCAATGACCAAAACTTAAACTTGCAAGCTCACTTAAGAGGTTGCAAGATCAAGTTAAGGTAGAGAGCTCAAGGGGGAAGCTTAAACAAAAAGAATAATACAAAAAACCTTCATCTTTATTCACATCCACAAAAAAGCTTCTCACTTACAATTTCATGGAAGAGGAATGAAGAAGAAGAAGAAAAAGAACTAAATCCTACAAAAGAATGGAGAACAAAGAATGACCCTTGGTTGTGCTCAAAACTGCTGTATTTATAGGCAGGAGAATGGAGTTCTAGGGCAACCACCAGACCACATGGGAAATACCCAAAATACCCCCAAAAGTTGACGCAGAGAGGGCCCCACCTAGCCGCGGATCCGCCGCCAATACCCCCTATTGGCCGCGGATCCGCGCCCCTACAGTAGGTTTAGGGTGTGGGGTTTCTTGTACGGCCCTGATCTGCTGTCCCCTGTTGTCTGGTACTTATATTTTCTGATAATTCTTTCACAATTCTTCCAGAATTTCTGTTGAGGAAAGGTGGACTTTTTGTGGATGTTTTTGTCATGATTGCCTCGAGCTCCGCGTAGATTTCTTGGAACTTGTTGTTGCCATTGAGCCTTGTGCATGAAGGTGACATTGATTTGACATTTTGTCTTCCTAAACTGGTATCTGGCAACATACGGATGACGAGCGGAGACCGTGTTTTCTCAGTGGTTGGCAGGAACCCGGATTTTGTCGTGTTTTCCATGAATTTACCGTTTTAGAACCGAGAACCTGTATCCTGCAAATATATAACAAACACGGATTAAAAGCACCTACCTATAAACAACCGAGCGTAAGAATGGACGGTATAAAATGCAGTATTCTGTGATGAACAAATACCCCCAAACTTAACTTTTGCTCGTCCCGAGCAAAACCAATTATTCATAAAAATAAAATGATAACCGCACTTTCGCAGGGAACGCGATTGCACTGAGCACGTGCAACAAGCCGTTAAACCTCTAGGTGTCCCTAGTAGGAGGAGTGTTGTCTCCTGAGGGTTTTCAGCGGATACTACCCACAAAATCCGGTCAAGTTGGTTTTGTACAATAACTAAGATTCAAACCCTAAAGTTTTTATTTCAGAAAATAACAATTCTATAATCCTAAGTCTAGACTATCGAACCTTTATTTTTCACACCTCGCTTCTTATTTAACTACAGATTTTATATGTCTTCACGTGCAGTGCAAATAGTGTCGTTATGTTCCAGAAGGATCGATTAAAGTCATCATGTCGCACAATAAAGCCCAGATAACAATTTTAAAAGGATCACATAAGTTTTATAAAGATTTAAGCTTTTTTTTCAAGTTTCGTTTTCCAGTAAAGTTTCAACTTCAGAATTTCTATCTTCCCTAACAGGAAACTAGGTCTTATTCTTCACTCCACCTTTTTCTTGTTTTCATTTCATACACACCTCTGTGAACGTGCAATAGTCTTTATCATAGAATAAAACCTTCATATCTCCGTTAAATTTTTTTATAAAAGCCTGTCTTTTATCAAGATTATTCTCACACAAAGAACCGTTAGGAATTTTAACTCGGAGAGAACACTTGCTTGACTTTGTTTTTATCTGGACTTTCTAGGCTTCTTAGCGAGCTTTGGGCCAATGCACCCAAACCAGTTGGTTTTAGGGCATTAGGTGTAGAAACACCCCAGCGGACTTAATAACTCAAGTTACCTAGGTCCAAAAACAAAAGACAGTTTGGCGTGAAAAACATGATGATTCAATACGAATGGAGATATAACCGGTAGTTCAATTATTTTTTTTTGGATAAAAGACGTGTTTAGTGGGTTCGGTGTGTAATCATTCCAATCAAGTTTCAGATGGGTTATTTTTCAGACTTAGTTCCAATTAAGGCATCAATAACATTCCTTCATATTCACTTACTTCATAAACTATTCTTGATATATTACTTATTTCAGAACAAACCTATTTGATCCTCAGAAAATCATTTATCTATTTAAAAGTTTTTTAAACATAAAAGACTTGTCATCTAATTTCCAAGACTCACAACACGTGTAGTGTAATGTAAAGACGTATATCAGCTATAGTTAACTTCAAAGGAGAGTTATCTTTCAGGTTTTCAAAATCTAAACATAAGATTTAGTTATTCCTATTTTTTCAAACAAAAACCGTCGAATGTTGAATCAGAGTTCTTCCACAAGCTAACTCGACAAAAAAGTTTTTATATTTTTAGAAAATTTTCAGATTTTTATGGATTTTATGGATTTAATATGCAGATGCAAAATATACATATGAATGCGAAGGAAGAAAGCTTACCGAGCACACCCCCAAACTTAAACTTGACAGTGTCCTCACTGTCAGGCTATACCAAGAGGGTTAAAATTGCCGGCGCTTCCTAGAAACAAATTATATACAAAAAAAAAGGAAAACAAAAATATATACAAAAAAGTGTCCCCCCCAAACTTAAGTAAAACAGTGTTTCCACTGTTATGCGTTGAAATTCAGGATTAGGGGGGAAAGAACAGTATCAAGCTATACAAGGCCTTACACAGGCCAAAAGTTAGTACCAACCATTCAAAGATTTTATCTCGATAAAGCAGTGGCTGGTGAAAGAAGGCGTAGAGAAAAGAGATGGAGAATATGCGAGACCGTATGGAGATAGAACTGGTATACGGTCTCGGTATATGAGAGGAAGAAGAATGGCGGAAGGGAAAAAGAAGTGGAATACGAACTTGAGGGTGCAAATGGAGTAAATAGATTAGCACAATTTGTGATGACCGATGTGTGAAAAGTGATTGTGCTAATATATTTACTCGTCGAGAAATTGGGTCAAATCCCTCAAGGTTCGTGAGAAACCATGGGTACGCCGAACTTGGTAAACCAGACATAGTAAATGAAAGTGAGACGGGTTCTTGCAAGGTCGGAATGATGGAAAGGGTGGAGGGAAGTGGTTGAGGAGGGGTATCGGTTAGGGTTTCGGGAGGGTGCACACAGTCAATGAAAGGAACAGGATGAATTGGAAAATCCGACTCATCAATTAAAACTGTTTCATCCTCAAAACTATCCTCAATATTCTCCTCAAAATTTATCCCATCCATGCCTTTATCATCAATATCAAGACGCATATGAAGTTCGGGAAAAACAGTTAAAGACTCGGGATGATGATTTGAAGAGACAAACTCAGCTAAATCTACGGGTTCATCATCCAAAATGTTCCCAGCGTCAATATCCTCGATCAAGTGAAAATCTATATTCTCAGACACCTCAACAAAAGCATGGATATCAATCAATTCAGGTTCTAGAGTGGAGGTGTAGAGGTCGAGAGGATTGGGTATGGTTTCACTCAAAAGGGACCCTTCACAATCGGGCAAATCAAACACTACAAAGTCGCACAACTCATTAAACATTCTATCTTCAACTGATAATTCATTTGGGACATTTGATAGACTTTCAACACAGGAGTTGTGGGATTCAATTTGAGACGGGTAGGTTTGATTTGGAAGGGGGTATATCTCACTCTCTCCACTCAAATTCACTGCCTGTCCTGCCGCCTCATCATACATGGAAAATGTTGGAGCTAGTTGAAAACTAGCTACCGGGTCACTAGGTTGCATGAGGGCGGCCATGGATGCATTCAAATCCATCATCTGTTGGCTTGACGCTACCCTAAAGTCTTCCAACGACTGTTCCAGACTAGACATGGGTTGTGATGGGGTTTCAGTAAAAGATTCAAAGTTATTTGGATACTGAAAACTCCCTAACGGCTGTTCTGAAGTAATGTCTAGGGAAGGTGCAAAAGTAGGGTAGGATTGGTAGGAAATGGATGGCTGGACAGGAGTGGGATCAACATTGGGATAAGAAGGTGAATGGAATTGTTGATCCCAAGAATTTGTAGTGGTGAAAGGAGTGAAAGATCGGCAACGGGATTGTTCAATTCGTTCAGCAAGAGACATTGGTCTCGGGGTTACAACCGGACTTTCAAAAGAGGTATCAACGCAAGAAGGGGTGAATGTTTGAAACGGTTGATACGAAGTGGATTGCGGGGTCCAGTTGTTCGTCCTAGACGCGTCTATCCGATCTCTCAATGAAATTTTTGGCATGGATGGATCGTTCGAAGTTCGGCCAAAACAAGAACCGTAGGAAGTTATTTCTGGTTGTGGGTACCAAAGTTCGGCAAGAGTTTTGCGAGGTGGGGTACCCATGATATGAAGAGAGAAAAAGAAAGGTAGAGAAAAAGGAGGGGGAAAAGAATGTGATTTTATTTATTTATTTTTTTTTTTTTGTTAGTTGTTAGCAAAAGAATGAAATATACACAAAAAAGAATATGGACAAAAATAATCACGACACAAAAATACCACACACCTAATCGTTCTAGGGTTTACCTAGGTCAACTAGACCTGCTCCAGAACTTGATTGTCGAAGTAAAACTGTGTCGAGAAACAGGCTCAAGATACACTGATCACGAGGCCAGGTAAGTGCAGAGATAAGGGGAGGTTTTCCAACGCTTTCGCGAAGTTCCTTAATTAAATAACCCTTTCTCTTTTGGCGGTTTCGCCGTTAACACTTTCCTAGACACCCCATAAACAATATACCGTTAAGCAAGGTTCTAAATACAGTTAACTTCTCCTAGTGAGCGCGAAGTCCTTAAGGCTTAAAGTCTAGTTTCTTTTAAATTTTGTGCGGGTAAACGTTATGCTCAAGTTCGTGATTTGTGGGCCACGGAAAAGGTGATGAAATCCTTTACCGTATATTGTGGGGTTCGCTTGACCTTAAGTCTGTATTAATGTATGCAATGCGCAATTCAAAAAATTCTGTAAAGAATCAAACAATCGTTTTTTAGTTTAAGCGCGGCGCTGCAACAAATACGGGTTAGTCAATTTTTTTTAGCGTTTGCTAGCGAACTTGCAAAGAATCCTGTAAAGAATAGTATATTGGAAGCGTCGGATTTGAGAAGAAGGTGTTAGTAAAGTACGTACCGTTAAGTTTTGGGTTAGGAAACCGCCGTTGAATCAAATCCGGTAAGCTTGAAAGGTTCGCTTGCGCGGGTCAAACTACCCGGATCTTTGGCACTGTACTTTGCAATCACCCTTGCCTTGAATGCACACTTTGCTCCCCACAATCGCAGTTTGCAAACTTGCAAAAATCTGCACTCTTGCCCACAAAAATGATCAAAAAAACAAAAAGATTTTTTTTTTTTATATATACAAAAAGAATATTAACCCGAATAACAAGAAAGAAAATACGCTACCGTCTCCCCGGCAACGGCGCCATTTGATCGCAAGCTTTTGGCGTGTCGGATGTTCAAAGAATTAAAGTGTAACCGCGATCAGGACGGTGTCGCTATGCAGCTAGCCGGTGAGCACGGGTCGGTCCACAGGGAGATGGTGTTATCTTACCTTCTTGTCTTAGACGAGTCAATAAAGAATCTGTATGTGTTTGGACTAACCTATGTGTATTATCTGCAAGTATAAAGTTGTTAAGAAAAGATACGAGATTATAAGCTAAAGAAATCCGTACTCAAAACCTTTGAGCCGAGTCTTGACCAATTGAAGCTAAGAAATTGGCAACAACGTGGATTAGGGGATTTAAGCGCGGTATTCGTGGAATCCGGCTTATTTACCCTTGTCCTTCCGTTCTTGTCTCTAGCTTTCGCCTACGGCCAAACCGAACGCAACCGGTCGCGGTTAGGAATCACCGTTACCTTGTCAGGGTACGGTGCCTAACGGAGCGCTTGCGTATGGTTTGGGCGAAGTTCAAATGGAAAATAACGGGAAAAGGAATTGGCAAAGAAACATTAACTTATAATATCGTATTAATTATTAACAACAACAATAATTACAACATTCACAAAATGAACAAAAAGAGAACAAAAAGAAAAGAACAAAGAAAAGAAAAGATACAAGTATTTAAAGTGCATGAATGTAAATTGCATGTAATTAAAGAGCATGGAAATAAATTGCAAGTAATTAAAGACAAGAATGAAAAATGCAAGAAAGTAATTACAAGAACCATAGAACTCAAAACAAGCATGGGATCAATAGCCAACCCTTAAACTTGCAATCTCAATGAAGTGGTTGCAAGATCAAGGGAAGGGTAGAGAACGCATGTGAATTGAAGCGCTAAGGCGAGAACGAAATGATACAACCCCTTGAGACCAATGACCAAAACTTAAACTTGCAAGCTCACTTAAGAGGTTGCAAGATCAAGTTAAGGTAGAGAGCTCAAGGGGGAAGCTTAAACAAAAAGAATAATACAAAAAACCTCCATCTTTATTCACATCCACAAAAAAGCTTCTCACTTACAATTTCATGGAAGAGGAATGAAGAAGAAGAAGAAAAAGAACTAAATCCTACAAAAGAATGGAGAACAAAGAATGACCCTTGGTTGTGCTCAAAACTGCTGTATTTATAGGCAGGAGAATGGAGTTCTAGGGCAACCACCAGACCACATGGGAAATACCCAAAATACCCCCAAAAGTTGACGCAGAGAGGGCCCCACCTAGCCGCGGATCCGCCGCCAATACCCCCTATTGGCCGCGGATCCGTGCCCCTACAGTAGGTTTAGGGTGTGGGGTTTCTTGTACGGCCCTGATCTGCTGTCCCCTGTTGTCTGGTACTTATATTTTCTGATAATTCTTTCACAATTCTTTCAGAATTTCTGTTGAGGAAAGGTGGACTTTTTGTGGATGTTTTTGTCATGATTGCCTCGAGCTCCGCGTAGATTTCTTGGAACTTGTTGTTGCCACTGAGCCTTGTGCATGAAGGTGACATTGATTTGACATTTTGTCTTCCTAAACTGGTATCTGGCAACATACGGATGACGAGCGGAGACCGTGTTTTCTCAGTGGTTGGCAGGAACCCGGATTTTGTCGTGTTTTCCATGAATTTACCGTTTTAGAACCGAGAACCTGTATCCTGCAAATATATAACAAACACGGATTAAAAGCACCTACCTATAAACAACCGAGCGTAAGAATGGGCGGTATAAAATGCAGTATTCTGTGATGAACACCTGTCAGTGACAATATCCGCACAGTCCGGTCCGTTCGTCTATGAGCATCGCATGGCGGGCCTAGGGGGTTGGTAAAAGTCAGATCCCCAAAAGCGGTACAAGTCGTGTCGGAGTGTAGCCCAGAACACCCTGAGATACTACTGGAATACCTACCAGCAAATCTCCTGCCTTGGCCAAGGACTTTCCATGTTCTGGCTCTCCTAGACACAGCGCGACCTCACCCCCAATACCGGGAGAGACGAACCCCTGCAGATCCGCTCACTGCCTCCATATGGCTCGGGACTGTATCCAACTAAAACCTGTTTGCACGACTCCTTTGAGCCGTGGTAGGGTAGTAATCAAAGCACAGTGGGAACTCACACGAGACAAATGACGATCTCAGGTCGATAAACTAACCTGTACACATGTCACCTGGGAACTGCTATCTGACGTCTGGTATAATCCCAACTAGCAGGTTCCCGGCGAGTCCTGTCCGGTGTACTCATAACCCAATGAGCACATGTATACATCTTAGGTGAACCAACTGACACCAGTGCCTTATGAGACCGGCCACCACCCCTCATCAGGGTCTCGACTGTATACACTAGTATACTCTGGAGAATCGATGCCCTGTCTCGAAACTCCCATGACTAGGGACCTTTTAAGGATGTGCTTATCGACTCCAGCTCTCACGTATATGATCGCCCTCATACTGCTGGTAGTCAAGCAAGAATCCTAGGGGCTCTATCAACGTGTAATAGCGACTCGTAAGGTCACCTAAAGCAGTACACGATGATAAAGATAAACCAGATAGCATACTATCATCTCGAGTAAGATTGTCCTACCGGCATAGGTCCTCCTCAATCATTGTAATCACGTGCCTGTGATCTAATAATTGACTCTGAGGGCACTATATCCAACAATCTCCCACTTGCACTCAAGGCTAATTATTACGATGTCGCATACTCACAGCCTGTGTGATACCGAACACCCAACTCCTCTACTAGTCAGTCTCACAAAGCTCGTTTGCGAAACTATTGCGTTCGAGGAATAGCCTCAGTGAATGGATCCGCTGTGGTGTTTCTTTCTATGTCTCTCTTTATCTCAAGTTCGCGGAGAAAACCATCTCCCGAAATGAGCAATACCTGTCTTAGAATGTCTGGATGTCTGATGGGACCTAGCTCATAAATGAACTCCAAATCCAAACTTCTTAGACTGTATCGTCAACTGAACTTAATCAGTATCCTGTGCCATGCCTTCCCTCAGTATCCACTTGGGCCATCTGTCCAAAATACTGCCCCTCGTCAGAAGGAAAACTATAACTCTGACAGCCACTCTGCCATCCAGGTCACCATGGAAGTCCGGAATGATAACCGCCTCCTAAAGGAGGCTGCCGTTATCATATCCCTAGAACATTCACTTATGTTCTAAAACTGCTTCCGATTGTTTCTCCAGGATTGGATGAATATCAACTTATTGCATCTCGCGCAAGAACAACATCTGGTGTGGTACTTGACATCTCATGATCAACTCAATTGCCTAAGCAAGTGATCTGCCAATCATGCACATCCCTCTCCCCTTTAGTCTGTAAGACACCTTTAGAGAGGGTGACTCCATTACCTGCAGGTACACCACCATGCCAGGAGTCGTCCATTCTAAATACTCTTAGAATGCGGTCAAAGTACCCAAATTGGGAAACCACCCAAATCCAGATCTAAAACCATAGATCTAGTAACCAGAATGTCTGATATAATATCCAAGTCCTATGTGGAGAAACCACTGTGTGACGACCAAAGTATAACCGATCGTAGTATAGGAATATTACTTCCTACTCTGTGTATGTCATCAAATACCAGGACATCATACCCAACTACCTTCTTAACAGATCCATCCCCTATTCTGATGAAGTCAAACCTATGACTGTCACATCAGAAATAGATGATCTATCTCCGCTATATCTGCTTTAGTCTATAAATAGACATAAGCCACTTGTCCACCATGCTTCCGCTGCTCCCACTGACCACGACAACCCTCTGGCAGAGTCATATACATGTACGCTTCTGAAGCCAGTTCAGAACGACGCTATACTCATCCTTCTGCCGGGTCTCGCAGCCTGGAACAACAACAATGGCAAGTCTGGGTAAACAAGAACCTCCCTGCCACCGTCCTTGAGCATACCGAAGTACCTCTCGGGTGCCTGAGGTTACCCACCATATCTGTGGAGTGGCCAATGGAATGTCAAACCATATTGAATCTTTAGGTTCTTATCAAATCTTCAGTAATCGTTTGCGGTTCTGGAATCACTTCCAGTTCTACCATAATCCCACTACTGTTTTCTGAAAAAAAAATCCTTTTTTGTTAAAACTGTGGCGAGTTAAGAACAATATCACTATTGATCTTCTAGATGGTAGAAAGTCAACTCTCGTCATAGCCCGGGTCAACCACAAACAGCCATTACAGAAACGTGCCTTGAGTTATCCGGAGTCTGGTTTTAAGCATAAGCCGGACAACTCCCCGTATCTTAACAAAGTCAAGATATGAATTGTTCTATATCCAATATAGAAACAGAGGCACTGATTTAATTGAACCAGATTCAAATCATGCAGCAGTCTCCAGTGCATGTCAAGTAAATGGAAGGAGGCCGATCAGCGTTACTCAACTTAGGAGCACTTCCAATTATGAGTAACCTAAAAGAGAAGCATGTTCTCTTAACCATTACTATCAACTGAATACCACACACAAGTATCTACATCTTCGATCACCTTGAAGAATCCCGATACTTTTAACACCTGGTTCTCTACTTTATTCATATACCCGTAACTTCTCAAAACTTGGACCCTGCGTTTCTATGAAACACCTGTCTAAGAACTAGAGAAGTCACAAGTAAACAGAATATAGTACGAGTACCTACCCCTCTGTCCTAACGGACACTGGACAACATACAATACTCTGTATAAGTCCCTTGAGTCAAATAACTCATCCACTGTGTGTCGTAGGTTGAAAACTGTACTTATGGCTAAGAAGAATTACACCGCTTGCTAAATGCTCCTTACCTAACCATCCACTGATATAGGTAAATGTCATAGACATAATTTCAAAAAGTTATATCTCACTCTATAAAAATAGACGTACAGATATATCAATTTGAAATTGGTGCACAACAACGGATATTCAAAACCAAATATTTGCCGACCGGCAAACAACCCAGGTGACTTCCTCAAATATCACCAATTACAACGAATCCCGATATAATGAGGATGGTCACCTAATTCCCAATAACTTACTCCCACTCATCATCTGTAAAACCATACAGATGTGAGAATCATACCTGATAAATACATACCCTGGAGCAATTGTCTAATTGGGAAATCAGTTTTCTTTTAACGGTACACAGTGAAACTGAAACATTAAAATGCTTCGATGGGGTATCCTGTTATTCCTAGTAATGCCTCTTCCATTATCCAGATTCACAACTATAACCGTATAATTCTTTGCCACCTCTCCAAATCCCTTTATATGTCTTTAGTCATTACCTTCTGCACACCCCATTAGGCCAAATGGTTTTCTCCCTTCCCTACCGTTCGGCACCAGCCTATGGTTTGGAAGAAGACTATCTAATAAGCATAATGGGTGTACTGTCCTAATCCTAGAAGCACTCGCAATGCGAGAGAAGGTGAAGATAAAAGACAACCGAATGAACTTAATTCCTATTTCTCCTGAACTAGGATCCATCCCCGAACTGGAACAAGTTCCTTTCGAGTTCGTATATAACCATACTATAGATTATCCAATAAACTTGGGATCTTCGTAGTGATATGGAGTGTCCTGGAGAAATACAAAGGTGATTTAGGATTGGCGAAGAAATACTTGGTTTGGTCGTGAATAGCAGTCGCATTTTACTTTGCCCTCTTACTAATCCCTTGCTTTGTCTGAACTTAATACCTTC
The DNA here is from genome assembly GCA_030015575.1 of Agapanthus africanus. Lineage (NCBI taxonomy): Eukaryota > Viridiplantae > Streptophyta > Magnoliopsida > Asparagales > Amaryllidaceae > Agapanthus > Agapanthus africanus. The sequence continues at coordinate 128,313,908 of CM057343.1, forward strand.
TGTACACCGTTTAGGCTAATTGGCTTTCTTCATTCCCTACCGGTCGGCACCTGCCTATGGTTTGGAAGAAGACTGTCCAATTTGCGTAATAGGTGTACTATCTCCTAAACCAAGGAGTACTCGCAACCTGAGAGAAGGTGAAAGGAAAAGACAACTGAATAGTCCTATTCGTTTTCTCCAGAACCGGAAACCATTCTCGAATTCCTTCGAGTTCGTATATAACCATACGATGGTTTTGTCCAATGGAAGTGGACGTTCGTAGTAATACGGGGTGTCCTGGAGAAAAGGGTAAAAGTAGGAGTGGTAATGAGGTTTGCAACTCTGACAATCCAAAAGCCAGTGTTTAGAAGGTTTTGTCAACTTGGTCATTGAGTCATAGTCTAGGGTCGGGTCAATGGTCGCTACCAAAGAAAGAGAGAAAAGAAACACTCAGCGTGCACTCTAACCTAGATCAGAATGGTTATCACTTTATCTAATCTGGAAACCTCCCACTGTAACGTCAAATTCTTCCCCAAACCTGAAAGAAGAATTAGCCGGGATCACCCGAGGAGTAAACCAACTCATCAGTGGGAATCGGGATCCAACTATCATCGCATGATAACGTGACGGAATCCGCTCACGCTATCACACTCCAGAAGGTATGCGAATATCTGGCAAGTTTCAGTTCTTTTGAAACTCCCGATGTGGATATTTGCCTCATGCTCTTATGACATTGGCGTGAGGTCAAAATATCATAAGTCACATGTCAAGTTCTACCCATCATTATCCAGGTTAATTTGAACCCACCCGTACATACCCTTGACGAAGGACAAAATAGTAGTACGACTGTCCCAAACCAACGCATCTATCTATGCTGCAGATAAATATCCGGCAGCTACCAATCACTATGCATTGGCGTGAGGTCAAAATACATAGCTTGAATACTACCGAATATTTAACTGAAATGATGGAGGGCTACGAATGGTTTCTGGCGAAAACCTTTAACGTAATGAACTTGATATCGTTGAAGGAACTGATAGCTTTTAAAAAATATAGTGACGAAAACCTTTGCTAAAGAGGTCACTCCCGGTGAAGGGATCTCGGCTCTTTCCCCGTAGAATGAGGTGCAGGATATTCCAACTGAATACCACGATGCAAAGCAAAAGTAATCAGCTATAGTGAAGATATTTCCCTGACGCAAACTTCTGTCCAAGGGGTCACTCCCGGTGAAGGGATCTCGGCCCTTGCTTCGTCGACTGAGGAGCAGGATATTCCAACTGAATACCACGATGCAAAACAAAAGAGAACGCCCTTGCAATAACTGCTTTTTGAAAAGTGTTCCAACAACATCAAATAGGTTTGTTTATCTTGCATTGATCCGAATCAACGCAGTCCCATCAATTGATCACAACACAAAAGAACGAAAATAATGACGTACGTATATGCCATCCGCATTCGCCACTGGGTCACGTCATCACCCGTTAGGTTAGCTAACTAACGACAGAGCGGGGACTGGACTAGCGCGGATGCAAAACATATACAAAATCTACTAGTATATATATAATATATAATTTTCGCTCAAGGCGTGATGAAATACAACATCTCAGAAATGTACAGCATCACAGAACAATACAGATATCTGGGATCCCCGGGTTTCATAGAGCCGCTACTGAAACCCGACGTTCCCCTGGTCGTGTGGATAGCCTGTGCAATGAAATCCTAGACCCCTACGGGCGCGGAAAGCTACCCGCCGAAACCTGAAGCGAGGCAGCCCCCTTCAGCAACGAGAATGGACCACCCAGCACTTCACGGAATCCGGTAACTCGGGCACCCCTCCTGGGTCAATCCTATACCCCCTACGAGTGCGGCGAATAACCTGCCAATTCTAGAGTAAAGCCCCTCAGTCTCAACGCCATGAGATGCGGGCTTGTTGCCCTCTAGAACCCGGCTATCCGTGCATCCCTCCGTGGGGTAATCCTAGTACAGAAAATAAAATATACATACAACGGGTACATCGACCGCAACTTGGTCGTGCCCCAGAATAATAATACAAACAGGCAGTGACGGCAGTCCACATGTCGGACGCTCGCCCCGTAATATCAAATGTACATATAAAACAAAACTGTACTAACATTGCATCCAGGCTATCCCCCACGACCGATCCGCAACATCACAGCACAACACAGAACATCAACGTGAATGTCACGTTCGCAAATCCGTCTAAAAGGGCTAGAGCAGATAGACTGGATTTACCGATCGAGTGACATTCACGGTCGCAGATATAATGTAAATACTGTGAACTAACATGTTTAAACTTTTCGATCGATCAAAAATTATCAAAGTGGGCCCCAAGCAATACTGTAGCACACCCACAGAAAATCTGGGCCCAAAAAGAATATCCCAAAACCCCTATTTCCAAGTCAAAAGCCCTCTGGAAAAATTTGCCACTGTAAGTCGATGTACAACACCCCACGACTTGCGGGGAGGCGGAAAAATGAAAAACGATCTTGTTCTTTGCATAAACATCGACTAACCGCATGAATCGAAACTAAACGATAACTAACAAGAAACATAGAAGTTCTATACTACTATGTTTAGGGATTATACCTAACGAATCGTGTCCTTCGTCTTTGCGAACTCCACCTCCTCCTCGGCCTTCTCGAAGTAGTAGACGATCCACCCGAGAGCTTTACTCCAAGCTTAGCCTCTAAACATGAGGCAACTAACTTTCTTTAAGTGCTAATCAAAGAAGCTAGGTGATATAGAGTGAGGGTTATGGTTTAATTAGTCTAACTAATCCTTGTACTCAACACATGAGAGGGGAGGATTAGGGTTTGAAGAGGGAGAGCTTGAGGAGAGAGAAGATGAACATAATAATGAAGTGAGAATAATGAGTTATGATAATATATATCAAGCATTTCTTTTTATCAAGAAAAGAAAATAAATCAATTTAACAACCATGCTTGATAATATCTAGAGATGATTCATCACCATGAGTCATTAAGCATTTATGATGCATTAATAACATGGATGAATCATCCATATGACTCACTAATCACATTCGTTGTATATGCCACTTAAACCTCCTTAGTCACCACCTTCTAGAAGCTTCTCGCGCAATTACGAGAACGCCCCTCCTTTCCGCAAAAATACGGAAAAACTTTAGACTGTATAAATCCAATAACCGGATACCAGTAACTGGCTTAAACCAAAGCCGACTGGTAAACACTGTCCGAAAGTCGTACGTGCGTAAACACACGTATGCGTCCGAACCCTTGTCGTAAAACCATACGACCTCTATATCGTTTCGCCTGGAGTAGGGAAACTCTCTGTGTGGGACTCTAGAGACTCGACTACTACGCTGGCAGTGGGTTTAACCACAGACCACAAGCGGCACTAGCTGTACGTAACGGTCCCCAGGTAGATGTCGATAAGAAGGCCGATGAGGAAACCCATCCGAACTCCTACTGAGTCTGATGTGACAATCTCCGTACAGTCCGGTCCGTTCGTCTAAGACTATCGCATATCGGGCCTAGGGGGCGGCAAGCGTCAGTCCCCTAATAGCGGTATAAGTCGTGTCGGAGGGAAGCCCATTACACCTTGAGAAACTACTGGAACCTACCAGCAAATCTCGCTTGCCCTGGCCAGGGACTTTGCGTAATGGCTCTCTGACACAGCGCGATATCAACCCCCAATACCGGGAGAGACGAATCCTGTCTAACCGCCACTGCCTCCAAGTGCTCGGGACTGCACCCAACTGCTACCTGTTTGCACGACTCCTTTGAGCCGTGGCAGGGTAGCAATCTAAGAACAGTGGGACACACTCGAGGCGAAGTAGCAGTGTCAAGTCTGCGGACTATGCTGTACTCATGTCACCTGGGAACTGTTCACTGACGACTGGTATAAAACCATCCAACAGTTCCCTATGAGTCCTGTCCGGTGTACCCGTAACCCAACGAGCACCTGCATACTATCTCCAGTACGACGTACTGACGGCTGTGGGACAGACCATCTCCCCAACTGGGATGAGAAGCATACACACTAGTCTAATCCGGAGTATCGATGCCCTGTCTCGATAATCCTACGACTAGGGACCTGAATAAGGATGTGCTTGTAGACTACCCAACCCCCACTAGTGTGACTGCCATCACAACGCCGGTAGTCAAGCAAGATCCTAAGAGCTCTATCAATACGTATACTCACATATTAAGATAGAAAAACCAAGTAGCATACTACCATGTTTAGCAAGACTGTTATATACATGTGAATATCCCAAGCTTCCATTAAGTAATATACAAACTAGTATGATACAATAATGGCCCCTAGGGCATATACACTAACAATCTCCCACTTGCACTAGGGCCATGTACTGGCATATCGAAGACCGATGATCTCGAGTAGCCTCTCGAACTGAATCTGAGGTAGGGCCTTCGTGAATGGATCAGCAATGTTCTCTTCAGAAGCAACTCTCCGTACCTCGATCTCCTGACGATCAATGATCTCCCTGATCAGGTGATACCGCCTTAAGATGTGTCTGGACTTCTGATGGGACCTTGGTTCCTTTGCTAAAGCTATAGCTCCGTTGTTGTCGCAATACAGAGGTATTGGATCAACTATGGTAGGAACCACCTGAAGTTCTGTTAGGAACTTCTTCATCCAGACTGCTTCTTTTGCGGCATCGCAAGCAGCTATATACTCCGCTTCCATCGTTGAGTCAGCAACGGTGTCCTGCTTGGAGCTCTTCCAGCACACCGCCCCTCCATTGAGGGTAAAGACATAACCCGACATGGACTTGGAATCGTCCTTATCACTCTGGAAGCCGGAATCAGCAAAGGCCTCCAACCTGAGGTCTTTTCCGCCGTAAACCAAAAACATCTCCTTGGTCCTTCTCAGGTACTTGAGAATATTCTTTACTTCTATCCAGTGCTTCTCCCCTGGGTCTGACTGATACCGGCTTACCACGCTCAGTGCGTAAGCTACATCTGGTCTGGTGCACAACATCGCATACATTATAGAGCCTACCGCAGAAGCGTAGGGTATAATAGACATGCGTTCCCTTTCCAAATCAGTCTTGGGAGACATCTCTTTGGAGAGGGTGATTCCGTGACAAGCCGGTAGATTACCGCGCTTAGAATCTTCCATACTGAATCTTTTCAGTACAGTGTCGATATACCTGGACTGCGAAAGTCCCAACATCCTCTTGGATCTATCACGATAGATCCGGATCCCCAGAATGTAAGAGGCATCACCCAGGTCTTTCATGGAGAACCTGTGTGATAAGAATCCTTTGACAGATTGTAGCAAAGGAATGTCATTTCCTATTAATAGAATGTCATCCACGTACAAGACGAGGAATACGACACTTCTGGCTACAACTTTACTATATATGCACAGTTCATCTGGATTTTTGATAAAGTCATATTCTTTGACTGTCTCATCAAAACAGATGTTCCAACTCCGCGATGCCTGCTTTAGTCCATAAATGGACTTAAGCAGCTTGCATACTTTCCCGCTGCTCCCACTCTGATTGAAACCCTCTGGCTGATCCATATAGACGCATTCTTCTAAATTTCCATTCAGAAAAGCCGTCTTTACGTCCATCTGCCAGATTTCATAATCATGGAAGGCAGCAATAGCAAGAAGGACCCGAAATGGATTTGAGCATAGCCACTGGAGAAAAAGTTTCGTCATAGTCCAAACCAGGTCTTTGACGAAAACCCTTTGCAACAAGTCTAGCCTTATAGGTTTCCACCTGTCCATCTACACCAATCTTTTTCTTGAAGATCCATTTGCATCCTATGGGTTTTACCCCATCTGGAGCAAAGTCCAAAGTCCATACTTTGTTGGTGTACATGGACTCCATTTCGGTCCGCATTGCATCTAGCCATCGTACCGAGTCGCCGCTCTGGATGGCCTGCTGGAAGTCAGTAGGTTCATCATCATCTATGATGCATTCCTCTCTATCCCCATCTATGAGAAAACCGTAGTATCTCTCAGGCGGATGAGATGGCCTACTACTCCTGCGGAGGGGTGCGGGAATGTCCTGTTCTTCTTGAACTTCCGGTTCTACCAAACTTTCAGTAGCAGCTTGTGGTTCTGGAATTTCTTCCAGTTCTATTTCGCTCCCACTTATTTCCTTTTCTAAAAACTGATGTTCTAGAAAATGGGAATTACTAGAAACAAAAACCTTTTGTTCCTCTGCGTAATAGAAATAATATCCCGTGGAGTTCTTTGGATATCCCACAAACATACATTTTACTGATCGTGCCTCGAGCTTGTCCACATGCTGCTTTTTAACAAAAGCTGGACATCCCCAAATCTTCATATGCTGAAGATGGGGTTTCTTCCCAGTCCACATCTGATATGGAGTGGTAGGCACAGTCTTGGTAGGAGCCCTGTTCAGAAGATATGCTGCTGATTCTAGCGCATAACCCCAAAAAGATCGCGGTAACTCAGCATTACTCATCATGGATCGTACCATATCCAATAGGGTTCGATTCCTTCTCTCCGATACACCGTTGTGCTGTGGAGTGTATGGAGGAGTAAGCTGAGAGAGAATTCCTTTCTCTTTTAGGTAACCAAGGAACTCGGCACTCAAGTATTCACCACCTCGATCAGATCTAAGTGTCTTGATACTTTTGCCGGTTTGGTTTTCTACTTCATTCTTATACTCTTAGAATTTCTCAAAAGCCTCGGATTTATGTTTCATCAGATAAATGAATCCGTATCTTGAGTAATCATCCGTGAAAGTAATGAAATAGGAAAAACCACCTCTTGCATGTGTAGACAATGGACCACATACATCGCTGTGTATGAGTCCTAAGAGTTCGCTCGCTCTTACTCCTTGTCCAGTGAATGGAGTCTTTGTCATCTTTCCTTTGAGACAAGATTGACAAGTGTCATAAGTTTGATATTCGAACGAGTCTAAATATCCTTCTCTATGCAACTTAGTCAACCTTCTCTCATTGATGTGACCCAGTCTACAATGCCATAAGAAAGCTTTATTTAAATCTGGAGACTTTCTTTTAAGTGTGTTTTGGACATTGAAAATTTGGAATTGGTTTAAAACATATATACCGTTATTTAGTGTACCGGACCCAATCAAACCATGATTAAGGTGGATGTTAACAACATCTCTTACAAACGTGAAATCATAACCTTTATTTGATAACAAGGAAACTGATATGATATTACACGTTAAGCTTGGTACAAAAAAAACAGTTATGTAAAACCAAAATGTGTCCACTTGTCAATCCTAGGTGATAATCCCCGACGGACGCAGCTCCCACGCTAGCTCCGTTAGCAACCTTTAGGGTCATATCACCTTCCTTCAGCACTCTACGGTTTCTCAGTGCCTGCAATGAATTGCAAATATGAGATCCTGATCCGGTATCCAATACCCAGGAAGTAGAGTTGATCGACAGACAATTCTCAATTACAAACACACCTGAAGTCGAAGCCACAGCTTGCTTCGGTTCCTGGTTCTTGGCGTTCCACGCCTTGCAATCCTTCTTCCAGTGCCCTTTCCTGTGACAATGGAAGCACTCATCCTGGCCAACTACCGGTACCGCAAACTTTTTCTTTCCCTTCCCTCCCACCTTACTAACACCTCCTCTAGGTTTGGTGACAGCCTTCTTCTTCCTTCCTTTGGCCCTTGCCTTGGACCCGGAAGAAGATGCACCGCCAACAAACATAGCGGGTGTTTCCCTTGTCTTCTGCAAGGTGCCCTCTGCACTCCTTAACATGTTCAGGAGTTCCGGAAGTTCAACTTCTTTTCTTTGAATGTTGAAGTTCAGGATAAACTGGGCGTAGGTGGAAGGAAGGGACTGGAGAATAAGGTCTGTATAGAGCTCATTATCCAAAGTCGTCCCAAGGTCTGCGAGCTCTTCAATATAGCCGATCATCTTTAGGACATGTTCTCCTACTGATGACCCGACAGCCAACCTCGCTCGAAACAAGTTCTTAGAGGTCTCGTATCTTGCTATACGAGATTGCTCTCCATAAAATTCCTTTGTATGGAGAAATATGCCATCTAGGTCCATATCCTCGTGCCTCCTCTGATGTTCATTGTTCATCGAGGCAAGCACGATGCACTTGGCTTTCGCGCAATCTAAATCCCAGGTTTTGCGGATTTCCTTATCCGCATTGCTGGATTTGGGACCAGGGACAGCAGGTGCCGTAGCGGTGAGGACGTACCCCAATTTGTCATAGGTCAAAGCCATTTTGACATTCCGCAGCCAATCTTTATAGTTTGGCCCTGTCAGTATATTTTTCTCTAAAAGTAACTTAAGTCCAGTCATTTTCAGGGTCGCTGCAATTAGGAGAGAGAGAAGAAAACTCTTTTAGCATGATGCTCTTGCAAGTTTAGAGTGGTTTTTAGTTTATCTAAACTGGATGGCTCCCACTGTTTCTCGAATCCTTCCTCAAACCATAAAAGAAGAATTAGCCAGGACTATTCTCACTGTACAATTCTTGCTTAACCGTTCAGCCAGGCTAGTGTCGATACTTCGAGGGAGGTTTTCCAACGCTTTCGCGAAGTTCCTTAATTAAATAACCTCTTTTCTCTGGGGGCGTAACCCCGTTGACACCTTTCTTGACACCTACTTGGTTTATAGCATTGTTCGTTAAGTGATGAATATCCTGATAAGTAGCATATACTCACAGTAGGATCGGGATCCAAATATCATCGTATGATAATGTTGAAGGAATGCTACCAACATTCATCAAACTCCAAATGGTATGCAGCTCTTTGCAAATTTCAGTTTCTTTAGAAATTCCCGATATTTTTTTTTGCCCCATGCTCTTATGACCTTGGCTTTGGTCAAAATGTCATAAGTCACATGTCAAGTTCTACCCGTCATTATCTTGTCAATTTGAACCCATCCGTATATACCCCTGACTTTGGTCATATGATAATACGACTGTCCCAAACCAACTCATCTATCTTATGCAACAAATGAAAACCCAGCAGCTACCAAACACTATGCCTTGACTTTGGCCAAAATGCATAGCTTGAATACTACTGAATACCCAAATGAAATGATGGAGGGCTATGAATGGTTTTGGCGAAACCGTGAACGTAGTGAACTTGATATAACCGAAGGAACCTGATAGCTTTTAAAAGGAGTGGTTAAAGCTCCGCATTTAAAAATATCTGTTTTTAAAATTAACCGAGTGGTTTCTTTTAAATTGTTCCAACAATTAAACTTTTTGGTTTATTTTCTTTGCATTATAAATAATGCGTCCCATCATTAACCTATCATTGCAGAAAACAACGAAAATACAACGTCCTCTTATGCCATCCGCATTCGCCACGGGGTCCCGTCATCACCCGTTAGGTTACTTAACTAACGACAGAGCGGGGGCTGGGCTAGCGCGGGTGTAAAACATAAGTGATGTCTAAATAGCTATCATATATAGATATTGTACATTCGTCAGACGCAATAATAGGCATTCCAGATCACAGATGAACTTTATTGGATTTGCAAGCAATCCGTGTTTGTTTTGAGCCTGCAAAAAAAGACGGATTACACAGTTGTGATGAATAGCCATTACCCCACCCAAGACCCCAACGGGTACGGCAAACTACCCACCCGGCAGTTTGTGCACCCCACCTTGGGTCTGTCCTAGGAGCAAAAACAGTAAAATGAAATAATACAACGGTGGCTACAACCGCAACCTGGATGTGCCCCGCAAAATAATATTACAACAAATTACATTTACATCAAATGAATTAAATAATAACCCATCACAAAACCCCGGCTATACATCACAACAGTCCAACACAGTTCATATACACAAACAGATAAAATCCATTACAGAAATGTGCAACCCCCTGCCAACCGACATACTAGCAGTGAGGGGAGGTTTACGAACACATTATACAAACAAAGATATAATCCAACAAGCAAATACTGTATAATTTCGATCGATTAAACACTTTTAATTTTGCTCCAATACTTCTCTGTAAATCAGAAACCTGAGCAAAAATAAAAAATTCCAGAAAATACCAAATATCACAGAAAAGCAACACAGGAAAATTGGGTTCCTGAATCGTCAACTCGGCGGCGGAAGCGCGGCGGATCGGTAGGATCCGCCGCGGTTCCGCGGCGCTTTAGGCGATTCAGGGGCCAAATTTTCTTGGGTGTTCTTAAACTGTCTTTTCAAGCTTTCTGAACATCCCTGAAAAAATTTTGGACTTCATTTAAAAATCGACAGAAACTTGTGATTTCGGGCTTTTCCGGTTTCGTTTTTTCCGTTCGAAATTCATACAAATTTGCAAGTAAGTTATTTATTGTTTAGCGAGGCTCTGATACCACTGTAAGTCGATGTACAACACCCCACGACTTGCGGGGAGGCGGAAAAATGAAAAACGATCTTGTTCTTTGCATAAACATCGACTAACCGCATGAATCGAAGCTAAACGATAACTAACAAGAAACATAGAAGTTCTATACTACTATGTTTAGGGATTATACCTAACGAATCGTGTCCTTCGTCTTTGCGAACTCCACCTCCTCCTCGGCCTTCTCGAAGTAGTAGACGATCCACCCGAGAGCTTTACTCCAAGCTTAGCCTCTAAACTTGAGGCAACTAACTTTCTTTAAGTGCTAATCAAAGAAGCTAGGTGATATAGAGTGAGGGTTATGGTTTAATTAGTCTAACTAATCCTTGTACTCAACACATGAGAGGGGAGGATTAGGGTTTGAAGAGGGAGAGCTTGAGGAGAGAGAAGATGAACATAATAATGAAGTGAGAATAATGAGTTATGATAATATATATCAAGCATTTCTTTTTATCAAGAAAAGAAAATAAATCAATTTAACAACCATGCTTGATAATATCTAGAGATGATTCATCTCCATGAGTCATTAAGCATTTATGATGCATTAATAACATGGATGAATCATCCATATGACTCACTAATCACATTCGTTGTATATGCCACCTAAACCTTCTTAGTCACCACCTTCTAGAAGCTTCTCGCGCAATTACGAGAACGCCCCTCCTTTCCGCAAAAATACGGAAAAACTTTAGACTGTATAAATCCAATAACCGGATACCAGTAACTGGCTTAAACCAAAGCCGACTGGTAAACACTGTCCGAAAGTCGTACGTGCGTAAACACACGTATGCGTCCGAACCCTTGTCGTAAAACCATACGACCTCTATATCGTTTCACCTAGAGTAGGGAAACTCTCTGTGTGGGACTCTAGAGACTCGACTACTACGCTGGCAGTAGGTTTAACCACAGATCGCAAGCGGCACTAGCTGTACTTAACGGTCCCCAGGTAGATGTCGATAAGAAGGCCGATGAGGAAACCCATCCGAACTCCTACTGAGTCTGATGTGACAATCTCCGTACAGTCCGGTCCGTTCGTCTAAGACTATCGCATATCGGGCCTAGGAGGCGGCAAGCGTCAGTCCCCTAATAGCGGTATAAGTCGTGTCAGAGGGAAGCCCATTACACCCTGAGAAACTACTGGAACCTACCAGCAAATCTCGCTTGCCCTGGCCAGGGACTTTGCGTAATGGCTCTCTGACACAGCGCGATATCAACCCCCAATACCGGGAGAGACGAATATCGGGCCTAGGGGGCGGCAAGCGTCAGTCCCCTAATAGCGGTATAAGTCGTGTCGGAGGGAAGCCCAATACACCCTGAGAAACTACTGGAACCTACCAGCAAATCTCGCTTGCCCTGGCCAGGGACTTTGCGTAATGGCTCTCTGACACAGCGCGATATCAACCCCCAATACCGGGAGAGACGAATCCTGTCTAACCGCCACTGCCTCCAAGTGCTCGGGACTGCACCCAACTGCTACCTGTTTGCACGACTCCTTTGAGCCGTGGTAGGGTAGCAATCTAAGAACAGTGGGACACACTCGAGGCGAAGTAGCAGTGTCAAGTCTGCGGACTATGCTGTACTCATGTCACCTGGGAACTGTTCACTGACGACTGATATAAAACCATCCAACAGTTCCCTGTGAGTCCTGTCCGGTGTACCCGTAACCCAACGAGCACCTGCATACTATCTCCAGTACGACGTACTGACGGCTGTGGGACAGACCATCTCCCCAACTGGGATGAGAAGCGTACACACTAGTCTACTCCGGAGTATCGATGCCCTGTCTCGATAATCCTACGACTAGGGACCTGAATCAGGATGTGCTTGTAGACTACCCAGCCCCCACTAGTATGACTGCCATCACAACGCCGGTAGTCAAGCAAGATCCTAAGAGCTCTATCAATACGTATACTCACATATTAAGATAGAAAAACCAAGTAGCATACTACCATGTTTAGCAAGACTATTATATACATGTGAATATCCCAAGCTTTCATTAAGTAATATACAAACTAGTATGATACAATAATGGCCCCTAGGGCATATACACTAACAGCCACGATGAACAGTTAAAAGCGCGGCGGAACCGCGGCCCAAGCAAGGGTTTGGCCGCGGTTCCGCGGCTGTATAGTCGGATCTCGCGACCAAATTTTACCGGAATTCTTATTTTTCCATGCACAGTATTCTACAACAACCTGAAAAATTTTTGGAACAGAAAAAATTTCGACAGAAACACGATGCATTGAAAATACGGTTTTTGGGGATTTTTGTTCGATCGAGTTCTAAACATACTAGAGCAAGCTAGGCATGGTTAATGGCGTGGCTCTGATACTATTGTAAGTCCGCGGCGGCGCCCCGACCGTCGATCCGACGCCGGAAACGCGGAAACAAAAACTTTTGCAAACTAGCAAACCGGCACCACCGCGCACTTTTCACCCGGATCGGGCCATTAACCTAGCTACTAGCAAACTAGAAAAGAGTAGAGAAGCTATACCAAGCGATCCGTGTCCTTCGGTCTTCGTCTCCACTCCGATCTCCCGCAGAATCTCCGTCCGTCACGTCCTCGTCGGAAAGAGCACCACGTAGCCGAATACTTTAACGGGCTCCCACCTCTGGACCGAGGCAACTCGGGCGTGAAGTTGGCTAGCCGACGCGTCCAAGATGTGCTGTAGAATAGTGTAGTAGTCTATGTCTCTTTGGGGTTTAGTTTCCATGGAGGATGGAGGAAGAGGGTAAAGAAAATTGGTGCTTTCAATTTTCTAGCAAGGAAAAATGAGATGAAGAATCATGCTACCACTCCAAAATGAAACTCTCTCATATCCCTCTCAAATTGTGGCCGGCCTCTTCTCATGTGAAATGGTGGAGGGAAAATACAAAACATGAAGGGAGGTGATGGTAGGAAAAAGGAGAGGGTGACCATAACCCAAAATGATGATAACAAGATCAAATCAATTCAAATCAACTCTAATCACAATAAAGCAAGCCATCATGAAAAAGCAAAGATGCTTAACCTTTCATAATACCACAAATGCAAGAAACCCCTCCACAATAAGTTATTTGCAAACTTGCAAATAACACCCTCCATCAGAAAATCCGGCCGTGAAGGATCAAAGGAAAACCGGCCGGAACGGAATGCAAACTGGCAACTTCAGAAAACTGATCCCGTAATAAATTACAGGAAAACCCCACTACTGCATATACATGCCCGCATTTGTATTCCCACTGAACACAAATGCAAAGAGACAAAATCTACACTATCTAATACTAGGATCCGGCTTAAGCCAAAGCCGGCTAGTAAAAACCCGTCCGATCACGATCCGTGCAATACCGCACGTATCTGATCGAACCCTGCCATATCTCCATACGGCCTCTACAGCGTTTCGCCCGAAACTTGAGTAACTGTGTGTGTGGTGGACTCTAAAGACTCGTCAATACTATGGCTGTGGATTTAACCACTAGCACGTCAGAGGTATCAGCCATACGTGACGGGCCACCAGCTATTGACTAAAAGGGACGTCGATGAGCGAACTCATCCTGACACCCTACTGAGCCTGTCAGTGACAATATCCGTACAGTCCGGTCCGATCGTCTGTGAGCATCGCATGGCGGGCCTAGGGGTTGGTAAAATTCAGACCCCCAAAAGCGGTACAAATCATGTCGGAGTGTAGCCCAGAACACCCTGAGATACTACTGGAATACCTACCAGCAAATCTCCTGTCTTGGCCAAGGACTTTCCATGTTCTGGCTCTCCTAGACACAGCGCGACCTCACCCCCAATACCGGGAGAGACGAACCCCTGCAGATCCGCTCACTGCCTCCATGTGGCTCGGGACTGTACAGAACTAAAACCTGTTTGCACGACTCCTTTTAGCCGTGGTAGGGTAGTAATCAAAGCACAGTGGGAACTCACACGAGACAAATGACGACCTCAGGTCGATGAACTAACCTGTACACATGTCACCTGGGAACTGCTATCTGACGTCTGGTATAATCCCAACTAGCAGGTTCCCGGCGAGTCCTGTCCGGTGTACTCATAACCCAATAAGCACCTGTATACATCTTAGGTGAACCAACTGACACCAGTGGCTTGTGAGACCGGCCACCGCCCCTCGTCGGGGTCTCGACTGTATACACTAGTATACTCTGGAGAATCGATGCCCTGTCTCGAAACTCCCACGACTAGGGACCTTTTAAGGATGTGCTTATAGAATCCAGCTCTCACGTATATGATCGCCCTCATACTGCTGGTAGTCAAGCAAGAATCCTAGGGGCTCTATCAACGTGTAATAGCGACTCGTAAGGTCACCTAAAGCAGTACACGATGATAAAGATAAACCAGATAGCATACTATCATCTCGAGTAAGACTGTCCTACCGGCATAGGTCCTCCTCAATCATTGCAATCACGTGCCTGTGATCCAATAATTGACTCTGAGGGCATTATATCCGACAGTTACAATATTATATATCACATATATAATATTTATTGTAACAAAAAAAAATAATACAATTAACATATATCGCATATATATCAATGTATTACCCGAGAGAGAAAAAGAATCTTTTAGTTAGCTAATATTAGTTAATTTAATTTAATATATCATATATATTATTATACATTGAATCATCGAATCAACACTTGATCCGACAATCCGGCTATATCGCATATAACCGACTAATATATCATTTACCGATTAATCGAATCAACACTTGATCCGATGACCCGGCTGATATCAAATATCGCGAGAATAGAATACGGTATCTCATATCGCATTATCCTCGGTCCTGCACATATCACATATGTGCCTCTACTCCGTTTTGCCTGAGCCAAGAAACCTCTATGTAGGACTCTAAAGAATCGTCAATACGCCGGCAGTAGGTGATGATCATATCAAACACCCACAAGCTGCAAGTGGTTAGCTAAACGTAACAGCCACCCAGGTATTGAGCGATCAGAAGATCAACAAGCAAGCCTGTACATTCTCCTGCGAATCCAATCAGTAACACTCCCGTACAGTCCGGTCCCGTCGTCTGATATGTTGCATATCTCCCCTAGGGGTGGTAAACGTCAGACCCCAGTAGCTCGATAAGTCGTGTCGATATGAGGTCTATAACAGTTCGAGAAACTACTGATAACACTTACCAGTAAATCTCAGCAACCCTGTCCAGGGATTTCCAGTTATAGCCAATCGAACACAGCACAACATTAACTCCCTATATCGGGAGAGACGAATCCCCTCCTATCGCTCATTGCCTCCATGTGATTCGGGACTGTACCCAAAAGCCATCTTTTTGCATGCCTTCTTGGACGTGGTATGATGGAAATCAAAGCACAGTGGGAATCACACAAGACTCTATGACGTTCTCAGGTCTACAGACTAACCTGTACCAGTGTCACTGGAGGACTGCCAACTGACGTGAGGTATAATACCATCTGGGAGTTCTCGGCGAGTCCGTCCAGTGTACCCAGTCTCTACTGAGCACCCGTACACCATCCTTGATGTCAAACACCGATGGATATGGGATCATCCATCGCCCATCATATGGGTCAAGATGCGTATACGCCAGTCTACTCTGGTGTATCGATGCCCTGTCTCGATACACCCTCGACTAGGAATAGTTATAGGATGTACTCGTCGACTACCGTGGGCCCATTAGTATGATCTCATCATAGTCCCAGTAGTCGAGTACATATCCTAAGGGCTTTATCAACATGTAACAGAGAGACAATCAGAGTACATGTTAAGATAAAGTACAACCAGATAGCGTACTATCATGTCGAGCAAGAAAGTCCTCCCTATATATGTCCAAGCATCCATTACAATATACATCGTATGTACAGTAATGGCCTCTAGGGCATACATATAACTAACAATCTCCCATTTGCACTAGGGCCATCTGTTGTGGTATCACATACCCAACAATTAGCTATGGTTAAAGTATCTCATACTCAACCATCCCATAAAAGTCTCTACTGGGAAAAAGGCCATTGTGAGTGGATCCGCGTTGCTGTCCTCTGTGTCTACTCTCCTAACCTCGATCTCCCTGGAGATCAACCATCTCCATGATCAGGTGATACTGCTTAAGAATTATATCTGGATTTCTGATGGGACGGGGGTTCCTTGGCATAAGCCACAACTCCAATGTCACACAATGGTAGGAACAAAGTTCATCTTATGAACTTATATATATCCAGACTGACTCTTTGGTAGCATCCTTGGTAATGATGTATCTTGCCTTTAATCGTCTAGTAAGTCACGGTATCTAGCTTGGAACTCTTCCAACATACCGTCCCTCCACTGAAGGTAAAGACAATGCCTGCAACTGACATTCAATCGTCCTTATCACCCTGGAACCTTTCCAGTGATTCTCCCCAGGATCGATTGATACCATCTCACTACACCTAGTGAGAATCCTAACATCCATTTAGATCTATTTCATAGATATAAAACCTAGGATTTCGGAGGTATCACTTGATCCTATATGGAGAATCTTTGTGATAAACGGAGATTGACCGATCGTAGCATAGGAAACTCCTTCCCTATCAAGAGTATATCATCCACGTACTTTACGAGGATCACCACCATACTCCCTACTACCTTTTTGTATATGCAAGGTTCATCTACCATTTTGATGAAGTCAAACTCTTTGACTACCACATCAAAACAGACGTTCCAACTCCGCGATACCTGCTTTATCACATAAAACATCTTGCTCACGTTTCCGCTGCTCCCACTGTCTACGAAGCCTTCTAGCTGTGTACTTATAGACGCTCTTTTCCAAATCATCATTTAGAAAAGCGGTCATGAACCCAACCGCCAGATATCGTAGTTATGGTATGTAGCCGTGGCAAGTAGGATCTGGATGGACTTAAGCATAGCTTTGAAAGTCTCAACTTTTCCATGTACACCAAGTAATCTTCTCAAGATATACTTGCTCCTGATGGGGATTTAACCCTTCAGATAAAGCAACCAAAGTCCATACTTTGTTGGTGTATAAGGATTCCATCTCAGATTGCTAAGCATCCAGCCATTCTTACAGAGTCCCACTTTCGATGGCCTGCTCGAAACTAGTTAGGTCATCATCTCATGATGCAATCCTCGCTCCCACTGTCATAGAGAAACCGAAGTATCTCTCAGGTGGGTGAGGAACCCTACTAGATCGGCGGAGAGGCTGAGGTTCATTGGAAACTATTGAATCTTTTGGTTCTACCAAATCATCAGCTGCAGTTTGTATAGCTGGAACTTCTTCCAGTTCTACCTCATGACCAATAATTTCTTCATAAGAAATTCCCTTTCACAAAGGTGGCATGCTGAGAAACAAAACATCTTTTGTTCCTCGGTTAGGTAGAAGATATTCCCTTGCGAATGCTTGGGATATCCAACAAACTTCTATAGAACTGACTTTACCTCGAGCTTGTCCGGATTATACTTTTAGACATAGGATGGACAACCCCAAATCTTAACAAACTTAAGATATGGGCTCTTCCTATTCCATATCACATATGAAGTGATAGGTAACTGATTTGATTGGAACCCTATTCAATAGGTATGCAGCTTCTCAAGTGCATAACTCCCAAAAGGAAATAGGAAACTCAGTAGTACTCATCATAGAGCTCACCATATCTAATAGGGTGTGATTGCTCCGCCCCGATACACCTACGTGCTGTGGTGTATACGGAGGAGTAATGCTGAGAGAGAATCTCATTCTCCTTTAGAATAATCCAGGATTTCCGTGCTCAAGTATTCTCCTCTTTGATCTCATTAAAGGACATAATACTTATACCCATTTTTGGTTCTCTACTTCTAACTTATATTCATTGAATTTCTTAAAAGTTCCAGACTTGTGTTTCAACAGGAACATATGTCCGAATCTTAAGAGATAATCAGTGAATGTAATGAAGTACAAAGAACTGATCTTGGCATGTATAGACAGGGGACCTTCATACATCAGCATGTATCAATCCCAAGAGTTTACTAACTCTTTCGCTGTTTCCAATAAACAGAGCTGTGGTCATCTTATCTCTGTGACATGACCGGCAAGTTTCACAAGATGTAAATTCAAACTAATTTAAATATGCATCTATATGTAACTTCAGCTAGTCGGGTCGCATTAATATGACCTAGTCTATAATGCCTCAAGAAGGATTCGTTCATTTCTGAACTCTTCCTCTTGTGTGTGTTCTGTACATTAAGAACTGTAGTTTGATTTAGAACGTCAATGCTTTTAGATAACGTGCCTGAACCGATCAACTCTTGATATAGGAAATGTTCAAAACATTATCCAACAATACAAAATTATATCCTTTCTTTACTAATAAAGAGACTGATATGATATTGTATATCAGGTTCGGTATCTAATAACATTCATTCAGAATCAATGTATTCTGATAATACAGGGTGATAACTACCAACAGACTTGGCTGCAACAGTTGCACCGTTTCTATCTCATGAAATTTATCACCCGTTTTCAGTTCTCTACCTATCTGTAGCCCATGTAACAAATTACATATGTGGGATCCTGATGTGGTATCAAATACCCAGGACGTAAAAGATATTGAGAAACATTTCTGTGTAATGAACACACCCGAAGATGATGCATCAACATGTACTTTCTTCGTTTGGGCGGCACGGGAATTCTGGTAATCCCCTATTTCCTGCTCGGTCTTATAACATTTATAAGTTGGAGCGGGACCAACATTCCCTAGCGCAGTATAACAAGCGGGTTCGGTCAATACATCCGTATTATTATCTTGATTAAGGCGTGACATAGTCGTAACCAGGAGAGAGAGAGAGAAGAAAACACTCAGCGTGCGCTTTTACAAGATTAGATTGGTTGTCAATTTATCTAATCAGGATGTCTCCCACTGTTTTAGTCAAATCTTCCTTCAAATCCTAAAAGGAAAGACTAGCCGGGATTAATTACACTCTACAAGTACGCCAATCTTTCAGCCAGGCCAGTGCCGGTACTTTGAGGGAGGTTCCCCGTGCTTTCGCACGGACCTAATTAAAGTAAACCTCGTTTTCCCAGAAGCGTAACCCCGTTAACACCTTTCTAGACACCTACTTGATCGGCTAATTGTAATGTGTAAAACTCTCCCAAGAGTAACTCTTACTCGCAGCGGGTATCGGGATCCAACTATCTCATAGAAGGTATGCAATCTCTTTACAAATTTCAACACTTGAAATTCCCAATAATATTTTACCCCTAACGTCCTATGACCTTGACGCAGGGCAACAAAGCATAGTCCTCTAGTCAAGTTCAACCCGTCATTTCCCGATTGAATTAAACCCACCCGCACGACCCTTGACGTAGGCCAACAAAGTCGCACGACTACCCTAACTCAATCGAATCATATGCTTTTACAGATAAGCATAAATAGCTACCGAACACTATGCCTTGACGCAGGCCAACAAACGTAGCACGAATACTATGAAATACTTATATGAAATGACGGAGGGCTACAATAGGTTTTTAAGAAAACCCTTTGCGTAATGAACTTGATATCGTTGTAGAATCGAGTGATTTTAAATGGAGTGTTTTTGAGGCTTTTCTAGTTTTGCTAAAGAGGTCACTCCCGGTGAAGGGATCGTCGGCTCTTTCCTCATCGAATAAGGTGCAGGATATTTCACAAATATCACTATGCAAAGCAAGAACTATAGAAGCAATCAAAAGACAAACCGAGTTTGTAGCATCTGCCAGTTTCACTAAAAAGGTCACTCCCGGTGAAGGGATCTCGGCTCTTTCCTTATCGAATAAGGTGCTGGATGTTTTACAAGGAACACCGCTATGTAAGGAAAGAACTAGAGCTACCAGTTTTTAAACAAGTTTCTACAACATCTTTAGGTTTCTTTTATTTCATTAATCTCATTAATGAAGTCCCATTATATTATGCTTCATAAGCATCACATTTGAAACGAAATCTGCAATATAACATATATCTCATATATATAATATAAATATTAGTCTCAGGCAGTAATATGATCTCATCACAGAACATTGCAGCATAAGAACATATATGAAATATTGGATATACTAGGACGTCCGTGTTTTTAATACGAGTCTGTATAAAACATGGATTCCACGGTCGTGATGAATAGCCAAACCCACATCCCTAGACCCCTACGAGAGCGGCAAGCAACACTGCCAATTCTAGGGTTAGGAGACCCGGTCTCGACTCCTCGAGATGGTCTCCCACTGGACCCTAGAACCCGGTTACTTGTGCTCCGCACCTTGGGTCTACCTAATGCGGAAAAGTAAATAATATACAATGGTGACATCATCCTCAGCCCTGAAGTGCCCCAATAAAAGAATATTACATACATATGAATTTTATATGAATGAAAATAAAAACCCTCATCTCACATAAAACCCCCGGCTATTCAAAACACGACGATCCAATATAACATATCACAGCAACATATAATATCTCATATCATCAACGTAAGTAAGTAGGCATACACCGATTGTCGTCGATGTATAGCAATGAAAAACGGCGATACAACTACATACTACACTTACGGTCACAGAAAAAAAGTGTAAAACTACAACAGTTGGAATCCGCAACTTCCTTAGACATCGCATGCCTAACCAAATGAATTCCTTAAACATCGCATGCCTAACAATTATAAACCCCGCATTTCAGTCTCATTATCGAAAACTCTTTTCAATATCATGTCGGGCAATTCAACAAGATTCCCGACATTCTGATCGAATGCTCGTCGCAAACTATAGTAGACGGCCGCACCCCCGGATGCCGTCGACGAAGTGCACTAAGGCGGAACACCGCTGCGAGCACCCAAACGGATGCTTTTGGCGACGGTGTTCTCCTACAGTCACTTAGTCGGGGCTATGGGGCGTGGCTATCTATTAAATTTACCCGGCGAGTATCCGCGTACGCTACGTGATTGCGACGGACTTTTGATCACATCAAAATCCCGTGGCAACCGATCAATTGAGACTAAACTGCTAGATTTATAACATTCAAATTAGTTATCTCATAACTACATGTGGATTCCAAATATTGTATCACATCCCAGATAAATAGACAATGTTAAACTTTCCGATCGAATAATCAAACACCAAGTTTTCCAAATAGCTCAACACTTGAGCGGAGTTCAAAAAATCTCCATCACATGCTA
The DNA here is from genome assembly GCA_030015575.1 of Agapanthus africanus. NCBI lineage: Eukaryota > Viridiplantae > Streptophyta > Magnoliopsida > Asparagales > Amaryllidaceae > Agapanthus > Agapanthus africanus. Next base: position 128,335,372 of record CM057343.1, read on the forward strand.
CAGTACCAATGGTCCAGCCGTAGAAGGGTCAAGCCAACGCCTCACATGTGGCAACGCTGTACTGCCCCAAACCCTAAGGTTCAGAGGCAGTTCAGACGGTCACATAATCGAGTTAAGGTTTGTGTTCTTCTAGAGGGTCCACCGCGTTACTTGCATGATTTTCCGGAAGTTTCAAACTCGAGAAAAAATCCAACTTTTGAAAAAATTTCCGACAGGGGAAAAAGTGAGTTATTGATATCCGTTCGAACTTTTTAACAGTTTCTAAAATTATCCGAAAAAAACATAAACGAAGTTAAATTATCCGATCGAATCAACGAGTCCCCAATACATCCCAGAAAACTCAACACTTGAGTACAAATTAAAAATTCCCAGAAGCAGTAGGTAACACATACGGATGTTACTGTTGGAAAACGATACCCTAATTCTCAATTATGGCCGCGGAACCGCCGCCAATACCCCAGTTTGGCCGCGGTTCCGCGGCGCTATAGTGGACTTAGGGTGTTGTTTTTCACAGATATCCATAGAATTCCTTACTGATTTTTTTGAGCATTTTTAATATGAAAAATGTCAACATTTTGAAAAATTTCCAGAAATGGGTATAAACCGGGTATTCGGAGTTCGATCGGACTTTAAATCGCCTAAAGCTCTAGCTTGGGTCTGATACCACTGTAGGGATGCTAGGCACACGCACAAGGGTATACGAGGCATCAACCATGCCCGATTTAAAATTTAGCCGTGCCGAACAACCCAAAGCCGGATCTTTAAACTAGAGATTAGGCGAAAACAAGCATGTTAAACACTTTAACACTATGTGAGAGGGATTACAACCTTTGTAGATCGGTCCTTCACTTCTTAAGCTCCGTGTTGAGCTCCCTTCGCTGCGATCATCGTGCATCCGGACTCTAGAGAGGCTCCACGAAGAGAATGATGCAAACTTGCTTCCGATCTTCGATAACAAAGATAATCTACCTTGAAGTTTCATTAACACAAGCTCCCACTCACTAAATGAGGTGAACACCCTCATCTAAATGGCAAGGATAGACGAGGATGATGAAGTAGGATTTTTGCTCTCATTTATTTTCTTATTCTCACTCATTTTCATCACAAAATCAAAGCAAGAAAACTTTTCCAAGAAAAGAGAAGGAAGAAGAAGAAGGAATCCTTTTGTGATGAATAATGAATAACTCATATGTGAGGTTAGAAATGAAACCATAGTTAAGAATGAATCCTTAACCCTTGTAGAGAAACAACCATGGTCAAGAGTTTTGGGTTTGATTAAGCAAATATCTTCACAAAATATCATACAAAAAACAAAACAAAACCTTCTAGAAACTTCTAGAAAAGGTTAACCCAAATCAAACCCTAACCATGTTTAATCTCCACTAATCATGTTACATTAATAACCATATCATGTTACAATATTATATATCACATATATAATATTTATTGTAACAAAAAAAATAATACAATTAACATATATCGCATATATATCAATGTATTACCCGAGCGAGAAAAAGAATCTTTTAGTTAGCTAATATTAGTTAATGTAATTTAATATATCATATATATTATTATACATTAAATCATCGAATCAACATTTGATCCGACAATCCGGCTATATCGCATATAACCGACTAATATATCATTTACCGATTCATCGAATCAACACTTGATCCGATAACCCGGCTGATATCAAATATCGCGAGAATAGAATACGGTATCTCATATCGCATTATCCTCGATCCTGCACATATCACATATGTGCCCCTACTCCATTTTGCCTGAGCCAAGAAACCTCTGTGTAGGACTCTAAAGAATCGTCAATACGCCGGCAGTAGGTGATGATCATATCAAACACCCACAAGCTGCAAGCGGTCAGCTAAACGTAACAGCCACCCAGGCATTGAGCGATGAGAAGATCAACAAGCAAGCCTGTACATTCTTCTGCGAATCCAATCAGTAACACTCCCGTACAGTCCGGTCTCGTCGTCTGATATGTCGCATATCTCGCCTAGGGGTGGTAAACGTCAGACCCCAGTAGCTCGATAAGTCGTGTCGATATGAGGTCTATAATAGTTCGAGAAACTACTGATAACACTTACCAGTCCTCAGCAACCCTGGCCAGGGATTTCCAGTTATAGCCAATCGAACACAGCACAACATTAACTCCCTATACCGGGAGAGACGAATCCACTCCTATCGCTCATTGCTTTCATGTGATTCGGGACTGTACCCAAAAGCCACCTTTTTGCACGCCCTCTTGGACGTGGTATGATGGAAATCAAAGCACAGTGGGAATCACACAAGTCTCTATGACGATCTCGGGTCTACAGACTAACCTGTACCAGTGTCACCGGAGAACTGCCTTCTGACGTGAGGTATAACACCATCTGGGAGTTCTCGGCGAGTCCGTCCAGTGTACCCAGTCTCTACTGAACAACCGTACACCATCCTTGATGTCAAACACCGATGGATATGGGATCATCCATCGCCCATCATATGGGTCAAGATGCGTATACGCCAGTCTACTCTAGTGTATCGATGCCCTGTCTCGATACACCCTCAACTAGGAACAGTTATAGGATGTACTCGTCGACTACTGTGGCCCCACTAGTATGATCTCATCATAGTCCCAGTAATCGAGTACATATCCTAAGGGCTTTATCAACATGTAACAGAGAGACAATCAGAGTACATGTTAAGATAAAGTACAACCAGATAGGGTACTATCATATCGAGCAAGAAAGTCCTCCCTATATATGTCCAAGCATCCATTACAATATACATCGTATGTACAGTAATGGCCTCTAGGGCATACATATAACTAACACCAATACCGGGAGAAACGAATCCCTAACGATCCGCTCACTGCCTCCATGTGGCTCGGGATTGTACCGAACTAAAACCTGTTTGCAAGACTCCTTTGATCCGTGGTAGGGTAGTAATCAAAGCACAGTGGGAACTCACACGAGACAAATGACGATCTCAGGTCGACAGACTAACCTATACACATGTCACCAAGGAACTGCTATCTGACGATATGTATAATACCAACTAGCATGTTCCCGTCGAGTCATGTCCGGTGTACTCATAACCCAATGAGCACCTGTATATATCTTAGGTGAACCAACTGACACCAATGGCTTGTGAGACCGGCCACCACCCCTCGTCGGGGTCGAAACTGTATACACTAGTCTACTCTGGAGTATCGATGCCCTGTTTCGAAACTCCCACGACTAGGGACACTTTAAGGATGTACTTATAGACCCCAGGTCCCACGTATATGATCGCCATCATACTGCTGGCAGTCAAGCAAGAATCCTATGGGCTCTATCAACATGCAATAGTGAACTAAAGCATGTATACGATGATAAAGACAAACCATATAGCATACTATCATCTCGAGCAAGACTGTCATATCGGTATAGGTCCTCCCTCAATCATTGCAATCACGTACCTGCGATCCAATAATTGACTTTGAGGGCACTATATCCAACACCGCTAAACTACCACAAACCCTAAGGTCCAGAGCGGTTCCATGGTCATCATGTCGAGTTAGGGTTTCATTCTTCTAGAGGGTCTACAGAATTACCTGCATGTTCCTCCGAACACTTTAAACTTGGGAAAAATGGTTTCCTGACACCCGTTCAAACCTTTTCAACTTCGCCTATACCACATGTGAATACCCTTCGCCCGCATGCCAAGCAATACCTCAATGCTCCAGGAAAAGCGAGACATTAACAGTCACCTCCGGATCGGTCTGCTCTAGATCTGAGAAAGACTCTCCACACTGGAAATCTTCAACTCAACTGGTCCTACGTCGGCGCATCAATCTGACGAATCACCTTCGTCCCTCAACTCGGGATAGACTAGCTATCATCTGTCGCATCTCTGCCTGGAAGCTCCGGCGATCTTAGCTCGTAAGCTCAGGAAGCGACATTCCATCAGTCTCAGCAATAGCTGCGTCATCTGTCTGCACGGTAGGTGACATTAATATCTCTGAGGTATGCTGTACATCAACAGTCCTCTCGTAACTGGCAACTCCAACAATGGCCCAATCATCCGGTGTAAAATCAAGCACTCGCCTCCACAAGTGGTCACAACATAACGCTACATCGAGACGTTCCCATGTCACCAGAAAACACAATGGTCGGCCCCCGTACCAGACGAACTCGCCCTGACCGAAACACCAGCAGCAGCTCAATCTGTGCTCAAACATGGTGATAGGAACCTCAATCGAGTATCGAAAAAAGCAGACCAACGGCATGAAAGGAAACGACAGATCTGGCATGGATACATGATCATAAGAAGGAACAGCATCAATGAGAGTATGATCATGAAAAAAATAAAATCAAGGATACGAAGAGAATCACAGATCTCAAAATATGTACATCCTAAGGTTTCTTAAGTGGAGTATCGTATCGTAAATATGCCACAGAACATACGTACGGTACGTCACTCTACTCAAGCTACCTACTCCATCAATCAGGGTCAGCCTATGAAATGAAAGTTCGGGTCTAATACCCCCTGTTCAAGTCTAAGTTCCGTAAGGTCAAGCCTAGGTTCCGAAATACATACTCGCCCTAGACTCCGCATAGTCAAACATAGACTCGAACTAAGGTTAAACCTAACGCTCTGATACAAACTTTGTCACGACCCGAAATATTAGCTCGTAACCAGCACTTGAATCATGCAACGTCTAAAGGCGTAACGGAATTCAAGTAAGCTGAAACCCAGAAATCTAAACCTTTTAAGAAAAATAAATGAGGTGAAGTTTTGAAATAAAGGTATAATGAAATCGAGTTTTCTTAATGCATAGAAAAGGAACATGAATGATGCAAGTGAAATTTACTAATTTGATAACGTGTTTCGTCTTTTAAAAATTTTGGCAGCATCTCCTTTATATATTTTGATCCAAAACCATAAATACATAATAATGATAAGGGCATCCCCAAGCGGGAGCTAGCACTTCGCCAAACGGTGGATCACAACCACGCAAGACAGTAAATATAAATATAAAATACCCAACGGCGAAGATCACCACAAAAGATAAAGAAATAAGCAAGACATCAAAACCACAAGTAGCAGAAAACCCCTCGCTCTAACTCTCGCAACCACAATCCCACTAAGTCTCATTACTTATACAATTTACAAATTTCGATTGTGGAGTTAACTAAATACAATATGAAATGTAGATACAAGAGTGGGTACGATACAAGTGTCCCACCTACCAATGCAAAACATCCGAATGCAACTGTGTGCCAGCGAAGCCACTACTGATCCAAGCGGTCAACCTGCAAGAACTGTGGCACAACGGGGGTGAGTTGCCAACTCATGAGTAGACAAATATCAACAGATAGAAATTAAATAAACGACTCCTAGGTCAACTATATCATAAAGATAATGCTATGATATCTAGGGTGACCGGGTCGAATATGTGCAAACAAGGTAGACAATGTCTATAAGCATGTGTATGACGTCCAACAGTAAAATCAATGTATGTATGTATGTGGATCTAGTCCACGTGTCAACCACTGACGCAACAACTGTAGGGTTCCTAGGCACACTAATGAGGTCTCACAAGGCATCAACCATGCCAATTTCAAATTTTACAAGTGCCGAGAAACCCTAATACGGATCGTTGACTAGATTTTTAGGCGAAACATGCAACTAGTTAACAACTTAACTAAGTAAACGGAAATACAACCTTTGTAGATCCGGTACTCCACCTCCATAGCTCCGTGATGAAGTCCCCTCGCTGTACAAATCGGATCCCAGACACTAGCTTCGGCTTCATCGGAGAAATGGGCGGGCTAGGTCATCGACTACGATGCCGAAGATGATCTACGTCGAGACATCACAAGATCAAGCTCCCACTTCACCAAGTCATGAAACTTGTGAAGAAAATACCTTATACTACTTGGCAAGAGGTAGAGGATGAAGAAATAGGAAGTGGGTTCACTTTAGAATTGGATTTCTCACTCTTTTCATCAAATCACCATTGATGGAAGCAAGGTTTTCTTCTTGAAGAAGAAGAAGAAGATGATAGAATATTATAAGTATTATGCAAAAAGAATAATAAAATGAATACTTATCATATCCTAACCTTGGTCAAGTGTAGAGAGTTAATTAGAGTTTAGATGAATGGTTAGGGTTTGTAGAAGAAGACAAAGTGGTCACTTGGTCAAAGCTTCATGAAGCTTCAAGTTTGAAAAGCAACCATTTTGTTTTTCTTTTCACTTTTAACCAAAAATGAAAAGATAAATAATTAAGTGAAATGAAACCCTAATCATTCACTAAACATGGTTTAAGTCTTTACACAAATCCAAGTGAGTATGTATCATCAAATATGATACAACCAAGTGCACAAAACTATATCATATATACCATGTGCACATGCGAGTGATAAAATCCATCTTCAGTGAACCGATACTAGTTAATGCAAAGTAATATATCAAATATATAATTATGCATTAAATCATTAAATCAACACTTGATTTAATGATCCGGTTATATCGCATATAACCGACTAATATCAACAGTAACAACTTATCGAATCAACACTTGATCCGATAACCCGGCTATATCGCATATAACCGATCAATGTCACATATCGCGAGAATCGAATACAGTATCACATACTGGTATCATTCTCGGTCCCGCACATATCTCATATGCGCTCCTATTTCGTTTCGCTTGAGCCAGGAAACCTCTGTGTAGGACTCTAAAGACTCGTCAATACGCCGGTAGCAGATGATGATCATATCAAGCACCCACAAGCCGCATGCGGTCTGCTAAACGTAACGGCCACCCGGGTATTGAGCGATCAGAAGATCGACGAGCAGGCCCACTCACACTCCTGTGAATCCAACCAGTAACACTTACCGTACAGTCCGGTCTCGTCGTCTGATATGTCGAATATCTTGCCTAGGGGTGGTAAACGTCAGACCCCGGTAGCTCGATAAGTCGTGTAGATATGAGGTCTATAACAGTTCGAGAAACTACTGGTAGCACTTACCAGTAAATCTCAGCAACCCTGGCCAGGGATTTCCGGTTATAGCCAATCGAACACAGCGCAACATCAACTCCCTATACCGGGAGAGACGAATCCCCTCCTATCGCTCATTGCCTCCATGTGATTCAGGACTGTACCCAAAAACCACCGTTTTGCACGCCCTCTTGGACGTGGTAAGGTGGAAATCAAAGCACAGTGGGAATCACACAAGACTCTATAACGATCTCGGGTCAACAGACTACTCTGTACCAGTGTCACCAGAGAACTGCCATCTGACGTAAGGTATAATACCATCTGGGAGTTCTCGGCGAGTCCGTCCAGTGTACCCAGTCTTCACTGAGCACCCGTATATCATCTCCGATGTCAAACACCAATGGATATGGGATCATCCATCGCCCATCTGTATGGGTCGAGAAGGTATATGCTAGTCTACTCTGGTATATCGATGCCCCGTCTCGATACACCCATGACTAGGGACCTTGAAGGATGTACTTATGGACTACCATGTCCCCACTAGTACGATCCGCATCATAGTCCAGGTAGTCAAGTACACATCCTAAGGGCTTTACCAACATGTAACAGAGAGACAATCAATGTACACGTTAAGGTAAAGAGTAACCAGATAGCATACTATCATGTCGAGCAAGAAAGTCCTCCCTCTATATGTCCCAGCATCCACTACAATATACATCCAATGTACAGTAATGGCCTCTAGGGCATACATATAACTAACAATCTCCCACTTGCACTAGGGCCATCTGATAGCAGTGGTTGTAGTATCTCATACTCAACCATCCCTTAAAAGTCTCTCTCTGGGAATAGGCCTTTGTTAGTGGATCCGCCGTGTTGTCCTCTGAGTCAACTCTCCTTACCTCGATCACCCTGGAGATCAACCATCTCCATGATCAGGTGACACTGCCTTAGAATATGTCTGGATCACTGATGGGACGGACGTTCCTTGGCATAAGCCATAACTCCATTATCTCACAATGGTAGGAACGAAGTTCATCTCATGAACTAATATACACCCAGACTGCCTCTTTGGTAGCATCTTAAGTAGCGATGTATCCAGCCTTTATCGTCTAGTATGCCACGGTATCTAGCTTGGAACTCTTCCAACATACCGTCCCTTTACTGAGTGTAAAGACAATGCCTGCGACTGATTTTCAGTCGTCTTTATCACCCTGGAACCCTTCCAGTGATTCTCCCCAGGATCGGTTGATACCATCTCACTACAACTAGTGAGAATCCTAACATCCAATTAGATCTATCTCATTGATCCAAAACCCAGGATTTAGGAGGTATCACTTTGATCCTATATGGAGAATCATTGTGATAAGCGAAGATTGACCGAGCGTAGCATAGGAAACTCCTTCCCTATCAAGAGCATGTCATCCACGTACCCTACGAGGATCGTCACTATACTCCCTACTACCCTTTTGTTTATACAAGGTTCATCTACCATTTTGATGATGTCAAACTCTTTGACTAACACATCAAAACAGATGTTCCATCTCCGCGATACCTGCTTTATCCTATAAAGCATCTTGTACACGTTTCCGCTGCTCCCACTGTCTACGAAGCCCTCTGGCTGTGTATTTATAGACGTTCTCTTCTAAAAGAGCATTTAGAAAAGTAGTCATGGCACCCAACCGCCAGATATCGTAGTCATGGTATGTAGCCGTGGCAAGTAGGATCTGGATGGACTTAAGCATAGCCACTTGAAAAGGTTTCATCATTATCCACGCCTGGTCGATGACGAAAAGCTTTAACAAGTCTAGCTTTGAAAGTCTCAACTTTTCCATCTACACCAAGTAATCTTCTCAAGATATACTTGCTCCTGATGGGGATTTAACCCTTCAGATATAGCAACCAAAGTCCATACTTTGTTGGTGTATAAGGATTCCATCTCAGATCACTAAGCATCCAGCCATTCTTACAGAGTCCCACTCCTGATGGCCAGCTCGAAACTAGTTGGGTCATCATCTCATGATGCAATCCTCGCTCCCACTGTCATAGAGAAACCGAAATATCTCTCAGGTGGGTGAGGAACCCTACTAGATCGGCAGAGAGGCTGAGGTTCATTGGAATCTACTGAATCCTTTGGTTCTACCAAATCATCTGCTGTTGTTTGTATAGCTGGAACCTTTCCAGTTGTACATAACAGACCTTGCCTCGAGCTTGTCCGGATTATGCTTTTAGATATAGGCCGGTCAACCCCAAATCTTAACTAGCTTAAGACATGGGTTCTACCCTTTCCATATCACATATGAAGTGGTAGGCAACTGATTTGATTTGAACCCTATTCAATAGGTATGCATCTTCTCAAGTGCATAACTTCCAAAAAGGAAATAGGTAACTCAGTAGTACTCATCATAGAGCACACCTTATCATATAGGGTGTGATTGCTCCGCCCCAATATACCATCGTGCTATGGTGTATACGGAGGAGTAATGCTGAGAGAGAATCTCATTCTCCTTTAGAATAGTCCAGGAATTCCGTGCTCAAGTATTCTCCTCCCTGATCTTATCAAAGGGCATAATACTTATATCCTCATTTTGGTTCTCTACTTCTAACTTATATTCCGTGAATATCTCAAAAGGTTCGGACTTATGTTTCAACAGGAACATATGTCTGAATCTTGAGAGATCATCAGAGAATGTAATGAAGTACAAAAAACCGGTCCTGGCATGTGTAGACTGGGGACCTTTATACATCAACATGTATCATCCCAAGAGTTCATTAACTCTTTCTCTGTTTTCAGTAAACAGAGCTATGGTCATCGTATCTTTGTGACATGACTGGCAAGTTTCATAAGATGTAAATTCAAACAGATTTAAATAAGCATCTAAATGTAACTTCAGCTAGTCAGGTCGCATTGATATGACCTAGTCTACAATACCTCAAGAAAAATTCGTTCATTTCTGAACTCATCCTCTTGTGTGTGTTCTGTATACTAAGAACTGTAGTTTGATTTAGAACATCAACGCTTTTAGATAACGTGCCTGATCCGATCAACTTTTGATATAGGAAATGTTCAAAACATTATTCAACAATACAAAATTTTATCATTTCTTTACTAATAAAGAGACTGATATGATTTTGTATATCAGGTTCGGTATCTAATAGTATTTGTTCAGAATCAATGTATTTATAATACAAGGTGACGGTGACCAACAGACTTGGCTGCAACACTTGCCCCGTTTTCTGCCTCATGAAACCTATCACCCGTTCTCAGTTCTCTACATTTCTGTAGCCCTATGTAACAGATTATATATCTGGGATCCTGATCTGGTATCACATACCCAGGACGTAAAGGACACTAAGAAACAGTTCTATATAATGAACACACCCGAAGATGATGCATCATCATGCACTCTCTTCGTTTGGGTGGCACGGGAATTCTGGTAATCCCCAATTTCCTGCTCTGTCTTATAACAATTATAAGTTGGAGCGGGACCAACGTTCCCTAGCTCAGTATAACAAGCAGGTTCGGTCAAATATCCGTATTATTATCTTGATTAAGGCGTGATATTTTCGCTATCTGGAGAGAGAGAGAAGAAAACACTCAGCGTATGCTCTTGCAAGATCAGATTGGTTATTATTTTATCTAATCAGGATGGCTCCCACTGTTTTTTATCAAATCTTCCTTCAAACCCTAAAAGGAAAGACTAGCCGGGATTAATTACACACTACAAGTTCGCCAATCTTTCAGCCAGGCCAGTGTCGGTACTTTGAGGGAGGTTCCCCGTGCTTTCGCACGGACCTAATTAATGTAAACCTCGTTTTCCCAGAGGCGTAACCCCGTTGACACCTTTCTAGACACCTACTTGATCGACTAATTGTAATGTGTAAAACTCTCCCAGGAGTAACAATTACTCGCAGTGGGTATCGGGATCCAACTATCTCATAGAAGGTATGCAATCTCATTGCAAATTTCAACACTCGAAATTCCCGATAATATTTTGCCCCTAACGTGCTATGACCTTGACGAAAGCCAACAAACCATAGCTCGCTAGTCAAGTTCAACCCGTACATTTCTTGATTGAATTAAACCCACCCGCACGACCCTTGACGAAAGCCAACAAAGCCGCACGACTACCCTAATCCAATCGCATCGTATGCAGCAGATAAGCAACATATAGCTACCGCACACTACACCTTGACGAAAGCCAACAAATGTAGCACGAATACTATATACAACTTATCTGAAATGACGGAGGGCTACGACAGGTTTTTCTGAAAACCTATTGCGTAATGAACTTGATATCATTGTAGAATCAAATGATTTTAAAATGGAGTGCTTTTGAGGCTTTTCTAGTTTTGCTAAAGGAGTCACTCCCGGTGAAGGGATCGTCGGTCCTTTCCTCGTCGAATGAGGTGCGGGATATATCATATATATCACTGTGCAAAGCAGAAACTTATAGAAGCAATCAAAAACAAACCGAGTGTTGTAGCATCTGCCAGTTATTGCTAAAGGAGTCACTCCCGGTGAAGGGATCTCGGTCCTTTCCTCATCGAATGAGGTGCAGGATATATCTCATATACCGCTATGCAAAGCAAGAACAGTAGCTACCTGTTTTATTTTCGAAATTCAATTCTACAACATCTTTAGGTTTCTTTTACTTTCATTAATCATATTAATGAAGTCCCATCATTTAAATACCTAAACATCACAGATAAATACGACGTACACTTATGCCATCCGCATTCGCCTCGATGTCCCCTCGTGCACCGTTAGGTTAGGTAACTAACGGCAGAGCGGGGCAGGGCTAGCGCGAGTGCAAAACATAAGTAACGTCTATATAATATATCATATATACTATATACTGTATCTATCACAGAACATCACAGATATCGCAGTAGAAGAATCATATGAAATATTGGATATACTAGGACGTCCGTGTTTTCAATACGAGCCAGTATAAAACACGGATTCCACGGTCGCGATGAATAGCCAAACCCACACCCCTAGACCCCTACGAGAGCGGCAAGCAACCCTACCAATTCTAGAGTTAGGAGACCCGGACTCAACTCCTCGAGTTGGTCTCCCACTGGACTCCAGAACCCGGTTACTTGTGCCCTCCTCCTTGGGTCTATCCTAGTGCAGAAAAGTAAATAATATACAAATGGTGACATCATCCGCAACCTGGAAGTGCCCCAATAAAAGAATATTACATACAAGTTTTTACATGAATGAAAATGAAAAACACTCATCTCACATAAAAAAAACCCGGCTATTCGAACACGACGATCCAATATAACATATCCAGCAACCCATAACATCACATGTCATCAACGTAAGTAAATATGTCCATCCCAATTGTCGTTGACATATAGCAACGAAACCGGCGATATCACATATTACACTTACGGTCACAGAAAAGAAAGTGTAAAACTACAACAGTTGGAATCCGCAACCTCCTTAGACATCACATGCCTAATCAAATGAATTACTTAGACATCGCATGCCTAACAATTATAAACCCCGCATTTTAGTCTCAAAATCGAAAACACTTTTCAATATCAAGTCGGGCAATTCAACAAGATTCCCGACATCCTGATCGAATACTCGTCGCAAACATTAATAGGCGGCCGCACCCCTGATACCGTCGACGCAGTGCACCAAGGCGGAACACCGCTACCGCGAGCACCCTTACGGATGCTTTCGGCGACGGGGTCTCCTACAGTCACTTGGTCAGGGCTATGGAGTGAGGCTGCCTATTAAGTTTACCCGGCGAGTATCCGCGTACGCTACGTGATTGCGACGGACTTTTGATCACATCAAAATTCCGTGGCAACCGATCAAGTGAGACTAAACCGCTAGATTTATATCATTCATTCAGTTATCTCATAACTACTTGTGAATTCCAAATATTGTATCACATTCCGAATAAATAGAAAATGTTAAACTTTCCGATCGAACAATCGAACACCCAAGTTTTCCCGAAACAGCTCATCACATGAAATAAGTTCAAAAACATTCACTTCGTGCCTCAGTACCAACGGTCCAGCCGTAGAAGGGTCAAGCCAACGCCTCACATGTGGCACGCCGTACTGCCCCAAACCCTAAGGTTCTAAGGGCAGTTCAAAACGGTCACATAATCGAGTTAAGGTTTGTTGTCTTCTAGAGGGACCATCGCGTTACTTGCACTATTTAGAACGTTATTAAACCACAGAAAGATCCAACACTTGGAAATTTCCTGACAGGGGAAAAAGTGGGTATTTATATCCGGTCCAAAAGTAGCTAAAAACTGTAGGGTTCCTAGGCACACTAATGAGGTCTCACAAGGCATCAACCATGCCAATTTCAAATTTTATAAGTGTTAGTTATGTATATGCCCTAGAGGCCATTGTTGTACATATGATGTATATTATAATGGATGCTTGGTTATATATAGAGATGACTTTCTTGCTCGTCATGATAGTATGCTATTTGGTTTCACTTTATCTTAAAATGTTGACTTGTATTGGTTTACTGTTTTACTCTCACATGTTGATAAAGCCCTTAGGATCTGTACTCGACTACTGGGACTATGATGAGATCATACTAGTGGGGCCGCGGTAGTCGATGAGTACATCCTATAACTGTTCCTAGTCGAGGGTATATCGAGACAGGGCATCGATACACCAGAGTAGACTAGCGTATACGCATCTTGACCCATATGATGGGCGATGGATGATCCCATATCCATCGGTGTTAGACATCAAAGATGGTGTACGGGTGCTCAGTGGAGACTGGGTACACTGGACGGACTCGCCGAGAACTCCCAGATGGTGATATACCACACGTCAGATGGCAGTTCTCCGGTGACACTGGTACAGGGTAGTCTGTAGACCCGAGATCGTCATAGAGTCTTGTGTGATTCCCACTGTGCTTTGATTTCCACCTTACCACGTCCAAGAGGGCGTGCAAAACGGTGGCTTTTGGGTACAGTCCCGAATCACATGGAGGCAATGAGCGATAGGAGGGGATTCGTCTCTCCCGGTATAGGGAGTTGATGTTGTGCTGTGTTCGATTGGCTATAACTGGAAGTCCCTGGCCAGGGCTGATATAGAGATTTACTGGTAAGTGTTACTAGTAGTTTCTCGACCCGTTATGAGCCACACATCGACACGACTTATCGGTTACTGGGGTCTGACGTATACCACCCCTAGACTTGATATGCGACATATCAGACGAACAGACCGGACTGTACGGGAGTGTTACTGATTGGATTCACAGGAGAACGCACAGGCTAGCTTGTTGATCTTCTGATCGCTCAATACCTGGGTGGCTGTTACGTTTAGCTGACCGCTTGCAGCTTGTGGGTGTTTTATATGATCATCACCTGCTACCGGCGTATTGACGATTCTTTAGAGTCCTACACAGAGGTTTCTTCGCTCAGGCGAAACGGAGTAGAGGCACATATGTGATATGTGCAGGACCGAGAATAATGCGATATGGGATACCGTATTATATTCTCGCGATATTTAGATATGAACCGGGTCATCGGATCAAGTGTTGATTCGATGAATTGGTACATGATATATTAGTCGGTAATATTCGATATAGCCGGATCGTCGGATCAAGTGTTGATTCGATGATTTAATGTATAATAATATATATGATATATTGTATTACATTATCTAATATTGGCTCGCTTTATTATTTCATTTTCTCAGTGGATGATACATTGATATATATGCGATATATGTTAATTGTATTATTTTCTTTTGTTGCAAATATATAATATATATGTGATATATATTATTGTGACATGATATGATTAATTTTTAAACATGTTTAAGGATGATTATTTGAGATTAGGGTTTGATTTGGGTTAGATGTTTCATGCTTCTTCTAGAAGCTTTTCCTTTTGTCATTCTTAGGATATTTTGGATGACACTTTCTTTAACTCAACCAAACCCTAACTCTAGTTATTTCTCTACAAAATCTTGACCACTCATCCTTGACCATGGTTTACAATTCAATCATATGGTTTATATTCTATTCATCACAAAAGAAAAATATATCATTATCTTTTCATCATCATCTTCTTCCTTCTTCAAGAAAGCTTGCTAGTTTTTCTTTAAGTGATGAAATAAAATGAGAAAATGATTTAAAAAGAAAGCAAAATTACTACTCTCTCATCCTCATCTCATCTAGCCCATGGGATTAGTGTGTTCTTCTCTTTTGAGTGAGAAAGCTTGAGTCGTAGCAACTTCAAGGTAGATCATCGGAGATTCGGAATACTTCGAGCTAGCATGGATCGTTCGAGTCGTGGAGTCTCTCATGAGTCCGGGAGATCGTGGATCGCGGCAAAGGGACTTCTACTCGGAGCTTGTAAAGTGAAGGAGCGGACTACAAAGGTTGTAATCCCTCACACTTAGATAAAAGTTATCATCTTGCATGTTAAACCCTAATAATCTAGCAAAGATCCCGGCTTTGGGTTGTTCGGCACGTCTAAAATTTTATCCGGGCATGTTTGATGCCTTTTGAACCTTCACAAGAGTGCCTAGGAACCCTACAGTGGTATCAGAGCCTAGCTCGAGCATTAGGCGATGTGTTTACGAAGTTAAAACTCCGATCGAACCCGAAACGACGCAAAAAGACCCCTCTCTGGAAATTTTTTAAATTTTGGGATTTTTCTGAATTAAAAATATGTAAAAAAATCAGCAGGGAATTCTAAGAATTACCAAGAAGCCCGAGCCCCCAATTCGATCAAACGGCCGCGGAAGCGCGGCGCAAGCTTGCTTGCGTGGCGGTTCCGCGGCGGATTGATCGATTGGCGACACGTGGCTTCCTGGTAATAACCGTAGGTACTTGTTGACTTTTATGGGTATTTTTAATCTGTTTCATGTGTTTAAAATTCTGGGGTTTGTTTTGTAATCGTAGATTCGATCGGAATATTTAAATTCGTATTTCTTTCCGGATATTTAGAAATTGTTAAACTATTTGAACGGATATCATTAACTCACTGTTTCCCGGTACGGCAAACTTTCAAGTGTTGAAATTTATTCGGGTTTAAATCTTTCGGAAAAATTGTACAAGTTAAGCGGTGGACCCTCTAGAAGACAACAAACCTAAACTCGATTATGTGACCGTCTTGAACTGCCTTTTGAACCTTCGGGTTTGGGGCAGTACGACGTGCCACATGTGAGGCGTTGGCTTGACCCTTCTACAGCTGGATCACCGGTACTGTGACATATTCTGCGATTATTTGAACTCAGCTCAAGAGTTGAGCACTTTGGGAAATTTTAGGTATTTGATTATCTGTTCAGAAAGTTTAATACTGTCTATTTATCTGGAATGTGATACAATATGTGGAATTCATAGAGTTAGGCATGAAATGCGAAGTATGTGATATTTCGGATTTACGATGTCTAAAGTGATTGTGGATTCCAAATATTGTAGTTTTACACTTTCTTTTCTGTGACCGTAAGTGTAATATGTGATATCGCCGGTTTCGTTGCTATATGTCAACGACAATTGGGATGCGCATATTTACTTACGTTGATGATATGAGATATTATGTGTTGCTGTGATATGTTATATTGGATCGTCGCGTTCTGAATAGCCGGGGGGTTTATGTGAGATGAGGGTTTTTATTTTCATTCATGTAAAATTCATTTGTAATATAATATTCTTTTATTTGGGGCACTTCCAGGTTGCGGTTGCTGTCACCAGTGTATATTATTTACTTTTCCGCATTAGGTAGACCCAAGGAGGGGAGCACAAGTAACCGGGTTCTAGGATCCAGTGGGAGGCCATCTCGAGGAGTCGAGACCGGGTCTCCTAACCCTAGAATTGGCAGTGTTACTTGCCGCTCTCGTAGGGGTCTTGGGATGTGGTTTTGGCTATTCGTCGCGACCGTGGAATCCGTGTTTTATACAGGCTCGTATTGAAAACACGAACGTCCTAGTATATCCAATATTTCATATATGTTCTTCTGCTGCAATGTTCTGTGATGAGATCATATTACTTCCTGAGACGAATGCCTATACTATATATATATGCTGATATATAAATATTACTGCTTTCGTTTCTTCTGTGATGCTTAGGAAGCATAAGCTGATGGGATTTTTATTAATAAGATTAATAAAAGGAAAAGAAACCTAAAGATGTTGTAGAATCAAAACTTTATAAAAGGGGTAGCTACAGTTTTGCTTTGCACAGTGATATATATGATATATCCTGCACCTTATTCGATGAGGAAAGGACCGAGATCCCTTCACCGGGAGTGACTCCTTTAGCAAAACTGGCAGATGCTACAAAACTCGGTTTGTCTTTTGATTGCTTTTAGTGTTTTGCTTTGCACAGCGGTATATATGATATATCCTGCACCTTATTCGATGAGGAAAGGGCCGACGATCCCTTCACCGGGAGTGACCCCTTTAGCGAAACTAAGAAAAGCCTCAAAAACACTCCTTTTGAAAAACTTCACTCGATTCTACGACGATATCAAGTTCATTACGCTTAGGGTTTTCAGAAAAACCTGCGTAGCCCTCCGTCATTTCAGATAAGTAATCTTTAGTATTCGTGCTACGGTAGTTTGGCATGCGTCAAGGCGTAGTGTACAGTAGCTGATTATTACTTATCTGTAGCATGAGATGCGATTGGATTAGGGTATTCGTACGGTGTTGTTTGGCATGCGTCAAGGGTCGTACGGGTGGGTTTAATTCAATCACGAAATGTACGGGTTGAACTTGACTAGTGGACTATGGGTTGTTTGGCATGCGTCAAGGTCATAGCACACTAGGGGTAAAAGCTTTATCGGGAATTTCAAGCGTTGAAATTTGCAATGAGATTGCATACCTTCTATGAGATAGTTGGATCCCGATACCCACTGCGAGTAAGTGTTACTCCTGGGAGAGTTTTACACAAGACAATTAGTCATTCAAGTAGGTGTCTAGAAAAGTGTTAACGAGGTTACGCCTCTGGGAAAACGAGGTTTACTTTAATTAGGTCCGTGCGGGAGCACGGGGAACCTCCCTCAAAGTACCGACACTGATCTGGCTGAAAGATTGACGAAATTGTAGGGTGTAATTAATCCCGGCTAATCTTACCTTTTAGGGTTTTAAGGTAGATTTGATAAAAACAGTGGGAGACATCCTGATTAGATAAGATAATAACCAATCTAATCTTGCAAGAGCATACGCTAAAGTGTTTTCTTCTCTCTCTCTCCAGGTAGCGACCATGTCATGCCATAATCAAGATAATAATATGGATGTATTGACTGAACCCAATTATTGTACTGAGCAAGGGAACGTTAGACCCGTTCTTTCTTATAAGAGTTATAAGACTGAACAGGAAATAGAAGAATATCTGGATTCTCACGCCGCCCAAAAGAACATGCATGTTGATGCATCTTCTTCGGGTGTGTTAGTTATTGAGAACTGTTTCTCAGTTCACCCTACGTCCTGGGTATTAGATACCGGATCAGGATCCCACATATGTAAATTGTTACATGGGCTACGAAAAGGTAGAGAACTAGGAAAAGGTGATCATTCCGTTCAAGTAGGGAACGGTGCAAGTATTGTAGCCAAAGCAGTTGGCGAATATCACCTTGTATTACCAAGTCGTAATACACTGATTCTAAATGAGTGCTATTATATACCGAACATGATGTGCAACATTATATCAGTTTCTTTATTGAGTAAAGACGGATATAATTTTGTAGTACAGGATAATGTTATGAACATATTCCTAGATCAAAAGTTGATTGCATCAGGCTCGTTACATAATGGCATATTCATTCTAAATCAGAATACAGTCCTGAATATACAAAACACACACAAGAGGAAAAGTTCAGATATGAACGAATCCTACTTGTGGCATTGTAGACTTGGTCATATCAATGCGACACGACTGGCTAAGTTGCATAAAGATGGTTATTTGAATCCGTTCGAATTATCATCTTATGATACTTGCCATTCATGTCTCAAAGGAAAAATGACCAAAGCTCCGTTTAGTGGACACGGAGAAAGAGTTACCGAACTCTTAGGACTAGTACATAGTGATGTATGCGGTCCCATGTCTACGCATGCCAGGAACGGTTCTTCCTACTTCATTACATTCACTGACGATCTCTCCAGATACGGACATGTGTTCCTGTTGAAACACAAGTCTGAAGCTTTTGAGAAATTCAGAGAATATAAGCACGAAGTAGAGAACCAAACAGGCAAAAGTATTAAGATCCTTCGATCTGATCGAGGAGGAGAATACTTGAGCAATGAGTTTCGGGATTATCTAAAAGAGAATGGGATTCTCTCTCAGCTTACTCCTCCTTATACACCACAGCACAACGGTGTATCTGAGCGAAGAAATCGCACCCTATTAGATATGGTGCGCTCGATGATGAGTACAGCTGAGTTACCTATTTCTTTTTGGGGGTATGCGCTTGAGACAGCCATAGACCTATTGAATAGAGTTCCTACCAAATCTGTGCCTACCACTCCATATGAGATATGGAAAGGGAAGAGACCACATCTTAATTACATTAAGATATGGGGTTGTCCGGCCTATGTCAAAAGACAAAATCCGGACAAACTCGAGGCAAGATCTGTCTTATGTAAGTTTGTAGGATATCCCAAGAACTCACAAGGGTATATCTTCTACCACCCCGAGGAACAAAAGGTGTTTGTTTCTCGACATGCCACTTTCTTAGAAAAAGGTTTTCTTATGAAACAGAACAGTAGCATTGAGGTAGAACTGGAAGAGGTTCCAGCAGAACAAACTACAATAGATGATTTAGTGGAACCAGAGGATTCAGTAGTACCCGACGAACCCCAGACTCTCCGCCGATCTAGTAGGGTTTCTCGTCCACCTGAGAGATACTACGGTTTTCTCATTGATGGTGGAAGCGAGGATTGCATCATGGATGATGATGACCCGACTAGTTTCGAGCAGGCCATCACGAGTAGTGACTCTGTGAAATGGCTGGATGCAATGCGATCTGAGATGGAATCCATGTACACCAACAAAGTATGGACTTTGGAAAATGCTCCTGAAGGGGTAAACCCCATTGGGAGCAAGTGGATCTTTAAAAAGAAATTTGGTGTAGATGGAAAAGTTGAGACTTTCAAAGCTAGACTTGTAGCAAAGGGATTTCGTCAACGACCAGGTGTGGAGTATGACGAAACCTTTTCTCCAGTGGCTATGCTTAAGTCCATCCGGATCTTACTTGCCATTGCTGCATACCATGACTACGAAATCTGGCAAATGGATGTTAAGACCGCCTTTCTAAACGGTGATTTAGAAGAGTGCATGTACATGACTCAGCCAGAGGGCTTCGTAGATAGTGGGAGCAGCGGAAAGGTGTGCAAGCTGCTTAAATCCATTTATGGGTTATAGCAAGCATCGCGGAGTTGGAACATCTGTTTTGATATTGTAGTCAAAGAGTTTGACTTCATCAAAAATATAGATGAACCTTGTATCTATAAGAAGGTAGCAGAGGGTAAGGTTGTCTTCCTCGTATTGTACGTGGATGACATACTCTTGATAGGAAATGATATTCCTATGCTGCAATCAGTCAAGCTCTTCTTATCACAAAGATTCTCAATGAAAGATCTAGGTGATGCCTCCTGCATATTGGGAATCATGATCTATAGAGATAGATCTAAAAGGATACTGGGATTGTCCCAATCCAGGTACATTGACACCATACTAAAGAGGTTTAGTATGGAAGAATCTAAGCGTGGAAACCAACCCACGATCTCTGGACTCACTCTCTCCAAAGAGATGTCTCCCAAGACTGATTTGGAGAGAGCTCGCATGCAAGGGATACCCTATGCTTCGGCAGTAGGCTCTATCATGTATGCGATGCTATGTACCAGACCCGATATAGCATACTCACTAAGTGTAGTGAGTAGGTATCAAGCAGATCCTGGAGAGAGTCACTGGACAGCTGTAAAGAACATTCTCAAGTACTTACGAAGGACTAAGGAGATGTTCTTGGTGTATGGTAACGGAGAACTCCAGGTGGAGTCCTTTACCGATTCCAGCTTCCAAAGTGATAAGGACGACTCTAAGTCGCATTCGGGTTTTGTCTTTACCCTCAATGGAGGGGCGGTATGTTGGAAGAGTTCCAAACAGGATACCGTTGCAGACTCAACGATGGAGGCTGAATACATCGCTGCCAACGATGCTGCCAAGGAGGCTGTCTGGATAAAGAAGTTCATTTGTGAACTTGGAGTGGTTCCGTCCATTGAGCATCCAATACCTTTGTATTGCGATAACAATGGAGCTGTGGCTTTGGCCAAGGAACCCAGATCCCATCAAAAGTCCAGACATATTCTGAGGCGGTATCACCTGATCAGGGAGATAGTTGATCGCCGGGAGATCGAGGTCAGGAGAGTAGATACGAAGGACAACACTGCGGATCAATTCACGAAGGCTATTCCCCAGATACAGTTTGAGAGATTATTCGGAATGCTAGGTATGCGATACTACAGCAGCTGGCCTTAGTGCAAGTGGGAGATTGTTAGTTATGTATATGCCCTAGAGGCCATTGTTGTACATATGATGTATATTATAATGGATGCTTGGTTATATATAGAGATGACTTTCTTGCTCGTCATGATAGTATGCTATTTGGTTTCACTTTATCTTAACATGTTGACTTGTATTGGTTTACTGTTTTACTCTCACATGTTGATAAAGCCCTTAGGATCTGTACTCGACTACTGGGACTATGATGAGATCATACTAGTGGGGCCGCGGTAGTCGATGAGTACATCCTATAACTGTTCCTAGTCGAGGGTATATCGAGACAGGGCATCGATACACCAGAGTAGACTAGCGTATACGCATCTTGACCCATATGATGGGCGATGGATGATCCCATATCCATCGGTGTTAGACATCAGAGATGGTGTACGGGTGCTCAGTGGAGACTGGGTACACTGGACGGACTCGCCGAGAACTCCCAGATGGTGATATACCACACGTCAGATGGCAGTTCTCCGGTGACACTGGTACAGGGTAGTCTGTAGACCCGAGATCGTCATAGAGTCTTGTGTGATTCCCACTGTGCTTTGATTTCCACCTTACCACGTCCAAGAGGGCGTGCAAAACGGTAGCTTTTGGGTACAGTCCCGAATCACATGGAGGCAATGAGCGATAGGAGGGGATTCGTCTCTCCCGGTATAGGGAGTTGATGTTGTGCTGTGTTCGATTGGCTATAACTGGAAGTCCCTGGCCAGGGCTGATATAGAGATTTACTGGTAAGTGTTACTAGTAGTTTCTCGACCCGTTATGAGCCACACATCGACACGACTTATCGGTTACTGGGGTCTGACGTATACCACCCCTAGACTTGATATGCGACATATCAGACGAACAGACCGGACTGTACGGGAGTGTTACTGATTGGATTCACAGGAGAACGCACAGGCTAGCTTGTTGATCTTCTGATCGCTCAATACCTGGGTGGCTGTTACGTTTAGCTGACTGCTTGCAGCTTGTGGGTGTTTGATATGATCATCACCTGCTACCGGCGTATTGACGATTCTTTAGAGTCCTACACAGAGGTTTCTTGGCTCAGGCGAAACGGAGTAGAGGCACATATGTGATATGTGCAGGACCGAGAATAATGCGATATGGGATACCGTATTATATTCTCGCGATATTTAGATATGAACCGGGTCATCGGATCAAGTGTTGATTCGATGAATCGGTACATGATATATTAGTCGGTAATATTCGATATAGCCGGATCGTCGGATCAAGTGTTGATTCGATGATTTAATGTATAATAATATATATGATATATTGTATTACATTATTTAATATTGGCTCGCTTTATTATTTCATTTTCTCAGTGGATGATACATTGATATATATGCGATATATGTTAATTGTATTATTTTCTTTTGTTGCAAATATATAATATATATGTGATATATATTATTGTGACATGATATGATTAATTGTTAAACATGTTTAAGGATGATTATTTGAGATTAGGGTTTGATTTGGGTTAGATGTTCCATGCTTCTTCTAGAAGCTTTTCCTTTTGTCATTCTTAGGATATTTTGGATGACACTTTCTTTAACTCAACCAAACCCTAACTCTAGTTATTTATCTACAAAATCTTGACCACTCATCCTTGACCATGGTTTACAATTCAATCATATGGTTTATATTCTATTCATCACAAAAGAAAAATATATCATTATCTTTTCATCATCATCTTCTTCCTTCTTCAAGAAAGCTTGCTAGTTTTTCTTTAAGTGATGAAATAAAATGAGAAAATGATTTAAAAAGAAAGCAAAATTACTACTCTCTCATCCTCATCTCATCTAGCCCATGGGATTAGTGTGTTCTTCTCTTTTGAGTGAGAAAGCTTGAGTCGTAGCAACTTCAAGGTAGATCATCGGAGATTCGGAATACTTCGAGCTAGCATGGATCGTTCGAGTCGTGGAGTCTCTCATGAGTCCGGGAGATCGTGGATCGCGGCAAAGGAACTTCTACTCGGAGCTTGTGAAGTGAAGGAGCGGACTACAAAGGTTGTAATCCCTCACACTTAGATAAAAGTTATCATCTTGCATGTTAAACCCTAATAATCTAGCAAAGATCCCGGCTTTGGGTTGTTCGGCACGTCTAAAATTTTATCCGGGCATGTTTGATGCCTTTTGAACCTTCACAAGAGTGCCTAGGAACCCTACAGTGGTATCAGAGCCTAGCTAGAGTGTTAGGCGATGTGTTTACGAAGTTAAAACTCCGATCGAACCCGAAACGACGCAAAAAGACCCCTCTCTGGAAATTTTTTAAATTTTGGGATTTTTCTGAATTAAAAATATGTAAAAAAATCAGCAGGGAATTCTAAGAATTACCAAGAAGCCCGAGCCCCCAATTCGATCAAACGGCCGCGGAAGCGCGGCGCAAGCTTGCTTGCGTGGCGGTTCCGCGGCGGATTGATCGATTGGCGACACGTGGCTTCCTGGTAATAACCGTAGGTACTTGTTGACTTTTATGGGTATTTTTAATCTGTTTCATGTGTTTAAAATTCTGGGGTTTGTTTTGTAATCGTAGATTCGATCGGAATATTTAAATTCGTATTTCTTTCCGGATATTTAGAAATTGTTAAACTATTTGAACGGATATCATTAACTCACTGTTTCCCGGTACGGCAAACTTTCAAGTGTTGAAATTTATTCGGGTTTAAATCTTTCGGAAAAATTGTACAAGTTAAGCGGTGGACCCTCTAGAAGACAACAAACCTTAACTCGATTATGTGACCATCTTGAACTGCCTTTTGAACCTTGCAACTAGTTAACAACTTAACTAAGTAAACGGAAATACAACCTTTGTACATCCGGTACTCCACCTCCATAGCTCCGTGATGAAGTCCCCTCGCTGTACAAATCGGATCCCAGACTCTAGCTTCGGCTTCATCGGAGAAATGGACGGGCTAGGTCATCGACTACGATGCCGAAGATGATCTACGTCGAGGCATCACAAGATCAAGCTCCCACTTCAACAAGTCATGAAACTTGTGAAGAAAACACCCTATACTACTTGGCAAGAGGTAGAGGATGAAGAAATAGGAAGTGGGTTCACTTTAGAATTGGATTTCTCACTCTTTTCATCAAATCACCATTGATGGAAGCAAGGTTTTCTTCTTGAAGAAGAAGAAGATGATGATAGAATATTATAAGTATTATGCAAAAAGAATAATAAAATGAATACTTATCATATCCTAACCTTGGTCAAGTGTAGAGAGTTAATTAGAGTTTAGATGAATGGTTAGGGTTTGTAGAAGAAGACAAAGTGGTCACTTGGTCAAAGCTTCATGAAGCTTCAACAAGCTTCAAGTTTGAAAAGCAACCATTTTGTTTTTCTTTTCACTTTTAACCAAAAATGAAAAGATAAATAATTAAGTGAAATGAAACCCTAATCATTCACTAAAAATGGTTTAAGTCTTTACACAAATCCAAGTGAGTATGTATCATCAAATATGATACAACCAAGTGCACAAAACTATATCATATATACCATGTGCACATGCGAGTGATAAAATCCATCTTAAGTGAACCGATACTAGTTAATGCAAAGTAATATATCAAATATATAATTATGCATTAAATCATTAAATCAACACTTGATTTAATGATCCGGTTATATCGCATATAACCGACTAATATCAACAGTAACAACTTATCGAATCAACACTTGATCCGATAACCCGGCTATATCGCATATAACCGATCAATGTCACATATCGCGAGAATCGAATACAGTATCACATACTGGTATCATTCTCGGTCCCGCACATATCTCATATGCGCTCCTATTTCGTTTCGCTTGAGCCAGGAAACCTCTGTGTAGGACTCTAAAGACTCGTCAATACGCCGGTAGCAGATGATGATCATATCAAGCACCCACAAGCCGCAAGCGGTCTGCTAAACGTAACGGCCACCCGGGTATTGATCGATCAGAAGATCGACGAGCAAGCCCGCTCACACTCCTGTGAATATAACCAGCAACACTTACCGTACAGTCCGGTCTCGTCGTCTGATATGTCGCATATCTTGCCTAGGGGTGGTAAACGTCAGACCCCAGTAGCTCGATAAGTCGTGTCGATATGAGGTATATAACAGTTCGATAAACTACTGGTAACACTTACCAGTAAATCTCAGCAACCCTGGCCAGGGATTTCCGGTTATAGCCAATCGAACACAGCGCAACATTAACTCCCTATACCGGGAGAGACGAATCCCCTCCTATCGCTCATTGCCTCCATGTGATTCGGGACTGTACCCAAAAACCACCGTTTTGCACGCCCTCTTGGACGTGGTAAGGTGGAAATCAAAGCACAGTGGGAATCACACAAGACTCTATGACGATCTCGGGTCAACAGACTACTCTGTACCAGTGTCACCAGAGAACTGCCATCTGACGTAAGGTATAATACCATCTGGGAGTTCTCGGCGAATCCGTCCAGTGTACCCAGTCTTCACTGAGCACCCGTATATCATCTCCGATGTCAAACACCAATGGATATGGGATCATCCATCGCCCATCTGTATGGGTCGAGAAGGTATACGCTAGTCTACTCTGGTATATCGATGCCCCGTCTCGATACACCCACGACTAGGGACCTTGAAGGATGTACTTATGGACTACCATGTCCCCACTTATACGATCCGCATCATAGTCCAGGTAGTCAAGTACACATCCTAAGGGCTTTACCAATATGTAACAGAGAGACAATCAATGTACACGTTAAGGTAAAGAGTAACCAGATAGCATACTATCATGTCGAGCAAGAAAGTCCTCCCTATATATGTCCCAGCATCCACTACAATATACATCCAATGTACAGTAATGGCCTCTAGGGCATACATATAACTAACAACAATATCATGCATGTAAATATCATAAAAGCGTATGCATGAAAATATGGGGATATAGGTCAACATGTGTCCCTCGCAATACCTCAAAATCATGGAACCTGAGTGTCCAGCATCGACACTCGAAACATCATGAAAACCGTGTCCAGCATCGACACGTAAATCCTCATATATCTCAGGCGCCGCATCCTCAGATCGGCCTACAGGCGCCGCACACCCTGGTCGGCCCTCATATCCATCTCGCTACTCCGGTCGGTATCCTCCGGATAACCGCCGTATCACCGGTAGGTAGTGCTTCCCTGCCAGGCTCACCGTCTAACATATACGAGTCTTTTTGCCCCGGGGTATCTCACCGGGTCCACCATGTACCCGCAGACGGTGCCTACCGCTCTTCGAATCAGGTTTCACATGCCACTCTCAGAACCGAGAAAACACATGGTGGATGCACTGAAATATCATATCAAGAGAAACCGGGTTTTTTAAAACAATATATACTTTCTTTTAAAATGACCACGGTTCTCAAATCCAGAAATCTCATGAAAACAGCATATCTCAATGCGTAAAATCATAAAGCATGATGTATGCGACATATGATGAAATGTAAACATATCCGTATATCATGCAACATGGAACAGTGATATATCATATTAAGGGAAAACCGCTCCTAAATAATTCCAGTTTTGAAAATATGTCTTGCGGTTCCCAATATCTCCAAACTCAAATGCAACATCGTAATAAAGTGCACAGGTAACTATAGCAAGTAAATTATGCAAAGAGTCATATCATGATGCAGCAATCCTACTGTGTAGTGGCATGGCAATTATCGATGATGAAGTGTGTGAGCCGGCAAATCTATGTACGTGTAACATACGCATCATCGATAATGGTGTAAGTGTACTAACACAGGTATATGCAATGCAATAATAATATCATGAATGCAGCATAAGGTAAATCGCATAAGGTAAATCATCAGCTAAAAACTGTAAGGTATACGTAACTATCATATGTCTGAGTCGGTGAACCTATCAATCGGCATCGAGCCTCACAGCTCCACGTTCAGTATAATCCATCGTACGACAAACTCTAGTCAAGGGTATGGATCAAACCTCAAGTCAAACTCATCACGTACGGAAAATCATCGTACGGCGGTATTAAGCTATCAGGGATCCTATCATCCTATAAGATGAGGAGGGTATGGACCTAAAGTCTCGTACGGCTATCACTCATGATTCACAACATATATAAATGTCTCTATATACCTATGTCCCAGGTCTCATCCGCAATAATCTCATATCAGGGGACCGACAGGGTATAATTCATCTCAATCGACTCGCATCCGTATACCATCATACCATCAACTCATCATATCATCATAGCAAGTCGAGTTTACATAAACATTTTATCTCTACTAAGTATAAGTATCTAATCTAACATACACACCCGAACCATACAAGCAAATTTTGAAAAGAAGCGAATCGTAGTTTTGAAAATAGGGGTTACGGTGTTTTTAAGAAAAAGATGTCGTTTGAAAATTCGTAACATCCCTCAAGATAACTGTTTAAAAGATGCATATAATTCTTCAATTTAGAAATATGTATGGTTCGGATGACACATCTACGTCGACTATCTAGTCCTATAGTACCCTAAACGGCAGTGTCATCAAATATCATCCTCAATTCCCGTCATTTCATATCAGCCGTATCATATCACTTCTAACTGTCATTTTGCTTCTAATATAGTTTCAGTAACTATCTTTTAACTCTAACCCTAGTTCCCTAATCTAGTTTCCCTTAACCATATTCTATAAATCAGTCTCCATCAAAAGTTTGCGGGGGTGCTATACGCCATCCACCCGACTTCCCCCGTGGATATAGATCCACTCACCTTGATCTTCGCTTGCCGAAGTCGATGGCGCCACGCTCCGTCGCCTCGGAATCCACGCGAAGGTGCCTACAATAACAACACACATCGCGGCGCTAGTAAGATCAAGTTCTGAAATCCAAAACGGCACGCGCCTTGCTCATAAGTTCGAACCTATAGTTTACGCGTGCAAAATCAACCAAACAACTTTTGTTGTCGATGTACAAACATGCGACAACCAAAAATGAATTCAAATATCAAAACTCATCATTCAAAATATGGAAACATATCCTAAATCACACACAAGTGTTCCCAGATTTTGACTCAGGTCAAATAGGGTTGCCCAAACAAGTCTAGGATGTATTAGAAGGTGTATAAGACATACTGGACCAACCTAGACCCCAACTCCCACTACAAAATCGGCCACTACCCATAAAATTCCGGCCAGGCCGATTTTACTGGCTCCTCTGGGCTTTGTCTTCATAGGGTGGTCTCCTGATGGTGTATCTAGGTCCCTGGTATTGTTTGGTTGTCTCAGAAATTCCCTGAGTTGCTCCAGATACCCTATAGGCACACTAAAAGTCACAAAACTGATACGGAACAATTCCTTAGCTCTTGCATCGGGTTCATATCTATGGCTCAGGTCAGGAAACGTGTCACCATGGTCAAATAAGCACTCACCAAAAGCTCCCAGATTTCACCTATGGTCCTTACATAAAAATCCAGTAGTACCAAACACCCTTAAACCTCTATATAGACCTACCCTCCAAACCGCAAACATTAACTACCTCCTATGGCCGAGGTCGCCGGATATGTCCCCAAAGTCGCCGGCCAATACCGATGGGAAAGGGTTAGGGTCCTAGGTGAACACTCAGGGTCTCAAGTACAATACTACCACATTGTTTGTTTTCCCAGTGAATGCTCAGGGTTACAGCAGGTCAGCGACATCACAAAACGACATCCAAAACACGATATCTCACAAAACTAATCTAAAGGGAAGAAATTATACCTCAATAAGGCCGCTCAAGAAAACCCTAGCTCCCCAACATCATCAAAATTCCACTTTGCTTGGTTCAATGTGTAGAGGAAGAGATGGGGATTAATTTTTGTGAAAGGGATTTAGGGTTTTGGGGATTGTTTGGAGATAGATCTAGGGTTCTTTGAGGAGGGAAGTGAGGTTGAAGAAGGAGGAGAAGAAATGAAATGGGGAGGGGCATGGGCTGTTGCCCTCTCTCTCTCTCTCTCTCTTATATTCTAACCTTCTCACTCTATTATTACCCTTTTGCCATTCCTATATCTTTTCTCTTTCAAAATTCAAAACCAAATCATATAATACCCATATAACAACACAAATACAACAACATGTAACCAAATGGAACCTGATATGGTGCACTAACCATGGAAAACTGTAGAAACACGGATTTGGCTTAATCGCGATTAGCAGTGCACTAATCGGGTTTTTATCGAAACTGCGTATAATAAATTTTAAAAATGCCAAATCCTTTAATTTTATTATTAAATGAATAAATCATTTTAATTTTTATTTATTTCACAATTATTGGTATATATTTATACCCTTTTTCGAAAACCCCAATTTCGCAAATCGGGCAGTTTTCGAGAAAAATATTATTTTAATATTAAATTCCAAAAATAATATTTTATATTTTCTGAAATGCTACAATATTGATATTGAGATATTGAGATATTATTATATGGGCCAGTCTGGATAGCCGGAGCCCTAGATATTGAGATATTGGGATTTATGTTTTGTGTCGATGCTAGACACTGAATTATGTTGATTTCATTGATGATATCTCGTTTTATATAAACAGAAATCTCACTAAAACAAGAAAACAGTTTTCTTCATTTACATGTATTCTGTTTTCATTACATTACATTCATACCTCATGCATATGATATATTGCTACCTGAGGCACTGACACGAGCACATGGGATTACACTTATATATAGTTGTTTACCCTTGCCACCTTTTCTTGCTTCAGACTTTATCATTTTGAGGTTATATATTATTGATCGTTTTGACCTAGGATTGAGTCATACATACGATTTCTGCTCGGTGATGTTTTCTACTCACGAGTTGGCAACTCACCCCCATTGTGCCACAATTTCTTGCAGGTTTTACCGTACAGGTTTCGTTACGGCTTTGCTGGCACACTGCTTCTATTCCGGTGATTTGCTTTGGTAGGTGGGTTCACTTGTATCATGACCACCATTGTACTTTATTTTATTCATTGTATCTAGTAAACTCTATCAACCAAACTTGTATATTTATTCAGACTAGAGACCAGTTGTATCATTATTTTGACCTTAGAGTCGCGCGTTGTATTATTATGGGTTTTCATGTTGATTTGAGTTTCCTTTGAGTTTTGATCATCGCCCTTCGGCGTTGTATATTATATTGCTTGCGTGGTTGTGGCCGTCGATTGACGAAGAGCTAGCTCCCGCTTGGGGATGCCTTTTATCATTCATATATATATTATTCATGTTGTACCCCATTCGGGGCATGTATTTACAAAGGAAACTCTGCCGAAACTTTCAGAAAAGACTTGATGTTTTAAAAATGCATAATTCGGTTTATACTATTAAAACTACTTTCTTTAAAACGGGTTTCCATCATTTATTATTTAAAATGGTTTTAGATTTCTGGGCTTTTGGCTTACATGAATTAGAAGTGATCTTATAGACTTCTGTTCATACCAAAATATTGTATTTAATACCGCCCATTCTTATGCTCGTTTGTTTATAGGTAGGTACTCTTGAGCCGTGTTTGCTAGTTAATTGCACGATACAGGTTCTCAGCCCTAAACAGTGAAATTCATGGAAAAGCACGACAAATTCCGGATTACTGCCAACCACAGATAAAACACGGGTCTCCGCTCTCTATCCATATGTTTCCGTACACCAGTTTAAGGGACAAAATGGCAAATCAATGTCATTTTCATGCACAAAACTGAATGTCAACATGAGATCCAACATATCTACGCGGAGCTCAAGAAAATCATGGCAAAAGATCCACATCAAATCACCTTTTGATCTGCTGAAAATCTGGAAGAAATGTGAAGGGATTCTGAGAAAAGTACTATACCACACTGAAGAGGACTACAAACCAGGGAAAACGAAGAAAATTGAAGGACCAACTCCCTAATAAGGCCGCGGTTCCGCGGCATAAGCGCGCTTAGGCCGCGGAACCGCAGCCATGCTGACTTGGCAGTGGGTCATCTTCTGGGGGCATTTTTGTAACTTCATGTAGTGCCTGAAAGTTGCCCTAGGTTCTCTGTTTCCTGCCTATAAATAACCCAGAACTTGCTAAGCCATGGGTGTTCTTTTTCATGTCCACTTTTTGTTAGTTTTTAGTTTAACTTCTTCTTCTTCATTCTTTCCTCCATGAAATTGTTGTGAGAGCTTTTGAGTGGATGTTAAATGAAGATGAGGGTTATTTTGTATCATTCTTTTGCTTAGCTTCCCCCTTGAGCTCTCTACCTTAACTTGATCTTGCAACCTCTTAAGTGAGCTTGCAAGTTTAAGCTTTGGTCATTGATCTCAAGGGGTTGTATCATTTTGGAATCAATAATGTTCTCTCTTTTGTGCTTCATTCTCCATGAGTTCTTTGCCTTTTCTTGATCTTGCAACCTCTTAATTAAGCTTGCAAGTTTAAGATTTGGTTATTGAACCCATGTCTTGTTTTGGGTTCTATGGTTCCTAGTTTCATTTCTTGCTCATTTACTTTCTTGCACTTTAATACTTGCTTTACTTTCATGCACTTTTAATTACTTGCTTGTAATCTTTTCTTTTCTTTGTTTATCTTTTCTTTTGCTCTTTTTTGTTCGTTTTGTGAATGGTTGTTAATATGTGTTGTTAAGAATAAATACAATATTGTAAGTCAATGTTTCTTTGCTCATTTCATTTTCCCGTTATTTTCCTTTGAACTCCGCCCAAACGTTACGCAAGCGCTCCGTTAGGCATCCTACCCTACCAAGGTAACGGTGATTCCTAACCGCGACCGGTTGCGTTCGGTTTGGCCGGAGGCGAGAGCAAGAAACAAGAACGGAAGGACAAGGGTAAATAAGCCGGATTCCACGAATACCGTGCTTAAATCCCCTAATCCACGTTGTTGCCAATTGCCCTAGCTTCAATTGGTCAAGACTCGGCTCAAAAGTTGTGAGTGCGGATTTCTTTAGCTTACACTTTCGTGTCTTTTTCTTAACAACTTTATACTTGCATATAAACACATAGGTTAGATTTGAACAAACATATACAAATTCTTTATTGACTCCTCTAAAACTCGAACGGACATACAACCATCTCCCTGTGGATCGACCCGTGCTCAACCGGCTAGCTGCAAAGCGACACCGTCCTGATCGCGGTTATAACTTTAGAACTTTGAACTCCGACACGCCAAAAGTGTGTGATCAAATGGCGCCGTTGCCGGGGAGACGGTAACGTATCTTCTTTCTTGTTATTCGGGTTAATATTCTTTTTGTATATATATAAAATTATAAATAAAATAAAATTAAAAAAATCTTTTTTGTTATTTTTGATAATTTTTGTGTGCAAGTGTGCAGGCTAATCTGGAGCAAATACAGTAATCCAAAAAGAAAACAGAGCATTTTATTTTGGAGTAGAGATCAAGGGGAGTGCAGGGAACCAAATTTCAAGCGCCAAATCATCAATTTGACCGCGGAACCGCGGTCAAAGAGGGGCTTTGGCGGCGGTTCCGCGGCAGTATTGAGGTCTCACGGCCCCAATTTTTTTTTCTGCCCTTTCTCTGTCCTTTTATATTCTCTGTGAATTCCACTATACTGTATTTTCTGCAGGTTTCTTTGCACAGATTGCGCAGCCGCCAAATAAATTTTTGTTATTTTAGATTTTGTTTGTTTACCGCTTTGCATATATTAATACGGACATTAAGGGGCTATAACACCAATTCAGATTGGGTGGGGATTTCATCACCCTTCCTAAGACCCCACAAATCACTAATTGCATACGCATTACCTTGAGCTAATAAAAAATACTAGACTCAGCCCTAAGGACGTTGCGCTCAATAGGACAGAGGACTGGTTGTAGGCATCGGCCGTTTATCCTATCCTGACTTTGCGGTGTCTAGGCAAGTGTGTCCAAGGCAAGTGGTTACTTAATTAGGACCACTACTTACGTAGTGGGGAGCCTCCCACTTACCTGACACTTACCTGGACGCAATTGGCGGAGAAGAGGCGGTTTGAGGTCCTATTTCTAGCCCTTTGGAATAGTTAGAAACTGTCTAACTGACCTAGGTGACCCTAGCTTTAGGTGTGTTTGTGCATATTGTGATTGTGATTGTGCTTGTAAATTTTTGTCCCATAATTCCGTATTCTTTCAAACAAACAATTTCAAAAACTCCAAAAAACAAACATTTCTTTTTAATAAAAAAATTAAAAAAATAAAAATAAAAAAAATCCACATTCTTTTTCCCCTCCTTTTCTCTTCCTTTCTTTCTTTCTTCTCTTCATATCATGGGTATTCCACCTAGAAAAACTCTTGCCGAACTTTGGTACCCACAACCAGATATAACTTCCTATGGTTCTTGCTTTGGTCGAATTTCGAACGACCACTCCATGCCCAAAATTTCACTGAAAGATCGCATAAAAGCGTCTAGGACAAACACTTGCACTCCGCATTCCACTTTGTATCAACATTTTCAACCTCCCGCACCCGCTTATGTTGATACCCCTTTTGCAAGTCATCCTTTGTCCATCGCTGAACATATTGAACAATCTCATAGCCGATCTGTCACTCCTTTTACCACTTCAAATTCTTGAGATCAACAATTCCATTCACCTTCGTATCCAAATGTTGATCCTACTCCTGTCCAGCCATTCAATTCCTACCAGTCCTACCCGACTTTTACACCTTCCCTAGACATTGCTTCTGAACCGTCATTTGGGAGTTTCCAGTACCAAAACAACTTTGAATCTTTTACTGAAACCCCTTCACAACCCATGTCTAGTCTTGAACAGTCGTTGGAAGACTTTAGGGTAGCGTCATGCCAACAGATGATGGATTTGAATGCGTCCATGTCCGCCCTCATACAACCTACTGACCCGGTAGCTAGTTTTCTACTAGCTCCACATTTTCCAATGTATGATGAGGCGGTAGGACAGGCTGCTAATTTGAGTGGAGAGAGTGAGATATACCCCCTTCCGAATCAAGCCTACCCGTTTCAACTTGAATCCCACAACTCCGGTTTTGAATGTCTATCTAGTGTTCCAAATGATTCATTGATTAAAGATAGAACAGATAATGAATTGTGTGACTTTGTAGTGTTTGATTTGCCCGATTGTGAAGGGTCCCTTTCGAGTGAAACCGCACCCAATCCTTTTGACCTCTACACCTCCACTCTAGAACCTGAGTTGATTGATAACCATGCTTTTGTTGAGGTGTCTGAGAATATAGATTTTCACTTGATTGAGGATATTGACGCTGGGAATATTTTGGATGATGGATTTGGCTGAGTTTTTCTCTCCAGTTCATCATCCCGAGTCATTAAATGTTTTTCCCGAACCCTATATGTGTCTAGATTTTGAGGAGAAATGCATGGATATGCTGAATTTTGAGGAAAATTTTGAGGATAGTTTTGAGGATGAACCAGTTTTGCTTGATGAGTCGGATTTCCCAATTCATCCTGTCCCTGTCATTGACTGTGTACACCCTCCTAAACCCTTAATCGATACCCTTCCTCAATCACTTCCCCCCATCCTTTCCATCGTACCGACATTGCAAGAAACCGTATCATTTTCACTTCCTGTGTCTGGTTTACCAAGTTCGGCGTACCCATAGTTTCTCACGAATCTTGAGGGATTTGACCCAATTTCTCGCCATATTGATAGCTTAGTACAATCCATCTTTTCACATCGATCATTACAGATTGTACTAATTTATTCAATCCATTTCCACCCTCAAGTTCGTATTCCACTTCTTTCTCCCTTCCGCCATTCTTCTTCTTATATACCTAGACCGTATACCACTTCTATCTCCATACAGTCTCGTATATTCTCCATCTCTTTTCTCTACGCCTTCTTCCACCAACCTGTACATTATAGTGATAAAATCTTTGAATGGTTGGTGCTCACTTTTGGCCTGTGTAAGGCATTGTATAGCTTGATACCGTTCTTTCCCCCCTGATCCTGAACTTCAACGCTTAACAGTGGAAACACTGTTTTACTTAAGTTAGGGGGGAACCTTTTTGTGTATATATTTTTGTTTTGTATAAAAAAAAAAATTTTTTAGGGAGCGCCGACAATTTTGACCCTCTTGGTGTAGCCTGACAGTGAGGGCACTATCAAGTTTAAGTTTGGGGGTGTGCTCGGTAAGCTTTCTTCCTTCGCATTCATTTGTATATTCTGCATTTGCATACCTTATTTTAAAAAAAAACCCATAAAAAATCGAAAATTTTCCAAAATATAAAAACTTTGTCGTCAAGTTAGCTAATAGGGTAACTTAGATTTTTATTCTGAAAGTTTAGTTGATATGTTAGAAATAACTAAATTCTAAGCTTAGGAATTGAAAATCCTAAAAATAACTCTCATTCTGCTTAACCTTGGTAAGTATACGTCCTTACAGTTTTTTTGAGAAATAGGTAATCTTGAGTTCAGTTCTTGAGTTAAGTCAAGATGATGGGAAAGTATTGAAACTTTACTGAAGGATAAGTCTGAAAAATAGTTTCTATTCTTGAGTTCAAATCCAGAAAGTATATACCCGACAAACTGCACTTGCACGCACCTTGAAACTTGGGATACTAGAGGATACCTAGAAATACTCTTGCCTGAAAGCCTAGTATGAAAGAAAAACGGTATTTAAAGCTAAACACCAAAAGATCTTCATTGAAAAATATATCCGGTCTTGAAAAAGAAAAAGAAAAAAGAAAAAGAAAAATAGAATAAAGTCAAGACCTGGAAACTGCTATTTACGTTTTAAGCTCACACATCCAGTAATCAGCCGTTAGTGCCTCAAGAAGCATTAATAGTTGTATGAAAGGTGTGTGAGCAACACCGTCCATCATTAATGAAAAGAAGTAGTATTAGGTATTAGGGCATGGGTACTATAGCTTGAATTGAATTCTTGAGTGTTGGGGTGCAAATTTACACACACGTAGGGGTATACAATCGATGTTTGGATAAAAGCTAGAAATAAAGAATAAGACTTATGTTTTCTGTAAAGTTGATAAAAAATCCCTGATTTGAGGCCGCACTTTAGAAGGAAAACTCAGGAGAACCAACATCTTTCTAAACTTTTTTGTAACGTATAGGATCTAAAGTTAAATAGATAGGAGGCGTGAAGCATTAGGGTTGAATATTTCTAACTTAGGATAATAGAGTTTCTAACGTAGATACTAAACAGTAGGAGTAGAATCGATGTTAACTTATGACACTAGCTTGACGAGATTTTGTGGGTGTAATCCCCTGAAAACCCTCAGGAGACAACACTCCTCCTACTAGGGACACCTGGAGGTTTAACGGCTTGTTGCACGAGCTCAGTGCAATCGCGTTCCCTGCGAAAGTGCGATTAGGACTTTTTTGTGAATAATTGGTTTTGCTCGGGACGAGCAAAAGTTAAGTTTGGGGGTATTTGTTCATACCAGAATATTGCATTTAATACCGCCCATTCTTATGCTCGTTTGTTTATAGGTAGGTACTCTTAAGCCGTGTTTGCTAGTTAATTGCAGGATACAGGTTCTCAGCCCTAAACAGTGAAATTCATAGAAAAGCATGACAAATTCCGGATTACCGCCAACCACAGGTAAAACACGGGTCTCCGCTCTCTATCCGTATGTTGCCGCACACTAGTTTAAGGGACAAAATGGCAAATCAATGTCATTTTCATGCACAAAGCTCAATGTCAACACAAGATCCAACATATCTACGCGGAGCTCAAGAAAATCATGGCAAAAGATCCACATCAAATCACCTTTTGATCTGATGAAAATCTGGAAGAAATGTGAAGGGATTCTGAGAAAAGTACTATACCACACTGAAGAGGACTACAAACCAGGGAAAACGATGAAAATTGAAGGCCCAACTCCCTAATAAGGCCGCGGTTCCGCGGCATAAGCGCGCTTAGGCCGCGGAACCGCAGCCATGCTGACTTGGCAGCGGGTCATCTTCTGGGGGCATTTTTGTAACTTCATGTAGTGCCTGAAAGTTGCCCTAGGTTCTCTGTTTCCTGCCTATAAATAACCCAGAACTTGCCAAGCCATGGGTGTTCTTTTTCATGCCCACTTTTTGTTAGTTTTTAGTTTAACTTCTTCTTCTTCTTCATTCTTTCCTCCATGAAATTGTTGTGAGAGCTTTTGAGTGGATGTTAAATGAAGATGAGGGTTATTTTGTATCATTCTTTTGCTTAGCTTCCCCCTTGAGCTCTCTACCTTAATTTGATCTTGCAACCTCTTAAGTGAGCTTGCAAGTTTAAGCTTTGGTCATTGATCTCAAGGGATTGTATCATTTTGGAATCAATAATGTTCTCTCTTTTGTGCTTCATTCTCCATGAGTTCTTTGCCTTTTCTTGATCTTGCAACCTCTTAATTGAGCTTGCAAGTTTAGGATTTGGTTATTGAACCCATGTCTTGTTTTGTGTTCTATGGTTCCTAGTTTCATTTCTTGCTCATTTACTTTCTTGCACTTTAATACTTGCTTTACTTTCATGCACTTAAATTCCATGCACTTTTAATTACTTGCTTATAATCTTTTCTTTTCTTTGTTTATCTTTTCTTTTGCTTTTTTTTGTTCGTTTTGTGAATGGTTGGTAATATGTGTTGTTAAGAATAAATACAATATTGTAAGTCAATGTTTCTTTGCTCATTTCATTTTCCCGTTATTTTCCTTTGAACTCCGCCCAAACGTTACGCAAGCGCTCCGTTAGGCACCCTACCCTACCAAGGTAACGGTGATTCCTAACCGCGACCGGTTGCGTTCGGTTTGGCCGGAGGCGAGAGCAAGAGACAAGAACGGAAGGACAAGGGTAAATAAGTCGGATTCCACGAATACCGTTCTTAAATCCCCTAATCCACGTTGTTGCCAATTGCCCTATCTTCAATTGGTCAAGACTCGGCTCAAAGGTTGTGAGTACGGATTTCTTTAGCTTACACTTTCATGTCTTTTTCTTAACAACTTTATACTTGCATATAAACACATAGGTTAGATTTGAACAAACATATACAAATTCTTTATTGACTCGTCTAAAACTCGAACGGACATACAACCATCTCCCTGTGGATCGACCCGTGCTCAACTGGCTAGCTGCAAAGCGACACCGTCGTGATCGCGGTTATAACTTTAGAACTTTGAACTCCGACACGCCAAAAGCGTGCGATCAACTTCATATGATTTAAGTTCCAGTCACGTGCTATTTCGGATCGTGACAGCACCAAAAGAGATGAGGTTCTTCTTCAAATCAGGTACATGCCTGACTTCTCCCAATGTCCTCACAACCCCCATCGAATATCTTGATTTGGATTGTCACTTTACCAATAGCTCAGCACGAGCTATTGTTGCCCATCAAAACCACTCCACGATTAACGAGCTCGTATATGGTGAAAAAAAACCTATTGGGACACATGTGGTAAGAACAACCTGAATCTATGATTCACTCATCTTTAGATCGCTGTGTGTTGTTGAGGACTACAAGAAGATCTGCTTCTCCTTTCTCTATACTTACTTTGGCCGAGAACTCCTTCTTGGATTTCTCTTCCTCCTTTTGCTTGTTCTACAACTTAAAACAATCGACCTTTAAGTGTCATTTCTTCTGACAATAATTGCAGGTCACATTTTTAGCCTTGGACTTTGACCACGACTTCTTCTTATTTGCTTCCGGATCTCTTTTCTTTGCTCGCCCTCTAACAAATAAGCCAAACAATGAACCTCCGCTTTAGTGGAAGTCATCTCCTTGTCGATTTTCTCTTTGTTCATCAAATTCTTCTTGACAACATTGATTGAGATCTTATCTCGTCCATAAATCATGGTGTCGCGGAAGTGCTTATATGAAGGTGGCAACGAATACAACAAGAGAAGATCCTGATCTTCATCATCAATTTTAATGTCGATCTTATCCAGATCCGTAATGATCGCATTAAACACACCAACATGAGATTTTATTAGAAAGCCTTCTGACATGCAAAGTGTGTAGAGACGCTGCATCAACAGAAGTCGATTTGTGAGAGATTTCCTTAAATATAACTTCTCCAATTTATTCCATAAATCAGCCGCCGTCTTCTCCATCAAAACTTCTTATAGTACCTTGTTCGTCAGACATAAGTGGATAGCCGTGAGGGATTTTTCATTCATCACTTCCCAAGCTTCCCCCGTCACGGTGGAAGGCTTCTTCTCCTTTTCATGAATTGCCTTCTTCAAATTGTTTTGAGTCAAAATGGAAACCATACAAACTTGCCACAAAAAGAAACTCATATTCCTATCGAACTTCTCGATATTGAATTTCATGATTGTTGGAAATATGATGTGGGATCAAAATAGCTTGAGTACTAACGAATCCTAAACTTCAAAATCACGATCTAAGAAAGTGGGAAGGAGGACGTAGTTGTCGTTAACCACCGTTGACCTAGATCACAAAAATAAAGAACTAATGGTTCAACCAAATATCCCACAACAATGCAAAAATAGCTTTGATACCAGTTTTTTGCGAATAAGGCAATCACAAAGCAAAAACCAAATGATAAAGTGAAGAAGAAATAAATCACACACAAGATGAAAATATGAGAACTTATTGTTGGATATAGTGCCCTCAAAGTCAATTATTGGATCGCAGGTATGTGATTGCAATGATTGAGGGAGGACCTATACCGATAGAACAGTCTTACTCGAGATGATAGTATGCTATCTGGTTTGTCTTTATCACTGTTACACTTTGATAGAGCCCATAGGATTCTTGCTTGACTGCCAGCAGTATGATGGTGATCATATATGTGGGAGCTGGGGTCTATAAGCACATCCTTAAAGTGTTCCTAGTCGTGGGAGTTTCGAGACAGGGCATCGATACTCTGGAGTAGACTAGTGTATACATTCGAGACCCCGACGATGGGCAGTGGCCGGTCTCACAAGCCATTGGTGTTAGTTGATTCACTTAAGATGTATACAGGTGCTCATTGGGTTATGAGTACACCGGACAGGACTCGCCGGGAACTTGCTAGTTGGTATTATACCTAGCGTCAGATAGGAGTTCCCTGGTGACATGTATACAGGTTAGTTCATCGACCTGAGGTCGTCATTTGTCTCATGTGAGTTCCCACTGTGCTTTGATTTATATCCTACCACGGGTCAAAGGAGTCGTGCAAACAGGTATATTTTGGGTACAGTCCCAAGCCATATGGAGGCAGTGAGCAGATCTTCGGGGATTCGTCTCTCCCGGTATTGGGGGTGAGATCGCGCTGCGTTTAGGAGAGCCATTACACGAAATCCCTGGCCAGGGTAATCGAGATTTACTGGAAGGTATTCCAGTAGTATCTCAGGGTGTTATGGGCTGCTCTCTGACACGACTTATGCAGCTATTGGGGGTCTGACGTTTACCGGCCCCCTAGGCCTGATATGCGATACTCATAGACGAATGGACCGGACTGTACGGATATTGTCACTATCAGGCTCAGTAGGGTTTATAGATGAGTACGCTCGTCAGCTTCCCTTCTAATCAATACATAAGCAACCGTTACGTACAGCTTGTACCTCTGACGAGCTAGTGGTTATACCCAGTGCCATTGTATTGATGAGTCATTAAAGTTCCCCACAGACACTTTCCCAAGTTCGGGCGAAACGTTGTAGATGCCGTATGGTTTTATGGCAGGGTTCGGAAAATGCACGTGCGTTTTCGCACGTGTTATTTTTCGGGCAGATAATACTGGTAGGCTTTGGTTTAAGCCGGATCCCAGTATTATACTGTGTAGATATAATATCTTTGTCTTAGTTGCATTTGTATTCGGTCGTAATACAAATGCGGGTTTGTTTATACTGTTACGGGGTTATCCTGAAATTCGTTTCAGGATCACTTTTGGAAGTTGCCAATTTCCAGTTTTCTATCAGCCGTATTTAACATTCGGTTAAATACGAATTTATCTTTTCGTCTTGAGGGTGAGTCATAGTGTGTGAAAGCTTCTAGATTAGTGACTCATTCTTTTGCATTGATTATTTGGTGACTAGGTTTTCATGACTCATTAAGCATTAATTGGTTCATTTAATGAGTTCATACTAGGTGTTATTTGTGACTCATTCTTTCTTCATGATAAGTATTGCTTACACTCACCCTCCCCTCTCCTACACTCACCCTCCCTCTTCTATATAGTGGCTGGCCCTCATTGTGAGGTATATGGGATTCATTCTTGGCAAAAAGATTATGATAGTTTAGTTCATGGAAATTTCATATAGCTCAATTTCCATTTACCCGATTCCAATTGGCAACTTCCATAACCGTTCGTCCATAGCGTTGGACGTAACGAGACAAAGTCTTCTACTCATTCTCTACATCAATCTTGGTCGTCTCTTTTAGCAAACTTGACGATCGAGTTGCCTCGGTTCAGAGGCGGGAGCCCGTTTAAAGATCCGTCGACGTGGTTCCACCTAGACGACGAGACTGGAGTTTCAGAAGATCGAAGCCGCCGCAACAAAGCGTGGGATGATGGTTCAAGACCGAAGGACTCGGATCATTCGGTATAACAATTCTACCCTCTTTACAATATGTTAGTTTAGCTTTAATGGCAGATCCGGGTTATTGTACGCGATAGCGCCAGTCGTAAAAGTTTTGTTCCGCATATTGGCGTCTGTTAGACAGTCGGGGCGCTACCGTGGACTTACAGTGGTATCAGAGCCTCTCCATTAAGCTATACTAACTTGTGCTAACGCGTTTAAAAGATCGATCGAACGGAATTTCCGAAACTACATTTTTCTGTATAAAAAGTTTCTGTTGATTTTTAAACTGTTCTAAAAATTATTTTGTATGTCACAGAAAAACAAGCAGGCTTTTTGAAGCAATCCGTACAAATTTGGTCACGTAATCCCATAGAACCACCGCAAAACCGCGGTCAAACCTAGGGTTTGACCGCGCATCCGCGGCGGTTTAGTGGGAACAGTGCTCCAAAATTGTACAGGGGCTCCTACACAGGGAATTGTGGTTTCTGGTACTATTCTTTTGGGCCCAGATTTGGTTACTGTACAGCAGATGTTTGTGGGGCCCACTTCGGGAAATTTATTCGATCGAAATTTTAAACTTGTTAGTTTACAGTACTTACTTTATATCTCCGACCGGGAATGTCATTTGATCGGTAAACCGCGTCTAATTGCTATAGTTCTTTTAGACGGGTTTGCGAACGTGACATTCGCGTTGATGTTCTGTGTTATGCTGTGATATTGTGGATTTGTCGTGGTGGATAGCAGTGTGTAATGATAGTACAGTTTGGATTTATTTGTACATTTGATATTGCGGGGCGAGCGTCCGACTTGTGGACTGCCGTCACTGCCTGTTTGTATAATATTCTTTTGAGGCACGACCGGGTTGAGGTCGATGTACCCGTTGTACATATTTTTAATTATGTACTAGGTTTATCCCGCAAAGGAGTGCACGGATAGCCGGGTTCTGAAAGGAAACGGATCCGTATCTCATGGCTTTGAGAGGCAAAGGGACCTCACTCTAGAATTGGCAGACTATTCGCCGCACTCGTAGGGGGTATAGGTTGACCCAAGGAGGGGTGCTCAATTTACCGGATTTCGTGAAGTGCCGGGTGTTCCATTCACTATGTTGTGGGGACTACCTCGCTTTTGGTTTTGGCGGGTAACTTGCTGCACCCGTAGGGGTCTAGATTACATTACACAGGCTATCCACACGACCAGGGGAACGTCGGGTTTCAGTAGCGGCTCTGTGAAACCCGGGGATCCCAGATTATCTGTATTGTTCTTTGATGCTTATTACTTTTCTGTAATGTTGCATATTATCACGCCTGGAGCGATTATTGTATATTAGTATATATACTATTAGATGTTGTATATGTTTTACACCCGTGCTAGTCCAGCCCCCGCTCTGTCGTTAGTTAAGTAACCTAACGGGTGATGACGGGACCCAGTAACGAATGCGGATGGCATATACGTACATTTTATTTTCGTTCTTTTCTGGTGTGATTAAATGATGGGAATGCGTTGATTCTTATCAATGCAAGATAAAACAAACCTATATTTGATGTTGTTGGAACAAATTTTAAAAGGA
The DNA here is from genome assembly GCA_030015575.1 of Agapanthus africanus. Taxonomy (NCBI): domain Eukaryota; kingdom Viridiplantae; phylum Streptophyta; class Magnoliopsida; order Asparagales; family Amaryllidaceae; genus Agapanthus; species Agapanthus africanus. Next base: position 128,378,831 of record CM057343.1, read on the forward strand.
GTTATTACAAAGACGTTTCCTTTTGTTTTGCATAGCGGTATTCAGTTGGAATATCCTGCACCTCATTCGACGAGGCAAGGGCCGAGATCCCTTCACCGGGAGTGACCCCTTGCGAAGAAGTTTACATCAGGGTAATAACTTCAATATAGTCGATTACAAGTTGCTTTGCATAGCGGTATTCAGTTAGAATATCCTGCACCTCATTCCACGAGGAAAAACCCGAGATCCCTTCATCGGGAGTGACCTCTTTAGCAAAAGGTTTTCGCCACTATATTTTTTATAAAAAGCTATCAGATTCCTTCAACGAGATCAAGTTCATTACGTTAAAGGTTTTTCGCCAAAAACCAGCCGTAATCCTCCGTCATTTCTTATGGATGGTCAGTAGTATTCAAGCTATGTTTGTTGGCCTACGTCAAGGCGTAGTGTTTGGTAGCTGCTGGGTATTCATTTGTTGCATAAATAGATGCATTAGTTTAGGACAGACGTACAGCCTTGTTGGCCTACGTCAAGGGCATGTACGATGACCTAAATTAATCAGGACAACGACGGGTAGAACTTGACATGTGGCTTATGATTTGTTGGCCTACGTCAAGGTCATAAGAGCATGGGATAAAAATTATATCGGGAGTTTCAAATATATAGGAAACTTGCCAGACTTGCGCATACCTTCTGGAGTGTGTTAACTTGAATGGCTTCCATCAAGTTATCATGCGATGATAGTTGGATCCTGATTCTCACTGATGAGTTGGTTTACTCTTCGGGTGAACCCGACTAATTCTTCTTTCAGGTTTGGAGGAGAATTTGACATTACAGTGGGAGGTTCCCTAATTAGATAAAGTGATAACCATTCTGATCTAGGATAGAGTGCACGCAGAGTGTTTCTTTTCTCTCTCTCTTTGGCAGCGACTTTTGACCGACCCTAGACTATGACTCAGTGACCAAGTTGACCGAACCTTCTTAAAATACTGGCTTTTGTATTTTCTATAGTTGCGTAAGTCATTTCCGCTCCTTCTTTTATCCTTTGCATTTCTCAAAACACCCCGTATTACTACGGACATCCACTTCCATTGGATAGATCCATCGTATGGTTATATACGAACTCGAAGGGACTTCTTCAAGGATGGATCCAGGTTCAGGAGAAATAGAATTGGTTTATTCAGTTGTCTTTTATTATCACCTTCTCTCAGATTGCGAGGACTCCTTGGATTAAGAGGGTACACCTATTATGCTTACTGGATATTCTTCTTCCAAACCATAGGCTGGTGCCGAACGGTAGGGAAGGAAGAAAACCAATTAGCCTAAGTAGGGTGTATAGAAGGTAATAACTAAAGACAAAATAAAGGGATTAGAAAGAGGGCAAAGTAAATTGCGACTATTAACATTCACGACCAAACCACGTATTTCATCGCCACTCCTACTTCACCTTTTATTTCTCCAGAACAACTCGTATCACTACGAACATCCAATTCCATTGGATAAATCCATCGTATGGTTATATACGAACTCGAAGGATATTTTTTGAGGATGGATTCTGGTTCAGGAGAAATAGGAATAAGGATTCAGTTGTCTTTTATCATCACTTTCTCTCAAGTTGTGAGTACTCCTAGGATTAGGAGGGTACACCTATTATGCTTACTGGATATTCTTCTTCCAAACCATAGGCTGGTGCCGAACGGTAGGGAAGGAAGAAAACCATTTTAGCCTAACAATGGTGTACAGAAGGTAACGACTAAAGACAAATAAAGGGATTTGGGGAGAGAACAAAGAAATATACGGTTACAGTCATGAATTGGATTATGGAAGAGGCATTACTAAGAATACCAGGATACCCCTACGAAACATTTTCATGTTTCAGTTACACTGTGCATTGTTAATTGTAAACTGATTTCCCAATTAAACCCTTACTTCAGGGTATGTATTTACCAGGTTTCATTCTCATATCTGTATATTTTTACAGATAATGAGTGGGAGTAAGTTATTGGGAATTAGGTGATCATCCTCATTATATTGGAATTCTTTGTAATTGGTGATATTTGAGGAAATCGCCTGGGTACAGTTTTTAACCTATGACGCACAGGTTTTGAGTTATTAAACTCAGCGAACTTATACAAAGTATTGTATGTTGTCCAGTGTCCATCAAGACAAAGGGGTTGGTCCTCGTACTATGTTCTATTTACTTGTGACTTCTCTAGTTTTTAGATAAGTGTTTCGTAGAAATACAATGTCTAAGTTTTGAGAAGTTGTGAGTATAGGAATAAAGTAGAGAACCTGTTGGAGATAGTGCCCTCAGAGTCAATTATTGGATCACAGGCACGTGATTGCAATGATTGAGGGAGGACATATCCCAGTAGGACAGTCTTACTCGAGATGATAGTATGCTATCTGGTTTATCTTTATCATCGTGTACTGCTTTAGGTGACCTGACATGTCGCTATTACACGTTGATAAAGCCCTTAGGATTCTTGCTTGACCACCAGCAGTATGAGGGCGATCGTATAAGTGGGAGCTGGGGTCTATAAGCACATCCTTAAAAGGTCCCTAGTCGTGGGAGTTTTGAGACAGGGCATCGATACTCCAGAGTAGACTAGTGTATACAGTCGAGACCCCGACGAGGGGCGGTGGCCGGTCTCACAAGCCATTGGTGTCAGTTGGATCACCTAAGATGTATACAGGTGCTCATTGGGTTATGAGTACACCGGACAGGACTCGCCGGGAACATGCTAGTTGGTCTTATACCTGACGTCAGATGGCAGTTCCCTGTTGACATGTGTACAGGTTAGTTCATCGACCTGAGGATCGTCATTTGTCTCGTGTGAGTTCCCACAGTACTTTGATTACTACCCTACCACGCTCAAAGGAGACGTGCAAACAGGTTTTAGTTGGGTACAGTCCCGAGCCACATGGAGGCAGTGAGCGGATCTTCAGGGGCTCGTCTCTCCCGGTATTGGGGGTGAGGTCGCGCTGTGTCTTGGAGAGCCATTACACGAAGCCCTCGGCCGAGGCAGGAGATTTACTGGTAGGTATTCCAATAGTATCTCAGGGTGTTCTGGGCTACACTCCGACACGACTTGTACCGCTTTTGGGGGTCTGACTTTTACCAACCCCGTAGGCCCGCCATGCGATGCTGATAGACGAACGGACCGGACTGTACGGATATTGTCACTGACAGGCTCAGTAGGGTGTCAGGATGAGTTCGCTCATCGACGTCCCTTTTGGTCAATACCTGGTAGCCCATTACGTATTGGCTTATACCTCTGACGTGCTAGTGGTTAAATCCACAACCAAGGTGTTGACGAGTCTTTAGAGTCCCCCACATTCAGTTGCTCAAGTTTTCGGGCGAAACGCTGTAGAGGCCGTATGGAGATATGGCAGGGTTCGATCAGATACGTGCGGTATTGCACGGATCAGGATCGGACGGATAATACTAGCCGGCTTTGGTTTAAGACGGATCTTAGTATAGTACAGTGTAGATTTTGTCTCATTGCATTTGTATTTCGGTCAGAGTACAAATGCGGGTGTGTATGCACAGTCGCGGGGGTTTTCCTGTAATTTATTACGGGACCAGTTTTCTGGAGTTGCCAGTTTTCTTTCCGTTCCGGCCATATTTCTTTATATCCTTCATTGGCCGAAGATTGGTGGAGGAGGGCTTATTTGCATTTGTGCAAATAAGTATTTGTGGAGGGTGGTGATTGCATATAGTTGTATCATGATAGCTCTTCTTTGACCTTGACTTCTATCTTCATCATGGCTTGACTTTTGTAGGACATGATTATTGATGATGATGAAGGGTGAGGTTGGTGGAGTGTTGGTGTTTCTTTGTGATCATTTCTTCATATGATAACCATTCCTCTCTTTCTTACATGATTAGTGTGGCTCCCCTCATTTACACTCCCTCATTCATTTTCTCTCCTCTCATATACCAAGCTATGGCCGGCCAAACCATAGGAGGGCTGTCCAAATTTCATGTGTGGGGTTTTTGGTGCTTTTGCTTTGGTAAAAATCCCACAAGACCAATCTCCAAAAGCTTGTATCATTCCTCCACTCAAAAGGCGACTCCATGAACCCTAAAATGAGACATGGTTCTACACATATTCTACAGCAAATCTTGGGCACGTCGACTCGCCAGCTTCGTGCCCGAGTTGCCTCGGTATAGAGGTGGGAGCCCGTAAAAGAAGCCGGCGACGTGGTGCCCTTTCCGGCGAGGAGGTGGAGACCGGACATTCCGCGGTAGATCGGGACGACGGCGAGAAGACCGGAGGACACGGATCGCTCGGTATATCTCTCTTCCCCATCTAGTAGATAGCTAGGACTAGTTTAATGGCATGATCCGGGTATATAGTGCGCGGTGGTGCTGGTTTGAAAAATTAAAGTTAACCATCGTTTCCGCATTTGGCCTCGGGATGGAGGCTGGGGCGCCGCCGTGCACTTACAGTGGTATCAGAGCCTCGCCATTAACATAGTCTAGCTTGGTCTAATGTGTTTTACATTTCCGATCGAACAAAAATCCTAAAACCCGCGTTTTCATGCATATCAGTTTCTGTCGAAATTTTTTTGTCTCCAAAAATTTTTCAGGTTGTCTCAGAATGACGTGCAGAGAATTATAAGAATTCTGTAGAAATTTGATCACGTGATCGCTCCATACGACCGCAGAACCGCGGCCAAACCCTTGCTTGGGCCGCGATTCCGCCACAGTATATGCAGATCAGTGTACCAAATTTTTTCAGAGAGCTCCTGTGATGAAAATAGGGGTTTTAGAATATTCTTTTTGGGCCCAGAATTTCTTTAACTGCTACAGTATTGCTTGGGGCCCACTTGGATAAATTTGATCGATCGGATATTTTAAACACATTAGTTCACAGTATTTACATTATATCTGCGACCGTGAATGTCACTTGATCGGTAAATCCAGTCTAACTACTATAGCCCGGTTAGACGGATTTGCGAACGTGACTTTCACGTTGATGTTCTGTGATTTTGCTGTGATGTTGCGGATCGGTCGTGGGAATAGCCTGGTTGCAGTGGTAGTACAGTTTTGTTGTATTATGTACATTTGATATTGCGGGGCGAGCGTCCGACATGTGGACTGCCGTCACTGCCTGTTTGTATTATTATTTTGGGGCACGACCAGGTTGCGGTCGATGTACCCGTTGTATGTATATTTTACTTTCTGTACTAGGATCACCCCGCGGAGGGGTGCACGGATAGCCGGGTTCTAGAGGGAAAGGAGCCCG